>OZ034973.1:28663437-29263437 GCA_964030785.1 Siderastrea siderea
ATCAGTTCGACAAAATTAATTTGCCATCAAAGTGCTAAACAGTGAAGAAACAGTAGGCCAAAGGCATCTACCACGCTTATACTCGTGGTATTTTCTCACTCGTGGATGATCGTTTACTTTTGAAGTTATACACCGTTGTTCAATAACACTGCAAACAGCTTTTAGTAGCCGCCAAACTTTCAAAAGCAATGAATAGTACTCTCTTGTAGTTTTATGTAATATTAATTTGCATACTTTTCCATAAAAGTGTCAAATTGACGGAAATTTATGGGACCTTTTCCAAATGTTCCCGCAGATAAGCCGCACCCCCTATTTTGAGCAAAGAAATTTGGAAAAAAGGTGTGGCTTCTCTGCGAGTGTTTACGTTACTTTTTTCCGCTGTCAATCATGATATTGCGTGCAAAGTGAACGTACGCTCTGCTTGCGAGATGCGGCTGCTTCTTTGCTTTATTGGCTGCAGACTCTCCATAAAAAGAAGAGAAAAGGTTCTCAATACATTTATTTTAAGCCCCTCTGTTGTTTAAGGACGACGTAGATAAGTATATTGTAAACACAGCTGTAAGTTATGAGGTCGTCCAAATACAAAGTTTTGTAAAGCTATGAAGGAAAAAATTCGCAATTTTTATACCCGCCACTGAGCACACAGCAGTGACGTCAGTGAAAGAAACCATGGATAGTAGAATGTCCTTTCTACTATCCATTTAGAAACCAACTCAGCGCAAATGAAATGATGCAATCTTTCACGGCAAAAAAAAGTCAGCCAGAATCGATTCCCTGCAAGTGCCAAGTCACCCATTCTGAGCGCTTAGTGGATTTAGTATGCTTCATGCACTAGCACGCACCGACAAAATAGATTTAGATTCCGCGCGGCCTTTAACGCGTAAATCCTATACTTTTTTTAGGAGATCTATTCAAATATCTATATCGACAAAAACGAGTGACTTCAGGAGCCGAGGTCCTGTATTTGAGAGGCCGGTTTTTCTATTTGGCTGCTGATATTGTTAACAATTTTAAATTTATTTATTTAATAGTTTATGAGCAAGAAATCTGGATTTGTCAGAGTCAGGCATGAGAAATTGGCCGGTGTATGCTTAAGATTAATATTAATAATTGCTTCAATTTGTTATTAAAAGATATCCTTTGGAAGAACTCAAGGCAAAGACCAGGAAGGCTTAGAAGAAAGGTTTATCAATGACTTCATAGGTAAAAATTAATATTAAATAAATCATTCAGGAAGACCTTAAATAAATTTATCTTCAATAGAGTAAATTGGACATTTTCTTTGTTACAAATATATATGAACAGAGATCTCACACTTTCAATTTTTAAATATTAACCCCTTAGGTGGCTGGTACTTTTGAGGTCATGCCTAAGGGTGAACGGTTCTGACAGAGAAAAGCAGCTTTCACTATGAGGGCAAGGCATTAATCCTACCTTATTGCAAAATGTTGCAATACATGTACCAGCTAGCTATAGTCTGAGATGTGACCTGCCACTGGGTATATAGAGGATCATGAGTGATACCAGCCAAACATAACACAAGGCTGTGCTCTAGGGGCGCCCGGTGGCCTGAGGCAACCATCTTTCGGCTTCGGGCGACTAAGAAAAATTGTTGGTAGTGCCCTGACCAAAAGGTTAGGGTGCCTGACGGAACAGGAGGGCATTTTGCGTGAGCATGCGTGCAACCGCTGTACAAAAAGAGTGTGATCGCGGGAATAAGAATGGCTCGGGAGATTCAAATTGTATTTTTCGTACTGTTTATCCTCTTGAGTTTTTATGTAGAAGTTAATTTTCACTAAAGAAGAATGTGTGTAGCAAGGAGGTTAAAGGACAGGGTGGACGTCCCGTTAGCGGCTATCAGGCAGATTTTGAGGCTTGCTTTGCGATCGATGTTACAGCCGGTGGAAAAATATATAGAACATATAACATATATTGTTATTATTCTCATTTTAATTCATGTACAGCTTGTCGGAAAATTTGCCCGATTAAAGGGACGTTTTAGGGTAGTCAGCAAACTCGAAAGACACAGACTTGCGGTGCACGAATACTGTGAAAGTGACTCAATAAGAACAATGAGGCAGATGACAGACGTATACTTCGTTGATTTTATTGAGCTCAGGCTGAAAAGTAAGGATGACTTTTCTGCTGCATTTGATATTGTTTTGAGTACAAATCTGGCCGAGTACCTTAAGCGATTTCTGATATTTCAGCCTGGAGACTGGCCAGCACAGTTATACAGTCGGCAGATTATCTATGAAACACTGCAAAGATACTACTGCACCTCCGATACTGCTCAGTGCGTAATATCTACTCCGACTGATCATGAATATGCCACACCCTTCACGTCAGTACATTCTCAGGAGGCCCAAGTTAGAGAAGATAATGTAAGCACCAGCGTAAGTCAGCCAGCCATCTTGTCTGTCATACCGTGTATAGGGCCATTACCCATCTCTTTGAATGGCAGAGAAACTGTATTCAAAGAGTTCATGGGTTTCTTTCGAAATATTTACACCAAGCTCTTTCCACGAAGCAAGTTACGAAAATCTCCCACGCCTTGGAGAATAAGCCTTGTTCTTCAGATAGTTTATAGCGGCTGGCTGTTCATCAGGGACACTGTTAAAGAAAAATTCAAAGTATGAAAGGACACAAAATACATGACTTTGCTGAACCTGCTTGACAATTACCATTTGTTTTAACAATTTACAGCACAACTTTCAAGCTTCATAACTTTTTGGAATATTTCAATGCAATGATGATACGAATATGACAAAGCTCCTCTTGTGTGGATAGCAATGTGCACATACTGGGGAATTCATAACCCTGCCTTATACCTCATGCTCCGTTTGTTTCTGTTTATGTTTGATGAATATCCTGTTGAAAATGCCACAGTATCATTAGATCAAAGACTAATGACAGTGACACAGTTGAACAGTTACAGCAAAATGCAAAAGCTTCATTTCAAGCAAAAGCAGCTCAGTGTAAATTTAAGGCATATTTTACACCCCCATATAGCTTCACTTTCAGGCAAAAACAACTCAGTTATCTGAAAATCAAGTGTGCAGACGTACTTTCACACATATTCATCAAAATAGCCCAGAATCAGGGTAAAGCAGAATTTAAAGGCAAGGGAAAAACCTTAAGGGTGGCTTTGCCAACAATCTTCGTCCCACACCCTGCTAAACCCAAAGTACCTCCTTTGGGATATTGCAGTGAACCAAAGCCAGATCCAGAAAGAATATGTGACATTCCAGATTGTACTGTTATCAATGATACTGAATGGGTTTTGTTTGAAGGGTGCTCTCACTCATTCCACCTTACTTGTCTCAGAGAAATTCAATACTGTCCAATATGTCAAAAATTACTACAACACAAAGCAAAGAGCCTGGCAATCACAGTGCCACAGTCAGCAAAATAAAGAAAGTGAATCAGATGTACCAGAAGGTGAAGTTGCTTCAAATGGCACATTGGAAGATTCTAATATAAATATACCTGAATGTGAAACAAGTAATGTGGAAGCTAATATTGTCAATATCAATAGACTATAGACGCATATCTTCTTTGGCACCTATTGCACCCCCATCTCAAAAGAAACGGCAGCAGCAACAGCAACAGCAACAACAACAACAAACCCAAATGGCCACAGAAGTTGTAACAGTGATAAAAACACCCCACTGCAAGAGGTGTGGTCATCCAGTAAAAGGCCATAAACGACCACATCATTAAATATGGGAATACCCTTTACAGCCAAATCAACTTACCACCAGGCCAACTTAATCTTGACATCAAAGAGGCTCTAGCCACAAGGAGTGACCATTTCTCCTTGACAATCATGGATGATCTTGGCTTGTTCTCCCTTGCATGTCTAGAAATCAAATTGCAAGAAACTTGTCAGATCCCAGAACAGATCTGTGTCATTTTAATAGTTCCCCCTGACAATTCAATGCTTCTTTGCTTTGACTACACACAGAGGAAGCTTAGCTTATTTGAAAGCCACAAACACAACATACATGGTGGTGTAATTGCAGTTTGACAGTATGATGATATAAGTGGATTTGTGAGGTATCTTGGTCACATGCTTCCTCGTGATTGGCATACAGGAATTCTCGGAACAAACATTTCTGTTCTTAAGAAACACATTTAGCTGACAAAGCAGTAAAACAGTCATTATGAGTGGACATATAGTGTAAATCTTAAAGAAACTACCATAAAATAAAAAATAAGGAAAAAAACAAAAACAAACAAATACAAAATGGTTAGGTTTTAGTTCTTAAGCCATTTTTTTAAGCAGCTATGAGAACATTTCTGAATTACGTATTTCTCGCTTGTTCATTTCATGATATTTTTGGACTGGTGATCTAGGCTAGATTTTTTTTAGGGAGGCAAATAATGTACTAATTAACACAATAAAATGTAAACAAATAGTGCGCCAGGACAAGCAAAGAAAAAAGCTTCAGAATTAAGACTGATCGTAGTCATTTCTTTCTCTTTTGATTTAGAAATGGTGGCATTATCGTAGTCTAATTTGTCGTGAGGAATGCTCCATGTTATAAAGAAAAATGCAAAGGAGAGTTTCCCCGATAAATCTAACCAGAGAGAATGTACGATGAAGAAACCTAAAAATTACCACAATAGACCATTTTTTAACACTACATTCGCAGCATCCAACAATTGTAAAGGAACTCCATGCTGCAATTATTAAGCGTGCACTTTGGAGATCATAGCTAGATTTTGAGATTTTTAAATCGGGAGAACGGTGAAATCGCAGTTTCAAAACAAAACCAAAACAAAATATCACCGCTTACCAAAAAGAAGGATTCTTGATTATAACATTAAGCAATAAAAAATAATGTATTACATCTAGGTACTTACTAGCTGCAGTGCTTTGTCCTTTTAGCTCCTCTTGCCGTTTAAACCAAGGGCAGATATTCAGGCCTCTCACAACATTCAGGCGCCATATTGTCCTCGTGTAACGTTACCCACAGTAAATATCGGAGCTGATGAACGGCACACCGCAACAAAATACGCCTACTGTTGTCACACAAAATACGCAAGGTCTCTTAAGAATGTATCCCGCGAATAAAACCTAAAATTCATTTCACTCTGAGCGAGAAATTCGGCCACAAACAGTGGACGATTATGTAAACAATCCGTGGTAGAATGTTTCCTTTGTGCTCACTAGCCCACATCGACGCATGCGCACGCAAAATGCCCTCCTGTTGCCTGACGGACTCCCTGGAATTTTCCTTAGAGCACAGTCTTGTAACATATATTTTGTATGGGAAGGACTAGTGAGAAGTCTTCCCATCTTAATCACAGTAACTGCAGTACCCCTACAAACAACATAAAAGCAAAAATCCATTTTTTTACAACTGTGGCTACTGTCGTATAATATTTAGAAGAGAGATTGTATGTACAAGTTGTGTAGTTACCAGTGGCAACTAATTAAAAGTCATTTTCAAGTGCTAGCCTGAAAATTGTTTTCAGAAGCACTGATTAATTAATTAAAAATTTCCCCCGAAAACTTTCACTTGCCCGTTGGGCAAGTGAAAGATAGAATCCACTAGCCCCGGGATAGCGGACACTAACTTCTTTGCACGCTGCTGTAATATGCATGTAGACTCTTTTTAACCTTGTGACAGACTGGATATTACATCAAAATGTTATTATAATTGTGCTTCCTAGGGAGAGGTGTGTTCACAACAAAAAAGTTTTCCAAGGATGATTTCCTTCTTGTCTATAGAGGGGAACTTATTTCAGCAGATGAAGGATATCGAAGAGAAGAGTCCTATCATGCAGACTTGGGAAGCTTCCTCTTTTTCTTTAAAGATGGTGCCAAGTCCTTTTGGTAAGCCAGCTCCATGTACTTTCAAAACAACTCTAAAATAATAATAATAATAATTAGTTTCTATCTGGCCAGAAGCCATTAATGTAACTATCAACTAGAACTTAATCATAAGGTAACTAACCAAAAACCGTTGTGATTATTATATATATTAAAGGTGAACTTGCAATTTATGCATTGCTATTGAAACATAATATATCAGGGGGGGGAGAAAGGAGGTCTGGGGCCGAATAACGATGTTCTCACAACTTGCAAAACAATCAGTTCAAGTTCTCGTCAGCGGTTTTTCAACGGAGCAGCAACAGCCATCTTTTCCCGTGAAATGGAAGCTAGAGCAACCATGCACGACAGTGATTCCGTGGATTCAGTGTTTGTAAAGGAGTCAGAACTATCTTTGCTAAAAACGTAAACATATGGTTTAAATCAAAAAAATTTTGTCATCGTTGCATAATTAAAAAAACAGAATTTCGCATTTCTCTCTAACTCTGAATTGCAAATGAATGTAACATGATTTTTAACGCACATGGGGCTCACCAATGACGCAAAACAAAGATTGACCAAGGCAACAAAGAACCCGAAATAATTATAAGAACAGGAAAACAATAGCTCCAACTTGCACATGAAAATTTTGATCGCCTTGTTTTCATTGCGGCCATTTCCGTCACGGTTTGATTTTACGACAACAGTTTCAGTAGTCTGGTGAATGTTTCGTCGAATAAAGTCGGCATTGTAGTTGTTCTCAACGAACAGAACGTTGACATCAAGTTTACCAGGGAGAACGGAAAACTTTCTTTTCTCAACTGTCTGGTAAGCCGTGACAACAACGAACTACGAACGACAGTATACAGAAAACCGACTCATACCGACAGATTACTTGACGAATCATCCCACAACCCGACTTCCCACAAAGCTACGACTATCAAGACTTTGACAAGACGAACGCAACTAGTTTGCGACACACCAGACAGTTTATCTGACAAAAACAATTACCTTTACCGTGTTTTCACCGGACTACTGAAACTACTGAAACTGACAGGAACTCGACATCTGTTACTACAGTTGCTGTACCCTACATCAAGGGCACTTCTGAGACTATTGCGCGGATTC
The DNA here is from genome assembly GCA_964030785.1 of Siderastrea siderea. Lineage (NCBI taxonomy): Eukaryota > Metazoa > Cnidaria > Anthozoa > Scleractinia > Rhizangiidae > Siderastrea > Siderastrea siderea. Next base: position 28,670,387 of record OZ034973.1, read on the forward strand.
TACAGCCCTACAACATCCGTGTAGCTCACAAACCTATAACTATACGTTACAACATTTACTGACCAACGTTAAAGACAAGGACGAACCTAACAACGGAAAGGAGCGATTTATAAGATCAAATGCGCGACTGCCAGGCCTCCTACATCAGTGAGACTGGCAGAAACCTTACAACAAGACTGACTGAACACAAACGAACGACTAGAAATGGTGATGTCAACAATCACATTTCTGAACACCACCAACTCACTAATCACAAAATGCTTAACCTACAGTAACAACTACTTTCAACAACTGACTCTAGAAAGCTGGTACACTAACTTAGAACAAACTCCTATCAACAGATGTCAACAACTACCGGCACCTTACAAACGACTTATTCACGATGTAAACAAAACCGACAAATGGACCGCAAATGGACCGACTAAATTTGACTAACAATAGACAGATCGAAACTGACCAATTACAGTTGACAAACTTTACACGAGTCTTACAGCCAATAACATCATGGCAAAACTGACCAATCACCTTTAACGAACCAGACTTTTTAACACCATCGACTGACAACAATTCTTTACTTGACTCTGAAGATGACTTCCGCTCAGGTTGTTGAAACGTCAGTCACCGACAACAGTTCTTCTCAGAACTACTCTCACCTGGACGATCATACCTTACGAACTAAGTGCACCATCTTGCTACCATGAATCATGTGCTGAGCATGCAGTGAGACCAATAAAGTTATTGTGCAATGCAGATGAGTGACCAATAACAGAACCAACTATATGGGGAATTAATAATTTTGAAGGGGGCTTGACAAACTGCGAGCCAGCGAGCCATGTGAGCCATGACTGCAAGCCATTTTAAATTTTCAATGATTTTAATTTTTTGGAGTTTGCTTGTGCTTAGCTCCACTTTGGTTTGCTTGCTTTTAGTTCCACTCTGGTTGCTTGTGGTTAGTTCCCTGCTGTTTGCTTGTGGTTAGCTTTCATTTGTTGGTTAGGTCAACATTTATTTATGTTTACAGCATTATGCAGCCTTGACTGGCTCTCATGACTCGCATGGCTCGCGTGACTCGCACCGTGGCTTGCATGGCTCGCTGGCTCACAGATTAGTAAGACTCTTTTGAAGCATTCTTCAAAATAAACACATCCCATCCGGTATAACCCCACCAACAGGAGGGCATTTTGCGTGCGCATGCGTCGATGTGGGCTAGTGAGCACAAAGGAAACATTCTACCACGGATTGTTTACATAATCGTCCACTGTTTGTGGCCGAATTTCTCGCTCAGAGTGAAATGAATTTTAGGTTTTATTCGCGGGATACATTCTTAAGAGACCTTGCGTATTTTGTGTGACAACAGTAGGCGTATTTTGTTGCGGTGTGCCGTTCATCAGCTCCGATATTTACTGTGGGTAACGTTACACGAGGACAATATGGCGCCTGAATGTTGTGAGAGGCCTGAATATCTGCCCTTGGTTTAAACGGCAAGAGGAGCTAAAAGGACAAAGCACTGCAGCTAGTAAGTACCTAGATGTAATACATTATTTTTTATTGCTTAATGTTATAATCAAGAATCCTTCTTTTTGGTAAGCGGTGATATTTTGTTTTGGTTTTGTTTTGAAACTGCGATTTCACCGTTCTCCCGATTTAAAAATCTCAAAATCTAGCTATGATCTCCAAAGTGCACGCTTAATAATTGCAGCATGGAGTTCCTTTACAATTGTTGGATGCTGCGAATGTAGTGTTAAAAAATGGTCTATTGTGGTAATTTTTAGGTTTCTTCATCGTACATTCTCTCTGGTTAGATTTATCGGGGAAACTCTCCTTTGCATTTTTCTTTATAACATGGAGCATTCCTCACGACAAATTAGACTACGATAATGCCACCATTTCTAAATCAAAAGAGAAAGAAATGACTACGATCAGTCTTAATTCTGAAGCTTTTTTCTTTGCTTGTCCTGGCGCACTATTTGTTTACATTTTATTGTGTTAATTAGTACATTATTTGCCTCCCTAAAAAAAATCTAGCCTAGATCACCAGTCCAAAAATATCATGAAATGAACAAGCGAGAAATACGTAATTCAGAAATGTTCTCATAGCTGCTTAAAAAAATGGCTTAAGAACTAAAACCTAACCATTTTGTATTTGTTTGTTTTTGTTTTTTTCCTTATTTTTTATTTTATGGTAGTTTCTTTAAGATTTACACTATATGTCCACTCATAATGACTGTTTTACTGCTTTGTCAGCTAAATGTGTTTCTTAAGAACAGAAATGTTTGTTCCGAGAATTCCTGTATGCCAATCACGAGGAAGCATGTGACCAAGATACCTCACAAATCCACTTATATCATCATACTGTCAAACTGCAATTACACCACCATGTATGTTGTGTTTGTGGCTTTCAAATAAGCTAAGCTTCCTCTGTGTGTAGTCAAAGCAAAGAAGCATTGAATTGTCAGGGGGAACTATTAAAATGACACAGATCTGTTCTGGGATCTGACAAGTTTCTTGCAATTTGATTTCTAGACATGCAAGGGAGAACAAGCCAAGATCATCCATGATTGTCAAGGAGAAATGGTCACTCCTTGTGGCTAGAGCCTCTTTGATGTCAAGATTAAGTTGGCCTGGTGGTAAGTTGATTTGGCTGTAAAGGGTATTCCCATATTTAATGATGTGGTCGTTTATGGCCTTTTACTGGATGACCACACCTCTTGCAGTGGGGTGTTTTTATCACTGTTACAACTTCTGTGGCCATTTGGGTTTGTTGTTGTTGTTGCTGTTGCTGTTGCTGCTGCCGTTTCTTTTGAGATGGGGGTGCAATAGGTGCCAAAGAAGATATGCGTCTATAGTCTATTGATATTGACAATATTAGCTTCCACATTACTTGTTTCACATTCAGGTATATTTATATTAGAATCTTCCAATGTGCCATTTGAAGCAACTTCACCTTCTGGTACATCTGATTCACTTTCTTTATTTTGCTGACTGTGGCACTGTGATTGCCAGGCTCTTTGCTTTGTGTTGTAGTAATTTTTGACATATTGGACAGTATTGAATTTCTCTGAGACAAGTAAGGTGGAATGAGTGAGAGCACCCTTCAAACAAAACCCATTCAGTATCATTGATAACAGTACAATCTGGAATGTCACATATTCTTTCTGGATCTGGCTTTGGTTCACTGCAATATCCCAAAGGAGGTACTTTGGGTTTAGCAGGGTGTGGGACGAAGATTGTTGGCAAAGCCACCCTTAAGGTTTTTCCCTTGCCTTTAAATTCTGCTTTACCCTGATTCTGGGCTATTTTGATGAATATGTGTGAAAGTACGTCTGCACACTTGATTTTCAGATAACTGAGTTGTTTTTGCCTGAAAGTGAAGCTATATGGGGGTGTAAAATATGCCTTAAATTTACACTGAGCTGCTTTTGCTTGAAATGAAGCTTTTGCATTTTGCTGTAACTGTTCAACTGTGTCACTGTCATTAGTCTTTGATCTAATGATACTGTGGCATTTTCAACAGGATATTCATCAAACATAAACAGAAACAAACGGAGCATGAGGTATAAGGCAGGGTTATGAATTCCCCAGTATGTGCACATTGCTATCCACACAAGAGGAGCTTTGTCATATTCGTATCATCATTGCATTGAAATATTCCAAAAAGTTATGAAGCTTGAAAGTTGTGCTGTAAATTGTTAAAACAAATGGTAATTGTCAAGCAGGTTCAGCAAAGTCATGTATTTTGTGTCCTTTCATACTTTGAATTTTTCTTTAACAGTGTCCCTGATGAACAGCCAGCCGCTATAAACTATCTGAAGAACAAGGCTTATTCTCCAAGGCGTGGGAGATTTTCGTAACTTGCTTCGTGGAAAGAGCTTGGTGTAAATATTTCGAAAGAAACCCATGAACTCTTTGAATACAGTTTCTCTGCCATTCAAAGAGATGGGTAATGGCCCTATACACGGTATGACAGACAAGATGGCTGGCTGACTTACGCTGGTGCTTACATTATCTTCTCTAACTTGGGCCTCCTGAGAATGTACTGACGTGAAGGGTGTGGCATATTCATGATCAGTCGGAGTAGATATTACGCACTGAGCAGTATCGGAGGTGCAGTAGTATCTTTGCAGTGTTTCATAGATAATCTGCCGACTGTATAACTGTGCTGGCCAGTCTCCAGGCTGAAATATCAGAAATCGCTTAAGGTACTCGGCCAGATTTGTACTCAAAACAATATCAAATGCAGCAGAAAAGTCATCCTTACTTTTCAGCCTGAGCTCAATAAAATCAACGAAGTATACGTCTGTCATCTGCCTCATTGTTCTTATTGAGTCACTTTCACAGTATTCGTGCACCGCAAGTCTGTGTCTTTCGAGTTTGCTGACTACCCTAAAACGTCCCTTTAATCGGGCAAATTTTCCGACAAGCTGTACATGAATTAAAATGAGAATAATAACAATATATGTTATATGTTCTATATATTTTTCCACCGGCTGTAACATCGATCGCAAAGCAAGCCTCAAAATCTGCCTGATAGCCGCTAACGGGACGTCCACCCTGTCCTTTAACCTCCTTGCTACACACATTCTTCTTTAGTGAAAATTAACTTCTACATAAAAACTCAAGAGGATAAACAGTACGAAAAATACAATTTGAATCTCCCGAGCCATTCTTATTCCCGCGATCACACTCTTTTTGTACAGCGGTTGCACGCATGCTCACGCAAAATGCCCTCCTGTTAACCCCACCAGGAATGGTATAGGCTGGGTCCCACACAGAATTTAAGAAATGCCCAGGTGGGAATATAGCACTAGGGACTATTGTTGTTTTTTTTTACTGATGTTAATTGTTTTATTTAGTACAATGTAGTTTTGTTAATTTTGCAGTGTTGATGCGACATTCTCAAATGGTCTTGGGAGACTTGTTAACGATGCTCCTTTAAACAAAAGTAATTGCAATTCTGTGATACGAAAAGTTAAGGAAGGAACAGCGACATATCTTACCCTCTATGCCCTTAGAGATATTGAGATAGGAGAAGAACTACGCTATGACTATGGCATTAAAGATCTTCCTTGGCGCAAACTAAAAGGTAAATGCAGCCTTAATTAAATTTTGTAGATAAATTGTGCCACTGATAACATGTCTATTGTTCACTTTGGCAATAACATTTTATTTCTGCTTGGGAATTATTTGACAAGAAGGACTATCTGAACATGAGCATTTCGATTTCTTATTATTATTGTGTATAATACATGAAATTAGACAATACTTTGTACTGCATTCTGGGATTAGTTCAAAAATAAAGTGGCTGCAGCTCTTGATCTTTCTCAATCAGAATTTAATAACAGAAAGCAGTTGTGACCTGCTTGCAAAGAGTTGTCCATGCTTAACAGGTAGTTGTAAATAAAAATATTTATTGCTTCAGGCTCAACATCTGTCATTATGGTTCCTTTAAAATGTTTGCATCTGTTGTGGTTGACCAGTAGAGAGGAATTTCAGTTGTTGGTTTTCGCTTTACCAACTCCCATTTGTTATAAATTGCTTTATAAAAATGACCAATCTTACCTTTTGGTTTTAAAATGACCCATTCTATTTAAATGTGTTTTAAGCACTATTTTATGTTTTATTTAATAAACAGTTAATAAGAAGGAAGTGTCTGTGAATAGTGATCAAGCTTTAATTGCTTGCACAGTGGATGAAGCCAGTTCCAAAGGTGCATTACATAATAATGGTACATATAATGGTAGGCTATATTTGGTCTCTTTTAACAGGAATTAAAATACATCTTTGTTGTCCTTGCTTCAAGTTCTGTAATTGGGTCTTTGTACTGTTTGCTTCTGCTGTGGTTATAATTACAGTGCGACTAAGTGCAAGCAGGGCCACCCTGACAAAGTTAACCAATCACAGGGCAGAACGAGAACAATACAGTCCAACATTTTCGCTTTGAGCCAATCGAATGTCGAGTACAAAACAGTGAAATCTGTAGTATCCCGAACAAAATTTGTAAACCCAACGAAGTTTGGAAAGTTCAACAGTTTCGGTTTGCAGGCACAAAACGACTATTCGAGTAAAATCCAGTAATACTTATGATATTTTGCCATCAAGAACGGGATCTGTAGAGTGTATACATACTATGAAGTAGTCAGAATGCAAATTTCAGTAAAAAGAATTTTATTTGCCTTCGCTTTGTTACAAAATTTATTGTAGAGCGTTCGACAAATCATCCATGAACAGCCGTCACTCTTCCACTGAAGCTTTGAATTTCTCTGTATACATGTTTCAAATTATTAGTGCAGTCAATTAGCCCGTGGAATTAAAATACAATGAAAATCAAAGACCCCATGCTCTAAACTGAATTCATCACAGGCAGAGAAAATAAGCTGAATTAATTCAATGTTTTTCAAATCTGCCACGCATAATTTTTTACTCTGCCGTAAATATATTGCCATTGCATTCACTGTATTTATGCTGTTTGGAATTGATCTTCCCTTCTGGCATTCCATGCAGACCTGATTGACCCATGAAAAGCATAAAGCATAGACAATGCGACTGAAATGTTTACTGGGAAATCAGGAAAAAGTAGTCATTGTCTGTGAGGAAGTAAACGTCATAATAAGACACGTTGCATACATCATGCTCTTAAGGCTCTCATGGAAAGGAAATGTCTTGAATATCAATAAATGGAATTTATTTTACTAAGTTTATCATAAAATTGCTGTTTACCCAGAATCCCATTCAGTCTTATCTTTCATGGTTTATGCTTTTCACAGGGCCAACGTTTCTTCAATTAGGTGTACATATATTTTCCCCATCATACTGTGAAATCCCTAGCCAGTGACACTGCTCAACTGTAGGTTGACGACGTAACTTGAATTCACATTTCGTTGTGAGCTAAGAATTCCAGTAGCCGATTTTGCTTTTAAGTTTGGCGGTGAAAACATATGGCCGTCACGTTCGCTGTTCAATTCACGCAGTTTAGAGTTTGCAGTTAACTTTATGGGGACATGATGATCGATGTTGTGCATTATGGGGACAATGGTATACTGAGAATGGGCTTAAATAGTTTTGTTTTTATATTCACTATTTTTAAGTGCCCAAAACAATGAATTTGCTAGAAGCTAATTTATTTGGGGAGAAATGTGTGGTCTGAACAGTAGGTATGCTGTTTTGCCTGTTCAAAAAGAAATTGCATTGCCAGAATGTTTATTTTTTGTACAAAGGAAATTGCAAAGGATCTCAAAAGGAAGATGAGAATATGGAGAGTTGTACAAGAGTCAATGCACATACAAGAGGTAAAGCAGCATTTTTGCTGTACAAATAATGTTGCTTATGGGATTTTTTAATACATTGCTCTTGTTAACTAGGGATCTGTTGTGGAAAAGGACACTTTCCTCGAAAACTAAATTGTCAGATAGAAGTTCCCTGGACTGTCCTACTATTGTGTATAATATGAGTTTCGGCTTGGGACATGGTCTTGTTCTGCAAATGTGGATCTTCATGCATTCTTTAATTTCTTATCTCATTAGTTGTTGCTACACTACATGTAACTTTAGCACATAATGCCTCGCTACATGTAACAGAACATAGAATGCAATGCAAGCACTTGGAAGACCCGCATGTACTTACAGGGAATATCACTGACCGGAAGTTGGTCCCGGCACTCCGGCAAATACAAATGCTGCAAACGCTATAAAAATGCACCAAAAATGCGACCATGCTGGCCAGCATACTAGTCCTAGTCGTTAACTTCATTAAAATCTATTAAAGTTGTGTATTTAATTTCCATGACAACATTTGCAGTTACCTTTATGGGGACAGATGATGTTGTGCATTATGGAGTTATCAGTATACTGAGATGGGTTTCAACAGTTTAAGTTTTTATTCACTATTTTGAAGTGCCCTTTTTGAACCATTAATAATAAATTTGCTAGAAGCTAATTTATTTGGGGGGAAATGTGTGGTCTGAACAGTAGGTATGCTGGATGCTTTGCCTGTTCAAAAAGAAATGATGCATAATTTGCCATAATGTTTTGTTTTTGTACAAAGGAAATTGCAAAGGATCTCAAAAGGAAGATGAGAATATGGAGAGTTGTACAAGAGTTCATGCACATACAAAAGGTAAAGCAGCTTTTTTGCTGTACATTAATGTTACTTGTGGGATTTTTTAATATGTTGCTCTTGTTAACAAGGTAAGTGATCTGCTGTGGAAAACAACACTTTTCTCGAAATACCCAATTGTCAGAAGTTCCCTGGACTTTCCTGCTATAGTGTATAATCTGAATAACTTTATTGGGACATCATGGTCTTGGTCTGCAAATCTCGATCTTCATGCATTCTTTTATTTCTACCTGATTAATTGATTGTTATTGATTCCAGGCAAATATTCTGCTAAGTTTGTTTCACTCCTTTTTGTACTGTAGAAAAGGAATTAGAGATGCCATTGGTTTATGAGGCAGTTTCATGCTCAGTTGAGGAAGGCAGTTCCAAAGGTACAGTAGTTGATTATTATCTGCTGCTGAATTCAGAGCTTTTTGTCTGGATCATGTTGTTTCGGTACCGTATTTTTTGAGTTATTCACTTAGATTTGTTGATGTGCCAGAAAATTAATGTTTTCATCATTTTCACAGGTTTTTATGGAATTACACTGTTCTGTCAGTATTTAAATGAATTATTTGAAATGTCCTTGAAAGTTTGATGCAAATTATGAATTTCTTCATGAGTATTGCAAGCTGGGATATCTAATATTGTGGGGACACATATTAAACAGTTCTCTGTTCAAGTAAATTTTTTTGTTAAGTTGATTTGCTCCTCAGATTTGTGCCATGACAATGCACTGTTCAGTAGTTAACTTTGTGGGGACATGATGATGTTGTGCATTATGGGGACGTTGGTATACTGAGATGGGTTTGAACAGTTTTAAGTTTTTATTCACTATTTCAAAGTGCCCTTTTTGAGCCATTAATAATAAATTTGCTAGAAGCTAATTTATTCTGGGGGAAATGTGTGGTTTGAACAGTAGGTGTGCTGGATGCTTAAATGCCTGTTCAAAAAGAAATGATGCATTGCCATAAATTATGTTTATTTTTTGTACAAAGGAAATTGCAAAGGATCTCAAAAGGAAGATGAGAATATGGAGAGTTGTACAAGAGTTAATGCACATACAAGAGGTAAGCAGCACTTTTTCTGTACATTAATCCTGCTTCAATGGGAGTTTTTAATATGTTGCTTTTGGTAACAAGTTATCTGTTGTGGAAAAGGACACTTTTCTCGAAAACCAAATGTGAGAAGTTCCCTGGACTTTCCTACGATTATGTATAATCTGAGTAACTTTCTTGGGACATGGTCTTGGTCTGCAAATGTGGATCTTCATGCATTCTTTAATTTTGTTATCTCATTAATTGTTGCTACACTAACTTTAGCACAATGCCTCGCTACATGTAACAGAACACAGAACACAAGCAAGCACTTACTTGGAAGACATGCATGTACTTACAGGGAATACCACTGACTAGCCTGCGTGGCAGGCATTCGAAGGGGGAAGGATAGGGAAAAGTGCGAAACGAGAAGCGCGAAGCGTGATCGGGGATTGGGAGAGGGAACGCCTGCAAGGACGCTATTGTTTTTTTCATTTTTTACGTCCACCGATGAACGTAAAAATCCTGATTGGTCAGAATTAATTAAGTATTTAATCTATTACAGAACTTTGATTGGCTAGTGATTTGTCATTTAACTACTGAACGTCATCTCATCATGTATCGTTTTCACAGATGCGGTTTGTAATTTCGTGATCTCTTAACATGTCGAAACCGCATAAAAAACGACACGGTTTCGAAGTGTTTACATGGAACTTATGCAACCAATTTGCCGTGTTGGTTACGGAAAGAGCCAAAGCTATAAATTTTGTATGTCCTTGTTTATAACGCCACAAACGAACATTGTAAACTACCAGACAAATTGGATTCAAACAACATGCAGTCTTTTGAGAAGCCAGACAAAGATGTCAATCGTGATAAGATGCAACGCATCTTGCAACAGCTTTTAAACAGTCGGGCCCGGGATCATAAAAATTAAATGCAAGTAATCAGTCCCTTTCAGCGCAAAAATTTTTAGAGCTTAAAAAATGTCTTGCAAATAGAATTGATCCAAGACAAAACTAACCGCAAGCAAAACATTTAGTAAATTACAGAGGATTACAGAGGTGTCAAACCGCAAAAACAAAGCACGGCGTGGTACTGTTTGGATCATTTTGATAGCCGGATATTCCACAGCTTACTGGGTTTTGCATACTTAATTAGGGGGCGGAATGACCAAAACAATAGCGTCCTTGCAGGCGATCCCTCCTCCTTTCTGATCGTGCTTCGCGCTTCTCATTGCGCGCATCCACCCCACCCCCTTTCAAACACCTGCCACGCAGGCTAACCACTGACTGGAAGTTGGTCCCGGCACTCCGGCAAATACAAACGCTGCAAACGCTATAAAAATGCACCAAAAATGCTACCATGCTGGGCAGCATACTAAACGATGCCTGACAATGCTACCGACAAGACTCGTGCTCCTGGTCATTAATTAACTATACATTAAAATCTATGTAACTGTATTTAATTTCCAGGCAAATATTCTGCTAAGTTTGTTTCGCTTCTTTTGTACTGTAGAAAAGGAATTAGAAATGCCATTGGTTTGTGAGGCAGTTTCATGCTCAGTTGAGGACGACAGTTCCAAAGGTACAGTAGGTGATTATTATCTGCTGCTGAATTCAGAGCTTTTTGTTCGGTACTGTATTTTTCAAATTATTCACTTAGATTTGTTGATGTGCCAGAAAATTAATGTTTTCATCATTTTCACAAGGTTTTGTGAAAACACTGTTCTGTCAGTATTTAAATGAATTATTTGAACTGTCCTTGAAAGTTTGATGCAAATTATGAATTTCTTTATGAGTATTGCAAGCTGGGATATCTAATATTGTGGGGACACATTTTAAACAGTTCTATGTTCAAGTAAATTTTCAAGTTCAGTGGATTTGCTCCTCAGATTTGTGCCATGACAATGTACTGTTCAGCAGTTAACTTTATGGGGACATGATGTTGTGCATCATGGGGACGTTAATAGTTGGTACATTAACTGAGATGGGTTTGAACAGTTTTAAAGTTTTTATTCACTATTTCACAGTGCCCTTTTTGAGCCATTAATAATGAATTCCCCCTTTTTGCTCCCAATGCAAAAACAGTAAACAGTGTTTGGCCGAAAGAATAAGTTTATTAAACGATAGCAATAACAAGCTACAAAGATCACAAGCTAAAAACACGATAAAACTAATTCGAAGCATGCTGACTACTACATGTATGATTACAATTATGATATACCATCAATAACAAAAGGGAGGGCGGGGGGGGGGGGGGGAAAGTAACAACTAAACATACAAGATGATCGACAATCGTGCTTACAAAATTAACATGCTGTAACTGAAGAACACAACAATAGAACTGAACCGACTTATATGTCGCAATACAATCCCAATCTCTGATAAGAACCGGATCACCTATACGGGGGCAATTACCTATTTTAAATGAAACGTTTAAAATACCCAAATTTGCTAGAAGCTAATTTATTTTGGGGGAAATGTGTGGTCTGAACAGTAGGTATGCTGGATGCTTTGCCTGTTCAAAAAGAAATGATGCATTGCCATAATGTTTTGTTTTTGTACAAAGGAAATTGCAAAGGATCTCAAAAGGAAGATGTGAATATGGAGAGTTGTACAAGAGTTAATGCACATACAAGAGGTAAGCAGCATTTTTTCTGTACATGTATTAATGTTGCTTCAACGGGATTTTTAATATGTTGCTCCCACTTGTTAACTAGTTATCTGTTGTGGAAAAGGACACTTTTCTCGGAAACCAAATTGTCAGAAGTTCCCTGGACTTTCCCACTATTATGTGTAATCTGAGTAACTTTCTTGGGACATGGTCTTGGTCTGCAAATCTGGAACTTCCTGCATTCTTTAATTTGTTATCTCATTAATTGTTGCTACACTAGTGTTAAAAAACCCTAGTCAGCCTCTGCCATTTTTGATGCCATTGAAATCACAAGAATTGTCTGGTGAAGTGAAATCTAATTGCATCGCTGTAAGTTGTGTTACTGGAAGTCTTATAATTATTAGTTACCGCGAGCAGAGTTCAGAGTGATCTCCTTCGCTTAGAAACACTGCACGTAAAATATAATACCGAAAACTCTCGTATGTAAATGTTACAATAGGTGTTTTCATGCGTTCTGGAATTCGTCGAAAAGGACAAATGAGAAGCTGTGGAGAATTCTAAAATGGTAAATGAGAGAACCTCAGCGAGCTCGGGCGCGACGGCATCTCAAGCGACACCGCCCCCAACACCGAATGTCGCAGTAAAACCTCCAACAAAACTCAATCTAAAGGAAAATATTGCAGAAAATTGGAAGACATACAAGCAGCAATGGCAAAACTACGCGATTGTGGCAAATCTCACGGCTCAGCCCGAAGAATATCAAGTAGCGTTATTTCCTCACTGTATGGGCGGTGAAGCGCTGCGTGTTTACAATGGCCTTTCATTCGAGTCCGAAGAGGACAAGAAAAAGCTGTTCAAGATTATTGAAAAACTGGACGAGTTTGCGATTGGCGAGGTTAACGAAACCTACGAAAGGTACCTATTTAATAGCAGAAACCAAGAAGGTGACGAATCTATTGATGCGTACGTGGCCGCACTGCGCAAGTTGGCTCAAACATGTAATTTCTGCGAATGTTTAAATGACACGCTAATATTTAAGGGACAGAATCATCCTCGGAGTCAAGAGTAAACACTTAAGGAAAAGATTACTTCAGGAAAGGAAGCTTACTTTAAGCAAGTGCGTAGACATATGCAGAAGTTCCGAAGCAACTGGCTCACAGCTGCAAGCGATTTCAGGCACAGAAAGTGAAGAAATCAACAAGCTGAAACAACGTGACTCCCGTTTCAAAACCCCTCAGAGGAACAAGGGGCACAACCCAGTTAGAAACCCGAAGCAGTGCAAGTTTTGCTGTGGAGAACATGTGCTGAAGAAGGAAAAATGTCCAGCTTGGGGTTCTAAGTGTATGAATTGCGGAGGCCGAAACCATTTCGCGAACGCTTGCCGAAAATTGAAGGTTCAAAAGCTCGAGACATCATCACGCTACTCCGACTCCGACTCTAGCAATGTTGATTTTATTACCAGTGTTACTACTACTACTATTAGCGCAGTAAACTCTCCAGATTTGCCGAAATCTCGTTTTGCAAGAGAAATCTTCGCAGTGATGGAAATAGGAAACCGAGAGGTCAAGTTCCAAATTGACTGTGGCGCGTCGATAAACATCGTCACGAAAGCGCTTAGCGGTGATTCGAAACTAGCGCCGACATCCAAATGCCTGATTATGTGGAACAAAAGAGAAATTACGCCTTTAGGAGTAACCCGAATTGTAATTCGAAATCCCAAGAATCGGAAAAAGTACTCAGTAGAGTTCGTGGTTGTAGCAGAAAATTTGACGCCACTTATTGGCACACAGGCTGCCCAACATATGGAGCTTATCACGGTAAATGAAGAGAATTTCGTGACAGCCACTCCCAAGCATCACAAGCAAGACGAAGTAAGCCACCTCAGCGCAGGTGAAGAAGTAATCCAGCCGTTCTCAGATGTATTTGATTGCCCGTTAGGAACTTTTCCCGGCAAAGTTAGCCTAGAAGTTGAACTGAACGCAGAACCGGTGATTATACCCCCGTGAAGAGTCCCGACTGCTCTGAAGGAGAAGCTAAAAGACGAATTGGGCAAACTTAGTGGATGACAAGATTATTGCACCCGTAGATCAGCCAGCACCCTGGGTCAACAGTCTTGTGGTGACGACAAAGAAATCAGGTGCATTAAGAATCTGTAGACCCCAGACACCTTAGCAGAGCCCTCAAGAGAGAAAGCTATCAAATGCCTATTCTAGATGAAATATTACCAGAACTTTCTCAGGCCAAGGTCTTCACCACAGTTGATCTCTGATCCGGGTTCTAGCACCGTGTTCTGGACAAAGAATCTAGCCTGTTGACGACTTTTGGCACACCATACGGAAGGTTCCGCTGGCTGAGACTGCCATTTGGATTATCTGTAAGCCCAGAAATTTTTCAGAAACGTGTCAATCAGGTTCTAGAGGGCCTAGAAGGTATCCTGAACATCGCCGATGATATTCTTGGGTATGGTGTTGGTGACACAGTAGAACAAGCCAATGCAGACCACGACAAGAAACTTGAAGCCCTACTTCTAAGATGCAGAGAACGTGGTGTAGCCCTGAACAAAGATAAGCTCAAGTTACGAGTCAAGCGGGTGAAGTTCATGGGACATGTTCTCACTGACAATGGTCTGGAACCAGATCCCGAGAAGATTGAAGCCATTAAAGAAATGCCGACACCTCAGAGTATGGGGGATGCTCAACGCCTAAACAGTTTCGTGACCTATCTCTCGAAGTTTATGCCCAAGCTGTCAGATGTCATGGAGCCCATCCGCCGGCTGCCCCGTAAAGGAACTGAATGGTGTTGGTCGATTGAGCAAGACCGAGCATATGAGCAAGTAAAAGAATTGGCGACCAAAGCCCCAATCCTAAGGTACTATGACCCAACCTGCCAGCTTGAGGTCCAGTGTGATGCTAGCCAAAAGGGGCTGGGTGCGGCCCTGATGCAGCGTGGACAGCCTATTGTGTACATCAGCCGAGCCCTGACGCCAACTGAACAGCGGTACGCGCAAATAGAGAAAGAGTGTCTGGCAATCGTCTATGCACTGGAGTGGTTCCATCAGTACACATGTGGTCGAAATGTCCTAGTGCACAGCGATCACAAGCCACTCGAGTCGATACTCAAGAAGCCCTTAGCAAGCACACCCCGACGTCTACAAGGAATGATGATGCGCTTACAACGGTATGACATCACAGTCAGCTACGAACGGGGCAAGAATATGTTCCTGGCCGATGTGCTCTCAAGAGCGTACCTGCCCAAGAATTCAGAACCTGAAGGCGAAGAGTTCGAGTCTGTAAACATGGCAAGCTACGTGCCAATTTCAGACCAGAGACTCGAAGAGATCAGGCTAGCAACTCAAAATGACGAATCCTTACAGGTTCTGATGTAGGTGATCCTGCAGGGTTGGCCAGATGATAAGTCTTCAGTACCAGCTCTGGCTTTACCATACTTCAACCAGAGGGATGAGCTAACCGCTCAGAATGGTATCATCTTTAGAGGTGAACGTGTGGTCGTCCCCGCCAAACTCCGCGAAGTAATGAAACAGAAAGTCCACTCTTCACACATGGGCACAGAGGCATGCCTTAGACGTGCTAGAGAGTGTCTGTTTTGGCCTGGTATGTCTGCAGAAATGAAACAGCTAGTGGAGTCATGTGAAATGTGTAGAAAGTACGACAGCGCACAACCAAAGAAACACTGAAGAGTGTTTCGAGATACCGAGGCGACCGTGGGAACGGGTAGCGACCGACTTGTTTTACCACAAGGGTAAAGAATTTCTCATCACCGTCGACTATTACAGCAATTTTTGGGAGCTCGACCACCTGGCTAACAGTACTGCGACCGCTGTGATAACCAAGCTAAAGAATCACTTTGCCAGATGTGGGTGTCCGGACACTGTCGTCAGCGACAACGGACCTCCGTTTAACTCCCGAGAATTCGTGCACTTCGCAAAGTCATGGGAATTCAAGCACCGCACTATTAGCCCGGGTAACAGCAAGTCTAATGGTAAGATTGAGGCGGCTGTCAAAACAGCGAAACAGTTCCTGCGGAAATCACGCGACATCCACTTGGCGCTCCTTGACCACCGGAACACACCGACTCAAGGAATGTCTACAAGCCCTGCTCAGCGCCTTATGAGCCGCAGAACCAGAACCTTGCTCCCGACAACAGAAACTCTACTAAAACCACAAGCTCCAAACCCAGGAGAACAACAACGCCTGCTACACGAGCGACAAGAAACGCAAGCCAGCTACTACAACAGGACGGCTAGAGACCTTCCCAAGTTACAGATAGGTGACGTGGTTCGAATGAAGCCAATCAATAACTTCGAATGTGTTTGCCGAAAGGCAACAGTGACGCAGAAGCTGGACGACAGATCATAGAGGGTAGGAACCGCTGAAGGAGGTACTTACCGCCGTAACCGTTTCCACTTAAGGAAAACTGGGGAGCCACGCACACCACCTCACCCAGACATGCCTGTTGAGCCAGTGGTAACACCAGACAAGGAGCCAACAGAAGCCTCCCCAAAGCAGGAACCAGCTACATCTAATGACCTACCACCTCCTCCTCTGGTTCCAGAACAAACCAAAGTACGTGCAAGACCAGTTCGTGAGAGGAGACATCCATCCTATCTGAAGGACTATATCTGCATTTTGTTCCCATTGATGTGAACTGCATGATTAAGGAAATGGACAATGCACATTGTTGAACAATTCTGATTTGATTGCCGGTTTTGAAACTTACAATGTAGGAACTCAGACTGTTTGAGTCAGAAGTTACAAACTGGTATAATTATTTTAATTATGACTTTTTACTCGAAGAAAAGCTAGCTTTCAAAACGAAGGGATAGTTACAATAAGGGTTGATTAGCGATCAAACTCTTATGCAATCCATTGCTAGGTTTCAAATGAATGTTCTCATATTTCCATTTGGATTTCTTTGTATCGTTATCAGTGTGTTTTTCAATCAATAGTTTTGGAATATTGTTGATCTGTTCCCTGCTAGTGAACGTTAACAGCACTTGAAACAGTAAACATAAACAAAGGCGTGCCTGACTAGGGTCCTTTAACTTTAGCATAATGCCTCGCTACATCTGTAACAGAACACAGAACACAACACAAGCACTTACTTGGAAGACACGCATGTACTTACACGGAAATTATACCACTGACCGGAAGTTGGTCCCAGCACTCCGGCAAATACAAACGCTGCAAACACTATAAAAAATGCACCAAAAATGCTACCATGCTGGGCAGCATACTAAACGATGCCTGACATTGCTACCGCCAAGACTCGTGCTCATAGACATTAACTATACATTACAATCTATTTAACTGTATTTAATTTCCAGGCAAATATTCTGCTAAGTTTGTTTCACTTCTTTTGTGCTGTAGAAAAGGAATTAGAGATGCCATTGGTTTGTGAGGCAGTTTCATGCTCAGTTGAGGACGACAGTTCCAAAGGTACAGCAGGTGATTATTATCTGCTGTTGAATTCAGAGCTTTTTGTCTGGATCATGTTGTTGAATTATTTGAACTGTCCTTGAAAGTTTGATACAAATTATGAATTTCTTTATGAGTATTCAAGCTGGGATATCTAATATTGTGGGGACACAGAAACAGTTCTCTGTTCAAGTAAATTTTCAAGTTCAGTGGATTTGCACCTCAGATTTGTGCCGTGACAATGCACTGTTCAATAGTTAACTTTATGGGGACATGATGATGTTGTGCGTTATGGGGACGTTGGTATACTGAGATGGGTTTGAACAGTTGTAAGTTTTATTCACTATTTTGAAGTGCCCTTTTTGAGCCATTATTAATAAATTTGCTAGAAGCTAATTTGTGGTGGGGGAAATGTGTGGTGTAGCTGAACAGTAAGTATACTGGATGCTTTGCCTGTTCAAAAAGAAATTGCACTGCCATAATGTTTATTTTTTGTACAAAGGAAATTGCAAAGGATCTCAAAAGGAAGATGAGAATATGGAGAGTTGTACAAGAGTCAATGCACATTCAAAAGGTAAGGCAGCTTTTTTGCTGCACATTAATGTTGCTTATGGGATTTTTTAATAAATTATGTTGCTCTTGTTAATAAGTTATCTGTTGCGGAAAAGGACACTTTTCTTGAAAACCAAATTGTCAGAAGTTCCCTGGACTTTCCTGCTATATAAGTGTATAATCTGTGAGTATAACTTTATTGGGACATCATGGTCTTGGTCTGCAAAATTATCTCGATTTTCGTGCATTCTTTCATTTTTACCTCATTAATTGATTGTTATTGATTCCAGGCAAATATTCTCCTAAGTTTATTTCACTCCTTTTGTACTGTAGAAAAGGAATTAGAGATGCCATTGGTTTGTGAGGCGGTTTCATGCTCAGTTGAGGAAGGAAGTTCCAAAGGTACTACAGTGGGTGATTATTACATGCTAAATGAATTCAGAGCTTTTTGTCTGGATCATGTTATTTCGGTACCATATTTTTCCAGTTATCCACTTAGATTTTTTGATGTGCCAGAAAATTAATGTTTTCATCATTTTCACAAGTTTTTATGGAATTACACTGTTTTGTCAGTATTTAAATGAATTATTTGAAATCAGGAATGTAGCTACGATTTCCAACAGGCGAAATTTTCTTGATCACAGGGGGGAAATTTGGGTCACATCAAAAGAAAGATGTAACCAGACAAAGTCTTTTAGCCGGAAAAATCAAGTCCTCAGGTGGTTATTTTTTCCACCTTCCGCCTATTATTTACATCCCTGGAAATGTCCTTGAAAGTTTGATGCAAATTATGAATTTCTTTATGAGTATTGCAAGCTGGGATATCTAATATTGTGGGAACACATATATTAAACAGTTCTATGTTCAAGTATTTTGAAGTTTAGTGGATTTGCACCTCAGATTTGTGCCATGACAATACACTGTTCAGTAGTTAACTTTATAGGGACATGGTGATGTTGTGCATTATGGGGACGTTGGTATACTGAGATGGGTTTGAACAGCTTTAAGTTTTAATTTATTCACTATTTCAAAGTGCCCTTTTTTGAGCCATTAATCAGTAATGAATTTGCTAGAAGCTAATTTATTTTGGGGAGAAATGTGTGGTCTGAACAGTAGGTATGCTGGATGCTTTGCCTGTTCAATAAGAAATGATGCATTGACATAATGTTTATTTTTTGTACACTATTTCAAAGTGCCCTTTTTGAGCCATTAATAATAAATTTGCTAGAAGCTAATTTATTCTGGGGGAAATGTGTGGTTTGAACAGTAGGTGTGCTGGATGCTTAAATGCCTGTTCAAAAAGAAATGATGCATTGCCATAAATTATGTTTATTTTTTGTACAAAGGAAATTGCAAAGGATCTCAAAAGGAAGATGAGAATATGGAGAGTTGTACAAGAGTTAATGCACATACAAGAGGTAAGCAGCATTTTTTCTGTACATTAATGTTGCTTCAATGGGATTTTTAATATGTTGCTCTTGTTAACTAGTTATCTGTTGTGGAAAAGGACACTTTTCTTGAAAACCAAATGTGAGAAGTTCCCTGGACTTTCCTACTATTATGTATAATCTGAGTAACTTTCTTGGGACATGGTCTTGGTCTGCAAATGTGGATCTTCATGCATTCTTTAATTTTGTTATCTCATTAATTGTTGCTACTCTAACTTTAGTAGTCAACACCTTGCTACAGGTAACAGAACATAGAACGCAACGCATCAGCACTTGGAAGACACGCATGTACTTACAGGGAATACCACTGACCGGAAGTTGGCCCCAGCACTCCCGCAAATACAAACGCTGCAAATGCTATAAAAATGCACCAAAAATGCTACCGTGCTGGGCAGCATACTAAACGATGCCTGACAATGCTATCGACAAGACTCATGCTCATAGTTATTAACTACGTTAAAATCTATTTAACTGTATTTAATTTCCAGGCAAATATTCTGCTATGTTTGTTTCACTTCTTTTGTACTGTATGTTTGCTTCTATCAGCCTATTGTAGAAAGCTTTAATATACTTATCTTCATTGTGGGGACATGGATGTCAAATTCAATGTTCCTTTACAAGTATTAAACAATAATCTATCTTTATTTTACCTTAAGCATTGAATGAAACAATGGTGTCGTTATATGGTGATCTTGCTGAGGTGAGATATCTCTTTTGATAACATTTAAGATGTGATGAAAGCGTGTATCAATTTCTTCATTGGATAAATACATGTACATATTATTAGCTGCTGTAACTACATTGTAGGCCTGGTCACGCCAGCCGTAGACCGTACTTTGATTTCTCCTTTCTCAGTGTGCATTCACTTCCTCAATCGATTTCTTGTAAATGTCAGTCTGACGTTTTAGTTTTTTTTCTTAATTTGCGTGTTTATTTTTGTTATTGTTTTTTTTTTGTTTGAATATTTGCTAACAGATACTTTTGTCATCTTGAGATAGAGACCTGGAATGTGCTTGCCCACTAAGATCAGTTGCTCATTTGACATGCTTTCAATACAGTTTAATGCATATGTTGATGTGTTGAATGTTTTAGCATAGTGGGAACCAAGAAGAACTGGTTGGATTGTCAAGTGGCACAGAGTTTGTTCCAGACAGCTCTGAGGAGAATGATAAAGAGCCACATTTACCAGGTAAAAACAGTTGACCTTCTGGAATAACTCTTTGTTGTCCAAAGGATGACGTTTTGAGTAATCATACTCGTTCACACTGGCAGAATTTTATAGACGCATAATGGACAACTGTCTGAAACACCAGAGTAGTATTATGCGCCCATTGGGACCCCTAGGCCTCGTTTTGATGTAAGGATGACGTCATGACCGGAACCGGAAGTCACGTGTTTTTAGGATGGGAAACCGCTGACCAGGTGGAAAAAACAATCGCGGGCTCATGCAACCGGAAGTCACGTGTTTTAGGATGGGAAACCGCTGACCAGTGGGAAAAAGGGATCGCGGGCTCATGCAACCGGAAGTCACGTGTTTTAGGATGGGAAACCGCTGACTAGTAGAAAAAAGGGATCGTGGGCTCAGGATAGGGCAAAACCGCTGAGAAAACGCGGGCTCAAAGTCCAAAGTCCAATTTTAGCATCGGGGGTGATCCCTGGACTCTCAAAAATAAAAAAAAATTAAATAAATAAATTTAAAAAATAAATAAATAAAAAAGACGCCATGTTAGAAATAAAAAAAAAAAGATTTTTTCCAAAACGTTACAAGACATAACAAAGAGTTCCAATCCAGACTCGCATGGGGATCCTTTTACTGGCAAACTCAAAAGGCTCTTCCTACGTGGAATGACTTGGCTTTTGCTGGCAATGGCTCTCACTGGTATCCGTACGGATAGGTGCGGAATGTGTGGGGATCTATCACTCGCTTGTTGTACACCAGTTGGTAACGTTTATAATTGGAGAAGGTGTAGAGTTGATAGGTTTTAGGATCCCGGACAATGTGGTGTGTGTTGATGACTTGGGTCTGACGGGGTTTCAGGAGTGGCTTTTCAATTTCATCCAACACGTTCTGTCTCGTCACATGATAATTCAATTGGGTTTTGCCCTCACTGTTAAGGCGGAAACCACGAACCTTGCACTCAACCTTTCCGTTCTGGGTGGTGTACCCATAATTCTTTGGGCCTCCTGATACAAATTCCACGATGTGATCGTTTCGCTTTAATTCACTGGTAAACTGGCCGAGGTAAGGACCCAAGTCTGGGTTGGTTTGGCCCTCGTCTGTCCAATAGATGATGGAGTCTGTGTCGTAATACAAGACACGCTCCCCTAAGGGTTCCAGGGCTTCATAGAGGCGTAGGCGAGCCCAACAGGTAGTGAAGCATGCGACGAAGATGTTGAGGTTGGGTGAGACGGGGATGTCTTCGTTTTGGTACTTGTAATGGGTCTCTACCATTTGGTCATTCATAATGGAGACTTGGTGCACGTCCAAAGTACTTGTGTTCAAGAAACGGTGGAAGGTTTGGGGGTCATCAAATTCTTGGACTCGGGTCTTGTTGAGTCGTTGTCCAAACTTGCCCCACATGGAATTGAGCATCATTTTAGCCAGGGTACGTAGCCCTGGGTTGTATTCGATTTTGGCATAGTCCAATTGGATGCCCTCGTACTTCAAGTAATTGTCGATGTAGGCCTGTTTTTGTTCTTCTGTCATGTTGTCCTCAGGCCACCCACTGGCTTCTTGCTTGATTTTGAGCCAGGTGTTGACGTAATCTTTAAAGAGCCCCTCGCAGGTCTCGGGGAAGTGCCAGACTTCATAAATGTACAGGACTTGGTACCCGAGCTCGACAGCTTTCTCTAATTCGGGGCTGCACCAGGTACTTGTCAGGGCACGTTCCTCGTCGGGGTGAGGGCAATGATAGGATCTGTCTAGAAGGGGTTTGGCCATTTCTTCTTCCGCACAACGGGCACAGAGTGGAAAGAGTAGTTTGTCGTCATGGCGGTAAGGCAGCACGGGATGGTACAGTTCACGGGGAGGCAGGACTTGACATTGGATCAACCCAAAGTACTGGTGGATGTCCGTATGACCGGGATGTGTAATGAAGGTCGGATGTCCTTTAGGGTAGACAGAGGTTTTGTTGACCCATGGGTACAACGAGGTCACATCGATGTAATGGATCTTTTGACTGGGGGTCACTTGATGGTACAGTTTGACGGCATTGGTACGTCCTCCACAGAAAGCGTCGCGCGGATTCAGAGGTTTTGTGGTTTGAAGGTTAGCTATAAACGTACTAATGTCAAGGGAGGTGTCTTTGAGATGGGCCCAATCGCATCCCCACATTTCCACCACGGTGTATCCTTGTTCTCTTAAATGTTGGGTCCTTTGTTTCGTGTCCTCGTAGACATCTTGCATGGACCGATCACAGTGGCGTCGATGTGTTTCGTAACGGTTGGGATAACAGCGAGGACATCCATGCCAGAAACAGCCGTGATATTCGTAGATGGTGTTGGTACTGGCATCGAAACCATCCACATGGAGCTTGGTACCAGGGATGCGATACTCGCCGGTATTTTTGGCATGTTGAAGATGAGGGGCTTGGTGTTGTTGGCACCAGGTTAACCATTCGATGGCTTCGTAGGACTGATTGATGTTATTCTTCTTCCAAGTAAGGGTGGGTTCACTGGCAATACTGTTAGGGATCATCCGGTTCATACGTAAATCCATGTTGCAGGCAGAAGCGATGGTGATGTGGTCAAAGGGATTGAACCCCGCTTGAGCTTCAAACATCCGTTTGAAAGTCAGACATCCTTCTTTCAAGAGTCGTACATCGGATTTGCAGTAAGCTAGCAATTCGTGTTGAAAGTCGAAGAGGGTGTTATTGGGACGCTGCTCTTGATGCCACTTTTCGAAGGCTTGCCTGCCTTCGGGGGACATGGTTTCGGGCATGTAGTAATCGAGGGCCGGGACGGGTCCCACGTACGTTTGGTGCTCGTCATCGGGGATATTGAACTTGTGGGGGAAGTAGCCTTTTTTCAATTCCGTTAATCCAAAGGTTGCGGGAAAGGTGGACAAAGGCATCTGGAAGAAACTCATGGAATCGATGAATCGGATGCGATCGTGCTTGACTTCCAAGAGTTTACACCCGTTGCGGAGTTGCTGGACGATCCGGTTGTCACTATGGTATTGCTGGACGACAAAGTAGCCATCGTACCCTTGGAAGTTGTGGGCCAGGACATTGACTTGTCGGGTATCGTTGAGTGTCAAGGTATCCAGCCATTCCAGAAAATCTCGGGTACAAGAGGGGCCTGGGAAAGGCTTGGGTTCATCGTCGTCTTCGGTTTCGGCCACGAGGAGATTAGCAATGTATTTTTGGTGGGGTTGCATGGCTTCAATATCAAAAAACACGTGCAAGGGGGGCAGGTCGTCGTCCTCCTCTGGGGTGGTGGTGGTATCAGGCTCCGACGCGGCGGTTGCCCCTCGTTTGGCGCGAGGCCCTCCCTGGTGTTTCCTCTTTCTTTTCTTCTTCTTGTCTTGAGTGGGTCTTTGAATAAAACAAAAATGGCTTTCATTGTGCACGTACTCATGGCAAGACGGGCAGTCCACATAGTAGCATTGGTGTCTGGCAATCTCTTGTAATCCAACGTTCAGTTTAAAACAGGTAGGACAGCGACGGCGTGTAAAGCAGACTGAGGACTCTTCGTTGGCTGCAGGTTTGCCCGTGTGGTCCTTGCCGACATGGGCTTGGAGGCAAGTGTCTCCAAAAAAGTCCCGATGACAACTGTGGCAACGTTGGGTGGCTTTCTGGTGTCGAGGGTACGCTGCCTGGAAATCAGGGCACTCTTTTTGGAAACAGGCTCGGCATTGTTTTTTCTTGTTGCAGCGATGCTTTCCCTCATGGTCATAGGGTTTCCAACAATCAGCACAGACGTAACTGGACCCGAAAAACCCAGGCAATCGGGTGATGACATCATAATGGTCATGGTCGTGCAACAGGATCAGTTGTTTGTCTTTGGGCTCTCCATAGGTGGTGATGTGATAAGATCGATGGGCATCCACCAGGATGATCTGGTAACCTGTGAGGGACGGCGTTTTGCTGAACTTGGTCAAAGCCTCGTAGCCACAAGGACCGAAGGGCACCTTGGCCTCGTGATGGAGCAAGAGAGCCAATTCTTTTTGGAGGGATTTTCCTTGGCGAATGCTGTTCCATTTCGGGTGTTGGTCCAACCGGGCTTTGGCAACCACGAGGGCTCTGGCACAACAGAGGTCATCTGTATTTTTAATTGTGATGACCGAGGTTTTCCGGGTCGTTAAGGCTTGGTGGGTGGGGTGCCCTGGTTTACCCCGCCGTGGTTTTCCTCTTCCCTGAGGGGCATGTTGGACTTGAGTTATGGATAATTGAAAGGAGTCGTCCATTTCAAATTGTTCGTTGCTGTTCAAGGCTTGCGCTAAACGGTTGAATAGGGCCTCTACACGCTCTGTGTCTTGCCGCCATTCACCTGCACGTAATCCCCAGCCCTGAAAATTATTATGCAGCCTGTTGGATCCCAGGGTAAAGTAGAGTCGATCATGATCGTTGAGCTCAGGCGTGGTGTCTAACACTTGATTCACCGCTCGACGTAAAGCATCTTGTAGGGCTTGCGTGATGTTTTGACCTGGAATCAAGTTCCCCCTTTGGCGTAAACGGGTATTGAAATGACGTTCATGCACTCCCATACGCGTGCTCCGCCGGTCGACATAGGGTTGAACTTCAAACTCAAACGCGCCGACTGCCCTTGTATCCAAACTTCCCCCACTTTGTTCAAGGAGGTTGGTTTGAAACGCACGTTGCCGTTGGAAATGATCTAAGGCCTCTTGACAAATGTCATCCTCGTCACTGTCCCCCATCTCTTCGGCGGGTAACAAAGGTTTATCAGGGGAATTCGCTGCCGTCTCTTCTTCTCTCTCAGAGTCCGAGGTGTTCAGGCCTAGTAACGTGAAGGTCTTGAGTGGTCAGGCCACTTGGGCCTGGTTCGTTTGGCTCAGAAGCCATGATCAGATGAACTCACTGGAGGTCGGGGCTCTGTTTTTATAGAGAACAAAAAGGTCCCGTGGGAGGGGAAGGAACCAATGAGAGAGAGAGGGCCCTGGGAGGGGAGGGAAGGGGTGGGGGGACCCCCCTCCCCCCTCCTTAGATAGGCCATCAGGCTTTGCGAGGAATGATCCCAGAGACTATAAAACAGATCGAATCTCGAGGTGAGTCATCCCAAGATGGACTCTGACCATGAGAAGCTTTTAGAAGTATTCGAAGAATTCCAAGTGGACGAAATTTTAAATGAGGTTAAGGAGTGGAGTATCGACGATGGAGACATCAGGGAGTATGGTGAAGAGTTGTTGGAGGAAAGGAGGAAAAGGAGGCAGCTCGCCCAAGCAGCTCAGACAGCACGGCACACCTACGTGCAACAGCACTGGAACCCGGGCTGCTACCCGCAACTTACCACCGAGTGGTACATCCGGGGGCTCGACTTTTGCTGGACCAACTGGCACCACAAATTCAAGAGGCCCCAGACACCTCCGCCAGCCCCACCGCCGCCCTCGCCCGAGCTCTGTCGAAAGCTGCCCATGCGGTCGCCGAGGCCCCACGACCCGTCCTCAAAGCGACAGTGACAGCGATGATGATGACCTCGACTTGGTCAACAAGTCGGCGACGGGCAAACCGAGCTAGGTACCGGGCCAGACACCCCAACCGAGTAGCCAAGCAGAGACGACGGTACTATGCCAAAAACCGCGACCGAATAGCCGAGCAGAGGCGACGGTATCGGGAGAGGTGTCGGGCCTACCTGAAACAGTACTATAAGGAGCGTGCAGAACGAATCCGGGAGCACAAAAGGCAATTTTACCGATCGGAAGCAGGTCAACGGTGGCAGAAACAATACTTAGCGAGAAAGCGTGAGGCCGCTGCCCTCTTACGTCGACAAAGAGGGCCCATGGTCCAAAAGACAACGGAGGAGAAACGCCAAGCCTTAGGGCCCCTCAAATTGACCGTGACGCTAGAAGATTTTATGCAGGACTTTCATGATTCCCTCTCGCCCAGCCCTGAGGATTCTATGGATCAACCTGAGCTCATAACGGACATGGATTCAGGGGTGCTTGATGCTCTGGATTATTCTGTAGGCGACGAATCGTCCCTTTCTTCTTGTGACATGTGGGACGATGGGAAAGGATTTTTAGACAATCTACTCGATGACTTGCCGTCATCATCGGACGACTCTTTGTTGGACAATTTACTCGAGGAGCTCGATGACTTGCCGTCATCGGACGATTGTTTGTTTGACTTTTTAACTGACATGATGCTGCAGGAGGATTCTTCGTTTGATTTGGATGACTTTGTCACTTAAACCCTCGTCTTTGTATTTGGCAGAACATCGTCTTTTGTATTTGGCAGAAAATCGTGTGACTATTTGGCAGAACATCGTGTTTGTATTTGGCAGAATAAAATGAGACAGTGCTTTGACATTTTCATTTTTTTTATTTTTTTTTTTATTTTTATTACTCAAACATGTAACTGGGGTGTCAGTTCCAAATGGTCCATCAATTCATTATAGGCTTCATCATCATCACTAGACATCTGTAGTCCACTTGGCCCCGCTTCGGCTTCTTCTGGCTGAGAGGCCAACATTGTGGTAGAACTTTTTGAAGACACAACTCATGAACAAAATGAGACAGTGATTGACATTTTCATTTGCTTTTATTTACTCAACATGTAACTGGTTTGTCATTAAATTTACAATTTTAAACGTTTCTTGGTTTGCATGATTTTCTTGACCACCCGTTCCGTCTTGGTTTTCTTGCCAGGTAAGCGATCAATGGCTTGGATCATCTTGGTATCGGCTTTCCATTTCTCTTGCAAATTCTTGGCACGGCTGTAATCAATGTCGTGTTGTTTAGCAATCTGGTCCAAGCGATTGATCCCGGGATCCCCACGTTTCAGACGTTTGGCCAAATGGGTGCCAGGGCCCATGTACTGATAACCAGGCCAATGAAATTCCTTCCCCGTCTTAGCAATCCATTTTTGGACATCCAAGGCCCCTCCTCGTTGGGTGCGTTTCATACCCTGGCCTCGTTGGGTGCGTTGCCTTTTGATGCCCTGCCTCCTCTGGGAGGTCCGTTTTCTCTTGATGGTCATCTTTTAGTCCGTGTCGTAATCCAATCGACGTCGTAACTTTTTGCCACGAGCCCAATCTTCCCAACCGGGTAAGGGTTTCAATCGTTCCACTTCTCGGGCGGGTGCTTTGCCTTTGCCTTTGCCCAAGGACTCTCGGCTATCTTTTTTTCCAAGGTCTTGCGCTGTTCTCGAATGGCTTCTAAACGCGACCGGGTATCCCCTCGACTAGTGGATGGACTCCCTTTCTTGACAATGGGAATTTTACTGGTGGTGGCTGCTCCTTTGCCTTTCTTGGTTGCAGGGGTAATGGGTGGTTTGGGAGTCGACGGGCTGCCTTTTATCATGCGCTTCAACCATTGTTCCACAGGTCCCGTCACCAAATCCCCGGCTTCTTCCTCGCCTTCTTCACCGGGTGGTCCACCCGGCGCCCCAACCCCCACCCCGCCAGGAAATTGACGAATGCGTTTGGTTAACTTGGTCAATTCTTGACTCAATGGTTTGGTTTGAACATTGACCAAGGCTGGGGGTAATTGGGGATTGGCTAACAACACATGTTTTTTAGCGGCTAACGTCGCGGCTTTGTTCAACAAGGCATTTTCGGTGAGTTCTCCTTTGTAATATTGAATGAGTTGCTCCAAGTCCTGGTGGGGAATCATGTAGACCTCGTCCATGGTCGGGGCAAAGTTCCCCGTCTTCTTGGTCACGACAGCTCTCACAAAGACGGGACCTTAAGATATGTTGGTACTCTCGATACAACAGGTGATATTTATGCTTCCAATAAGAACACTCGTCTTTCCACTTGTCGGCGGCCCGATTGGCCTCTTGTAACAGATGCATCCACGTGGCAAGCGTTAACGAACACATTGACCTAACACGTGATGGAGTCCTTGAAACAACCCGCGTCCTTTTTGTTGGACTAACCACTGACGACGTTTTTTGACGGAATGTCGACGACGTCCCAAATCACGTAGTACCTTTTTATAGGGTTGAAGTTTAGCCAGCATGGGTGGGGTCACAGGAATCTTGTTTTTTAAGAAGTTCAAGACCAATTCACTCACAGCATTGATTTGATCGGCATTGGCATGTTGTAACAACTCTTGACGTTTCAAACCATTGGCTTCTTGTAACATGGACCGTAAAAACGGTAATTGACGTCGAAGACGTTGCATCCTTTATCGGTGACGACGACGATACCGTTGGTTGGCTTTTTGGATCGTGCGTTTTATACGTTTATCCGTTTCCAAGGCCACGGCTTTCCCCAATCCCACCATGGCGGGGACCAATAGATTTAAAAACCCTCCTCGTTGACGACGACGTCGTCGTGGTCTTCTCCTCAAGGATACCATGGACGGTTCATCAACACACGTTGAAGGGCTTTGTCTTGTTTGATCACGTCCCGCGTCTCTTTATAGCCTTGACGGGTATGGCGTTTGAAATCTTGCCACCAACCCCCACCTCGTTGTCGTCGGTAATGTTGTACATTATCGGTAATGCCTTTCAAGGCTTGACCGCCTAATTTGCCTAAAGCGAGTCCAAACCCAGGTGCTGGGCCTGATAGAAACATACTCATGCCATGGGCAATTTTATCCACCAAACGGGGTTTGCGACGAATTAAAGCCCCTCCTCCTTGACGTCGTTTCCTTTTTCTGCGTCGTCGTCGTCGTTGGACGGCCATGGTTCTAAGAGTGTGGGACTGGGAGGGAGCGGCTTTTTATCTATCCAATAGTCTTTAGGTTTCAAGGGACAAGGACATCCGTCTACATAGCATAGGGCTTCCACGGGTTGGTACACAAAATGACGGTAGTAATCTTGGAGACATCGTTTGGGTAACGGAGGGGTGAAATCCACAATGGTATCATCCAAGGTTTGCATCTTGATTAAAAATCGTTCCAGATCCTCCAAGGGAACACCGCGCACATAGGTTTTCAATTCGGTCAAGGCTTTGGCATAGGTGGTAAACGCAAATCGACTCATGGTCACTTTAAATCGGTATTGTTTAAAATCATTCCATCCTTTGACCACCGTGCCCACCGCCGCCAAACAGGCTACCAACGTACTGTTTTCCAAAAGCGGACCCGCAATCATGCCTGCAGCCATCAGGAGTAAGGCCATGCCATTGAACAAGGCATTGATACACTTGAAATGATTCAACATTTTTCGATAACACCACCATTGTTGATGGTAAAAGGCATACAAGGAATCCATACGTTGTAATAATTCCGGGGGGAATCGAAGGCCATGATGTTTCGATCCATTCAATAACGACACGACGGTTTTCATCCTCACGGCGAAACCCGGGACGACGAGGTTTGTACGCTCGGTGCTCCTCCCTGTTTATAACTGGTCACAATGCTATTGGTCATGGTAACATTGGCAATTTCACGTCCTTGGGCTAATTGTTCTTGATCTTGTAACATCATCCGTAAACGTCGTTGTAAATCCGCTTGACCCAAGGTGCGAGGCTGTCTGCCAGGACTCCAAGATCCTCGAGGGGTGGTTGCATTGGAGGCAGGTGTCAAAGGTGAAGTGGGGGTTCGTCGTCCACGTCGTCCACCACGACGGCCACCACCACCACCACCACCAGCACCACCAGCACCACGTCCCCCACCTCTAGTCCTGGGACCACGACGTCCACTACCATTACCATCACCCCCACCACCACCATTACCATCACCCCCAGCACCCGCTGCTGTCCGACCACCTCTTGCTGTTCGCCAACCAGGTGGACTTCTCGGGGACTCCGGGGTGGTCTGTATGCTATGGAATGAGGGTGAATGGGATGCTTGACTTCCAACCCCAGCGGGGGAAGAGGTCTGTACAGGGGGTGCACCATCTACATCGGGCCAGCCCGTGATGACGTCGCCAGGGGGGATGGATTCCATAAACCGATAGAGGGCATCGGCTGCTGTTTCCTCCATGGCCACGTCGAGAAGGCCTTGGTCTCCCGACAAATACAGATCTTGCCAGGCCCTTGGGGACATTTGATTGCTGCTGGCCGCCCCAACCCCCGCAGGGGCCGTGGTATCGTACGATTGCGGAGGTTGACGGTCATCATCCATGGTCGCTCTCTCTTTTTCCTGTTCCAAGGGTGCCTTTATAGACGTTTTTGATAGGTGCGAGTCCATCCTTCGTCTTTTAACAGGTGACTCAACACACGTTGTTGATCGGAGGAGGCGAGGTGTAAATCCAACACCAAATAGCCATACGGTCGTGTCGTGGCTTGATGAAACGTCTCCAACGTGTCTTTCCAGGTGGTCGGAAACGATTGAAGCATGACATTGCGTACCCCTAATTGATCTCGGGGGTTCTTGAACGCCACGATGTAATGGGCATTGCGGGAAATACTTTTGGCATAGCGGCCGACGGGAAACATGTCTTGGCACAAGTACAACACGGTCACCCCTTGATGATGTGAATGTTTGGTGAATAAATCCAACACGCGTTTATCGTGACTCCCTTCATCCATTAAATCATCCAAGACCAGGACCCCATGTCCTTGAGGAAACCATTGGACCAACGCCTCATGATCGGAAATCCCTTCGTGAAACACCACCCCTTGATCTTGCATGCCTTGAAATCGATCTTGCCAGGCCCCATAACAATAATGTAGTTGGGTCGGTGGGGTTTCAAACAACTCTGGGTTGTCTACCAAGAGTTTTTCCGTAAACACAGTTTTGCCACATCCCGATGGCCCCACGACCAAGATAGAGGAGGGGGTATGAAAACGAAACGGTTTCCCCGTTTGCATGATGACGAAATATCCTTAGAAAAAAAAAGGCACCTTTTTATTGGAGCCGGTGGGACTCGAACCCACGCACGACCTCCTCATGTTTTCGGGGGGATCCAAAGGCTCTACCGACTGAGCTACGACTCCGACACCGTTTTTCCAACGAACTTTTTTATTTAACAATTACATTGATGATACAGATGACAACAGAGTTGATACCATCTCGCTTCTTGACCTACAATCAATTGTTGAAGGCGTTGACCAGCTTGATGGTCATTGCTGACATAATCATGATCAGAAAACTCATTTAAAAATTCTTGCAAAGTTCGTCCACGGGCTTTGGCTTTCAAGTACAACAAGGCGTAATCACCACAACTCTTGCTTGAAATGGCTTGGAGGGACTTGCCATTGGTCACCACATACTTCCAATGTTGGACAATCCAATCTCGTAACGGGGTGGCTTGCACGTACGTGTCCAAGGGCAAAGCATAACTGTCCAGGACTTCACACACCTTTCCATCCGTCCACACCGCTAACCAATGTTGTCCCGGTTGATCGTGTGGGTCGGTGTTCACAATGTACCCTTGGGGTTGGGTCTTGACAGGACTCTTGGGTAAACGATCACAGGCCACCGTCCCGTAAAAGACAGGGTTCAATTGGGGGTCGTCTCGGGCTAAATAATCCAATTGCACATTATTCAAGGCCACATGTTCCATTTCTTTAGTGTTGGTAAATGTTATACAACATGGCTCCGTTCCTGTCAATCTCCAGCAAGTTCTCAAATTCCCCATACACGAGTACGGTTATATTGAGACCAGGGGCGGCTCCAAATTCCAACACGAGTTGTAAATCGCCTGTTTGCTTGGGGTTGAGGTTTTGACTGTCAGCACATCCATTGGCGACATTGTCAAACATGTACAAGGTACAATTTTTAGCTTGGCCCCAATCTCCTAGTTCCACCATATTGCCTTTCTTTTTACACCAAGCACCACTGGCTTGCAGAAAACGGAAGTAACCTAGATTATCTCGGGTGCCATTGTTGTGCACTAACTGTAGGGTTTCATAAGGGTATTCTTCTCCTTTGACAATCTGTTTAATGGACGTCAGACCATGGAAACAGGAACATGGAAACAGGAAACAGGAAACATGGGACATGGAAACAGGAACATGGAACCATGGAAACATTTCTGGAAACAGAAAGGATCTCGGGTCACATCTCCATTGAAGGCTCGGCTGTCCAGTAACCCCACAATCAATTGGTCAGGTATTCTGCTTTGAAACAGGTTGGGGATATCAAAGCGGGTCAGGTTGTTTTGCATGCTGAAGGTCCGGATTTCACTGCGGACGGTGGGGTAAGCAGCCACTTCTCCTTCATTGTGTCTTTTTTCAGATAAACTCTGGTAGATGGCGTCATTCAAATGCAGTTGGCAGAGATGAAACCGTAGTTTCACATCCCCTTCCATCAATCGGCCAGCTAGAGCCACTCCATTCAAAAACAGGTTCGGGCCATTGAAATGAAATTTCATCTTGATTTCGATGCCGGGCACCAACAATTTGCCGGTATGAAAGACTTCCAAGTGCGGGGTAAACACCAGACTGTGGGTGACACCTGCAGCATACTTGGCGGTTTCAGCTACCATGGCAGCCAAGGCCCCTTTGTGATTGGCACTGAGATTGGTCCAGTCTGCATGTGGTGTAGCTTTGTTGGTATTGTTGTCCGTCCATTGGGGTGGGGAATCCACTTGATTGAACCAGCCTTGGGGTCCTAACACGGTCTTGCCATCTTCTCGGTCATAATTCAGCAAGGTTTCCAGATAAGCTTTGTAATGATAGGTGTCAGATTGAGGACTGATCAACGTGCCATTCAAATGCAAGTCAATTTGTTTGATGATGGAATGGGCCAAATTATTGACGGGCCACAATTTCTGATTGGCCACCAAGTTCCCGTTATCGTCCTTTTTCAAACTCAATTCCATGGTAAAGTAACTGCGTCCCAAATCCACAAAATCGTCCAACCCCGGAATGATGAATTCCATAGGATTGATACCCGTGGTGGTGGGTTGGATGGTGACCATGCGATAGGCATTGATGCTAATGTCGGTCGGTGGCACCTTGAAAATCCGTAACGCCGGGTTGACGGTCCCTTCGGAACGCACGTGAGCCGGGGCGGTTTGTGTACTCACGTCAGGCATGTTTAACGTCGTCGTCGAGTGGTGGTACCCCGTCGTCGTGAGGGGTTTTTATAGTGTCGTCGTCGTCGTGCTAAACGTTGTCTCAAATCAAACCCGGGGACTCTCATCACCTCGGGACTCAACCATCCACCACGTTGTCGTCGCATGAGTTTCCAAAACGGATACAGTCCTCCCCATTGAGACAACCCTCGATCACTACGAATCCGTCGAGGTCGTGAAGGCACGGGTTCCATGTTCACACTCCAAAAATATCACGCGCCCGTTTAGTTTGTTTGGGAAACAAAGCACTGGCCACACGCACAGCTTCTTTCACGTTCTTATGACTCAACGCTTTCTTGGCTTGTTTGGTGATTTCCTTTTTAATGACGTCTTCGGCTTTGCGTTTGATACCTCGTGTCAAACCCGTTTCCAAGCCTCTCTTGATATTACTAGGCAGTTTTAAAGGATTTCGCGTGCTTTTAAGGCCTTGGAACCCCCCACGCAAGAGATCCGTCACCAACCCTTGTCCACTTTGACCCTGTTGATCATACCACTCGTCTGTCCGAAATCGTGTCAAACTTCCCCCACGCATTGTGTCGTCTTCACGCGTTACCAAGGATCACGTTTTTGTGTGTGTCACAGGACTCGTCTCTTTTTATACCGTCATCGTCGTTTTTTCCGAAAAGCGGCTTCCAACCCTTTTTTGGCCCCGTAACTCGCGGCACCACCCGCGGCACCCAACGCCACGGCTTTCCCTCCAGCGATCAAGGCTGGAATAAGCGCGGCGAGTGGGAATAAACCCCCTCGTTGCCTTCTTCTTCGTCTCCTTCGACGCACTCTTGTCTTGGGCATCTTTGATTAGACACTCCCTTGGTCAAGTTCTCCCCTTTTTGTCTTTTTGAAGTGTAACGTGACAATGGTATGGCCTTCACCAAACTTGACCAAGTCTCCTCCTCTACCAATCGTTTCAGCCACTTGAACGTGAATCATTTCCACCACCTCGTTACGAAGAGACATGTATTGAATGTGCAACGGTTCAAAGTAGAGGGTGCCGCGTGCTTGTCGCTTGTACTGGATTTCTCGCAACAAATCGGTCACGCGATTACCCACAATCGTACTGCCTGCCACGTCGGAGTACACGTGCAACGATCGTGTGGGTTCCCCCACCACCGCCCGAAATGCCACATTCAAGTTGGTGAAACGCCACCCACAACTCATACTCAATTGTAAATAATCCGGTAAAAACGAACGCACCGTCCAAAAGACCGGGTTGCTCTGATCGTCGTTCACATCGTTCCAATCGTTGCTAACGGGTTTTTTCATGTTGGGGATTTGATCCCCCATGAATTCTTGTTGTAAGTTCAGTCCCAAAATCAACCCACTGCTGATTTTACGTAACCATCCCATTTTGAGAGCCAACTTGGTGTAGATGGTCAGGGCTGGTGTTTTGTTGCCACAATGGCAGACATTCGTGTTGTCGATGAGCAGATCCTCGCCTTCCCAACGAAACTTGACGTAGGTGTGTTTGCCTTGATCGTTGGTAAACCGACCACCTTGAATGGCCATTTCCATGCGTCGTTGTTCCAAGTGAGCAATGGTGGCTTTCATGAAACTCACGCCATCCACCACCCAATCCAAATCTTTCATGTCATTGATGATGGTTCGCGCGGTGTCTACTCGCGAAGTCATTTCCCCGTCTTTTCCATCCGCTTTGGGATAGGTTTGGTCCCAGGACGTCCCCATGACGTACCCGTCTTTTTTGACCAACTCATACAAATTGACGCGAGCATCCGGTAAGGAAATGGCACTCAACCCCACTTGCCAACCACCTCCCGTGAGCTGTAACGGTTGAGGTAAACGAATCTTGAACGAATTGGCTTGGTTGTTGGGAAATTCACGTCGGTTGGCATGACTGGGTAACGTCACGTAGAACGACATTTTCTTTCTTCTTCACACCACCACTTCCCTTTTAAAGTGGAGGGTTAGGAGGGTACGCCCTTCGCCAAATTTCACGAGATCCCCATTGGTTTCGGCCATCTGGGTTTCCACGATTTCCACCACTTCGTTGCGTACTGGGACATATTGAATATGTCCAGGTTCAAAGTGGGTGGTGTTTTGAGGCTGGTACTTGATTTCTCGTAAGAGATCGGTGATGCGACCCCCTACCATGCTGCTGGTCCCTACATCACAATACACGTGCAAAGGACGCGTCGAGGGAAATTCCAATGAGGGACGAAAGGTCTTGTTCAAATTCACAAACCGCCAATTACACGTCATACTCAACTTCACATAATCCCCCTCCACTTTCCAAAAGAGGGGCTTGTTGCCAGCATCGCGGACATCCGTCGGCGTGGGAATGGAGTCCGAATGAAATTCTTGTAAGATATTGGGGCCCAATCGATACACGCCCGTCGACACTTGTTCAATCCATCCCATTTTCAGGGCCAAGGTTCTGCCCCATGACACGTGCGCTACTTGCACTTTGTAATCCACATTGACGGTATTCAATACCAAATCCCCTTCGGAGGTCCATTCAAAGGTCGGGTACAGTTTGACACCATTGTCCTCTGCCCATTTGTTGAGGGGTTTGGTTTGTTTCGCACGGGCTGGCACGTAACGGTACACCAGTTGATGAAAAAAGTGCGATCCCGTCGACGAGGCCATCTCCTTTCTCATATCTCGGCCGTAGACAGTGAGTTCGCGACGTTCATGCCACCAGCGATCGTTCCCAAAATCGTCTTTGGCATACACCCGTTCGTGCCATCGTACGTACAACAGAGGATGGGAATCGCCCAGTCCCCCTTCTTCCGCTATCACTGGAATGGTGGGTAAGGATAAACTCACCATGCCCACCATCCATCCTCGCCCCATAAATCGGATGGGTTTAGCCAATCGGTTTCTGAAATGATGACTCTTGTTCCCAGGAAACTCTTTGGTACTCGCATGACTCATCAACGTCACGTAAAACGACGAGTTGGGCACCAACGTCATTTTTTAGTCACGTCGTCGTCGTCTTTTGGGTGGGCTCGTCTCTTGGGTCTTTTTCCTCTTGGGAGGGCTTGTCTCTTTCCTCTTGGGTGGTTGGAGAGACGTTACGTCTTGACTACTAATCCAACTATTGTACTTGTCGGGCCACCCTTTCCACTTGACCAACCAACGATCTTTTTGTCGCTTAAGTACCTTTTCGATGCGAAACACGTCGGACACATGAACTTTTTGTAAATCCTCTTCATAAAACGTGCCTTGGACAGGAGTATCATCCCATTCGTGAATCTTATACGTGGGCACGGGTCCCGGGATCACACGATGCACCACAAACACTTCTTCGGTCCAACCGGGTAAATAGCCTTTGGCAAACGTGCGATGAATCTTGTTGAGACGGACACGATCTCCAACTTTGAATTGAGGTTCTTTCTGACCTTTTAATCGTTGAGCATACAATCGTTTCCACACCGCTTCTTCGTTGTCCCACGTCACGTCTTGAGGGGCCATACCAATACTTCGATGACGGGTAGCATTATAGCCTTGCACCAACTCGGGTAAGACATCGTCAAACCGTAAGGTGTTGGTGGCGGTGAAATAACGGTACAACCGTTCTTTCAAGGTGCGGTTAAATCGTTCCACCACACTGGCTTTCGCATCCCCTTCGGTGGAAAAATGTTGAATGCCTTGCTCGTCAAGCCATCGTTGAAAGGTCCGATTATAAAATTCTTTCCCTCAATCCGTTTGCAATCGATTAGGGTGACGTCGTCCTTGTTTCAAAATCTTCTCAAAGGCATGAACCAACGCCACCCCGGTTTTGTCTTTCAACGGTTGTACCCACGCATACTTGGACAACACATCCACGACCGTCAACAAGTATCGTATGCCCCGATTATACTTGGCCAACGGTTGCACTTCCACTAAATCCGCTACCCATTGATCATCTAATCCTCCTACGATCACGGGGACGGTGGGAAAACGACGACGTCGAGGTTTATGTAACGTATAGGCCAAATCCCATTCCAAGACCCTTTGGACTTTTTTCAAAGGGAGACGATGGGCTTTAGCAAACCGTTGCACGCCTCCTAAACTGCCGGGGGCTCGAGGATCGTGGTACCGATTCAACCATGATGGGGACACATCCTTTTTCTTTCGAGGGGCCATACGTTCTGGCATTCATCCCATAAGGTCGGTATGGTGGGGACTGTGTGGGGATGCGCCTTTTGAATGATTCGATACCATCGCCAGGCGTAAGGGTGAGCTTTTAACCATAAGACAAACACCACCCATCGATACAAGTTGCGGTCGACGTGGGTTTCTTCAAAGAGGTGGAGAGGATGCGTGTCCTCAGGACAAGGGGGTATGGGAATTTTGGCACCGGGTTGATGATCATATAAGAGTTGACAAAGGGTTTGATGGCATTGCCATTGCCCCAGGGACAAGACAGAATCCCACGCATAACATACAGACTCCATGGTGACATTGATAAAAAATTTTATTCCTACTCCTTTTTAATACATTAAAAGAGACGGCCACAGGTGATGGTCTCTAGACCTTTCTGCCAGTTGTCCACACTGTCACTGTACTTGGGGGGCGGTGGAGCTGGGGCTACCATCATTTCTTGACGGTTCTTGAGATCTTGAATTTCTCGCAACAATTGTTTCTCATACTCTGTCAAGGGCCGTTCTCGTTCCACGTCCTCTTTCCTTCTGACTGGAGGGGGCGGGCCAGGGATGTCCACTCCACGTTTGGGATATCCTTGAGCATCACGGTTGGGTGGTTCAGCTAGTGGATCGGCTTTTTTGGGGGGATGGTCATGAAACCAAGTCCAGTACTTGGGACCCAAGGGTTGATCAGCCCATCGGAAGAAGCCACACGTTTTCTTGGAACAATTCAGAAACAAGCGATCGGGGTTCTGAGTTGAATGACTTTGTTGAAGCGTAGCAGGTTCACGGCAAAAGCATTGCAAACCACCCCACATGTCCAACACTTCTACATGAGGTTGACTATACACGGCTTTCATATACTCCAAGGCTTGATCTTGACCACAAAATAGCAAACACGGTTGCATGGGACATTTCACATACTTCCATCCCTTTTGAGATTCTCGGGCCTCCAAACGCACATCATGGCAAGGACATACCATATAGTCCACTGAACTGGGAGGATCATACACGGTCGTCAAGGTGAATTGAGGTGTCGATTGCTCCACCATGTCATTCAATTCTTTCATCATATCTTCCACAGCAGCTCGGGTGTCTTCCACCACTTCGCATACCACAGGATCACAGT
Organism: Siderastrea siderea; assembly: GCA_964030785.1. Lineage (NCBI taxonomy): Eukaryota > Metazoa > Cnidaria > Anthozoa > Scleractinia > Rhizangiidae > Siderastrea > Siderastrea siderea. The sequence continues at coordinate 28,708,873 of OZ034973.1, forward strand.
CCACATTCTCTTTCTTTTTCTTCTTCCCCGCAGGGTGTCCGCTTGGCTTTCTCTTCCGATCCACAGACATCGTGCTCAAAAGATTTTCACCCACCCCCATGCCTTTTTATACCCATGACCCTTGACTGTCATTGGTCAGCTTATCCTACCCATATAAGGACGTCTCATCTTCCCATTGGTCAGCTTTTGCCTATCCAAATAAGGACCTCTTGTCTTCCCATTGGTCAGCTTTTGCCTACCCATATAAGGACGTCTCATCTTCCCATTGGTCCGTTGTCCCTATTTAAGATGGTCCCTTGGTCCCTGAGTCGTCATTCTCAAAAGCAATGCCACCAGACATTGACATGATCGGAGAACAAGATCTCGATGCCTTGGAACTGCAAGTGGGTTATGGCCATGTGGTGTACACCGGGGGAGCCAGAGGCACGGATGCACTCGTCGAAGAACTGGGTAAACAGTTTGGAATGCAAGTCGAAGTCCTGGTCCCCCCCGAACCATCCTCGAGCTACCTTCATCACCCCTTCTACGGTGGAAGTCTTGATGCTGGCCAACCCGCATCTTCACCAGGCAGCTGAGAAACTAGGCAAACAAATGCCCAGTCATTTTTACACCCTGCAATTGCTGCAACGCAATTATCAAATTGCCAAAAGAGCCCATACGATCTATGCTTTTGGCATCTTGGAACAAGATCATAAACGCGTGAAAGGAGGCACTGGTTGGACCGTGCAATTGGCTATGGATCAAGGCAAACCCGTCTATCTCTTTGACATCCCCAGTCAATCATGGTACCGCTCCGACCATTACTACCAAGTCAACGAGAAGGCCGCCACCCTGGTGACTGGCAGTCAATTTGTCCCTTGGGGACCCAAAAAGCCCACCCTTCATCAAAGCAGTGCTATCGTAGGATCCCGGGATGTGGACGAGAAAACCCGAGCTGAAATTCAAGCCTTATTCAATCGCACCTTCTGTCTACCCGAGAACATTGATCAATTACGCCTGGAGCTTGAAGACTTTCATTTGTAATTTTTTAGTTTTTACTTTTGGAACTGTACATAGCCTTTTTTAGTTTTTTAGTTTTTCAATCTGTACATAGCTTTCTTTTACTTTTTATTTTTTCAAACTGTAGATATCTTTTTCAATTGTAAATAGGAGCGCCCCACCCAGCGTGGCAAAGAACACAGACCACCATTTGTAAAAAAACATCAACTCTTTTTTAATTAAAAAATAAAAACTTCACTTACAAAATGTCCTCTGGTTCTTGACTCACAATAAAATTAACAAAAATCAACAATGTCTCTATAGTATTCATCCGTTTGCTGATATTGTTGGTAGTTTCGTTCACCCGGATCCTCCTCCTCCTCCTCCTCCTTGGGGGACTTCTCCTCCTCTCTCTTCTTCTTCTCTACTCCTTTAAAAAAATGAGCAATGTTTTCCCAAGACTGGCCCATGTGGATGTGGAGCAGATGGGTCCCCAAGTACTGGTCAAGTTCTTTAAAATCATTCATACTAATGGGCCACATCCACTCGTTCATAGTACACACAAGGAGGCGGTCAATCCAGGGGATAATCCTTTTTACGAGCGTTCTCTTCATCATCCTGTAGGTCACAGGTTGGAGAGGCCGACCATTCTCCAATTCCACAAAGCACAGCAGAAAAAGACGAAGGAACGCAGCCACGCGGTGCCGGTTGAGGGGCCTCCATGCTTCCTCGCGTCGTTCGTACATCCGGGTCGTATGGCGCTGGACCGGCGATTGCTCGGGACCCACACGTCTCCGTACACTCTCTTCTCCCTCCACGTTGATCTGACTGGCTAACGAGCCCAAGGGCTTTCTCGTTTTCACCATTTTTTCCTTCGCCAACTAACATAAGTCACCAAGGACCGGCTCAAAAGCTAAGAGTGACGTCCTGGGGCCTCGCTTGACTTATATACTCCGATCCGCGCAATGCCTGATGGTCTATCTAAAGAGGGGGAGGGGGGTCCCCCCACCGCTTCCCCTCCCAAAGCATGATGGGGTCTTTCTCTCATTGGTTCCTTACCCTCCCGGGGGACCCTTTGTTTCTCTATAAAAATACCACCGTCCCATGCCATGTTACAATCCCTGGATGATCCAGGCCTTAGTTCAGAAGCCCAACAAGTGATTGATCCTTTCACCTGATGTCTCAATCCAAACCATGTGTGCGCTGTAAGGAACCTGTCACCAGTCAAACCCTTTTGACCTGCTGCAAACAACCCTGTCATGTAGCCTGTGCCACCCAGTGGAAAAAAAGTCGTGGTTTTTACAGCGATTGCTTTAACTGTGCACTATGGCGTTGCTTCGCAGTCATTGAAGTCCTCAATGAAGAATGGAAAGAAGACCCCAAATTTGTGGAAGAAGTCAAACGTATCTGGCACCACCATCCTCTGTGGTATGGTATCTGCTATGAATTCAAGGGAACCATTGAGAGATTATGGGGAGGCAACCGAGGGTTCTGGGGAACACACAACGACCCGGTTGATGGCAGTACAGTAACCATTTTTCTTGGCCACACCCAAAGCGAAGTCATTGCAAATATGAAACCCTTGAATGCCAGCCCCCAGTTCCCATTGCGCACAAGACCATCACCGTGAGCTTCTTGTAAAAGGACTCCCATGTTTGGACATTGGACTTTTTTTTTTCTCATGTCAAACAAGCCAAGTCATTCCATGTAGGAAGAGCCTTTTGAGTTTGCCAGTAAAAGGATCCCCATGCGAGTCTGGATTGGAACTCTTTGTTATGTCTTGTAACGTTTTGGAGTAAAATCTTTTTTTTTTCTAACATGGCGTCTTTTTTATTTATTATTTTTTTAAATTTATTTATTTAATTTTTTTTTTATTTTTGAGAGTCCAGGGATCACCCCCCGATGCTAAAATTGGACTTTGGACTTTGAGCCCGCATTTTCTCAGCGGTTTTGCCCTATCCTGAGCCCACGATCCCTTTTTTCTACTAGTCAGCGGTTTCCCATCCTAAAACACGTGACTTCCGGTTGCATGAGCCCGCGATCCCTTTTTCCCACTGGTCAGCGGTTTCCCATCCTAAAACACGTGACTTCCGGTTGCATGAGCCCGCGATTGTTTTTTCCACCTGGTCAGCGGTTTCCCATCCTAAAAACACGTGACTTCCGGTTCCGGTCATGACGTCATCCTTACATCAAAACGAGGCCTAGGGGTCCCAATGGGCGCATAATACTACTCACCAGAATAGTTTTTATTTAGGGACAACATGGTAAATGTACGTGAAATTTTGTTGAGCACAAAGTCCAGAAAATTAAATGTTCCTTAAAAAAATGAGTGAAAATTATAAGAGTTTTCTACTTAAGTTACATGTACACCATTTTCTTTGTACAAGGGTGAATACAAAATGTCGGGAGGGAGGGAGGGAGGGAGAGAGGGAGGGAAAACTAAATAAGTGACTGAGCTAACAAACAGAGCAAAATCAAAAAAGGGGAACATGCCATTGCCCTTAGGAACCTCCATATATGGGTAATACTGCTTCCCACTTTGGCTAGATTTTTTCTTTGTCTCAATTCTATTTATCCCCATTACAGAGAAAGAACGTTTGTCAAAATATATAATAATTTGATTCCTGTTAGACCGATGGAATGGAATTTTTGATCAATTTCTTGGGAACTTTGGTCAAGAGGTGTCAGTCTATATTGTAGGTGATGTTGTAGTTAGGAAACTTTTCTCGTTCTGTTTTAGTTAGCGTGTATTCTCTGATTTGTTATCAGGTTTGTTATCGAGTATATTTACCTAGATTATTGGATTAAAGTCCCAATTACAGGTTCTGCACAGAGACGTCGTCATGTCAGTAGCAGTGTTAAAGGGTTAGAGAAACTGCATCCAGCTAAGAAGAAACAAGTCAGTTATAAAGCTATAGTATCGGAACCAGAGTCTGACAGTGATTATGACAGTGGAGATGCTGATGAAAGTTCTGACTCCAGTAAGGGAGGAAAGGTTATGAAGAAGACAAATGACAAAGGTATGCCTGGTCAAAACCAAGTAGGAAAAGCTGCACAAGCATGCGAGGAATCCATATTAGCTCTTTTTATTTGTTATACTCATCATCAGATGGGCAAGTATGGCAGATGCCTTCTCGCCCAGACAAATACTTAACATGTTAACATTACTAAGTGTGTAAAAGAACGTTGACATGGTATTATTTAATTGCATTGCATAATACATAGTTGCCACTGGTAGTTTGGTGAACTTGTGAACTGCGAATAATGTCAGAGTCAAACTCCAAAGCATGTTGTGTTAGGACAATTTTTCATCAATTTCATTGACGCTGCTGACTTGCCTCTGGAACAAAATATTTTGCTTTCTGATGGATGATTTGAATAAATTTTCAGTCAACTTTTTGAGGGAAACGTGGACAGCGGTGCGTGCTTATTTAGAATGTAGGTGATGTTTCAGTTGCTAAAAAGAAATACGCAAGTGGCAACTATGTGCCATGACAATGTACTGCAGTTAACTTTATGTGGACATGATGATGTTGTGCATTATGAGGACGTTGGTATACTGAGGTGGGTTTGAACAGTTTTAACTTTTATTCAGTATTTTGAAGTGCCCTTTTTGAGCCATTTGTAATAAATTTGCTAGAAGCTGATTTATTTTGGGGGAAATGTGTGGTCTGAACAGTAGGTATGCTGGACGCTTTGCCTGTTCAAAAAGAAATTGCATTGCCATAATGTTTTGTTTTTGTACAAAGGAAATTGCAAAGGATCTCAAAAGGAAGATGAGAATATGGAGAGTTGTACAAGAGTTCATGCACATACAAAAGGTAAAGCAGCCTTTTTGCTGTACAGATGTACATTAATGTTGCTTATGGGATTTTTTAATATGTTGCTCTTGTTAACTAGTGATCTGAGTAACTAGTATAATCTGAGTAACTTTATTGGGACATTGTCTTGGTCTGCAAATGTGAATCTTCATGCATTCTTTCATTATTACCTCATAACATTTGATTGTTATTGATTTCCAGGCAAATATTCAGCTAAGTTTGTTTCAATCCTTTTGTACTGTAGAAAAGGAATTCGAGATGCCATTGGTTTGTGAGGCGGTTTCATGCTCAGTTGAGGAAGGCAGTTCCAAAGGTACAGTAGGTGATTATTATCTGCTGTTGAATTCAGAACTTTTTGACTGGATCATGTTGTTTCGGTAGCATATTTTTCAAGTTATTCACTTAGAATTTTTTGTGTGCCAGAAAATTAATGTTTTCATCATTTTCACAAGTTTTTATGGAAACACTGTTCTGTCAGTATTTAATTGAATTATTTGAACTGTCCTTGAAAGTTTGATGCAAATTATGAATTTCTTTATGAGTATTGCAAGTTGGGATTATTGTAGTGACACATTTCCTTAACTGGACTTTCCTTAACATTTTGATTGTTATTGATTTCCAGGCAATTATTCTGCTAAGTTTGTTTCAATCCTTTTGTACTGTAGAAAAGGAATTCGAGATGCCATTGGTTTGTGAGGCAGTTTCATGCTCAGTTGAGGAAGGCACTTCCAAAGGTACAGTAGGTGATTATTATCTGCTGTTGAATGCAGAACTTTTTGACTGGATCATGTTGTTTCGGTAGCATATTTTTCAAGTTGTTCACGTATAATTTTTCTATGTGCCAGAAAGTTAACGTTTTCATCATTTTCACAAGTTTTTATGGAAACACTGTTCTGTCAGTATTTACATGTAATTGAATTATTTGAACTGTCCTTGAAAGTTTGATGCAAATTATGAATTTCTTTAAGAGTATTGCAAGCTGGGATATCTAATATTGTAGGGACTCATAAACAGTTCTCTGTTCAAGTAACTTTTCAAGTTCAGTGGATTTGCGCCTCACATTTGTGCCATGACAATTATGTACTGTAGTTATCTTTATGGGGACATGATGATGTTGTACATTATGGGGACGTTGGTATACTGAGATTGGTTTGAACAGTTTTAACTTTAATTTATTCACTATTTTGAAGTGCCCTTTTTGAGCCATTAATAATGACTTTGCTAGAAGCTAATTTATTTTGGGGGGAAATGTGTGGTTTAGCTGAACAGTAGGTATGCTGGATGGATTGCCTGTTCAAAAAGAAATTGCATTGCCATAATGTTAATTTTTTGTACAAAGGAAATTGCAAAGGATCTCAAAAGGAAGATGAGAATGTGGAAAGTTGTACAAGAGTTCACGCACATACAGAAGGTAAAGCAGCCTTTTTGCTGTACAGATGTACATTAATGTTGCTTGTGGGATCTTTTAATATGTTGCTCTTGTTAACTAGTGATCTGTTGTGGAAAAAGACACTTTTCTCGAAAACCAAATTGTCAGAAGTTCCCTTGACTTTCCTGCTATTGTGTATAATCTGAGTAACTTTATTGGGATATTGTCTTGGTCTGCAAATGTGAATCTTCATGCATTCTTTTATTATTACCTCATAACATTTTAATTGTTATTGATTTCCAGGCAAATATTCAGCTAAGTTTGTTTCAATCCTTTTGTACTGTAGAAAAGGAATTCGAGATGCCATTGGTTTGTGAGGCGGTTTCATGCTCAGTTGAGGAAGGCAGTTCCAAAGGTACAGTAGGTGATTATTATCTGCTGTTGAATTCAGAACTTTTTGACTGGATCATGTTGTTTCGGTAGCATATTTTTCAAGTTATTTACTTAGAATTTTTCTACGTGCCAGAAAGTTAACGTTTTCATCATTTTCACCAGCTTTTATGGAAACACTGTTCTGTCAGTATTTAAATGAATTATTTGAACTGTCCTTGAAAGTTTGATGCAAATTATGAATTTCTTTATCAGTATTGCAAGCTGGGATATCTAATATTTTGGGGCCTCATAAACAGTTCTCTCGACCCGGAGTCGGTTAGTGCGCTCGACTTCGGGTCGAACGGCCCGGGTTCGAGCCCTAGCGGGCGCTGCATTGTGTTCTTGGGCAAGACACTTTACTCTCACAGTGCCTCTCTCCACCCAGGTGTATAAATGGGTACCGGTGAATTTACTGCTGGGGGGTAACCCTGCGATGGACTAGCATCCCATCCAGGGGGGAGTAGAAATATTCCTAGTCGCTTCATGCTACAGAAACCGGGATAAGCTCCGGCCTGATGGGCCACTAGGCTCGAACGCAGACTTTACCTTTTTTAAACAGTTCTCTGTTCAAGTAAATTTTCAAGTTCAGTGGATTTGCGCCTCAGATTTGTGCCAATGTACTGTAGTTAACTTTATGGGGGTGGACATGATGATGTTGTACGTTATGGGGACGTTGGCATACTGAGATGGGTTTGAACAGTTTTAACTTTTTTTCACTATTTTGAAGTGCCCTTTTTGAGCCATTAATAATGAATTTGCTAGAAGCTAATTTATACGGGGGGAAATGTCTGGTCTGAACAGTAGGTATGCTGGATGCTTCGCCTGTTCAAAAAGAAATTGCATTGCCATAATGTTAATTTTTTTGTACAAAGGAAATTGCAAAGGATCTCAAAAGGAAGATGAGAATATGGAGAGTTGTACAAGAGTTCATGCACATACAAGAGGTAAAGCAGCGTTTTTGCTGTACAAATAATGTTGCTTATGGGATTTTTTAATATGTTGTTCTTGCTAACTAGTTATCTGTTGTGGAAAAGGACACCTTTCTCCAAAACCAAATTGTCAGAAGTTCCCTGTTCTTTTCTGCTATTGTGTATAATCTGAGTTACTATTTTTGGACATTGCTGTCTTCAGATGGACTAACGTGTGGCTTTTATATATGCCCTTTCACTGAAGTTGTGCAAGATCATGTTATTTTCATGTATGAGATAACGGTGTGCGACAAATGCAGACTGCAGATCTAGACTGTACTGGTACTCTGGTTAGCCTGAAAAGTGCCCCGGCTAGCGTGAATAAGGTTCCAGTTAGCCTGACTAGCGATCCGATTAGCCTGAATCGCGCTCTGGTTAGCCTGTTTAAGGTTAACTCTCAATAATGGTAATGGTAACATGATATATACATGTACTAAGAAGTCTGCTGGTCTGCAGTCTGCATTTGTTGCACACTGATGAGATAACATGGTAAATGTACGTGAAATTTTGTTGAGCACATGGTGCAGAAAATTAAATGTTCCTTAAAAAAATGAGTGAATAAGAGTTTTCTACTTACGTTACATGTATCCAATTTTTTTGTACAAGGGTGAATACAAAATGTCGGGAGGGAGGGAGGGAGGGAGGGAGGGACGGAAAACTAAATAAGTGACTGAGCTAACAAACAGAGCAAAATCAAAAAAGGGGGAACGTGCTATTGCCCTTAGGAACCTCCATATATGGGTGATACTGCTGCCCAACATTGGCTAGATTTTATCTTTGTCTCAATTCTATTTATCCCCATTACAGAGAAAGAACGTTTGTCAAAATATATAGTAATTTGATCGCTGTTAGACCAAGGCAGTGGAATTTTTAATCAATTTCTTGGGAACTTTGGTCAAGAGGTGTCAGTCTATATTGTAGGTGATGTTGTAGTTAGGAAACTTTTCTCGTTCTGTTTTAGTTAGCGTGTATTCTCAAGATTTGTTATCGGGTTTGTTATCGAGTATCTAGATTAATTGGATTTTAGTCCCAATTACAGGTTCTGCACAGAAACGTCGTCATCTCAGTAGCAGTGTTGAAGCTATAGTATCGGAACCAGAGTCTGACAGTGATTATGAAGGTGGAGATGCTGATGAAAGTTCTGACTCCAGTAAGGGAGGAAAGGTTATGAAGAAGACAAATGACAAAGGTATGCCTGGTCAAAACCAAGTAGGAAAAGCTGCACAAGCATGCGAGGAATCCATATTAGCTCTTTTTATTTGTTATACTCATCATCAGATGGGCAAGTATGGCAGACGCCTTCTCGCCCAGACAAATACTTAACATGTTAACATTACTAAGTGTGTAAAAGAACGTTGACATGGTATTAATTAATTGCATTGCATAATACATAGTTGCCACTGGTAGTTTGGTGAACTTGTGAACTGCGAATAATGTCAGAGTCAAACTCCAAAGCATGTTGTGTTAGGACAATTTTTCATCAATTTCATTGATGCTGCTGACTTGCCTCTGGAACAAAATATTTTGCTTTCTGATGGATGATTTGAATAAATTTTCAGTCAACTTTTTGAGGGAAACGTGGACAGCGGTGCGTGCTTATTTAGAATGTAGGTGATGTTTCAGTTGTTAAAACAGAACTACGCAAGTGACAACTACGTTCTTTTTATTTAATATGTTTTTGAGTTTATCAGAGTACCTAGATAATAATTAACTGGACCAAACTTTCATTACAGGTTCTGCACAGAGACGTCGTCGTGTCAGTAGCAGTGTTGAAGGGTTAGAGAAACTGCATCCAGCTAAGAAGAAGCAAGTCAGCCGTAAAGCTGTAGTATCGGAACAAGAGACTGACAGTGATTATGAAGGTGGAGATGCTGAAGAAAGTTCCAGGACAACTGCTGACTCCAGTAAGGGAGGAAATGTTACGAAGAAGACAAATGACAAAGGTATGCCAAGTAGGAAAAGCTGCACAAGCATTTGAGGAATCCATATTAGCTCTTTTTATTTGTTATACTCATCATCAGATGGGCAAGTATAGCAGATGTCCTTCTCGCCCAGGCAAAATGCTTGTCATGTTAACATCACAAAAGTGTGTAAAACAGTTGTGTAGGATTGATAGGAAGGAAGTAGGAAGTGTTATTATTTATGTCCATCGCATAATATAAAGTTGTCACTGGTATTTTGGTTATCTTGGGAACTGCGAACAATGTCAGAGATAATCTAAGGTAATGTTATGGCGTTTTATATTTATCAGTTTCACTGATATCGCTGACTTTGCCTCTTCTCAGATAATGCTTAACTGGACAAAAGTTTATTACAGGGTTTGCACAGAGACGTCGTCATGTTAGTAGCAGTGATGAAAAGTTAGAAGAACTGCTTCCAGCTAAGAAGAAAAAAGTCAGTCGTAAAGCTGTAGTATCGGAACTACAGACTGACAGTGATGAAGATGGAGATGCTAATGGAAGTTCCAGGGCCACTGCTGACTTCAGTAAAAAAGAAAAGAATGAAGGTCAAAAGAAAGGCGAGGAAGGTAAGGCTCTTCGATAACAGATAGGCTATCACGGGAGCAGTTTCAGTGCGTTCCCTTTGGAATAACAATATACAAAGTAGGACTGATGGGAATTGTGAATAAATAAAAAACATCGAACTTTTTAAACATGGGATGAAAACTGTGTTTGTCTTACCTGTTATCTGAGGTCTGTAGTTATAATGGATCATACCGTTTTTTTTTTCTGTGAATTCAACTTATAATTTGTTCCTTGACTGAATTACACACAGGTTTGTTACTTTGCCTCCCTGAAGCATTTGTTCCTCCTACGAGAACTATATTGTTATCTGCCGCAATGTCATTTGTTCTGCTGATTCTACTTTTGGCAACAAAATGACAAAAATGAAATTCTTGTAATTCCAGAAAGACTGAATGGCTATTATAAAACATGCAAATTCCCATTCAAGCTATTCTTTTTCTTGATCCCCACCTCATTGTCCCCTCCCTAAAATCGCAGGTAAAGCAGTGTTTTGCATGTCTCAGAGTGTAAGCTCTTGTAGTCAGTTGTATGGCATGGTATAAGCAAACCCGGGAAAGCACAAATCGTTACAATACTCAGGAAACAACTGCTGTTTCGATTTAATACCACTCATTTCAAGAGTTGAATAGAAGTGCTTTGATAAGTGATACAGTTTCATGATTGAGTGATTACAGTTAGGATCCCTAAAGTGTGACCACTTTTAATTAATTCACATCCTTTCATGCAATCATTATCCAATCAGAAGGCGAAGACAGCTTCCAGTTGGCTGGCTTCTTATTGAATTAAATGTGAATTACTTGAAAGCGGCCACACTTTCGGGCTTCTTGCCGTAAAAGTACTCCAGTTAGTACTGCGCTGTGGCTTGGATGAAAATAGCACTGAGCTGTATTACTAGTCAATTTTTACCCAGACCGTAATATACGTGAGTGTGATTGTCTTATTAGTGTTGCTTGTTTTGTTCTTTTTTCAGTTGTTATTGACTGCACGAAGAAGGGGATGCACAATACCAGAGTTTATGACAAAAGGCAGGCTTGCTATTATTGTGAGAAATTATATGCAAAAATTTCTCGGCATTATGAACATAGCCACAAAGATGAAAGCGAGGTTGTTGAAGCATTTGCTTATCCACGAGGTTCAAAAGATCGCAAGAAAGCGCTTGAAAAGCTACGATTACAAGGTAATTTTTATCATAACCTTCGTGTTCTGGAGTCCAAAAGTGGACAGCTTATCGTCATGAGAAGGCCGGGAAAGGATGAAACCTGTTCTCAGGATGACTTTTTGCCTTGTACGCACTGCCTGGGATTTGTAAAGAAAAGAGATTTGTGGAGGCATGCCAAAACCTGCACTTTCAAGAGTGGCGAGAAGGGTGATGATGACGGTGATGACATGAAATACCAAAAACTTCAGACCAAAAGCAAGTTATTAATTTTGCCGTCAATATGCCCGGGGACAAGCTCACTCTTCCAAGACGTCGTGGCCTCAATGAAATCAGATCATATAACTCTTGTGGCTCGAAACGATTCCGTTATTTCTGCTCTTGGTGCCATGTTGGTAGAAAAGGGGGGGAAAAGGAGATCCCACGACATTTCGCAACAAATGCGAAACCTCGCACGTCTGCTTATATCACTAAGAGAGGCAGAAGACAATGACAATGCCCAGTTGCTACAATTTCTTGTTCCTGCCAAGTTTGACGTTCTTGTGCAAACTCTTATGGAAATTTCAAAGTTTGATGTCAAGAGAGGGGAAAAGGAAGTTGGTACACCATCGCTGGCGTTACATATAGGTCACTCCTTAAAGAAATGTGTTGGCATTGTTCGCGGGAAGGCACTCCATGAGAAAGATAAAGGTCTTCTGGAAGATGTTGAGCACTTTGAGAAGCTCATGGAGGCTGAGTGGAATTACCGTATCAGCCATCATTCCATGACAACACTGAATGATAGGAGGCATAATCAGCCTGACCTTCTCCCCGTTACAAGCGATCTTCAGAAGATAAAGGCGCTCATCATCTCCAAGATTACCCCACTCACTTCTCAGCTGCAGGCCACAAGCAAGCCATCTGTACGTACCTGGCGAGAGTTAAGTGAATTAGTGTTAGTCAGATTGATTCTCTTCAACAAGAGACGAGCGGGAGAAGCAGCAAGAATTCTTCTAGAATCCTACCAGAAGAGACCTGATTGGCACAAAACCACAAATCGAGATGTCGTTGGATCTCTCTCTGACATAGAGCAGCAGTTATTTAAGAGGTAGTGTCATTAATTACTAGTAGAATGACTGACATTTCTGAATGCTTTCTTAGCTGAATTGCCTTGGCAAATACTGGAAATATCAAAAGAAACTAATTATGGGTATGATTATTGTCCACCCTGTAAACTAGGGTCTAGTTCCTCCCACTGACTTATGAACACTGAGCTGTTAACACTGTGACATAAGTGCCTTCTCTTATTTTAAATCCTCTCCTCGGCACTTCGAAAAGGCTACTTCTCAATGTTTATTTAAGAATGTTTCTGCGATATGTAACGATTTTATACGCTTTGGTATTTTATGCATAGTTTCTTGACAGTGTAAGGGGAATGAGCTTTTCAAATGGGCAAATTTAAACAATATTGATGAGGGTTGCACCGGGTTACTTAACATAAATACAAACATACAACATTTTATTTATCTACGGTGAAAAGTCAAAGCTACGAGCTAATGGGTCGCTTGAAAATTAAAATTAATAAGACAATTAAAAGTGCTAATTAAAAGCATAAGACCCATATGTAAGAATTGGAAGTGGCTCTTTACGCAGAAACTTTAAGTGGCTTTTTCATGGTAGGCTTTTATTATTTGCATTACAATATGATCCATTGTGAATGTGAGGCTATTTCAGGCAAAAACTGCCAATTGCCTCACATCTGCGTTGGATTATATTGCAATGGAAACGAGAGAAAGTAAACCGTGAAATGGACTATCAAAGAGGTGGTCTAAAGAAAGAGCTCTACTGCGTCAAAATCACAGTACAGCTATCATTGGAGCTAACAGAACAGAACTGACGATCTTTATCACATTTTTATCGATCACTAGTTTTATTAATATTTCTTGTGCAATATTTTTCAGGCTTGATATGGTTGAAATTAAAGGGAAACGAGGTCGAAAGGTACCCGTACTCTTGACAAAGGAAGTTAGGAAAGCAATCGACATTTTAGTGGAGAAGCGAAGTGAAGTGGGTGTGAATGCAGATAACCCTTACCTGTTTGCAGCACCAGGAAACGGTTCCTTGGGCCATCTGAGACCTGGTGAGTGTATAAGAAAGGTGGTCACGAGTGAAGCCTTGCAGTTGGAAAAACCAGAAGCTGTGACAAGTACCAGACTTCGAAAGTATGTAGCCACAGTGTCACAAATTTTAGACCTTCAGGAGAATGAGCTTGATTGGCTAGCTCGCCATCTTGGCCATGACATCACTGTCCACAGGGAATATTATAGATTGCACGAATCCACCATCGAGCTGGCAAAAGTTGGCAAGATCCTGACCACAGTCGATGAGGGGAAAACCTCACAATGGGCCGGCAAATCCCTAGATCAAATTGACCTAAACAAAGACATTGATCCAATTGTAGGTAAGTTTTAAAACAGTGTTTTGTACTTGTAAACAAAATACCAGAAGAGCACCAAAAATTGTCTTGTTTTTGAAAATGTTAGAAAGCATTGAGTGCTGTGTCCTGTTTTGTGGGAAGCAGTGCAGCAACATAAAAGTTTAGGGTGTGTTTCTTTGGGAAAATCCAAGGGTTATTTATGATCTAAGATCGCACGGGTTTCTTTCCACCAAAGAAACGAAAGTTTGAAAATGGGTTTTATTCGCCAGGATCTTTTCCCAAATAAACGCATGGGCTATGAATCCTAAAAATCCGGACTGAGATTCATTCTATTTGATCCACCCAGAATGTTCAGAATCCAGGTTTTGTATTTGCCAAAGAAACGTACCGTTAAGGGGTTTTTTGGTCACGATCTTATTAACTAATAAAGTTTTTGTTTTATTATTTGCACATCATTCAGCTGACGAGGGGTCAGAATCAGAAGAAAGTAGTGCAAATGACACTGGTACTGAGCTACCGTATGCTGAGCTACAGAATCCGAGCGGTCATGTCAGGAATGAGCAACAAAGTAGAATGGTAAGTTTTCTTTTGAAATTCTAGAGTTAAGCGGAGGACACGTGTTCAGCATACTCTATTTCTTGTGATCTGTTAGTAGTTCAAGTTTAAAGATTTTTTATTGTTATTTAACGTTCTTTTTTAACGTTCTTTTATCAGGAAAGAACAAGCAACCCAAGCAAAGCATCATCGTCAGCTTTCAGTGGTATGTTGAACATACAAAAACGTATTTAACAAAAGTACTGATTGGTACAGTTATCGGGTGCTCAAGAAACGGGAACCTGGTCAAGTTTCAAACCCTTGACCCACTCCACTTCTCCCTCTACGCCTCCTCCTCCCACCGCCATTTTGTGGTCTGCCATTTTACCTGCTGAGCTTACCAGGAGGTAGTATGACCTCTCTTCCTTTGTTTGGGAGCATTTTAGCCTGTTAACCCTCTCACTCCCAACTGTGACACAAGAGGCCATTACATGCTCAATATAATTTATGTTCAATTTGTATGAAATTTGGACAGCAAAATGGTCTTGGACAGACCTGTCTTTTTGAAGCATGAAATCATTCTTATATGCCATGTTATCGCTTCCTTAATTGCTTTAATTTTTTCTTTCCTTTAACAGATAAGACTAAAAAGACCAAACGAGTAACGCAAGTAGCAGCAAAAGAAAACAGTGGTGAGAAATCTAACGTTGCTTTACATTACTTTATTTGTAAAACTTTTTTGAGGTCACGTGGTTGTTGTTTCTTTCCTGCTAAACAATCGAAAACTAGTCTCAAGTAAACTAAATCACAAAAACTAGATTTACTTATCACTTTTTCTTGCAATCATTTTTTTTCTTCGGCTGTCCAGGTAGTGTGAACGACATGACCATAGATTAATCGATATAAGTGTTAATAATGTGACCGTCTTTCTGCACTTATATTTAGGTCTTACTGCTGGAACAAGAAAGAAAAAAGCTCATAATGCCTGGACGAAAGAAGAAAAAGACGCGGTTTTCGAACACCTTGGAGGGTTCATTAAAAAACGAATTCAACCTGGAAAACGTGACTGCGAGAACTGTATTAAACAAAGTGGAGGAGTGCTGGCGAATAGGGATTGGACAGTTGTTAAGAATTGTGTGAAGAATATCATTTCACGAGGCAAAGCACTGCAAGAGAAAAACATCTAGACTTAGGATACATTCTGCTCAGTGGGGCCACCTTTTGAAATTGAAGAATTGTTATTATTAATAATAATTTGGTTCTCAATATGAAAGCGTAGCATAAGAGGCGTTGTCTGTTTGTTATCGTTATTGTTAACCTTTAGTTTTGACGCGTAAGTTGTGTTTGTTCAGATTAGATTCACCTCAACTCCTTTATGTAGTAAGTCACCGACTTATTTCTGAATTCTAATAGCCGCAGTTAATTCAGTAATTTGAACTAAAGTGGTTAATTGGCCATTAAAAAAGCACATAAAACATAGTGGAATATTTAATTTTGCGTTTGAAGAGTGGCCACCTTTTGATAAGGAAGTTAAGTGCTGGCTAAAAGAGATTGGACAGTTGTTAAAACATTGTGTGAAAAATGCAATTTATGAGCAAAAAGAAACACCAAGTCTTCAATTATTGGAAGTTGTTAGGTTTCCTGTAAGAGATATTCGGCTAAGTATGGCCACCTTTTGAGAAGGAAGAAAAGTGCTGGCTAATAGAGATTGGACAGTTGTTTTAAAAAAATTGTGTGAAAAATGCAATTTACGAGCAAAAAGAAACACCAAGTCTTCAATAATTGGAAGTTGTTAGGTTTCCTGTAAGAGGCATTCGGCCAAGTATGGCCACCTTTTGAGAAGGAAGAAAAGTGCTGGCTAATAGAAATTGGACAGTTGTTAAAACATTGTGTGAAAAATGTAATTTACGAGCAAAACTGAGGAACACCAAGTCTTCAATAATTGGAAGTTGTTAGGTTTCCTGTAAGAGACATTCTGCTTAGTATGGTCAGCCTTAAAAGAGGAAGAATAATTAATAATATGGTGCTGGATCTGTAAGCGTAGAATAACAGGAGTTGTCTGTTTGTTATCGTTATTGTTAACCTTTAGCTAATAGAGATTGGACAGTTGTTAAAACATTGTGTGAAAATGCAATTTATGAGCAAAGAGAAACACCCAAGTCTTCAATAATTGGAAGTTGTTAGGTTTCCTGTAAGAGACATTCGGCTAAGTGTGGCCACCTTTTGAGAAGGAAGAAAAGTGCTGGCTAATAGAGATTGGACAGTTGTTAAAACATTGTGTGAAAATGCAATTTATGAGCAAAAAGAAACACCAAATCTTCAATAATTGGAAGTTGTTAGGTTTCCTGTAAGAGACATTCGGCTAAGTATGGCCACCTTTTGAGAAGGAAGAAAAGTGCTGGCTAATAGAGATTGGACAGTTGTTAAAACGTGTGAAAAATGCAATTTACGAGCAAAAAGAAACACCAAGTCCTCAATAATTGGAAGTTGTTAGGTTTCCTGTGAGAGACATTCTGCTTAGTGTGGCCAGCTTTTAAAGAGGAAGAATTATTAATAATAATTTGGTGCTGGATCTGTAAGCGTAAAATAACAGGAGTTGTCTGTTTGTTATCGTTATTGTTAACCTTTAGCTAAAAGAGATTGGACAGTTGTTAAAGAATTGTGTGAAAAATATAATTTACGAGCAAAACAACACCTAGACTTACTGAACTTTAATGGTGAAAGTTAATTCCGTAATGTGAACTAAAATTGTTAATTCGTCATAGAACTAGCACATTAAACAAAGTTGAAGATTTTAGTTAGTGTGTTGTTATATGTGAAATTATAAAATGCCTGGGGCAACCCTATTTCCATTTCTGAGCGTTCCAACAGAAAGATATAACAATGATTCTTCTGAGGCAACAAAGTTTGATTTCAGTGCTCGGAGTGTTTATCACTCGCCATTAGAATTATTTCAATTAATGAGGCTGAGCAAAATAGCGAAAAATGTCAAGGCCGAGGTTTGTTCGGCTTCGGTAGATAACAAACCGAGGCCTTGATAATTTTGCTATCATGCGAAAACCGAATCCAATGATACATTTAAGTATCTTTTTCTTTAGCTGCTTGCTCCCAGTGGTGATGCTTCTACGCAAATGTTATGACCGTCTGGCCATGATCTGGGAAACCTCCCCTCACTCATCCTAAATTATTACTATTATGGTCCCATCGGTTTGACCTCTGTAAGTCCCCAGAAGTACATTGTGCATTTGGTATATAACGAGAATTGATCATCTGGTTCGGCAGTAAACGAAAGACTGCAACTCTGCCGTACAATATGATCTCAGCTATAAAAAAAAAAACATTTTTGAGTCCCAACAATGTAGAACTTCCTAAGCAGTCCCCACAAGCAAGTTGAGCATTTGTCCCCACGGTGAAGGATTGACAATTTATTTGATATAATGGTTCTGTATATTCGCTTGTTAGAAGCACATTAAAATGCAGCAATTTTTTTTCTACTATTGATTCTGGAAGTCGGTGTCCCCAGATTGCAGGTGGCGATACATGGTCCCCACAAATTGGCGCCGTTAACTTACATACTTACTTACTTACTTACTAAAGGAAACAAAAACAGCACAACAACAAACAACAACAGCAGCACTAAGCTAAAGCAGGTTCAACTGTTCTTGTGTTGTTTATCCCGGTCTTTTAAAGATAGCTCAGCCTGTAAATACAGTACACTTTTTATCATCCTCTGCTTCCCCAAAAAGCGAGAGGGAACCGCTGAGGCCTATTCCGCCTCCCCCTTCACAAAAGGAAAACGTGTTTGCTGTCCACAGCAAACTCGTTTCTCTTAAAAATCTAAATACCCAGACACATATATAATAAAGATATAATTTCTTAGACTAAATTTGCTTTGTTGATTTAACTTAAATGAACGTGAATACGTGAAATGGTCACAGACATGTACGTGATCTTCGGATGAAACATTCAACTTAGTCATGAGAACATTCCAGGGGCAAACAGAGTAGATCGAGTGACAATTTGCTCCTAGATTCCTCTGTCAAATTCAAACCCTTCAGTGACACAATTTTCATCATCCTGACAACGAGAAATAACTGTTAACATGATAAAGGTTAATTTGAATACTTCACTCATGATATGACAGTGAGTTATGTTAAGTGTGAATGATACTTTTGTCGCGGAATATCCGACTTTATTCGAAAAGTGCTTTAATGTAATGGCTAAGCTTTCAGATACTATGGACGGTTACAGTGCTTCAAAAAGCTATTTCTTCGCACATTTCTCACGGAAGTTATTTTGATACTGGATACATCGATGCTTCACCTCCGCTTGAAGCTGCTTCAAGTTAAATAAATTTAATTAAGATTCGAGGAACACTTAGAAATGATAATTTGTTATCGTTAAGTTGCATAGCGGTTGAGCACTGTCCTGCCTTTTGCCAATACGATTTTTATGGTGTGCGGTGTGGTTGCGTAACACTGAACGATTCGAAAATCCGCGCATGACTACGTCTTAGCTCTGCTGCCCTGAATACTATGGCGCGCCATTTGTTTCAAAATTACCCATGTCTATTGATTGACATATTTTTGGCTTTTTGTCTTATCACTGTATTGTAGCTTCACCGTGTCTTCAATGAATGTATGGCTAATTCTACCCTGTCGTCTATTTCTGTGTTAGTTGCAATGATCTGGTCCGTTTACGACATAAAAATTGTTCGGTTCAGTTGAACATGTAAAACCAACACCCGGTGAAGTTCGGTCAGTCACACTGATAACTCCGTCAATTGTGCATTAATCGGTCAGTTGTGTATCACTTGGTCAGTTGTGTATTATTCCGTCAGTTGTGTATCATTCTGTCGGTTGCATGATAACACTGTCAGTTATTTACCACTCTGTCAGTTGTGTACTTCTCCGTCAGTTGTGTATTACCGCGTCAGTTGTGCATTACTCGGTCAGTTGTGTATTACTCGGTTAGTTGTGTATTTCTCGGTCAGTTGTGTATTACTCGCACGGCAAAAAAAGTGGTGTTTTCCGGTTCAGAAAACGCGCGGCGAATTTACATAAAATGCGGCATTTACGGGCATTTTCTGTTGTTCACCAACCGGAAAATCCAAGGTTTTCCAAATGTTTTCGGGTCGGTGAATTTGCGGTATTCGTGCCATTATCCGGTAGTTTTCCTGTACTGCAAACGCCAGAAAACGTGCGTTTTCTGGCATTCACCGGTCGGTTAACACTCGGCAAACGCCTTGTTAACCAGCATTCACTGAAGTTTTCTCACTGGAAAACATGGTTTTCACCGCAGTTCACAAGTGAAATCCTGCATTTTCCCTTGTTTGCCGGAATGGTTAACGCCAGTAAATGTCGGAAAACGCTCGTTTTCCAGCGTTCACCGAGCGGCTAACGTACGGAAAAAAGCCTGTATTCCTACATTCACAGACGTTTTCGTTGTGTTTTCTAGAACTTTCGGGGATGGTGAATTCAAGAAAAGGCATGTTTTCCAACGGAAAACGTTCGGTTAACTTAAGGAAAATAGCGTGTTTTTCAGAGTTCACGGATCGGTCAACGGATGGAAAATGGCTTGTATTCCAGTGTTCACCGATCAGCTATCACACGGAAAACAGCAGTTATTCCAGGGTATTCGCAGACGTTTTCAGCGTGTTTTCTTGCATTTTTGGGAAGGTGAATTCAGGAAAACGAGTGTTTTCCAGCGTTCGTCACCTGGTAAACGCAAGGAAAATATCTCGTATTCCGAAGTTTTTCTCGCATTTTCTGGACTGGCGATTTCGAGTGAATTCAAGAAAACCGGTGCTTTCTTCCGGGGTTCGTGGCGTTTTACTCGTGTTTGCATTTTCTGTGGGGTTGAATATTAAGAAAAAAGGCGTTTTTCTCCGTTTTTTGCATTCCCTACCCCATCCGCGTTCTAGGTCATTTCCCAAGTTCCATGATTCACAGCTTTTGTCAACTTTCAAAGTTTGGGAGACTAAATCAGGCGAAGATGACAACACTTTTAAAGTAGATTTTAAAAACATAATTTATTTAGAATGTAAAAAAAAAAAACTTTTACAAGCGTTAAAGGACTCACCATCTTAACTTAACATTGGTGTGTCCGTTTATCTAATTAAAAGTATTTAGTATTTTTGAAAAAATATATATATAGCAGTAGGCTACAAGAGACAGGAAGTCTCCCTTTGAAATATACATATCAACAAATGCATAACCAGGGAGCCATAATAGAAATATACTGTATATGCCCTACGCAGGTCTACGTCATCATGCAACAAAAAGCAATTCTCTGCATAACATCTAACATTTGACTTTGAAGAACAGTGCTAAATATATCAAACAAAGTGGAAGCGAACCTTGGCTACAAAACCCAGTATTACATGTATTTAGTTTTCATAACCATACACAGTTCAATTCGGTCAAAAGTAGAATGGGAAGTTATTTGACCTTAAGTCATGGCTTATGTGCCTCAGTGCCGCTGAGTTCACATGTCCTTCGCCAGTTTAGTAGTATATAATAATATACTATGGAAACATGGTATAATTGCTATCATCAGGGCTCAGTTATATAGGAAACATATAAATAAGCTACGTGTTTCAAGATTAGTAAACTTTGAATGTTAAATCCAGCTTCATAGGGATTGTGTCTGCCAAAAATGTTTGCTCTTCATGCAGTTTCTACTGAGTAATCTTATTCTGTGAAATCGTTAAATATATATAATTATGTAGCATTGAAAAAAATTAAGAAACAAAATAGAAACCTTTGTTAAGATTTTATCCTTGCCTGGATGAGTCTTACTGTAGTTACCAATCGCTACCAAGCACTGAAGCCCATTTCAATTGATGAAATTATGAGAATAGGAAGGCTTTTAGCTAAATACCATTTTCTCTTTTAATTTAGAATTTGAAATCTTTAATTTGAATGAATTTTGCCAGCTTTTCTAGTCTTGAATTGACATTCACCAAGTCAGTTTTTCCAACTTAAATGAAAGTGCTGCAGAGGGACATGTGTGATTGGGAATGGCTGAAACTGTCAGTATTGCTTAAGACAAACTTTTTTATGCCCATAAGACAAAAGATCATTACAGCTGAAATGCTTAAATAACTCATGAGAAATAGCTGAGTTTTTATACTTGAAAAGAATTTTAGTCAGCGGTCTTTCATGACACCCCTATCCAGTTGTGTATTACTCGGTCAGTTGTGTCTAACTCGGTCAGTTGTGTATTACTCGGTCAGTTAATGTGTACTCCGACTCAGCTGTGTATCACTCGGTCAGTTGTGTATTTTTGGTCAGTTGTGTATTACTCGGTCAGTTGTGTCTAACTCGGTCAGTTGTGTATTACTCCGTCAGTTGATGTGTACTCCGACTCAGTCAGTTGGGACTTTAAGATACGGGGACTACGGACTACGGACTACGGCTGGACGCGCGTTTTTCTTTGGCTGAAACACTGGGCCGAGTACACAGCGAGTGGCGCGAAAATGCGAAGTTAAGACCGCAGACTACAGACAACAGACTACAAGCAAAGAGCGAAGGTCATCTCTACACTAAACAGACACAAAATCTCTTTTAAAAAGATTCGAGATGCTCTGGTTTTGACTTGTAATCGTCGCACTGCGATTCGAAATGTAATTGCACGTGAGGCTTGCGTGGAAGCTTAATCAAATTTTCAGGGCTCGCTTTTCAAATTACTTCGCTTGCAAAACTACTTCAGAAGCAAATTTGACATATTTTACTAAATTAATTACTTCTCAACTTGAAGGGAAGCCATTTGTGTCTAGAAAGAGCAAAGAGGAGAGTTGATATTACAAGCTATATTCAAAGCATCAAATTTAATTTCATTCTGGAAAACAACGCGGCGGTCAAAATCAGTAAACAAAGTAAGCCGTACATTTTTTCGCTGTTCTGAGTTCATAAGCACTTGAAATTGTTCCAAATGCGTATTGGTTTGTAGTTCAAGTGTTACAGTACAAGAACACCTCATTTTTCTAACTTTAGACTACTTTTTCATACCATCTTCAGTTCCTCGTACTACACCACGCTGTACTACGTGAAATCCTTCCACTACGCACCGTCGTGAGCTTGCGACGGTCGGGACAACAGAACACATATGTCTCGTCCCAACCCTAAAGTGCCTCCCGTCCGTAGTCCGTAGTCCGTAGTCACCGTATCTTAAAGTCCCTAGTTGTGTATTACTCGGCCAGTTGTGTCTAACGCGGTCAGTTGTGTATTACTCGGTCAGTTAATGTGTACTCCGACTCAGTCAGTTGTGTATTACTCGGTCAGTTGTGTATTACTCGGTCAGTTGTGCATTACTCGGTCAGTTGTGTATTACTCGGTCAGTTGTGTATTACTCCGTCAGTCGTGCATTACTCGGTCAGTTGTGTGTTACCCCGTCAGTTGTGTAACACTCCGTCAGTTGTGCATTACTCGGTCAGTTGTGCATTACCCGGTCGGTCAATCATTCCATGTCAATACAAGTTTTGTTCTAAAAAGGTGTTTTTCAGTGTTTAGGGTGGGTTCGGTTATATTACATGTAAGGAAAAGATCTGGAGAATTAAAAGTTGATGTGGTTCGAAAAGTTTAGCAGACTACTTTGTCTTGTTTCCGACAGTCTATTGTTCGGCTGCGAGTACACAGATAACCATTTTTAAATCACTCAGTCTGGTTGTTTTTCATAGAACTTTATTTAACAGATTTCACTTTTTACTGACACATGGTGGTCATTTTGCAAACTACTTTTTGGCTAAGAGGTTTCGAGGTTTCTACGTTGGTGGTTTTAACGCCGTCTCTCATTATTGCACAGCTAGGAGGTTATCATAAGACATAAACCTTGTGTTATAGATTCACAATTTTTGTTTCGTCTCGTTTGCCTCCTTTTTTAAAGTGGTTTTATCTGAATGGATAATCTCAAAATTATTTAACACAGTCGGCACTGATTTTGTGCGAAAGTGGTGGTTGTGTTCTCAAGCGAGTGCTGCATAATGCTTGCAAGGTAGTGAGTATTTTAAGTGTGCGTAATCTTCAGCAGGCGCCAGGAAGTCTAGACAGCAGGCGAATTAAATCTAGACTGCGAGCAGTCTCTCTTTTGCTCTAAAATTCCTGCCGGAGGGGCGGCGAGAAAGCGAGTGTGATATTCTAGCGGCGAGCGGCGAGGCCGCGAGTGGCTTTGCCGTTCGTCGGATTCTAGAGCAAAAGAGAGACTGCTCGCAGTCTAAATTAAATCATTTTTGAAATATACTGCGCCAGCTGTTTGTAATTGAATTGATTGATTAATTTATTTATTTATTCATTTATTTATTTATTGTTTTGCTATGGGATGTCTTAAAAGCCATTGCCATAGGCTGGCTTTTCAGGACAATAACCTTTACCTCTGTTCACCAGTATTTTTTAAAATCGTGAGTGTATCGCCAAAAAACAACAAACAAACAAAAGTATATAAACGTGATCCCCTTTGCGTCCTTTGTCTAGCGGGTGACAAAAACAGTGTTTCACGGCTGTCGTTTCACGTCACCGAACAGAGAACATGCGCCGGTATAGGGACAGACCATTAGAAAAGTTATGGGGGGGGGGGGGGGAGAGTACAAAAAAAAATCATGCAAGGGAAATTGACAAAAAAAAAATTATTTTCAGATAGTGCTGAAAGGGGGAAATATATGTAATGTCTGCGTGAGTACATACACAATGGAACAAGTGATACACAATTGACCGAGTGCAACACAACTGACAGACTAATACACAACTGATGGAGTGATAAACAGCTGACGGATTGTTCTACAACTGACGGAGTAATACACAACTGACCGAGTAATGCACAACTGACCGAGCAATAAACAACTGACCGAGTAATGCACATCTGACCGAGTAATACACAACTGACCGAGTAATGCACAACTGACCGAGAAATGCATAACTGACCAAGTAATGCATAACTGACCGAGTAATACACCACTGACCGAGTAATACACAACTGACCGAGTAATACACATCTGACCGAGTAATGCACATCTGACCGAGTAATACACAACTGACCGAGTAGTACACAACTGACCGAGTAATGCACACCTGACCGAGTAATACACAACTGACCGAGTAATACACAACTGACCGAGTAATGCACAACTGACCGAGCAATACACAACTGGCCAAATAATGCACAACCGACCGAGTAATACTCAAAGGAACGAGTAATGCACAACTGACCGAGTAATACACAACTGACCGAAAATACACAACTGACAGAGTAATACAAAAGTGAAAAAGTAATACACAACGGATTCTAGATTAATACACAACTGACCGAGTAATGCACAACTGACCGAGTAATACACAACTGACTGAATAATAAACAACTTACCGAGTAATACACAACTGACCGAGTAATACACAACTGGCCGAGTAATGCACAACTGACCGAGTACAACACACTGACGGGAAAAAAAACATACAACTGACCGAGTGATACACAACTGACTGAGTGCCGCACAATTGACCGAAAATACACAACTGACCGAGTAATTCACAACTGACAGAGTACACAAAAGTGACGAAATAATACACAACGGATTCTAGATTAATACACAACTGATTGAGTATTAATACACAACTGACCGAGTAATACACAACTGGCTCAGTAATGCACAACTGACCGAGCAATACACAACTGACCGAGTGAGTACTAAACAACTGACCGAGTACTACACAACTGACCGAGTAATACATAACTAACCGAGTAATGCACAACTGACCGAGTAATACACAACTGACCGAGTAATGCACAACTGACCGAGCTGAATACACAACTGACCGAGTAATGCACAACTGACCGAGTAATACACAACTGACCGAGTAATGCACAACTGACCGAGTAATAAACAACTGACCGAGTAATGCACAACTGACCGAGTAATGCACAACTGACCGAGTAATACACAACTGAAGGAGTAATGCACAACCCCGGTGCACAACCGACCGAGTAATACACAACTGGCCAAGTAATGCACAACCGACCGAATAATACTCAAAGGAACGAGTAATGCACAACTGACCGAGTAATACACAACTGACCGAAAATACAGAACTGACAGAGTAATACAAAAGTGAAAAAGTAATACACAACGGATTCTAGATTAATACACAACTGATTGAGTAATACACAACTGACCGAGTAACGCACAACTGACCGAGTAATACACAACTGACTGAATCAAATACACAACTGACCGAGTAATACACAACTGACCGAGTAATACACAACTGGCCGAGTAATGCACAACTGACCGAGTACTACATACTGACGTGAAAAAAACATACAACTGACCGAGTGATACACAACTGGATGAGTGCCGCACAATTGACCGAAAATACACAACTGTCCGAGTAATGCACAACTGACAGAGTACACAAAAGTGACGAAATAATACACAACGGATTCTAGATTAATACACAACTGATTGAGTATTAATACACAACTGACCGAGTAATACACAACTGACCAAGTGAGTACTAAACAACTGACCGAGTACTACACAACTGACCCAGTAATACATAACTAACCGAGTAATGCACAACTGACCGAGTATGAAAACACAACTGACGGAATTATCATAAAAACAAGAAAGCCTATTGGGCATTTTAACCGGCCGTTCTGACCCTCCCCACCCCTAGGTTTCACAAATGTTAGCGCGATCCTCTTCTTTTACGAACCGGCGTGACGAAAAGTGTGATTGTGTGACACAATATTTTGACTATAGCGGTACTGGATGACGTAATGTTTAAACTGATGACTCAGCTTATCTTTCTTATCGCTTTATTTGTGCTGAAAAACGCAAAATCACTCAAACGTTGAATGTCGATATGAATTCGTCCACAACTGAGAATGCTCACACCGGGACGACGAAGTATTTACTGTTGTGCCTAGACCTTAAATACAAACAGTGAACATAGCAGTAGAATCAAAATATAACGCTTGATAAACACGAGCTCGAGCAGATCGTCAGAGTATGGGGCACGTCAAGATATCTCATGACGTGATGTTTAAATCCAGTTTGCTAACCCGCTAACCCGGTAAACAAGCGAGCGGGGACGAAAGTCGCCCACGTCTTTGAAAGCTAACGCGCCTGTCGAGCCGCAATCGATTTCGCGCTCACTCGCCTGTTTTTTTTTTTCCTTCACTATCTATCTCTGAACAGAAAGTGAGACTGCTCCTAGCCTTTAGCGAACACCACACGCAAACCACACAAATCCGTCGATAATATTCAGATATCTTCGTTCTTTCAATGCAAAAAGACTCGTAACACCTGCCTTATTAATTAAACTCCTTATTAATGACGATTCCTTCGTATCAACTTCTCGCCTCAAATGAACACTCATTTCTCTCCGTTCACAAGAACTATCATGTACTGATGTGCAATCAACTATTGCATCATCATACTAGTACCAATTCCTTCTCTTCCTAGCCCACGCCGGCAAAACGCAACTGTCCTTTTTGTCCGCTGCGAAATACAAGTTAGCCAATCAGAAACCTTACAATCCACTTCGCAAACCACCCCCTCCCCCCATAAAACGCCAAGGGAAACTGCCTCTCACGCAAAACGCAACTTTCAAAGCAAATCACATTCACAGAAGCGTGATATGCTCCTGACATTCACAAATCCTTCTGACTCCCACATTTTTACACCCCTCAAAATGTCAATCCCAATAAAAAACACTCCTGCGCTAAAAAAATTTTCACCATAACCACTAACTAGATCAGACAACACAGTCAATTTCGCATTCAATCCTATTTTCGCATTCAATCCTATCAAAAATAATGCACGCGCAAGAAGTGGCGCAAGAAGTTCTTGCGCCGCAAGAACACGCAAGCCCGCGCAAGAAGTGAAAGTGCTAGGTTTTTGCAGTTTACCCGCAAGAACATTCGAAACGCAAGAAGTTGAAAATCTAGCCGCAAGAAGTTACTAATGTTACCGCAAGCCGCAAGAAGGCGCAAGAAGTACTGAGGGTCCAGCCGAAGAAACTTGTAGTGCTCGTGTTAGTGTGAGGTATTGCAAAAGTAATGAGAGCGAATCTCGCGTTCTATTCTCTTTGAAATATCACCGAGCTTTCGAGCGATTTTTCGCCGTGTTGGCGTGTTGGCGTGTTGGCGCGACAATTCGCCAAGTCAAGCGAAAGTTCACAAGGCTAATCAAAAAATCAAGGAAGCAAATGTTCGAACAACCGAAGTATCGAAGAAAATTCACATCACGAAATGGAATATCCGCCAGCTTTCCGACTGCAAGATAAACACCCGGTAAACATGATCTCCGGCACATGACAAAACATGAACAATTTTTTTAAGCGTGTCTCAGATACAGTGATACGGGTTCAACTCAGAACTGACTCAATTCAGTTTTTTATTCCATCCAAGAAATAGAAACAAAAAGGTCCAAAAGCTATAATTGTGGCAAACTGCGCGAACTCTTCTTTGACAGGCAAGACAAGACAAGACTTACACATGCAGGAGGTCATGCCATCGCGTGGGTGAAGTCATCAAGAATCCCTGCATCTTTACCAGTTTAATTTCCCAGCAAAAAAGGGATACTCGAAGAAATAGCATAGACATATGATTTCAACTACACATTCGCCTTTCGACACAGCTTGCTGCCCGGGGCTTGCTGTCTTGACCACTTAGAGAACTGCTCATGCATTGCGTTACAAAATGTGATTCAAGCAAATCATACCAAATTTGCATACGGCAGATTTGTGTTTACTCAGGTTAGAATTGACGTGCCGAATTTCTTTCAGATCGCGGAGTTTTAGTTTCCTTCAGACTTTTTTGGTTTACTTCGAAGATTTAAAATGTGATATCGACTTCAGCGTAATGAGTGGAACTATTTTTACAAACATAATGTGTTTTTCCAATTAAGACTTCGGGTATTATTTCTTCTCATCTGAGTGACCATGTTCATTTCTCACACGTGTGAGCGCAACTAATTAAAAGTATTTGTCCGAGTTTAATATGTTGGTGGAAGTACAGCAACACTGAACAGGTGAATGTCGGTTCTTTAATAATGTGACTGATGGACTGTGCTTTGCCATTGCTCCTCATTTAAGTGAAATAAATCGAGCGAAATCTTTCGCGCCGTTAAGCGTACCGCATGTCTGGGACTCCGGGACACATAAACAATAACATACGCGTGCTTCGTTTGAGTCTCGTTTCTCCCTAGCCGTTAAAAAATAACATAGAAGGCGACCAGTGTCAAATTCAGAACCTAGTGAACTCTTTATCGGATAAAAAATTCAAAACCGAAGAAAAAAACTTACAAGGGACCAAATAAACAACTGATTGCAAGTTACAAAGGTAGCCAATTTCGCACGTGCCTTGCGCTACAAAGTGGTCTCTTTTTTACCTTCTCCGGGTTCCGGGTTTTTAAGGTGTTAGGGCAAAGACGTTCTTGCGCTTACTTGCGGTCCAGATATCTTACCACAAAGAAGTTCTTGCGGTTTTAACTTCTAAACGCAAAGACGTTCTTGCGGCTTGCAGTATTCAAGTGCAGGCATCCTGCAAGTAGCCGCAAGAAGTTCTCGGCTTGCGGACGCAAAAAGAAGTTCTTGCGCGTGCATTATTTTTGGGCTGTACTGTACAAAAAACCCCAAACTTAAACAACCCTTCGCCGTTCATATCTTAAACACTGTAAATTAAAAGACAAAAACATATGAAGGTAACATTCAGAAGACTAACATGCGCATGCGTCTTATATAAGACAGTATCGCTCTTGAGTACCCGTACCACAAGCTTTACAGCACTTTCTTCGTATGTTAAGCCAACTTGCTTTCACCAAAAACCGTGTCCATTTTATAAACCGGCGGTCGCCATGGCGACGGCCGGTTAATGATCGAGTGTAACACAACTGACGAAGTAATACGCAACTGAGGGAGTAATACACAACTGACCAATTAACGCACAACTGACGGAGTAATACACAACTGACCGGACTTAGCCTAGTATTGCATACATGTTCAAAACCGAATAAGTTGTATGTCCTGGAGGGACCATATCATTGTAACTAACACAGAAATGTACGACATGGTAGAATAAGCCACACATTTATTAAAGAACGGTGAAGCTACAATGCAGTGATAAGACAAAAAGCCAAAAATATGTCTATCAATATACATGGGTAATTTTGAAACAAACGGCGCGCAATACCCCTGCTGTTTGTTGTGTCGTGCGTGTCCCTCATGTTATTGATGAGGGCACCCATCCATAGCCATCAAAGAGGAGCCTCTTAAAGTTGACAGTTTTTTCCATTGTCCGGAAAATATACTCTTCAGCAGACGGAGAGAAGTATAAAAAGTGCACAGCCGCTTTACGGTTTTATTGGAAGTTTTTGTTTTTGACCACTTGACCGTTTCCGTTAGGACTACCATCACTACACACTTACTGTCTATCACATGTCTATAATCGATACTAAATACAAAGGGAACACGTACAGTCGAACTGACAATCTCTGTAGTCTCGTGTAATCCAGCTGGTAACTGTCTCACACTTTTGCTGTGGCCTATCTTACAAGATCCCATTTGGTACGCTCGACACTGGCAGATATGTTTCTACTTGATTTTTTCTGGGCAGCTGTGTTTGGTGCCCTTGGCGGGATAATAGCAGTACTGTGTTTATATGCTGTGTGGAGTGCTGAACAAGAAGAGGGGGGAGAAACGGAGATTCGGTATGAAGAATCCCAGAATCATCCACAAGAACATGATGAGCGATTTTGCTAAAAAAGTGAGTGCATTTTTGCGAATTGACTCCAAAACTTAAGTTAACAGAATTAGTTAAAACTTTTCAAAATTACTGTAGAGCACAGTCATTTACTATTTATTTTGCTTATCATCATTCTTATAACACCTTCGGGTGGTGTACAAGGCCACGTATTTTACTGACTGATGACATGATTTTGCGTTTAAACCCGGTTTCTCTATACCCCTTTTTATGTATTTTTCTCTTTTTTCTCCGTATAATTTTGTTTTCAGATTTGTTGACGATTTTTTACGACGGCTGAAGACGTCTGATTACTTGCCATCAAAAACAAGTACATGTAGCCTGCACCTGTGGTTTTTAGACGAACAGTTATCTAATTATGTGTTCATATTTAAGATATGTAAAAGGAGACACCGTCGATAACAGCGATAACAAAGTGGCAAATTAAATTAGAAAACAACGTAGTGTAGCCGTTTGAAACGTACCTTAACTTTTTTTTTAATGTAACTCTGTTCTGCCCGCTTTATTATTGTGGTATTTTTTGGTTTTAACGGCGAATAGGACCTATGCTATTTTATTCGTCATCTTGCAGACGTTGTTTATTTTGGTTTATTCGATTCCTGGGAAGAATTTTATGACATCATATGTCGTTCTCAATTTTAATTGAGGTGGAATAATTCTCGATTAGCATACCAATTGTTTAGCAAACCGAACCGCAAAAATGTAAAATAACAATATTAAATTCGAATCGATGATGCGATGGATCTTTTTGGTTAGATACAGATGTCATCAACATTTAAAATCTTCGCAAAACAAATGTTATGTTTCAAGAGGCAGTCCGTCGATAAAGGTTCATCCTCTGGTAAAAAAATCCATGTTTGTTTAGAAAGCGAAAGCTGCGAAACTGTCAAATTGGAAACTTGAGGAGCCCTTTGCGCTTTAAAGGGCTGACCTTAAAAGGCGGAAAAGGGATAATCATAAAATCGTAATCATAAAACTAAATATTTTCTTCTTCTAAATACGCACAGTCAAATGGATTAACAGTTTCTACTGAATTTAAAAAAGTGTGGACGCAGTATCCAGCCTTGCGTAGTCCGATTAGATTACATTTTTACGCCGTAGATGAGCCCTTTCCTCTATTACAAGATTCATGTTCGGACGTAGGACACAATTGAGCTACTTTTATGTCTGATTCTGCTGATTCGGTGCATAGTAAATAAAGCGCAATGGTTATGAAACCTAATAAATTTCTTTGCTCGAGGTTTTTGTTACTGTTTTTCGGCCTTGACCGTGCACAACCACAATAGTATTTGAACTTTATCCGAACAACAGACCAATAAAAATGTTGCCTTACATTATTCAGCCATACAGTATGATCGAAAAAACAAAAGATTGTGCACGGCCGTAGTGTGTTCAACATAGATAGTACCTCCTTTGTTATCGCCTTTGGACCCTGCCGAGTTTCAGAACCAGTCCCTCGACTATGTTCTTTGTTTTCTTTGGAAAATTGCTTGTCTTGAAGAAGAAGTGTTTTGTAGCTGTTCAAGAAGGCTTTGATTTTTTTCACTTTTTTTGTTTTGGTTTTCTTTTTGGGCGTACTAATGACGTAGTTTAGTTTCGCGTGCGTAACTTTAAGTGACGCGTACTTATCAGGCAAGGATTCTTGTACTTTCATGAGTCTTTTATGTTGATTTGTGAGGACTTAGACGCGGAAATTTAGATCACATTGTTGGTCTTGTTTATCCTTTTTTTTTTGGTCGCCCCTCAGCATTGACGGTTCAATTCCTGAACAGTAACCACGTAGAAAATTGTAACTGCGGACAACTAGTTTCGAAATGACATCGCAAAACCAATTGTGTCAGCCTATTTTAACTTGTTCTGTAATCGAACAAAATAACAGAAAACTGGTACAAAGGAATACTTGAGAGTACTTGCTGATGGTAAAAACTAAAGTTGAAACGGACTCTGCATGTGATTTCTGGTAACTTCACTCTTCTTATGGCATGTGTTACTTCTGCTTCTTGTTCACCTCATCTGTGCTACGAGAGAATCTATCTTAAACTATTTTAAAACCTGACTATTAGCTGTATTACTTCCCACCAATCCCTTAAAACAGCAATAAAAGCAATTCTTATTTAGTATCATAAAAAATTCAAATTGCTACAATAGCATTCATTCTCCAGTTAGCCTGCAAGTTAGACGAAAAGGGACATTTTGTTATTATATTTTGATGTGATGCGAAGACGTTTGTTGTGTGCACGTATGCTGATGGAAGGTTAACGGTTTCGGAAACCTAAAGACTGGCTGAAATGCGGTTTAAAGGTCAAGAAACACCAGGACAGCATGCTCTGGTATGTACAATTAATTGGCTATTTATTGTCGTTATTGGTTTTCTGACTGAACTAGCAATCAAGTTCCATCAAGATCTCGTCCGTGAGACGCTTAGTTATCATATTCATGTTTGGTAGCATTTTCAATACTGTAGTCTCCGTGTATTTCATTTTAGCACGCAGAACGTTAGAGTGCAAACAGTATTTCCGTGAAACATTAGTAAAACAAAATTGCACAAAATTGTGCAATTTTGTAAAAAGTAAATGTTGTGAATAGTTAAGTTAATCTAGTCGTCTAGTCAAATTAGCGGCTATTCATGCTTCAACAATTTTTCAACTAAATTGTACAAAATATTACAAATTTGTAATTTGTATTTCAGGGAAATACTGTTTTCACTCTATGTTAAAAAAAAATTCAGAAAAGATCAACCAATACTAATATTGTAAACGTGGGGTCATTTTAAGGTTGTCGGTTCCCGTCATTTCCGTAGAAATTTTTCATCTATTCATATAACTTCAGTTATGTCATGACATGTTCGGTAACTCTTAGATGTGCCTGTGTCTGTCTAGTCCGTGAGAAACAGAAAGAGTGAAGTGAACGGGAAGTCTATCCTTTTCGTTTCCGCGGCTTGGCCCGGGCGGAATTCTCAATGGCATCTTACTTCTCAGAAACACTGTCAATTACGCAAGCAGCCAGCGAAGAAAACATTGAATTCATTCCCTAAACGGTATCTGCTCTACTTTCTTCCGCACTCCTCAAAGAGGGAATGAAAATGCCCCCTTTAACTTGATTTTCATTTGTTTGGTTTAAAAATTCAATATCCAGCTCCAGCACGAATATGAAGCATTTCATTACTGAAGACGCTTTTTGAGCTAATTTAGTTTGCTGCGTCCAGGTATCCGTTGATTGAAACATAGAAGAGTTTCAGCAGTTTCCATAGCCTGATTGCCAGGTGGCAACGGCACGGGACCGTTAGTGGGCTTCTTGGTAGCAGGAAACAAGTTAATATTTTAAAGAGCAACACAACACTTTTAAGGTTCAAAGACATGTTTCGGCATCCCTGATGCCGTCTTCAGTTGAAGGAAAAAGTTACAACAAAGCTATTTATATGCAATAGTGATTAGAATTGTAAATGAGAATGTATAAGCAAGAGTGACAAGAAAAACGCGTGATTATGTGAAATCTAAACAAACAACTTTAAATTAACATGTTTAACCTGTTGATTTAAAGTGGGCTTTTCCCAGTGGATATGTAAGGATTGTTTGATCTTTAGTTGAAAGCTTTTAGTGGTGCAGTCTAAAATGCTGAAGCAATTGGTCGAACACAAATCGCGGCAATTTTCAGATTGTTGCAAGTGTTTGTACACGTGAGAGGCCCAGTATCCGTAGCTAAATGCTCACGTACGCGTGTTGAAAAGTGACGGGTGGTTTCACCGACGTAACAAGCGTTACAGCCTGCACATGAAAATTTGTAAACAACACTCGAACGGAGATTGCTTGGGATAGGGTCCTTCGCGCTAAACAAGTTTCCGATTTTAAAAGAAGAGAAAATTAACTTAATATCAATGTTATTACAGTAGCGTTTATCAGGTGGCGAATGCGTTTCTGAGTGACGCCAGAATAATGGCCTATATAAGGTAGCTTGAAATAAAAAGTTGAGACCTTGTCAGGAACACAACCCACAGAGACCTTGTGTTCCTGACAAGGTCTCAACTTTTAAAAGTGTTGTGCTGTTCTTTAAAATAATAATTGTTGTAAGAATCATAGCTAATCTATGCTGAAGCTCCCCTACAAATTCAAGGTTTATGGTAGCCTGCGCAAGGAAATAGGAGACGTCTGCACGCAGGGTAGGCTTATTCTCATAGCAAGAGACGTGTTTGTATAATAAACACCGCAAACTGTGGAGATTGTAAATTTAACAGTCTCTGAACATACACTGTTGATCAATTGTTATTCATATTTTGCCTTGCCCTGTTTTTTTTTTTTAACGTTGTGTGGCCCTGTCGTTTTACGCCCTAAATGCACCACAACTTTTAACGGACACATTAAAAGCGAAGCAGATTAAAGCTACGTCAAAATGATGATAATAAACCAAGAGTGATGCCTGCCGATTGTTCCCAGTTCCCCGCCACAGGAATAAAACGAGATTAGTATGGCTGCGGCCCTATTCCACGCGCTCTATTTCACTCATTCAATATTATGTCACAGAATCTTAATCAGGGGAATCCCCTACATCTCGGATATGACAACAATAGATGTTTTGATGACACATGTCAATTATCCAAACGAGAACCAACTTATTTGCATTGTGAATATTTTCAACATTTTCAAGCATATAGATAATGCGGAACTTTGTTCCCCTACGTAGAGAATGTTTGTTTTGTCACATTTCAGAACCTGAGCGAAAACTGATCTAATATGGTGGTTTGGGTATCTGCAAAGTTAAACTTTGTCCCTTTCTTTTTACAAAGGGTCGATTTTTTAAAAATAAATTGTGGCGTTTATATCTGATATCTGTACAGTTCTTGCCAGGTTTCATTGTTGTGTCGAATATTATTTTTGAAAAATGTGTATTCTGAAACTTTCACTTTCACTTGAACACTCACTACGGCGGATAACAAGGTGATAGGAGATAATCACAGACAATTTTGATTCCATGTTCTCGTTCGGACAATTAAAGCTAAAAGTTGTAAATCGTTGCCCTAGTCTCTAAGATTGCGGTCTTGTCAAATTGCAATGTAAGTTCTAATATAAACATATAAATTCCGCGATTGCGTTTTCTTTGGAGATACCCATAGAGTGGCTTATGTTTACCCGACAGAAGTTCTTGTGGCCTGTTGTTCCAGGCATTCACGAGAAGGACTGGAAAGTGATTTTAACATATTAAGTACTTTTACAGAACAAAGTACAACTTCAATTGAAAATTAGAAATGTATAATGCAAGTAAAGAGCGGAGCAATAATTTTAATCATACTGTCTCAATTTATTTCTTATCTGCTCATTCCGAAACAGTTTTTTTATACCGCTTATAAGCCCCCCCCCCCCCCCGGGGGGATATAAGCCTCCGCGTTTATAAGGCCACCCAAAACCCCTCACGAACTTGTATAAGCCCAGGGATTATGCGCAAATCAGTGAATAAATACCTGTCAATTGTAGTGTCGAGAAGTCACCTCGCGCACCAATAATGTCAACATACGTTGGAGGTTCCGCATAAGTAGGTGCCAAAAATAGCCCTGAATCAAAATTCATTGCCCTGATTCTGAAAATTCAGTGAATTTGATTGGATGATTACAACAATAGTGTGTTTCTTGCTTGAAATTGCCATTTCTCAAGTCTCAATTCACCCACGCGCGGATTTCTGTGGCACAGCATAAGGGGAAAGAAATTTCCTTCTCGCCAAAAACAAGACTTCGAGGAGCTACTTCGATCTTTCCAACTCTGCCAGGTCATCAAGGACACTTGGTCTTTAGCTGGGCAGATATGTTTCCCTCAGAAGAATTCTGGAGCAATCTTGTATTTTTGGCCATCGGAGGAATAATTGCCGTACTCAGTTTAAAATTATGGGAAGCTGAAGAAAGAG
Organism: Siderastrea siderea; assembly: GCA_964030785.1. Lineage (NCBI taxonomy): Eukaryota > Metazoa > Cnidaria > Anthozoa > Scleractinia > Rhizangiidae > Siderastrea > Siderastrea siderea. The sequence goes on from OZ034973.1 coordinate 28,744,717, forward strand.
AAAAACGTAGAAGGCACCGTGCAGTGAAATTCAGAAATCGACCACAAGAACACGACGAAAGGTCTTGTTAGGAAGGTGAGTGTTTCTTAGGTATCTATTAAGTTATAAAGCAGCATAAGTTAAATAAATGGAATCAGAATGTTTCTCTTTTTGGAAGGTTTTTAAGAGAATAATTGAGATACTTGTACTCCCGTATCCCTCATTTCATAATGTAATACGAGTCTTAACTCCATGTCAGCTGTCGTCTTTGTTCTAAAAGTTTTCGTCTACGGTATGTTCTTTCCCAGTTTTTCCCTTTCGCGAGTAGTGAGGCTAGTGTTTATTAGGTTGAGGTGGCGCTGCTGCGCGAGGGGAAACAATCTAACACCGCGTTTTTCTCGCGACGTGACGTCACTTCACACGCAATACGTGATGTTCTGTTTGAAACAATATTAGAAATCGTGGCTCATTTGACGCGATCGCGCCTGACCCAGACTACGTAAAAAACAAACGATTAATTAAGTTGATTCATTTTTTCTCTTGTGTTGTATTCAGATGCAAGATATATACAGCTCAAGCATGAAGACGTCTTCGCTGATTTTGCTATTTACATGTCATGACTGAAGCCCGGCTTGGAATACTGAACTGTATCAGCGGTTTCCACGGATTGTTATAATTGTCATTTGCCTTGTTAAGCTGAAAACGTTTGTACTCAAACACTTTAAGAAGCTAGGATTATGCTAAAAGCTAGATAAATACATACGGCCTCGGCAACTATGAGATAGGACAGTTGATTACATTGTGGACAAACTTAACTTGGGACTGTGTTAAATTAGTATTCATATTTTACTTGGGCCAGTGTCGTGTTATGTCGTACGCGAATGGCTCCGTCCGCCGAATATACTACGTCTTGTAACAAATCAGTGTGCAGTGTCAGTTACCCGTTTCTTATCGATGTGTCCCTTTGTCTTAGTTGCAGGCCGCTTTTTCTGTTGAGCAACAGTCGTAATAAAAACATTGCTCGCCGAAGTTGGAGATTTAATCCTTTCAGTACATTGAATTAATAGTGAACCTGTCAAAGTAAAATACCTTCCTTTCTACCAGTGGACAAGTCTTGCACAGTTAGGAAGCTTTGGAGACATTTTAGTTACTTTGCCAGAATCGTCCTTGCCGAATGAACAACTGTGATGCGATGTCTTTCCCTTGACCAAAGTTCATATTTCCTCTCATCATCTTATCACGCTGGATTCTTCTTTCTTCAGAGATTGTTGTTGTGTAGCGAGTCGCAGGAGCCTGTAATCGTTTTGTTTTTCGGCTCTTGTATATTTTTGCTTTGCTGTAAATTGTTTTAAAACAAATCTGACGTCGTGAACATGAGTTTTCGTGATCCACCGATTATCATCGAGAATGACCGCGATCGGATTGCACCTTCGACAATATCAAACACGCAATCTCTAATTCTGTTAGGGGAATCCCCTAATTCTGAAAACAATAGATGTTTTTGAAAACACAAGCTGGGGTGAGCCAGCATCAAAAAGGTAAAGAGTTATGCTAACAACTCTGGTACAAACAAGGTTAGCAAAGCCACTTCGAATACGAGATTGTGTTTTACTCGTCATTAAAAAAATTGACTACGCGACACACAAAACGAGTGACACGTGTGTTGTTTGCGTCTTGTTATGTCGCAGTTGATTGACTCTGTCGTTTTACAAGGTGAATGTAACATAAGTCCATTAAGACCATTAAAATGGTCCAAGATAATTTCTGAGCGTATAGGTTTTATCTTCTTGAAGTTAAAAAGTCAACCACATGTAATAACAGTCAGTGTTCTAAATTGCTCAGCGACGTAGTTCAGAAGGATCTACTTGGTAACTAAGATCTGTAAAGCCATCGGCGACCGAAATTGGAGAAGGGCTCAGAATAGGTATATTAAGGACTGGGTCATTTGAGGTACATTCAAAAATGAAGGGGGTGGTCTATCTCAGTAAGTATGCAACCCATTGACACGAAATTAAGCAAAAAGATGAAACTTGTTACGAAGGCTCATTTTGATCAACAGCTGTTACAATAGGGATCACGTGACTAATGAAGGTATTGAATTTCAATATTATTCTTTAGGCGAGATGCAGGAGAACTTATGCAAACCTAACTTACAAAGTGTCACGCAATAGCCATAAGACCCTCATCCAGGGTAGGGAGACCACCTTTCCAGTTACATTTGGAAAGTACCTCACAAAGGTAGAAACGCAATCACTGGAAATGCCAGATAAACGTAAATTTTCGTAGTGTCCAGAAGCCCTAAAGAACAAAACCGGAAGTAAAACCTTAATTGGTCACGCAATGTGTTGCCATGGAAATGTCAATGTCAAAAATACTATATCAACAGGATAAAGGCCATGTCCAAGTCTCATACTTATCACATGTTTCCTTTCGAAGATAGACCACCCCCATTACTTTCTGGATCAGAGAATAAACAGCTACAGATCACAGTGAAGAATTGCACTTTTACTTGTGAACGGAGGCCAACATTGTCGAACTGACGCGAACATGGCGAAAGGCTAAGACAGTCGTGTCCATTGCGCCTCGAGCTCACCGGAAATCAGGTCGCAAACTCCTACACCCTCTCAAACGTCTTTTCTACCAAAAACCGACCAGATTGAAACGGAAGCCTTTATGCAACCTCACGTCAAAGGCTAAACAATGGGATTAACTTATAGCAACCAACCAACCAATCAGATTAACAAAGGCTGTCGGAAGTATGAAGTAAATATGAAATATGTGCTTGCTGTGTATCGTTCATCATCATCGTCAGCAGCAGCAGCAGCAGTTAGCAGCAACTTTCCCATCTTTCCAGCTTTCTACCCTGCCAATAAGTGCACTTGGGCTTCAGGTAGACAAACATGTTTCCGCCAGAAGAATTTTGGAGAAATTTAGTATTTTTGGTCATCGGGGGTGTAATCGCCGTGCTCAGTTTAAAACTGTGGGAGGCAGAAATAAGAGAGAGACGTAGAACGCAGCTTAATTCGGTCTGTGCGGTAAAATCCAGTAAAAGTCCCCAAGAACACGACGAGAGGTCTTGTTAGGAAGGTGAGTGTTTCCTACATATATACTGAACAAAAAATAAAATGGAAGCAGAAAGTTTGTGTCTAACAAGGCTTTTAAGTCTTGTTCTACACTCTAATGCAAATTAGGACTACATACTGATTAATGCGAATTTTTCCCACTTGAGATGACTATACAAACTTTTGAGACAGTTTAAAAACTTGTCGTTGTTTACATGTACTTTGATACCGAAACACGAATGACAATTCAACATCTCACGATTAGCAAAACTACCAAATCATCAACCGACACCACAGAAGCCGCGAGTACCGAAGGAGTTGTTATAGCCTGGGTAGCTGACGGTTTTGTTAGAGAGAGAGACCTGGGGTCACAAGGCTAAATTTGTCCTTGCTACGATCGGCTTGGCGGTTGGCTTGGGTAACGTTTGGAGGTTTCCGTACCTTTGGCTGAATTTTTTCTTTTTTACCCATTAACTCATCCGTTGACCGCTTTTCACATCTACATACACCTTTAGGGAATTTAAATGCAAATGGACAAAAGCTATAATTGTTTTTGCTAAATGTAAATTTCGACGTTTGAATGGGATATTGCCAGCTACAGTCTGAAGGCAGTGATTTACTCACTAATTACAATGTTCGCCGAACATTGTTTTTACCCTGGATAATTGCAGGACAATTTCTGTGGACGAAAAGGGACTTAATACCATTTTGTATTGTTTCTATTTCCTTACAGCAGCAATGGATGGCCGCTCAAGTCTGAAATTTAATGCTGTATGCTGCAGCCTTTTTTTACTGAAGATTTAAGAACTGCTAGAACTTTTTAATAGATAAAGCGAAGTTGAAAAAATCACAAAATTCTAAAAGCAAAACTCCATCCTGAGCCTGTCAAGGGAAATGTATCCTTCAGTGCCATTTACTTGGTCTACTCTTATCAAACCAAATCTTGTTAACTGTTACTTATTTTCAAAACGTTTGCTCCAGCATCTTCATATAAAATGAAAATGTAATCCACAGGCATGGTGTCTCGTGGAAAGCTCACTAGATAAGGAAATAAATCCTCGTAGCAATGATAATTTTAAAATTTGAATAGATTTAGTTACCTGGGTTTAGAATCTGGGACATCCAAACTGCAATCCCAGAACCTTATCCACTGAACCACACTTCCTTGAATCATAACAGACGGGAAGACTGCTAAAAAATGCCATTGCCACCAATGCCACCAATGGGGCTGACAAAGTGGGCTTAATCCTCGAAAAATTAGAATCCAGTAAGTAAGTTGGAACATCGTAACAAGTCATGAAAGCTCTGGAAGAAAAAAACTGTAAAAGCTCTATTATGCGCCCGTCTTAAAAAGGCCTTTGCTTTGTGTCCTTTACATGTCATATTTTATCCTAAGTCCCATCGCCAACTAATTTCTCGGAACACAGCCGGAGCTGTCCAGGGAATAAAAATACAATTATTCCACTCAGTCTTGCCAGTTGTCGTATTTGGGTGATAATCATGTACGACTTGGTTTAGTAAATAAAATTGTTGAATAGTTCGCGTCTATGTTAGTTAAAGTTTCTGCCTATAGCAAACGACCGAATATCCTCACACAACATACCTTGTCTACTTTACTTTAATACAATGTATAGATGTTGGCTTTCCAAGACTGTCCCACTGATAATTTGCAACTTTGGTCAGTGAATGAAGTAATCCTTTGGACATGCTAACTGAACACCCTCTAAAATCTTTCTCCTCATATAAACTCCTCCCATTCATGCATATAAGTGCGATTGATTGTTTCTGTCGTCCTTTTGATACCGATAATATATTGTCTGATAACCAAAGTTACAAATGGAATGACAAAGTGAAAAACTATATTATTCACACCAGTGGTTTCACGTGTCACGACCGACACAGAGTTTCGTCGATCTTCGAGTTATCGATATACCGTAAGCTGCCGCTTATAAGTTAGGGCTTATGCAACTTCTGTAAATGGTTTGAACCCAGGAGTCATATCATAAGTCGGTAAATTATGATCGTCCGGGTGAGTGTAGTCCTGAGAAGGACTGTTTATGATGACATTGACTGGCGTTTCGACAATCTGAGCGGAAGTCATCATTAGAGTCAACTTCGTAAGGGGTTTTGGGTGGGCTTATAAACGGAGGGGCTTATGTCCGGGGTGGGGGGGGGGGGAGCTTATAAGCGGAATCAAAAAAACATTTAGAAATGAGCCACAGCAGTGTTGATGGAAATACGTTTCTGATTTACTAGTTTTTAATTAAGCTTTAAAACGTCATAATCGAATTCATTTCAATTTTAAGAACAAAATCAAAACTGTAACAACACGAATGTAACCGGAACGCAACAAAAAAGGAAGCTCAGAGTTCATCTTCGCTATCATTGTTTAAAGTTTTGTGAGGCTTCCCGCACTTAATTTGAGGTCATCTTCGCTATTTAAACTGGCAGTGTTAATGTCTAGTTTACTTAGTGGTCTTTCCTAATTGTGTGTTTGAATTAGTGCAGCGTTCTGTGACAGTGCTTAATATTAAGGAAACAAGGAAAACTAGAGGGGGCTTATATCGGGGGGGGGGGGGGGGGTGCTTATAACCGGGTGTATTTTTTTGTTTACAGGTAGATGGGCCTATAACCCGAGGGAGGCTTATAAGCGGCAGTTAACGGTGTCTAGTAAGTATACTAAAATTCACACGTTCACACAAAACGTGCGCTCGATCATTTCTGTCTCGCGTTTGCAAGCGATGTAGTAGATTGGTTGAGAATATTGCTTTCTATGAGACTTCTAAGCATAAATTCGTCAGCGAGTCCTATTCTCCTTGTTTTTCTAATTTTGAGTTGACACGGTTGAAGGACCGTGTTGTGAAAATACTTTTTGCATACTGGAAACCACTTGGTCACATGATCAGAACAATCTGACCAATCAGGTGCGATCGACAGTTGGCGGGGATTCCCCATGGTTTGTCCATTGCATTAATTGATCTGTTGGTGTCGGGGTTCAGTCACACATTCCTTGGTGTCCGTAATCTTTCCCTGTTTTTATTTAGTGGTGACATGCATGCTTTGCTCATTCATGCGTATTAATTTGAATCAAGAACAAGAACAAGACTTCAAGGAAGACACCCTCCGATCTTTTCGACGTTGTGCTCTGTCAGAGTGAGAGTCGTTTGGCTTTTTATCTGGACAGAGTGTCAGATATGTTTCCCTCTGACGAATTTTGGAGGAATGGAGTATTTTTCGCCCTCGGCGGAATAATCGCTGTGCTGAGTTTGAAGTTGTGGGAGGCTGAAGAAAGAGAGAAGCGTAGAAGACAGGGATATTCAGACAAATCCAAAAATCGGTCCCAAGAACACGACGAAAGGTCTTTTTAGGTAGGTGAGTGTTGCTAACATGTCTGTTCAGTTACAAAACAGCGTTAAAAATGGAAGCAGAGCTTTTATTTTTACAAAGATTTAGGACAATCTTTAAGACTTTTCACTTGCTGTTCCGCACTGCTCATCTTGGTACCGTAAACAAGTGTGCGAGTTTTAAGTGAATGGCAATTTTCGTCTGGCTCCTCGTAGTTTGCTCTACACGTACTCTCACCCTTGTGTTTTTTTTAATTTGGCTTTATTTGATTTTTTTTTTCTACGAGTAGCGAGGGTGATTGACCAGCTGGTTGTCCTCGTGAAGTCATTCAGTCCGTGACGTCATGCATATGATCACTCGCTTGTAAAGAAGAAACAATGAAATAGTGAAGCTAGTGACGTCACTCATCACATTTTTCGCCGAACATTGTGGACGAAAAGGGAATTAATTATTTTTTTGTATTATTTCTATTTCCTTACAGCAGCAATGGATGGCCGCTCAAGTTTGCTGCTGTATGCTGCAGCCTTTCAGCCTCTTGGTAAAGCGTATTAACCAGTAGTTATTGCGGACATTTGCTTGCCAAGTAACACTTGTAAATACAAAAATTTTGTCACGTTATTTTGGGCGATTTCTGTCGCGCTGGCTTTGTCACGCTATGCATAGTTCGTAGAACTATGCATAGCGTGATTCTGTCACGATCAATATTTTGTTCATGTTTGTTATGTATGCCAAGTTATTGTTTTGCGCTTTGAGTTTTGTAAACCTTATAAAGCTGAATGTTTGTAAGTGAAGTACACTGTGTTAAATATTAGACAGGAACGTCTAAAACTAGCAGCACCTAACTAGTGCTGAACAAAATTAGTGCCTTGCCTCACCGATTATGTAGTTCGTAAATGTGAATGCACGTCCAACGGTCGATGAAATATTAAACATCAGACAATAATTACAAAATGCTACGCAGCATGTTATAACCTGTGTTGAGAAAATGAAGGGAAGTCAACTGTTAAAGAATAGTTTTTACGGAAATTCTACATAACAAGCCGTCAAACTGATGTCATTGTAAAGTAAGCTTACATTAAAAGTAAAAGAGCTGTTTATTTAAAGGAGCTACGTCACGGATAACGCATCTTGAAAAAGCTGGCAAGTTTTTTCAAGTTTGTCATTCGTAATCCGTCTTAATCTCCCTCAATCGTAACCATCCTTGTTCAGTTTTGGTTTATTATTACTTCTTTGGTGTTTTTCGACCTTAGGAAACGATTATTTTGAAATTCTCTTCAATAAGAAAATGATTTTGTCAGATCAGAAAAATGGATGTAAATAGCGTGACATAGTTCCTTTAATAGTGACTCAGGTGAGAGTAAGAGAATGGTACAACAATACAGGAATGACACTCTATTAAATTCCTAAACTTTCCCAGAAAGCGACCATTATTGGAATAAAGGGAAACATATCTACTAAATAAATTTAAAGTATTTAACTAGGGTCCCTCCAAAGTTGAAAAAAACACAAAATTCTAAAAGCAAAACTCCATCCTGAGCCTGTCAAGGGAAATATATCCTTCAGTGCCGTTTACTTGGTCTACTCTTACAAAACCAAATCTTGTTAACTGTTACTTATTTTCAAAATCTTTTGTCCAGCATCTTCATATAAAATGAAAATGTAATCCACAGGTATGGTGTCTCGAGGAAAGTTCACTAGATAAGTAAATAAATCCTTGTAGCAATGATAATTTTAATATTGGAGTAGACTTAGTTACCTGGGTTTAGAATCTGGGACATCCAAACTACACTACCTTAAATCATTACAGACTGCTAAAAAATGCCATTACCACCAATGCCACCAATGGGGCTGACAAAGTGGGCTTAAACCTTAAAGAATCAGAATCCAGTAAGTAAGTTGGAACATCATAAAAAGTCATGAAAGCTCTGGAAGAAAAAACTGTAAAAGCTCTATTATGCTCCCATCTTAAAAGGGCCTTGCTTTGTGTCCTTTACATGTAATATTTTATCCTAAGCCCCATTTCCAACTGTTAATTCCTATATTAATTTCTCGGAACACAGCCAGGGCTGTCCATGGAATAAAAATACAATGATTCCGCTCAATCTGGTGAATTGTTGTATTTGGGTGACAACCATATACGACTTGATTTCGTAAATAAAATTGTTGAATGGTTCGTGTCCATGTTAGTTCAAGTCTCTGTGCCTATAGCAAAAGACCGAACGTCCTCACACAACATACCTTGTCTATTTTACTTTAATAAAGATGTTGGCTTTCCAAGACTATCCCATTGCTAGTTCATTGAACTTTGTTTAGTGATTGAAGTAATCCTTTCAACATGCTCACTGAACACCCTCTAAAGTACGTCTCCTCGTATGGCATAGAATGAGCTACCATCCACTTGTTCGATTGCACATCATAACACTCCACCATCCGAGAATTGTGACGATCAACACTTTCACTTCCAATTCCGCCAAACACAAATATTTGATCTCGCAACAGGACAGCACTTGCACTGGAATCTTGGAACACGCATAGGTGCAATTGATTGCCACTCATGTATTCAAAGTGATGTCATAAACCTCACCACTGATACTGGCATTCCTGGAAAATGCATCAACAGTAACTCCAAAGATGTAGAGCTTCTTGTTAAGACACACCCCAGAGGCACATCCACGCTTTTCACTCATTGGAGTCATTTTTGTCCACACATTTAACCTGGGGTCATAACACTCATAACACGATAGCAAATCATCATCACCCAGTCCCCCAATGGAGTACAAATAGTGTCCATCTGTAACGAGACAAACTGACAAGCGACGACTGCTCAGTGGGGCAGCCAAGGTCCAAGAATTTGTTGCAGGATCATATCTCTGCACAGTAAATTCAATACCTCCCACAATGTACAGAAACCTCTCTAAGGTGGCTGCCCCCATCAGTTTGACTTTCTTGGCCAGTGACGCTATATAGCTCCAGGTGTTGGTGCGGGAGTCATACCGCTCTACACTAGAATGAAAGGAATCTTCTCCTTTGCCACCAATAGCATAAACAATTCCCTGACAGGCAGCAAATCCATGTCAACACCGCCTGGACAGCATAGGTGCTAACTTGTACCATGTTTTGTCAGCTGGTACATAACACAGGGTAAGATTGCGAACCAGCCCATCAGGGGCCAGTCCACCGCATGTGGTGATGGCATCTTCAGTTTTTATTGTTTTTCATGGTTTCCCTGTGCTGTGTGTAAAAAACCACAGACAGAAAAGGTCAGAAAATGAAATTTGTATTTTTAGTATCTTTCAAAGAGAGACAAGGAAATGAGGGGAAATATCACCCATGTCATGGAAGTAACCTCAGCTGTAACCGGACTTTGTAAAACTAGCAGTAATCAGATTATAAACTCAATAATGGCAGCTCGTTACACTTAGAAAACCTGAACTGCTGTGTAATCAATCGCGATCGAAAATTTTTTTATGCATGGGAAACAGAATCCCGGCCACCGAAAATGCCAGTTGGCCTCATTTTTACAATTCACTAGTTGACCTATTTGTCCCTCCGAAAACAATAGAAATTAATCCGGTCCCATTGTCACGAAAGCCTGAGGTGATGTTTCGCCAAAGAAATCTTTAAATCCGAATATCTCAGGCGATTTAGGCCTACCGAACAGATATTCCCCGAAACGAATCGTTGCGTAACCCTGTTTGAAACCAGGCGTCATGTCGTGGTTGAGTTTGCCGGATTACAAGTGCGGATTTGTGTAGTCCTGGAAACTAAGGTGTGTTGATGGTTGCAGTGACTGACGTTTCACCATCTTCATCAGAGGGAAATGACATGGGAGAAACTTCAAGTCATGAGAGATTTGAAAAGACATGGGAGATGCAGATCATTTGCAATGTTATAACAACTCAGTTCCTTACAATTTTAATGAGTCTCGTTCAGGGTCTTGTTGGGTCTGTTTGTTATGACTTTGTTTTTCTCCACTGTAGCTGTTAGAATTTCATTTTTGTAAATGCTCTTTCACCTCTCGGTGGCAGCTATTAGCTCTTTCCTTTCCAGAACCTTTCAGGGCATAGACGTAATCTTCTCAGCTGTAGGAAACCAAAAGAATTTCTGATTTGACTGAATTGGCTCGCGCGGACTTTTACCGCGCTTGCACTGGTTGCACATTTTCTTTTGCGCTCAGATATTGGCTGCTCTTTCCGCTGCTGTGATTGGCTGCGTGAATTGTTTGTCGGAAACCCGTTAACGCCAAACAGAGTTCATGGGGATGCACATTATGCTCCACTTCTAAATCATTATTTGAAGATTGATCTGTTGGGTTCTTGTTTTTATTTCTTCTAGAGGAGGAACAACTTTCAACACATTGTCCTTGCGGAAACTGCGGTGCCTTTGATTGGGATCTTTCACGGGATGCCCCAAATGCTCGGGAAGTCTCGAGTGATCAGGATGATAATACTACCAAGGAGGGTTGTGTTCTTCTTTCAAGTTGGTTGCCTGATGAAATGAAAGAGATCGAATCATGCAAGGATATCAGCCGGCGATATGATACACTGGATTTCACTTACTCTTCTCACAAAGTAAGTAGGAAAAGAAAGATGTAAATACGTCGCAACGCTAATAAGCCCACACAAGCTGTGAACAGACTCCTTATAGTGGGGACTAGGAAGCAAGAAAAATCGAGCCAAGCGGAGCAAGCAGTCCTTGCCTTGGGGAGAAGGCGCCGACTCGTACCCTTCCCCAATGCCATACTGGCGCCCTATTTCTCTGTTAGTTGCCTGTTCACAGGTGAAGCCCAAAGAAAGCTCCTTTGTGCTTTAGTCAGTTCCAGCAATGGCCATCTCTTCCCCCGGAATCTGGTGGAGAATTTGCTCATGGTGTCATTCCCGTTGTTTTGACCTCACAGAATCGCGATTTCGTTTTATTGATAAGATCATTCGGCCAAGACAAGAAATTTTTGAAGGGCATATCGAAATCGATACCTGTTCTCTATAGGTCCAGAGGAGAAGAAATTAAATTTTTTTCTTACCGTGCCGTAAAGCTTGAACAGCTCGTTGCTTCACACTGTTAGCGTGTTCCTGGCGTTTAGATTGTGGGTCGGCGCTAGGGAAGACTGGGAGGGAGTTTTTTTTTCTTGTGCCCAATTTTTCTTTCGCGGGCCGCTTTTTCGCGGCTCGCCACAAACTTAACGCCTGGAACAGGCTATCTGACTGTGGGACATCAACTGGTTTCTGTTTATCTTTTGTTTATTTGTTTGTCTTTTAGCTTATGTTTGTTTGTTTGTTTCTTGGTCAATGCCGATGACCAGAGGTTGGCCCCGGTGCACTACTAGGATTGAGGAATTCCTGGCTTTTTGTCTGTAGAAATGGAATTTATCGTTAGTTGTTTTTTACGAAGCTGTTAAATTCAACTCGGAAAATTCTAAACTGTGGTACCATCTAGTAACAAAAGCCGACTGAACACATTATTCGAGAATTCTAACAGCGGTCAATCGTAGAGTAACACACACAAAAAAATGGAAAGCATGTACGTGCAGTAAAAAGTTACAGTTTCCTGTGCTAAATAAATCGCGCAGTGCAGCCCAAACATCTGTGAATTTTTTCCCTTTCCCCACAAATCTAAGAGAGTAGTTGGCAGAACAATTTCAAGAAAATCGGACAAGCTTTTTGTTATTACATGTATCTGTCTGTGGCTGTCACCTGTTTTAGTTTGTTTCTGTTATTTTTCGCAGGAGCTGCGCGAGCTTGTTCGGCTCCATCATGAAGTTCAGCTGCTCGGTTTTCAGTTGTACGTGGAAGAACTTGCAGGCAAAAAACTACTGCCGCTCCTGGAGAAAATGGACCCTTCGGACGGGTGAGATAAGTCTAACCATAATTTGCCTTGCCTTGCCGGCCTTGCTTTGCCTTGCCTTGCCTTGCCTTTTCTCTTTACCTGTAATACCTGTATCCAGTTTCTTTCTTTCTAGTCCGGCTTACTTACTTTTCATTGGCCGACTAGTTAGAAGATACGCTATCCTTTCCGTTTTCAGGGCATTTGTACCTCTGTATCGCATGACTCATGGACTTCTCTGTGGAGGCGGTAGGGTTTTTCCATCCATGGTTCTTGACAACTTGTGAGCCAGAACTTCGAAAGTCAGCGAAAACAAGTTTGCGGGGAACAATCTCTGTAACAGCCACACATGGTTTCATAGATTTTGTCCACTGCTCCGAGGACATTGATCAGGCTGGAAAATCGTTATCCGCAGCGGCAAACAAGTTGCCCACACGACGAACAAAAAAGATGTTTATTTCAGTGTTCACAAGCATCACACTCGGTTCAATCATAGAGTCTGCAGGCTCATCGGACAGCGAATGGTCGCCAGGACAACACGCATACTCTAGCTACTTGGTTGGTGAGGTTCAGGTATAGAATATTAGCCTAGTTTTTTCTGTCAGCAGAACTTCACCAACATTGTTACATCTTAACTGAACAACTGGGTTAATAAAATCTTGGTTATTTTTGCAACAAATTAAAGAAAAAAATTCGTCTGAAAATGTTTATTGCGCGAGAGGTCCACATCAATGAATGTGGGCCGTTCTTGCAACCGATCAGGTTACACAAATGTGAGTTCATCAGGACTGCGTTTAGAACAAATTACATCAGTATAACGTCCCACCCAAATGTTCGTATCATTGTTATCCAACATTTTGTTGGTCTTACAAGTTTTGAAAACGTTTTAAAAGCACCCCATCATGTAGGTGGTAGTCACCATTGATTTTTGAGTATTTATTGTTCTGTTCTCATGAAACTAGGTTTGCTCAAGAATTTTGTAGTACGTAACAATGGCCGTTTTTATACTAGAGACGCATTATCCCTCTGGGACGGAATTGGGCAAACAACGTTTACTTCAGTCGTTTAGTAATGCGTCTCGTAGATGGTCTCATAATTAAATTATAAAGACGGGCACTAGACAGATTATCCGGCCAAGATCGTCTAGGCGAACTATCTGCATGCTTTTGTTCGGCTTGGAAGACGAGCTACCCCGATGGGCGGATAATTACAGTTAACTGTTCTTATTAGGATGTCAAGCGGTATAACGAGTGCTCAATGTCGAATAAACCCAAATCTTACCTAGGGTATCCCTGTGAAAAACGAAACTCTTGCTAGCAATTTTCCGTTCCCCACCCCCTTCATTTATCTTGTTTGTCGCGTCGAAAGTTTTCCGATTACCTGCAAGACTTCGGCTGAATCTCGGTAAGCGTCCCCTATTACAATAGCCTATTGTTCAGGCTATTGTTTAAATTTCATTGGTTTAAGTTGATCCGGTACAATAGACCATTTCTTGATACGAAGAAATGTTTTCGATATTTAAATGAGTAACTAAAAAAGAGCATGTACTATTATAACGATGCTAGAAACTGAGCAGTAAACCCTATGAAATCCCCCCTCTACTAAAAGCCATTGAGGTACAGTGAAACCTCGTATAATGAGTCCCTGCTACAACGAACGATATTTGTAGCCAGGCCAAAGTCAAATGTATGGAACAAAACCCCGATATAAGGAACCCTCGGGTATAACGAGTCCCCGCTACATCGAACGATATTTGTAGCCCGGCCAAAGTAAAATGTATGGAACTAAACCCCGATATAAGGAACCCTCGGGTATAACGAGTCCCCGCTACAACGGACGATATTTGTAGCCCGGCCAAAGTCAAATGTATGGAACAAAACCCCGATATAAGGAACCCTCGGGTATAACGCGTCCCTGCTATAACGAACAATGTTTGTAGCCCGGCCAAAGTCAAATGTATGGAACAAAACCCCGATATAAGGAACCCTCGGGTATAACGAGTCCCCGCTACAACGAACGATATTTGTAGCCGGGCCAAAGTAAAATGTATGGAACAAAACCCCGATATAAGGAACCCTCGGGTATAACGAGTCCCCGCTACAACGAACGATATTTGTAGCCCGGCCAAAGTCAAATGTATGGTTCAAAACCCCGATATAAGGAACCCTTGCGTATAGCGAGTCCCCGCTACAACGAACGATATTTGTAGCCCGGCCAAAGTCAAATGTATGGAAGAAAACCCCGATATAAGGAACCCTCGGGTATAACGCGTCCCTGCTATAACGAACAACATTTGTAGCCCGGCCAAAGTAAAATGTATGGAACAAAGCCCCGATATAAGGAACCCTCTGGTATAACGAGTCCCCGCTACAACGAACGATATTTGTAGCCCGGCCAAAGTAAAATGTATGGAACAAAACCCCGATATAAGGAACCCTCTGGTATAACGCGTCCCTGCTATAACGAACGATATTCCGACTTCAGCCGGGCCAAAGTTACAGTAAAATAATGTATACAACAGAGCCCCGACACATCGAAGCCCGGTTTAACGAAATCCCCGAAATAACAAACTGAACACAATCCAGAAGCCCAAACTTATAATTTATCCTGATACGACTAACAAAAGTCATCATGCCGAAGTTGAATAAGTAACAGACAACAAAGATGCATGCAGAAACTTATATTTAATCACGACTTTTATTTAATCGTTCAAATCTGGAGAGTTATTGCACTGCAACATAACACTGTTTAATACTTAATTAGCCAAACCCCGATAGAAGAAAGAATTTGTTTGTTTTCCCACAAAGTCGTTGTGACGGTGCATCGTCTATAACAAAACCCCGTTACAACAAACACGTTTTAGTAGTCCCTCATCACTTCGTAAATGGTTCCACTGTGAAATTAATTGTACTTCGGTTTGACCGCTGAACTCCCGTGCCTTAGGGTCTGACGAATTTTGCTGGCATAATTTAGAGCATAATACTATACCTCAGCATCAGGCAAATAATGTCGGCATGATACGCATATTTTGCAGTATAATTCCGTTATGTTGCAGTTCTGAAAACCTTTGAGTTGCCATAATAACGGTATGCTGATTTTTTTAAGAATTGGAATGTAAAAAGATGACAACTGAAAAACTGCAGAAATTTTAGAAACTGAGCAAACTAGACTCGTACTCGGTATATTTTGGCAGAGTCGCCTTAGTCTGGGGCCTGTTTCTGTGTTACTTTTCGACAGCTTTGGCTCATTAAGTGTTTGACTGAATAATAAACTTGTATCGAACATTTTTTTTCTATCTAAAGTTATATGAAAGACAGTGTAGGAGTCTTGAATTTAGAAGGTGTGGGAGGGAAAACATCATTTTTGTCCGGCATAATAAGGAGCATAAAAAACTTCCAGCCGAGCATAACTTTAAGCATAATACGTCAGTTTCATGGATGACGCCTGCAAACATAATACTCGAGGAGTTTACGAGCACAATGCGTCAGACCCTATTAGTTTTAGCTATATATTTGGCCCTATCAAACCGAAACTGAAACGTTCCACTCACAAAGATCCCCGTAGTTCACCCAGCAGAAGGCTATGATTAAGATGAGAAATACCTCCTCATCGCGGTGGGGTGTGTTCAGCTTTAATTAGTTACTTTGGACGCGCGCGCTGTATCGGATTAATGTTGCGCGCGCTTCTTTTAAATTTTAAGCATCGCAATATTAGCATAGCGTAAGTCTCGTAACTTAAGTCGCGTCACTGAGCGTAGTTTTTCAGTTGCGAGAAAACGGTCAACCTAACCAGTCGTTTTAAGTTTTCCTGACAAGTTATTGTCAGTTTGCTAACCAGTTATTTGTCAAGAAGTTCAACAAGTTGTTTATAGTACGCCAATTACGGAGGTAGTCACAGAAGTCGAATTGTTTGTGAGTGCTGTTTATGATTGTGATCATTAAATACGGTTCTCCTGCCGTGTTGGCGTGGTCCTTTTTATGCAGTTGATGCACAGGGAGTCCACAATAGTTGAGAAAAGAGGAAATAAATAAAATTATCAACATGCGCACGTTGTTTGTTTCCTGTGGTTTTCTTCTGTGTGTAGCATCAAGCTGATTGATGCTAGCGACAGTACTGTAGTCGTGAGCTGAGCATGTTGATAATTTTAATTTTATTTATTTTTCCTTTTCTCAACTATTGTGGACTCCCTGTGGTTGATGTAAAATCACGTCAAGAATGCGCGAGATTTGATTGATTCACAGTGAACAACACTGACATGATTTCCCTGTAGTGCCTACACGAGGAGAATTGTGACGGAGACAGACCGATTTGGTTTATGAGTGGCTGAATTTTTGTTTGGTTACAGGAACTGCAGTAAGCCGTACGAACAGTTCACACGAGGGGAAAGCACAAATTGAAGGGCAAATTCCCTGCGACTTGTCTTACGAATCCAAACTAGTCTCAGGCTCTCTCTCCTCCGCAGAGGCTCAAGGGGTTTTCTTACGGAGAGAATCCGCTGAAAAAGTGAGTGGAGGCGTAAAAGTAGGTGGTTAGCGGAGATGATCTTTCAGTTTACGCGCCTGCACTCACTTCGCACAGCGGAAATCCAACAACGCCCCATCGAACCTCTGCGGAAGAAAGAGAGACCCACGACTAGATTTTTTTTAATAAAATGGGTATTTCACTCTAAGGGATTTGGTCCCTAGGACTAGTCGCAGGCACTAGTCCGCTCTTGTGTGCGGAACTTAAGAGTTCTTGAGAAGTTCACTATACATGCACGTACTTGAGTTTGTTCAAACGAGTTTGGAAACTTACGTTTGGTGATGGCACCCTCTAAAGGCCTTTGTGGTTGCTCTCGTGGTCTAAAGTATGGCTTCTCACGGCTCGCGCTTAAGAGTGATTATTTCTTTTAAAGATGTTTTTCTATAAATGTGGAGGATAGATTCAGGCTACACCGCCTTAAACAAAACTTTGAAATTGTGTTCGTCCCTTCTAACCGAAATATGCAAATTACCTCAAATAACGAGTGACATGAGATTTTTGATGACCGTTTACTTACGTCGTCAGTAACCTTTCGAATGGTCTACGTTTCGATCAAATAAATGATTTAACCGACTGTAGTTGCTGTTATAAACAGTGAACATTTTCCCAACCTGGGGAGCAGGGATGGCGCAGTGGCGAGAGCACTTGCCTCCTACCAATGTGGCCCGGGTCCGATTCCCGAACTCGTCGTCAGATGTGGGTTGAGTTTGTTGTTGGTTGTCGTCCTTGCTCCGAGAGGTTTTTTCCGGTACTGCGGTTTTCCCCTCTCCTCAACATGAAACCAACATCTCTACATTCCAATTCGATCTGGACACAGTGGACGAAGAACAACCTTGTGGATGTGCCACTGCTAATTCCCATTTATTTATATTATTTTATTTATTATTATTGTTATTTGACCGACCAGGATTCACCAAGTGCAGTGACAGTTGAAGTATGGTACCAAAAATTCCCACGTGCCTAACAGCAACTTTTCTAAGCTTGGAATCGACTGGCCCATGATTTCTAAGCTTGCTGTTCCTCATAAAACGGTTTGCCAGTATCCGTGATAAGCCCACGCGCGAGCCGAAGAAAGAATAAACAATGATGGGATGATGCAAATCAATGGTTAAAACGTGGAAGCGCTGGGGACCGGGACTACGTGCGAGTTGCAGCTCGGCTCTCCGTTCGCGCTTCGATTTTCTCGCAATCACGCGTTTTTCACGTTGAGAAAATTCCAGATTAGGAGAAGAGACCCAACCAGAGAGAGAGAGTGCTCGTAATGTATCAGTCAACTCGAAGCTTCAGCATCCTCTCTTCCGGGCAACCCCGCGGGCATTTGAAATTTTCAAGATTGGCTTGTTCAAATTCCTCTCCCTCGGGGTAAAAAACCCGTTCAAATGCCCCACCAATTAGTACTGAAATACCTCCCCTCAAAGGCAAATTTCGTCTTCAATCGCTTTTTCGCTTTTCAAGAGAGATATGCCGTAATAACACCTTCAAACTTCTTTTAAAGACCCTTTTGAAAGAGTTATGCGCTAACAAAGTCGAAATTCTATCTTGTAAATCCGTCAAATCCTGCAAAACCCGAAAAAAAAAACTCACGGGCGTATTACACTACAGTACACTAGAACAAGAAATGAATCCGGTTCAAATTCAAGACAACGTTCAAATTCCCCCCTACCCGGGCAGGATGCACAGTCAAATGCCCGGGGTATGCCGGGGGGGGAAGTTGAAGCTTCGGTACATACATGAGACGAAGACCGCCATCAAAGAACAACTAGTACCAACTGTGCAGAGAAAATCCTAGTTAAACTCGAAACAGAGGTTTGTGGATAAAGTTTTGAAGATTTCGAAGAAAAACGTGACAGAGATTAAACATGATTTTGAAACACATGCACATGACACACACACAAAAAGGAGCCACGGCTATGTTAGGCAACGCTTATACTGCGCGCCCGCCTGGGAAAGAGCTGACGGATTCTGTTGAGCCTGCAGGTGTATCAGCGGTTCATTTGCCGGTTCAAAATGGCGGTGTGTTGGCGGCAAATTCGGAGACAAGATGGAAGATGTTAGCCAGGTTGTAAAATTGTAAGTTGGACTTTTTTAAGGCAATTTTATCACAGTGCAATTCAATTACATCTATTCAGCATTTTTTGTTCATAATCAGGCTGGAAGAACTAGTAGCGAAGACACACTCACTTTGTTTGCTGAGAAGAAAGGAAACCGAATGTTGTGTTCAGCATTGTCGAGACCTTCTCAAACCATGGTAAGCATTATCTTTGAGGATGTTATTCGTTTCGTTCGTGTAAATGTCTCTCAAGATTTTTTGACTGAGTTAACAATTTTTCTTTCACGACCATTCAACCTGTGGTTATTGGCCAAGGAAATGTTTAGCCACATTCTATGTTAAGCCCACATGCTCTTGTCTTACACCTTCCCTAGTGGGGGGTGGGGGGGTACTTCCTAGTAATAGGCTAATGGGGATGTGCTGCTGGATGGGGTCGCATTTTCTCGACTGGATTGACTATAATGGGGTTGCATTTTCGATAGAGTTACAAGAATGGCTTTGCACATCTTCGGGATTTTGGGGGGTAAGAAACTTCTGGCAAGTAGAGATTTTAGTTATCAAAAAGTGGGAAGACTCACTATAAAAAATTGTTACAGTATTTTGGTGCTACATAAACAGAAAGTGACTAAGTTGAGATCACCAAGTTTACATTTACTCTAAAGTGGCTAAGATGGGGTCTATGATAATTAATTGGTCACAGAATGGACTATAATGGGATAGTGGCTCTGAGAGGCCAGCGGCACTTTCCCAGCAAAAATTTACCCAAGTACCCCCACCAGGACACCTACAAGCAGTAAGCAAACTTGACTCAGAGAAATAGTATACATATACACTCTAGGGGATCCTCTTTATACTGCCACAGTTCAGTTGGAGACTTCGATGAGAGAAAAGGTGTTTGTTTTAAAAGTGATGAAATGCGTTCAAGATAAGTTCTTGAACCTAAACCTTTTCAATGTTAATAATATTCAGTTACAGGTATACAAGGTAGGCTGTTTCATTACTATGTGGGTTCTATGTGCATAATCTGTTTTTTTACTACATATAATAGGCCACTAAAAACCAAATTGGATACGAAAAAGGAAGAAAACACTGGTAATTCTGGGAAACTGCAAACGATGCAGAATGACAATTCCAATGCATAAGAAACAAGGGTTGATAGCAAAGGTGAGGTACACTAAGTAAAAGGTGTGGAGTGTGCCACTGACAATTACACTTACACTGTAGTTGACCATATAGAGGTCTACTGTGTTATTGTAGTGCCAATTATTAATGTACTCCCCTATACAAACAATGTAATGTTTGCCTTATTTGATCCTTAGTGCCCCCACAAACAAGAAAACACTGTTTCCCTCAAGGTTTCTTGAGTGTGCAAACGAGCGGAAAGTAGTGACTTGTTTCCTTGCTGTACAAAGCACAAAACATTTGTAGTTTCTCAGAAACAAAAATGTTTTTTGGGTGCACAATAATAATTATTCTAATAGGAAACAATGAGGGAAAACTGTTTTTTCTTACAATGTTTCTGAAATTCTGGGGGGCCTTGAGGATCATTAATTACATTTCTGCTCAGATGGTAAATTCTTGGAGGTGGGGGGGGGGGTAGGGAGGGGAGGTTTTCTTGCTCTCTTAGATTGTTCAGATTTAGAGAGGTATACGGAAATATGAGAACTGCCTGCCCATCATTCTTTAACATTCCTTTCTATGGTTTTCATGCTCATTCCAATCTTCTTCTATCCTTACAAAAGAACAACAAAATTACAGCTCACGAGAATAAAGAATCTCATTTCTCCAGATTATTGTTTTGTGGATCTACATGTACACTGAATTATTTTAAAAGATCACTTTTCATGAAGAAAAGTGATCTTTCAACTGTTTTTCTTTTGTTTGACTCATGAAGTATGCAGTGTTATTGGACTCATTCTGTACATGTAGGAATTTGCTCCTATACAAATATTTTTATATAAATTTATATTTTAATTATTTTTTTTCAAATATTGGACTTTTCTGGCTGATGATTTTTATCTTATTTCAACCCCCCAAACTCTTTTTAAATTTTTATTTTAGCAAAAGAAGCTGAGAAGCAAGAACTAGAAGCACTGGAGGGTTTGTTAGCCAAGGCACAAAAAGCAAGGGAGATACAAACAAAAGTATGTGTAGAGTGTAAACTGATTCACATTCAATTAAAGTTTAACCTATTGAGGCTGGACTTTTATTCTGGGACTGTGCTCCCAGTAGGGGGAGGCAGAGATTTGTACTGTGGATTTCAAGTGATGGGAAATTGTTAAATAAAATGAGGATGTAAATTAAAACCCAAAAAATCCTTGGACTGGAAGCAAAACCCCCCAAAAATCCTTGGGCCAAAATAAAACCCCCCAAAAATCCTGTATTGAATTGTGGAGCTTAACAAGAACCCAGAAGGGATTAAATGACAGCAACAAAGACCAATAGTGCTTTTTAAAATGGTCTTGTTTGTTTGTTTATTACTAAAAATACTATCACAATAAACTTTCCCAGATCTAGTATTCATTCTTACAAACTACCTGAAATACTTACAAATACATAAACAAATAAATAAATACTCGCAAAATCTTTTTACCCCCCAAAATCCCCAAATTGTGAATTTCAAACCCACAAAAATCCTTTGCACCGTCCCGTCACTTGAAATCTGGAGTACCCCCCCCCTCCTGGGACTGGGCTATGAAGCTATGACAGTGGGAGCTGGAACCCCCACCCCTTTCCTATTGGTAAAAAATATAAGGTCTCGAGGGCTGAAAGTTTCAAATGCAGAAAATTATTGCTCCACTTCTCCCAACCCTTACTGTTCTGGATCTGCCACCGCAGTGAAACTTGCCAATTGTAATTGTATTGACAGTAAAAATATATATACAATAAACTCATTCACACTGGAATGTGTACAGCACATCCAGTAGTTTCCTTTGAGCTCCACCAAATGAAATAATTACATCCCATTTTGCCATGAATTGCTCAGGGTATAAAATTCAACACATGTGCAATCAGGCAATCAGTACCTAGGACTTCCTGTTTGTGCTTCTAAATATGGCAGCTGCTTATTTGTAAGTTACATTTCAACTTGATGATTATATACTTTTCAGATTACTTGCATTTCTTCTAGACTTGATTTGTTTTGTAGATTGACAAAGCTGCAGCCAAAGCTAACCAGAAGAAGAAAACATCCAAAAAGCCTCTTCCAGTAACTGCTCGTAAGTTTTCACTGTAAATAGAAGAAATATATTTATCTGTCCTCCTAATCTTCTGAGCTTCCTTGGTGTTGAATGTTTAGAGTACTTCAACCTGCTACTAATGAACCCTACTCTCTGCCCATTTAAGAATGCATTAATTCTTCATTGAACCTCCCATGACTCAAACCTTCAGTCATGAAATGTTGTTGTAAGTTTTGGGCTGGTGGACGAAATCTACCACTTAAGAAAGCTGCTAAATAGTTTTTTTTCTGTGGTGCTGTTTATTACATAATGCCGTGGTGGATCTAGCTTTTGAGTCTGTGGATGAAATCCAAAAGTGTGACCATTCAAATGAAAGCTATTGAGCAGTACATTCCTTTGGCACTATTTATAGCAATATGCTATGCTGCGTAGTTCTAACTTTTGAGTCTGTTGATGAAATCCTAATTTGTAATCGCTGAATTGAAAGTGACTGAGCGGTACATTCCTGTGGTACTGTTATTATGCTATGGTATGTAGTTCGAACTTTTAAGTCTGTGGATGATATCCTAAAGTGTGACTACTCAATTGGTGGCCATTGAGCAATACAGCCTATTGTACATTGCATAATGCTGTTTTAGGTGGCTACAACTTTTCAGTCTGAAGATGAAATCTTTAAGTATGACTATTCAAATGAAACTGCTGAACAGAACATGTACTTTCATGTGGTACTGCAATTATGCAGTAGAAGGTGGTTGTACCTCTTAAGGCTCTGGACCAAAACTTGAAGTGTACGATTAAAATCTGTTGAGCACTAATTTCCTGTGGTGCTGTTGATGAAGGTAGTTGTAATTCTCAGGTCTGTGGATGAATTATGACAATTCAAGTGGAAGCTACATGTATTGAGCTGTGTTTACAGGTTCTGCTGTTTGTTAACAAATTGGGGTAGGGTTTGATGCCATGCTTTAATCACTCTGTTTTAGAGTCTCCTGCGAAACAGTCCTCTCAACAAACAGCAAAACAGTCCCTTTCCAAAACTTCCAAATCTGCACCCAAACAACTTATAGCTGCCAGGAGACCCGCAGCACAGAAGCCTGTTGTAAAGAGTACTTACAGTGCCTCATACGGCAGACCCTCCTCATCAAAGTCCCTTATGCGGCCCACAAGTTCCATGGGCTCTGCTAAGGTGTACTTAGACAGTGTCTTGAACAAAAATGTTAGAGGAGGAGGACAGCAAAGGATCTTATCCAAGGAGCAAGGTAATAAAATATGCAGGTGTTATTGCTGTCCTTGGGGGATAATTTATAACAGGTTAAACTTTTACCAGTTATCGAGTGAAAAGTGATAATTTTCATGAAACAATTGAATTATATTATTGCCAATTATCCATTGAAGAGTTTTGCATGAAATGCACAGATGCTACCTTAAAGGCAAGCTCCACTAAATAGTAATTTAAAGGAAAATGTTTTTTTTCCATCAAATCATTTAAGAAAATTTTAAATTGGCACAAGTGATTGCTTGGAGCTGATTAAACTTTTTAGCAGTTACTAAGTGAAGGTGATTAGGTAATAAAAAGAATTTTTGCACAGTTTATCTTAGTTTAAATTTCACGTCGTCCTATGTTATTCTAACGACTGTGGTTAAGAAGTTTAAATCAAAACCAAAATAATCACATATTTCTAATCACAATAATTAATTGCAAATCATCATCATCATCATCATCATCATCATCATCATCATCATCATCATCATCATCATCATCTCATCTATCCATGCCAGGAGGTACATAAGGCGGTCACATTTTTTAACCCAGCCCTTCCTTTCCCCGATGTTAGTTTGTTGCCCAGGGGCTGCTATGGGACCTATTAGCCTATGTGCTTCCGGCTGGCTTTGGCCCACAAGTGTCATCACTGTCCCAGCATTGAAACCCCTCAGTTTGGGCTGTATCAGTGAAAATGCTTCAGGTTTCTGTATTAATGTGCTTCTTTATGGTGCAGGGTTGAGGGCCAGGGGATCACTCTTCGTCTGGTCTCTACCCTTCGACCTGTTCGGCATGCGTGGTCCTACCAGGAGTTCAGTACTCCAGCCGACATAACTCTAAAGGTCATAGAGACACACAGACTATCCCACCGCGGTAAGGTGCCGTGGTGATCCCAGGTAGAAGTCAGTCCCTTTTCGATAACATTTTAGAGGACAGTGATCACCGTCTCCATCACTTACTGCCTGACTCGCATAGCTCAAAACACACTCTCAGGCATGCCAGGGCTTTTGATGTTAAGTTTAGAACTTGCAGGGCCAGGAATAATATCTAATACAACATAATTCAGCGTGTTTGCGGCTCTATTTAATGAGACCGATTTGCCCAAATTTTTGCAGTTCGTCATTGTTTTTTTTTTTAAACACAGACTGAACCAGTTATGGAGTTATGGACCATGTGCCCTAGAGTTTCCTAAGTGTAACCTTACGCTACTGGAAAAATATTAGGTGCAGAAAACGTTTTTCCTTGGCCTTTGCTGGGACAGGGCTGAAATCATCAAACCATATATACGTACAACAGTTGAATACCAATATGCGGCGTAACATTGAAATATTCATTTCAGGACGTGCCTCCTCAACAAGACCTGGAACAGAACGGTTAGTGTATCACAAAAGAGAACAACATCAACTTATGAGGAAAAGGAATCAAAAACACATCCTGAAGAATCGCATCACAATTTACATGTATCATCAGAGAAAGACTACTCTGCCTCAGCTAAACCTCTCGACACATTTGCTTGTGTTCAGCAGTTTGCTAAATCATCTGGAAACTTTCCAAGCGCGTACGTTACAGTCTGATAATATAAAACCATTAGCATTTGATGAGGTCGACAATAAGCCACAAAGCATCACAGAGAAACCAAGCAAACCCTCATTGTTGGGTAACCTATACTGCCAATCTCATTCAGAGGCAAGAGATCTCCAAGATCACAAACAGGAATCTTTTGATCCATTCGCTGAAGGTGCTGAACTTATTTTACCCAGTAAATATCGCAAATTAAAGGCAACAAGCGTGAAACTGTTCTCTGAACTAAGAAACATTGCTGAAAAAAGCGAGAAGCCTTCAGCTTGGCAGCATTTTGTTGATCGTGTTGAAGCTGGCTTTGATATGGGGGACATCTCCACTCACAAAGAACTGCAAGACAAGGCTAAGGGCCTCCTTGATGAACACGAAAAGTTGTCAAGACTCACTCGTGACGTAGTCAGTCGAAGTCATAACTTGAGCGAGGATTCTCCATGGCAAGAAGTTTACAAATGCTACAGACACTGGCAAATTGTGCTCAGCAAATTCAACGAACTGCAAAGAAGGACGCAGCAGCTGTTGGAAGGTGAGAAATCGCAATGTTTGTGCGCATTTAGAATTACGTTTGCAAGCTGCAATAGCTTATCTCAGAAAATGCATCACTGAAGAGCATGCGTGCAGTTCACTTCATTTTAAAACTGCTCGAAAATTGTCCATTTTTGATTGAATTTTGTGGTAACGTAAAATGCCAGTTATAAGCCTCAGGCTTTTAAAACTATAAGTGAATTGATTTCCGTGAAGTGATGGCAAAGCCTTGAACCAGTGTTTTCACCAGTGACGCAACAACTACTGAAAGGTAAGGAATCTACTGTTTTTCAGTTTCATAAGCTTTTGTACGTTTTGAAAAGTTCTCGTATGGGGGAATTAGGTGGTGTCCCAAGCCAGATCGTGAGAAGCTTTAATCTTAAAAGTGTTCACTCCACGAAATTAACAATAGTAAATTATCCTGAAAATAATAATCGCGAATCTGTATAAATCCTGAGACTGTAGTGATCTACCAAAAAAACCGCCTTAACCTGACCCTTCACACCTCAAATAACACTTTGTCATTACTTTGTATGTGGCAACAACGTGCCATTACCAGGTGTTACAACATGCAGGATCACATAGGTTTCAGCAAAAGAACACTAATTTGGTTCTTTTGCTTTCTATGTTTTGTGTGTGCTTTGCATGCCATAACACCTGATCAACAGTCTTATTGTGTGAATGCCATCGTAAAAGACACGTTATTAATGTTCATCATTGAGAACTTGAAAAGTACAGTCCTACAAAAGGCAGCAAACCTCTATTCCGTAATGGAGCTCAAGCAAAGGTCACGTTATAGTAATTTTTAGTATATAATTCGCGTGTTTTGAGTAATTGTAACCCCGAGACCATACATGTATGTTCTGCTGGTATTTTGCCGATAGTTCACAGTTGTTCATCATTTACATGAACGTGTTACTCCGTAAACTGTACAGTTCTTGTTAACAATCTGCGTCCGCTTTCGTATCTTTACCGGCTACAACGACTTTTACCCAGTGGAACGCGTTTACTAGAGAGTGAAAAGGAAAATTCGTGGACAAACACTAATCTAAAACATTTTCAACTGAACTTGTGTTTGTTAATGTGGTCTTGTTCCATCTTCACCCAATCACCTCTCTGCACGGCATCCAAGGGCTCTCAGTTCATGTTCGTGTTAAGTGCAATGGAAATGTCGTTGGATATCGAATGGCGAATATCTCCGTTTTCACGGTCATTACTTTGTTTCTCTCGGTCTTATAAATTGTCTATCGTCATTTTGACACTGTAGTTCTCTTCAACCATCTATTTTTCGCCTTTCTACTGGCTCCAACAACTCAAGGAGACGGCCTGGCCTAGTGGTTTGGGGCGGAGGTCTATGTTCAAGCCCTTTACTCTGACCACTGGACGGATTTGCAAAACGGTAGTCTCGTCTTTAAATTCTACAGAGGCCTTGCTAAGTACATAGTCATCATCATTCGGGCAACTTGGCATCAGGATACCCATAGTGCGGGCACGTCCCGCCTCTGTGTCCTATCAGCCGCTACAACTTCTTGGTCCTGCTCCACACCAGCATATCCTGCATTCCTTCTGATGGTGTCCGTCCACCTGGTGCGGCATCTCCCCCTTCGACGCTTTCCACTCTCAGGTATCCAACTCAGAAGTGATTTAGGAAGATATGTACTATGTACATAGCTCTTCCATGCTGAAGATATTGACACCCAAATTAAGTCATTTATTTATTTCTTGTAATTATTCATATACACTTAATTAAGGGAGCGTGGAGTGTAAAGGAAGCAAAAACAAAGCGACAACAAACAACAACAGCAGCACTAAGCTTAGTCTCCCACGCAGTCGTTTTTAGGGAAGTCGTATTACCCTCCTCTCCACAAACGACTCCCTTAAAAACAACTGCGTAGGAGGCTACACTAAGCTAGAGCAGTTTCGACTGTTCTTGTTCCAGTCTTATTAAAATAGTTCATCCTGTAAACACGACCGATTTTGTATCCTCCTCTGCCTCCCGAGAAAGAGAAATTCCTTAAACAAGGAACCTCTGAAGGCTACCCCATCCCCCCCCCCCACCCTCCACAAGAGAGAGACGTGTTTGCTGTCCACATGAAAAGATTAATTTAGACTGATTTTGTTTTGTTGATTTAACTTAAATGAAAGTGCATACGTGAATTGATCACAGACATGTACGTGAACTTCGGATGAAACATTCAACTTACGGTAGTCACGTGAACATTTCAGGAGCAACTAGAGGAGATCTAGTGGCAATTTGCTCCTTGACTCCTCTTAAAATTCACACCCTGCAGTAACACATCATCATCTTCGTCGTCGTCAACATCATCATCATCATCGTCATCATCATCATCATCGTCATCATCTTCATCTTCATCATCATCATCATCATCATTATCATCATCATCATCATCCTGACCTCGACTTCACTACATGACAGTGAGTTATGTCAAGTGTGGATGATAATTTTGTCAGGGAATACCCGACTTTATTTGGAAAATGTATTTATATAATGGCTAAGCCTTCAGATACTATGGACGGTGACAGTTCTTCAAAAAGCTCTTTCTTACATTTCTCACCGAAGTTGTTTTCGTGCTGAATACATCGAAGATTCACCTCCGCTTAAAGCTCCTTGTTAATCGGCTTTTTAATCAAGACACGAGAAACATTGGAAATGATAATTTGTTATTGTCAAGTTGCATAGCGGTTCAGTGCTGCCCTGCCTGTTGACAATACGATTTTTATCGTGCACAGTGTAGTTGCCTAACACTGAACGATTTGATAATTTGCGCATGACTACTTTTCAGCTCTGTTGCCCTGCATTTAGTAGTAGTAGTAGTAGTAGCAGTAGCAGTAGCGGTAGCGGTAGCGGTAGGGGTAGTAGTAGTAGTAGTAGTAGCAGTAGCAGTAGCAGTAGCAGTAGCAGTAGCAGTAGCAGTAGCAGTAGCAGTAGCAGTAGCAGTAGCAGTAGCAGTAGCAGTAGCAGTAGCAGTAGCAGTAGCAGTAGCAGTAGTAGCAGTAGCAGTAGCAGTAGCAGTAGCAGTAGCAGTAGCAGTAGCAGTAGCAGTAGCAGTAGCAGTAGCAGTAGTAGTAGTAGTAGTAGTAGTAGTAGTAGTAGTAGTACTAGTAGTAGTAGTAGTAGTAGTAGTAGTAAATTGCTTTATTTTCATGACCGCAAGATTATATAGTTTTTGCAAAAGCATATTTATAGTAATTAATAACAACACAACTAATAGTACTCGAATATTATACTAATGAACTTAAGTTACATCACTTTCACTTGATAATAACAATGTATCACGTATATTCATACCCAAGGAAATAAACTTCATTACTAGCTTATTCACATGATAGTCGTTATTGAAGAGGGCACCCATCTATAGCCAGCAAAGAGCCTCAGGGGAGTCTAATTACGTTTTGAAGTTGACAGTTTTTGACCACCTACACGCGTCAGGGGAGAAATACTCTCGTTTGAAAAAAGGTTGTCGGGTGAAAAGTATAAACGATGGACAATGCGACACAATGGGACTCTGGAAAGATAGCACGGGAAAGTTTGTTCCAAGATAATTTAAAGACTAAATTAAGGCATGCTGTGTTATTATAATGTGCACGTGTCTAAGAATAGGCAAGCCAAAGCACCATTGGGTCCTGTACAGCGCCGCAAATGATCCCGAGACCACAAATGATCCCCGACCGAAAATGATCCCCTAATTAGACCGCAAATGATCCCAGAATCGCAAACGATCCCGACACCGGACCGCAAGTGATCCCGCTAAATAATAGGAATGGAGTGGACAATAGAACGGCGATGACATTGTAAAGGCGTGGACGGAGGCATGGCGAGGTCTACGGAATAATGTGGATACTGGTGCTTTTGTATTTACTATTCCTCAAAGCACGTTTTAGACCCATAAATCATGGATTAGATATTTTATTTCCACGCAAAAAAATTAAAATGTTTAGTCCTTTAAATTCGCAATTGTGTTTGTACCTTTGGTTTAGCATGCACTGATTGTACATATACCTGGTTTAATTGGTGTATTTTCTGTTAACAGAATAACAGAATGCTTTCTTATACATCAGGTACAAGTATTACGAGCACTAGTCACGATAAAATTTGCTACGGCTCATGTTAACTGATTTTCGTAGCCAGCTAATATGCTATATATTTTTTTATCTCGAGCAGTTAAGGTTTCTTTTCTAGAGCAATGCTCAGTGAAAATTCAATGGATTCCCTTCATCACTCAAACTTACAATATAGAATACTTTTCTGATTTCTCAGATGGGTATAGCCAGCTCGTTGGCTCGGTACAAAAAGTTATACACGTTTGACAGGTTGCTTGACAATAGTTGCTTATAAAAGGTATCAGCTGCCATGCGCCAAGGATTATACCGGATTTCCGCCACACGCAAAAAAAAAAAAAACTCAGACGCGACAGTACCTGATTAACAAGGAGTTCAAATGTAGTCTAATATTTCTATTTGCGCTGATCTGTGTTTTTTTTTTCCAAAAGCAAGTTTGCAAATGAGACGCTTGACTCTAACCATGTGCGATGTGGAAAGCAGTCAGTAATATGTTTGCCTTCAGTACGCCATTGTGTGGTCTAGGGTCTTTAAATTTTTTTATTTCACTGATCAGTAAGAAGTTTTTCTGTTTTTGATTTTTTTGGTCTCACGTCAGTACTTTCACCTTCCAGAATTTTTACCTCCACTGACTCGCTACGCTTCGCTTCGCTCGCCGATCCTAAGACAGCGCGACTTGGTGCAGGTCTATGAAACTCCACGCCATTCCAAATTTTTAGCGGATCATTTGCGGTCCACCCTGGGAATCATTTGTGGTCCTGGGATCATTTGCGGTCCAATTTGGGGATCACTTGCGGTCGGGGATCATTTGCGGTCTCGGGATCATTGCGGCGCTGCGGTCGCATCGTCAGTGATTTATGCTTGTTGTCCTCTCTTTTTGATTGGATACTCGCTTCACGGCGTGTACTGCGTCAAATTTTTTATTGGAAGTTGACAGTGTGCTTCCACTTGACCTATTCCGTAGGGCTTTAAATACAAACAACAGCAGCGCTAAACTAAAGTCGACTAAACTAAACTACAGTCGAGCTGGTCATTGTTTCAAGCTGTTGTTACAAGATCCCTTTTCGTACGCTTGACACTGGCAGATATGTTTCTATTTAAATTTTTCTGGGCAACTTTGTTTGGTGCTCTTGGCGGGGTGATGGCAGTACTGTGTTTAAATGCTGTGTGGAGTGCTGAACAGGAAGAGGCAAGAGAAACGGATATTCAGTATGAAGAATTCCAGAATCGTCCACCAGAACATGATGAGCGATTTTGCTAAAAAAAAAAGTGAGTGCATTTTTACTTATTGAGTTTAAGAGTTGAGTGATAAAAATTACTTAAAAACTTTAATTACTGTAGAACACTTTATTTTACTTATTCTTCATCATGCTCATAACACCTCCGGGTGGTGTACAAGGCTACGTATTTTACTGATTGATGCCATGATTTTCTGTTTAAACCCGGCTTCTCTATACCCCTTTTTATGTATTTTTCTCTTTTTTCTCCGTATAATTTTGGTTTCAGATTTGTTGACGTTTTTTCACGGTGGCTGAAGACGTCTGATTACTTGCCATCAAAAACAAGTACATGTAGCCTGCACCTGTGGTTTTTAGACGAACAGTTATCTAATTATGTGTTTATATTCATGATATGTAAAAGGAGACACCGTCGCAAAAGAGACAATAACAAAGTAGTTTAGCCTTTTGAAACGTAACTTAAGTCTCTTTTAAATGAACTCTTTTGAACTCTGTTCTGCCCGCCTTATTATTGTGGCATTTTTTGGTTTTAACGGCGAATAAAACCTATATGCTATTTTATTCGTCAAATTGTGAACGTTGCTTATTCTGGATTATTATTCATGACGCCTCTCGATTAGCATCCCAATTGTTTAACAAACCAAACCGCAAAAATATAAAAAAAATCGAATCAATGATGCGATGGATCTTTTTGGTTAGATACACATGTCACCAACAGTTAAAATCTTCAGAAAAGAAATATTATGTTTCAAGAGGCAGTCCGTTGATGAAGGCTCATCAACTCTTTTGTCAAAAAATCCAAGTTTGTTTAGAAAGCGAAAGCTGCGAAACTGTCAAATTGGAAACTTGAGGAGCCCTTTGCGCTTTGAGGAAAGGCGGAAAAGGGATGACCATATAATGGTAATCATAAAACTAAATACAGTCAAGGCTCTCCGTGCGACCACTCTCGTAAGCGACCAGCTCCTGTTACCACCAGCATTGTGAAACTCCGTTTGAGCTTGTCACTTAAATTCCGCAATGAAAAGCTCTCGTAAGCGACCGCTCCCGTAAGCGACCGCGACCACTTTTGTGAATTACCAACGGCTATTACCTTTGTTTTTAAGTTCTCGTAAGCGACCACTCGGTCTACACTTTAATAAATGCACTTGGTTCTTGTTCAAATTTAGAGAAATACATAGCACATCTGCTAAAGGTTCTTTGACTTGTACCTACGCGGACGTCTTCTGTAATTAAAAAACTATTCAATATCATTACTACAAAACTATTAGTAACAATTAACATACGCAGAAAGCTCTTGTTAGCCACCACTCTCTATTGTTGGTCACTTACGAGAGCCCATTCTCGTAAGCGACCAGCTCTAGTTGCGACCACTTTTCTGAATTCCCGAGGTGGTCGCTTACGAGAGCTTCGACTGTATTTGCTTCTAAATACACACAGACAAATGGGTTAACAGTTTCTACTACTTTCTACTTTTTATTTTTTGTCGCCCTTCAGCATTGACGGTTCAATTCCTGAACAGTAACCACATAGAAAATTGTACCTGCGGACAATTAGTTTCGAAAAGACATTGAAAAACCAATTGTTTCAGCCTATTTTAGCTGGTCCTGTAATCGAACAAAATATCAGAAAACTGATACATAGAAATACTTGAGAATACTTGCTGATGGTAAAAACTAAGATCTCGTCCGTTGGACGTAGTCTCCGTAGTCTCTGTAGTCTCCGTGTATTTCATTTCAGCGCGCAGAACGTTAGAGTGCAAACAGTATTTCCGTGAAACATTAGTAAAACGAAATTGCACAAAATTGTGCAATTTTGTCAATAGTCAATTTTGTGAATATTGTAAATATGGGGTCATTTTACGGTTGCCGGTTCCGTCATCTCCGTAGAAATTTTTCGTCTATTCATATAACTTTAGTTTTGTCATGACATGTTCGGTAACACTTTGATGCGCCTGTGTCTGTCTAGTCCGTGAGAAACAGAAAGAGTGAAGTGAAAGGGAAGTCTATCCTTTTCGTTTCCGCGGCTTGGCCCGGGCGGAGTTCTTAGTGGCATTTTACTTCTCAGAAACACTGCCAACTGCGCAAACATCCCGTAAACATCAAAATTCATTCCCTAAAGTATCTGCTCTACTTTCTCCCGCACCCCTCAAAGAGGGAATGAAAATCCCCCCTTAACTTGATTTTCATGTTTTTTGAGGGTTTAAAAGTTCAATATCCAGCTCAAGCACG
Source organism: Siderastrea siderea (assembly GCA_964030785.1). Classification (NCBI taxonomy): domain Eukaryota; kingdom Metazoa; phylum Cnidaria; class Anthozoa; order Scleractinia; family Rhizangiidae; genus Siderastrea; species Siderastrea siderea. Next base: position 28,777,580 of record OZ034973.1, read on the forward strand.
AATATAAAGCATTTTGTTACTGAAGATGGTTTTGAGCTTATTTAGTTTGCTGTGTCCTGTGATCCGTTTATTGAAACAATGAAGAGTTTCAGCAGTTTCCATAGCCTGATTGACGGATGGCAACGACACGGGACCTTTATTGGGCTTCAGTTTCAATAGAAAATTGTTATAAGAATCATAACTGAAGCTCCTCTAGAAAGTCAAGGCTTATGGTTGCCCGCGCAAGTAAATAGGAGACGTCTGCACGCAGGGTAGGCTTATGCTCATAGCAAGAGACGTGTTCATAACCACCGCAATCTGTGGCGATTGTAAAATTTAACAGTGCGATATAAACTCTGAACTTACACTGTTGCTCAATTTTTATTCATATTTTGTCTTGTCCAGTGTTTTTTTCGTCGTGTCGCCCTGTCGTTTTACGTCCTAAATGCACCACAACTTTTAACGGACGCATTAAAAGCGAAGCAGATTAAAGCTACGTCAAAATGACGATAATGAACCAAGAGTAATATCTGCCGAGTGTTCCGAGTTCCCCGCCACAGCAATAAAACGAGATTAGTATGGCCGCGGCCCTTACCTATTTCACTCATTCAATATTATGACACAGAATCTTAATCAGGGGAATCCCCCACATCGCGGATATGATAGCAATAGATGTTTTGATGACACATGTCAATTATCCAAACGAGAGGCAAGTTATTGTGAATATTTTCAACATTTCAAGCATATAGATAATGCGGAACTTTGTTCCCCTGCGTAGAGAATGTTTTTTTGTCACTGATCTAATAACTAGTATGCCGGTTTGGGTACCTGCAAAGTTAAACGTTGTCCTTTTCTTTTTACAAAGCGTCGATCTTTTAAAATAAATGGTGGCGTTTATATCTGATATCTGTACAGTTCTTGTCAGGTTTCATTGTTGTTTCGAATATTATTTTTGAAAGCATAACGTGTATTCTGAAACTTTCACTTTCACTTGGACACTCACTACGGCGGATAACAAGGTGATAGCAGATAATTACAGACAATTTTCATTCCATGTTCTCGTTCTGACAATCAAAGCTAAAAGAAAATCGTTGCCCAGTCTCTAAGTTTGTGGTCTTGTCAATGGCAATATAAGTTCTAATATAAACTCTGCGACTGCGTTTTCTTCGGAGATACCCATAGAGGGTCTTATGTTTACCTGACAGAAGTTCGTGTGGCCTGTTGTTCCAGGCGTTCACGAAGAAGAATATTCCGAGCGACAAAATGAAAAAGGACTGCTTACATGCACGCCTAGAGCAGGCCTTATAAAAGTTCGTGTCGCCACTTCTCGTCTTTCCATTCGTGTTTTCAGTGTAGAGTCGCTCACAGCCAGCCGTTATTTTCAGACTATCTTTCCCTGCGTTGCTATAAACTTCATGAATATGGCTTTCGTCGTGAAGAGGAAGTAGATTGTTTGATCTTGAAGGGCCATATTAACAATAATATACAATAATATAGCTCTGTTACTGTTGACCGCTGTAGTGTAGGAATCTATATGATCTCAAGAATTCTTTGCTTTTCTATAGACTTCCTCATAACTTGTTGCAGCAAAACATTTGTGTGTAAGTCAAATTGTATTGAGGGATGGAAGCAAACAGAGTTGAAAGTTGAATATAGCTTCAAAGAAACGAGGAAAAGAGGGCAAGCATTCCTCTTTGGTTGTCATGTTGTAATTCCGCCCGCTCCCTCTGTATCGATATTGGTTGTTATGTTTGGTTATTGTTTAGTTTAAATGACGGAAAATTTGAATGACGGAAATGATGGTGGACACTTTCCACGCCTCAAAACACGCGCACAATGAGTCACACGTTCATCAATCAGATTTAACATTGACATTAGCATGCGGCTGTTATAAATAAATACTTCAAAAACCCGATGTGCAGAAGACCTTTGGGCTTTATCTAGCAGTCTTTAAAAAAATGTTTCTCACAGACGAGTTTTGGCAGACTGTAGCATTGGGTGCCCTGATCGGCTGGATAATAGCATTGCTGTGTGTAAAGGTTTGGGGAAATAAACTAGGAGTCAAGAAAGAGACCAAAAGACAGAAAGTGCCACAGGAACACGATGAGAGGTTGTGTTAAGAAAGTGAGTTGGATTTTTTAATACTGTTACGAAGAAAAATTGTTCAGGGATAGTCGACTTCTAACATACAAAGGGGCGCAACCGTGTAACGCGCGAGTGGATAGCAGTTTAGCTTCAGTAAACTTAATCTTGGTAGACTCGCGTTACCCTGAAGGGTGTATTGTGTCAAACAATATTCAGTCGTTCGTGAGCCAATCTCATGACTCCGGGCCCTTTGCATTGTCTTATATAGGTGATGCTTGACGATCAAAAAGGCACGTAGGAGGTATACTAACTTCTTACTAACTGAACGCGAGGGCCGTACTGGGGAATATTGGCCCGAGGTCGTGGCAGTACGGACCGAGCGCAGCGAGGTCCGTACAAAAACGACCGAGGGCCAATATTCCTCAGTACGGTCCCGAGCAAGTGAAGTTAGTAAGTAGTTTATTATATGGCATCATTTTTCGTACGAAACAACACTTCCGGTAGTTCATTCAAGTCAATTTCCGGCGCGATGTCAAGGAGAGAAGCCAGCGATTTTAACTGGCTTTCGAATCAGTTTCCTGATCGTTGCTGTCGATCGGCGAAAACTTGCGTGGCTCTTGAATGAAAACTGCTCTGCTTCTAATATATGTGTCAGTTTTTCGTCGTCCTCTACAACACAAGACAGTTTTATTTGAAAATACGTCTTCGTTATGGGCGGAGACAATTTGGGAAAAGAAGAATAATGAAAAGGCGGCGATAAAATCTCAGAAACGTGCTTCTCAAACTGGAAATTGTGGCAGCGTGTTAGTCCGTAATGTAAACGAAGGAACACTCGAACTTAAAAAAAAGACACTGGAAATTATCTCTCCATCAAATACTGCAAGTTGTTTGCTTCAGTGGCTTTATGGAGAACTTTGTGGATGTTGAGAGCAAATTTTTGTCTCACCTAACAAAGTTGTTGTTAGCGCGAGCTACAGCAAGAGCGGACTTGTGAACAAGCCAAACTTATTTTCAAGGATGTCCGCTACAAGAGCAAAAATCTCGCTGAGGAATCAAGGTACACTGTTAGTTTAATACATGAACGTGTAGCTTTAATTTGTTCCGTGTGGAAAACGCTGACTGAAGCGATGGCCAATATTAAACTAGACAAGAACATGATCGTTTTCTTTCGATTTACAGTTGCTGATGAAGCCGTTTGCTAGTTGTTTTGCAGTTTTCAGTTTTTTTTTTTGCCGAGAGGTTTTCTTGTGAGAAACGTACTCTTTTGTTAATGCTGAATTTTAATAATTATTGTTTAAGTGTTGGCCGATTTACGCGGCTCTTTACAGCTTACAGTCTAATAGCCGTACAAGAAAACAATAAACACACACAGTCACTGAAGAACGTTGGCCATGCTTTTTGATTCACTGCTGGCAAGTGTTTTGCTTATATCAAAAAGTCGGTAAAGTCAATTGAAGAGCGCTTTTTCTAAACAGGCGTGTTTACCTCGTTCATTCCAGTTTTGTACCAGCTCCAAACCTTTCCTTTTTTTAATCTTCTTGCGTTTTGGGAGTTTGAATTTTGCGGGAGCGGGAGCGCGAAAAAAAAATATCCAAAAAGGACCGTTTCCATGGTAATGGTCCGTACTGTAAAATCCCGACCGAAAACTAACCAATCAGAACACTCGATTTAGACTGGAGAATTGCTTGCCATATAATAAATGTCAATATTTACTACGGACGGATAAATACGCAAGAAAGAGGAAGGGCTATAGAAAGAAGAAACACAGGTCCGTCGTCCCCATGGCGTAGCCTCGAAATTGTGGCATCACGTGAAAAACAGTACCCTTGGAATACCAGTCGTTTCTCCACAACTAAAGATTGAGTTGTCGACTACATACTAGCTAACAAGCAGGCGCTTTTGCGCTATTGGGGGCCTAATGTTAGAGAAGCGCGCCGAGTTTGCCTAAATATGAAAAGTTTTAGGACACTAAGTCCGTGTGTGGCCGAGCGAAAGCAGACAACGAGCAGTCTCTCTTTCCTCTTAGGGATAGTCGAACACGCGAGCGCGCGCGAGGTGAGCCCCTGGTGGTATTGTGAGCCGGCTCCCTGCTCTAGGCGGAGCTCATCTCGCGTGCGTCACGTTTCCATGCGGCAGGCGATTTTCGCGCTCGCTCGCGCGTTCATTTTACTCAAATATCCCTGTGCAGAACTGAGAGACTACTCATAGTCTACGCGGGAGAGAAACGCCGCTGAAATCAAGGGTACACATGGGTAACCAACTACTTCACATGGCGGTCGTTACAAAATATTTTCATTTATACTCAGAGATTTGATTTTTATCTGCGTGTTCCACGCGTTGACTTGTGGATAGGAATTGAAGGATGGCACATGAGAAAACACTAGCATGTTAAAGTCCTTGTTAAAGTCCTCTTCAATATCTTTCTTTCACCCACAACGATCTGAACCTCTGGAACAGTTTAATTTTTGCCTTTTCTTACTTTTTTGGGGGAATTTGATGATCAAGGAAAGGATAAGCCTTTTTTTATCTGACTTGAATTTTTTCTGCCTTTAGATTCAAGAAATAGCTCAAGTTTAAAATATGGTTTTATACATCTCAGTGAAGACGTCGTATTTAGCTACCGGGTATTCCTTTGACCATTGAAGCGTAGAAGAATTTACCAGAGGCTGTTATCCTGAAACCGAGAATTGTAAATATTGTAGTAACTAGTAGCTTTGACTTGATAAGCTCGAAAATTGTAAAATTTGTACCCTGGCGCTTTTGGAAAATAGAACGTGATGCCGCTACTTCCGTAAAACAACTATGCACATTCTACCCGTGGACGAGTATGTTATTTTTTGTCATGTTAGATCACAAACTCTGTTGTTTTATACTAGAGGTGTAATAGATCTTGATGGCCAAAGATAATTTCAGGTGTTCAGTTTTTATCGTCAACGTGTTAAGAAGCACATTAAAGATTCGAAGTTTAATAACAGTGTTCTCAGTTTCTTACCGACGTTGCTTAAATGCTTTCTTCTGTAACTAAACCTCTAGTTTACATCACTGTAAAACCTGTGACGGCTCTAGATAGGTAAACAAGTTTTGCATAAAAGCGATCGATGTCCGAAACTCAAGAAAGTTCTTTATCAGCAGTAAAAGCTAGCGGCGTGTGATTCTGATTTGGTTGCCACAGCGCGACAGCAATGATCGGTCCCACTTTTATGCGTGAACGGGAATTTATCTTACTAAAGTGGTTGAATATGGTTGTAAGCTTTTCCGAAATCAGTCTTTAAGCAAAGTTGAAGTCGCCGCGATAGGCAAGAAGAGTGACGACAGTTAAAAACGAAGTAAATGCATTGAAGCAAACGTTTTCTCATAGACTGTTTTTGGACAGTTCATTCACCTTGGATCAAGAACTCGACTTGTGGCTAGTCTAAAGCAAAGCCACTGTTCGGGCAATTATCATCTAAAGAGTAAATTCAGTCATTGAATTAGCACACTGTAGTATTTATGAGAACTCCCGATCAAGTTGTTCATAGTACGCTCTTCTGTGCTGTCAAGTAATCTTGAACGAGCCTTCGGTCTTAACCATAAAATAAACTTTTTGAGATTGCTTTCATCCGACCGCCTTTCAGTGGACACAGTGACATACCAATCCCCGACGGAATAACATGGAACAGAAACCCCTCTACCCCCCCCCCCCCAAAAAAAAAATCAATGATGAAGTCGCGCCAAGAGAAAAACGCGCCATTTTGCATCCTTGATTTGGGGGGGAGGGGTGGTCTGACTGTTCCATTTAAAAAGTCCGAGATTGTACGCATCACTGCTTGTTGTTTGTCATGTTGCTAAGCAGCTCATATTTGGCAAGTCATGCACAACAGTTTTTAGAATGATCATTCAAAGTATTATTTCTGAGGACATGTTTTCGAAGGTCAAATAGTGGGGTTAACCGGAACTAAATATGATTGGTTTCTATTTCTGTTGTTGGGTGCGAACTGAGAGTTCTGCTGTAGGATATTAGTACAATTATCATCGCGAGGACATCATTCTGTTCTCGCCAAAAAAGTTGGAGGAGCTACTTCGAACTTTCTAACATTGCGCCTTGTCAACAAGTACACTTGGTCTTGGTCTCAGACATGTTTCCCTCAGAAGATTTATTGAACAATCTTGTATTTTTGGCCATCGGAGGAATAATTGCCGTGCTAAGTTTAGAATTGTGGGAGGCTGAAGAAAGAGAAGAACGTAGAAGGCGTCCCCAAGAACACGACGAAAGATCTTGTAAGGAAGGTAAGTGTTTCTTGCATCTCTTTTCAGTTCATCACGAGCCAGAGAGAACCGGAAGTTTAAAAATTCGCAAGGTCTGGTTGCTAGGGAGTGACGTCAAGGGCTTGCAAGTTAGCCGTCACCGTATTTGACTTGCGGTTTCACACCCGCAGGGTTTCTATCGGGCTCTTTTGACTTAAAGTTCTAAAGAGGTTGGATTTCATAAATATTTTGACAAGAGCGGTAAAATTCGATTATTCAGTCTTTCAGTCCTTTCCTTCTGCGAATGGATGCTTTCGATAATCGGCCGGTTCGAGCTCTCTACAAGCACTTCAGGGAGTGTTTTTAACTAAATTAGAAGATGTGTGAAATGTGGCGTTTCAGTGTAGTCCTTTCACTGGCAAGTTTTATGAATGAAGTGGCCAAGTACCAGCTCGCAGACGTGGCGGGCTTTCTGATCTTTCTGATCGGAGAGTTACCAAAGAAGAGCTGTTTCTTATTTGCTGTTACTTTTGCCATTCCGCGTTACAAATGTAAAGCAAACAAAGCGTGATATCGGCGAAAATTACCTACAAACAATGCAGTACAGACTACAAATCACTACGGCGAAACGTCTTCAGGTAATGGAAGGAATCCACTGTAACATGTAACTGGTAGTCTAGCGAAATAACCGTACGTACGTTTAGTGATCTGTTTACCGTTGGAAAAAAACTGAAACAGCAGCATAGAGTAACGCGAGCTTTCCATTTTCCGCTGTTCCGCTGGCAGAAACTGTTATGCATAAAGACCATGAAAACAAGCGCTTTGACAGTGGTTACGTTATGCATCAGTCAATTCCAGCTGCGCCCATGCCCCCCCCCGGGCTAACCTCCGGGCATTAGCATTTTTTTTCTCTCGGATGGCAAATTCCCAGGGGTGGGGACACTTTAGCTGCCAAATGCCCCGCGGTGTGGACGAAGGAAGAGGGCAAATGCCCCGCCCCCGGGATCGTACGTCCCCAATCAACACTGCAGCAGTTTTCATTCATTGCACAATAATACCACTTTCAGCATTTTTATGTGTGATTTTTCATTTCTGTAGGCCTACCTCTCCGTCTTTTATTGTTTGTAACGGCACTATCCAATGTTAATATAGTTAGTATAAATGTCAAGTGATGATATTTTAGAGGGTCCACAATAGGGTTCTCAGATCCCGCCATCCCGCCTATTTTTCCTGTTAATCCCGCCATCCCGCCCTTCTCTACGTCGAAATCCCGATCCCGCTCAAATTTTGAAATAGTTTTCTATACTCATGATGAGAACATCACATAGCTTTTATACAACGGATAGCAGACAAATTTGTTGTACGACGGATAGCAGAAAAACACGTTTTTATGGTCGACGTTTTTGTGGTCTCGATATCGCCATTAATGACCCTAACGTGTGTTTTGTGTTATTCTGTTTTACCTTATCTTGTCCAGGTATCAGTAAAAAGTAAAGATTGACAAATATTGTTATGATATTCTCGGTCCTGCTTTTTTGGAAGACAACCACTGAATGTCTTTATGACATGACCTTCTTTCTGTTCAAAATTTTAAAAGAAGGGGTAGTTGTGCAGTGGTTAGCGCGTCGGGGTTTTGATCTGAAGGTCGGTGCGTTCCTTAGACAAATAAGTGTTCTCTACACCTAGCTGTATCAAAATGGGTTGCATCCTTAGACAAGGCTAGGGGCACAAAGGTCATACAAGATCGGTCCAGTTATGAGGTCTGCAAAAATGAAATGTAGAAAAGATTTAAAAAGTCGACTCACCTAACAGTTTATTTCAAAGCTTTCAGTGTCTTTACTAACCTTCAGAAAATCTCTGCTTGAAGTGTTCTTTTCGAAGAAAGGTTTTCCTGGTCGTACTCTTTTCATAGCAGCAAGATTTATGATGTCAAATACCTCGTTTTCGGCGACCGTCGTCATATTACCGTCCGCGTGTGTTGCCATACCGGCAAGACTAACCATAGCTGTTCCAACAATACCCAAGAGAAAGGGTCGAGAAAGTCAAGAACGCAGACAAGGCCAAGAAATGCCTTGATACCTCTAATTCTTGTTATGAAAGTGACGAGAATAGAAATGCCCGAAATCACCACAAAAGGACTCATACTAGTTTGACATTCTGGCTACTCTGCCTTGGCCGATTCATTACTTGAAAGCCGACACACTTCATACCACAAAGGATAAAATCGTGCAGTCTCGTAAAAATTCAAATACCGTATCCCGCTACTTTTCCCTTGCAATTCTCGCATCCCGACTCCTTATAAACACGAAATCCCGCTCCCGCTCGTAATTGAAATTTCTGCGTCCCGCTCCTGTTTTCAGTTCCCATCCCGATTATCGCCACAAAAATTAGCCAAATCCCGCATCTCGCCAAACCTATTGTGGACCCTCATTTTAATACTTCACAGACAACAATACTACATGATAGTTGATTGTTACTTTAATGTTTTGTTTTAAACAGTTCGCTAGTAAACAGAAATCTTGACATTATAAAAGTCTGTTGTAACGTCATCTGTTGTGAATATTTTAATAATATGCAAAAGTATAAAACGACGATCCCTATACACATGTTTAGAATTTAAGAATCATCGCGACTAAATTTTATCTAAATCCTTAAGAAGAATGCGTACGTCGATTCACGTTGATCGTTCCCGATCTCGGTATATTAAGTGATAGTTGTGCCTTGATGAGCAATGAAGAAATGCATAAAATCGAGAAAACCTCCACAAGTTTGTCCAGTCCTTGGCAGACGATCCAATCTACGACGAACTGCTGGTCCTTTGCGTTAAAATCCTCCATGTTTGGATTTCGAGTCGGAAACCACATGAGTGTCAAAAGCCCGGGGGTAGGCAAATGCCCGACCCCCGGGCCGTGCCAAATTTGCTAATGTCCCACCCCCGGGACTGACAAGGCACACAAATGCCCCGCAGTTGCCCGGGGGGGGGGGATGGGCGCAGCTGGAATTGACTGATGCATTACGTGGACGACAGATTCATTGCTGTGCACAAGGATGACATCAAACATGAACATGAACATGAACATGAACATGAGAAAGGACAGTTTACTAAAGGGATCTTCGAAAATACGACATACAAACACTGAAAGATTACTCGACCAGTCATCCTGAACCTTTATGTCCCACGCAGCAACGACTGTACCAACGTTAGCAACACGAGCGCAACTAGTTTGCTACTCCCCAGTTTTCGTCAGTTTTGTCGAAATCAAGTGCCCAAACTGATGTTTTTCTGACGGAACAGCTCTGACGTAACACACACAAGACCGTAAAAACAATCAAAACGAAAGCTAACCCGACACTTTTTACGATAGCGTTAATGTACGTCCTGTATCACGGGAGAGCCCATCATCGTCATCGCAAGGATCGTATAGCCTTAATGTCGGCTTTCACGCTGCGATTTGTCGTTGGTGAAGGCTTGTTGTATAGTGTGGCCACTTTAAACACTTTAAGTACACGGAAAGCCGATACAAATACGGGTAGAAATGTATTTATTTCCCTTTTCATTTTAGTGTTTAAGGATAGATCAATTGCACTTAGTCAGAACCTTGCAGTAACTGAGAATTGCAAGCAAGGAATATTAGCATAATTAATAAAAAGAGAAAAAAAAAACAAGGCAAGTCCAATTCATTGGTGCTTAAGCATAGGCAATAAGCTGACATTTAGCGAACTGAAAAAAAATGGTGACTGTTCTTCTCTTCAGTTCAAGTAGCGCCATATTAGACATTATAATTTTTATCTATGCTTGTCATTTTTCAATTGCACAAAATGAGACTACTATTTTAAGAATAACTGCTACACCACTAATCAATAGGAGGAGCTAAAAAGGCAGGTGCCGCAAACATATTTTTATTTCTTCTTTCCAAAAGTGAAAATTAGATGCCATCAGCGTTTAGCAAAGTTTAACCTTTTTTATTATTCAGATCTATGTATGACCGCAGATGGTGAGATTTTCTTTTCAATTTGTTTATAAGCAGCAGATATTTGCTTCGTGTTCACTGACTGACTACCAATAATAGGACTGGCCGGAACTAAGCTTATCTGTTTGTTTTAAAAGAGTTCCTTGGAGATTTGGTACAGCTTTTCTATTTAAAAAAAAGTTGATGCAAAATTCACAGATAAAGAGATAATTTTTTTTTCTTTTTACAGAGCAAATATGCGCCAACGTTTCTTTTGATTATTTAACGCTTAAGCGTCCAAAAGGACTGTGTTGTTAGGGGAAATTTGAAATTGGGAGACGAACTGTGATAAACAACCGAGTAACTGGGTATTTGGTGGTGCAAATTGCCCCAAAGCGTTAAAGTTGTCACTACATTTTGAAATCGGCTTTCCGTTCTCTTTATGTAGACCTAACTGAAATACTTGATGTCAGCGAGACAAAAAAGGCAAACATATGTAGATTATCCAAATATTGACTTACTGGACCTTTTAATCGAAATCAATAAACCCATTCATTGATCTGTTTAACCATGCATTTTGCTGAAACAGCAGCATGAAGTAACACGAGCATGCTTTCCAGTTACCTTTGTTCTAGCAAAAACTGTTATGCAGCACATATAGTAACGAGCCCTTGAAAACCTGCGAACAAACACCATGTGATTACGTTACGTGGACAACACCTTCACTGCTTTAAACAAAAAAAGAAATCGACTCCTTTCACGACATGATAACGGAGAGATCCCTTGCAGACAGTTCACTGAGACGAAACTGCGAACCGACAGAGTACTCGCCCCGTTATCCTACAACTCTACGTCTGACCATGCAACTATTGTGGGAACTGGCGAGCGCAACGTGTTTGCGACTTAACAGACAACAACTTGTTTTCGTCGGTTAAGTTCACGACGAAAACGACTTCCTAAACAGTTGTTTTTCGAAAGAGCAAATCCGAAGTTAATACATACAAGACCGCTCAACCCATAGCTAAAAAAACGAAAACCGACTATTGCATGTTCCAGTTACGTATTGCAACTTTTCGGCCCGATTTTTCTACTCATTGGTAAAGTACTATTTCAAAAACGAGTGCGAGGGTTTCATCAGGTTTCCAAACACGAGAAAACATTTGAAACCACGAGGCCGCAGGCCGAGTGGTTTTATTGTTTTCGAGTGTTTGGAAACCTGATGAAACCCGAAGCACGAGTTTTTGTAATTACTTCTCCAACAAAAAAAATTAGAAGCACTTATCATTTTAATGAGTTTTCTCGATTCAAATATTCTATTTGTGGATCGTAATCAACGCTTTGAGGCGTTGATTGAGATCCCGTCGCCGACGTGCTAGTGTGTGAAATTATTCTTGCATTTAATGCAACGTTTTTCAGTCTTGTTGTTTGTCAGTTCGAAGCAAACACGTTGCTTTGAATTCACAAGCCAAATGGCAGAAATGGCAGAGTACAGATTTAGAGCTGCCAAAACTTTTGAACAAGAAGAAAAGTGTGTGGCCAGCGCTATTCCGAAGTCTACCCAATATAAAAACAAATGGGCGGTTGGAATTTTTGAACAATGGCAAAAAGTCCGAGTTCCTAAAGTAGCAACGTTGGAACCAGGCGGTCTATTTAAAAATTACGATCTGCACAAAGTTCAGTCCTTGGAATTTCCGTTGCTTGAAATGGATGCTTTAAGCCTCAATTATTGGCTGGCAAAGTTTATCCAAGAAGTTGCTAAACCATCAAAGGAAAGATACCCACCCAGAACCATATATCAGATTGTGTGCGGAATACGTCGATTCATGGAGGAAAAGAATGCAAACTTGGATTTCAATCTCCTCGATGCATCAGACAAAAGGTGCAGTAGTGTTGCTTTCATTGTCATAATTTGCTCTCATATTGTGTGAATAAATAAATTTGTTGATGTCCATGTTTTCGTCTTGCCTTTTGAATATGCAGATTAAGAAACAATTTACACACGGGTTTGAAATCGTTTCTAAACGCGTGTGGTTTTCAACTCGTTTTTCATTGGGTTTCTAAACTCATCCACCTGACCAGAATGGGCCGTTCTGGTAGGCTGATAACAATATGAATAATTAATGAGTTTGAGAAGGCTTGTTTACTGTGCGGCCAATATTAACATGCATCTAAAGTACACGACAAGGTGGTATAACTATGTATAAGTCAAGAATAAAAGTCAATTAGGCAAATATCTTCTTACCTTCTCTTTTCAGTGTTGAAACAGAAACCGGCTGAGTCTTGTCAGAAACTTGCTAATTTAAACATGCAAGAGGGGAATATTAGCATAATTAAAAACAAAAAAGAAAAACAAGTCCAATTTAATTATGTTTATAAATCAAGCGTTTCGGCACAGGCGATATGCTGACATTAAGCTAGGGTGAAATTAAAACCCTGTGACTGTTCTTTTGTTCTGTAAGCAGCGTTCTCTTAGACATAACTCTTTTTATCTTTAATTGTAATTTTTGGATTGCACAGATGAATTCCAGATCAGTGAAACCACTATTTAAAGAACAACTCCACCATTCATCGACTGGAGAAGTTACGTAGACAGGTGCTGGCAATGACATTTTATTTTGTTCTTTCCGAAAGTGAAAATTAGTTGTCATTAGCGTTTAGCAAAGTCTAAACTTTTTATTATTCAGATCTTTGCTTCATCAGCTGATGGTAAGGTTTTCTTTTCAATTTGTTCATAAGCGGCGGATCTTTCCTTCATGTTTACTTACTGATTACCCACAATGTGCTTTTCTACTGGCAACTGAGCTTCTCTTATTGTATTAAAAGATTTCCTTGGAACATGTCTAGAGCTTTTCAATTAAGGAAAAGATAATGCAAAATTCACAACAAGCCCGTAAGTCGTTGATAGGGAAAGCATAAGGATGATGATAACAAACACCGAGTGCAACTTAATCGTCTTTCATATTACATGTCAAACATTAAACTAAAGGTAACAAAAGTTCATTTATGAAAACATAGTGAATGTTTTACACAAAGCCAACGGTCAAATTATGTCCAAAAAATACTCCTAAAGTGAGCTACTGAACATTATTTATTATAAACAAATGTTTAGGCTTTAAGTTAGCTAAATGTCAGTGAGACAAAAGGGGTAATATTAGCATATTTAATAACAGAAAGGAAAAACAATGCAAGTTCAATTAAGTGGTGTATTTTTTTAAATCGACCTTTTATGTTTTAAGCTAGGGTAAATTAAGATGACATTCAGAGAGAGTGAAATTAAAAACTCTGTGACTGTTCTTCTGTTCTTCTTCTTTAAGTAGCGTTCTACAGACATTATTATTTTCATATTTAATGGTCATTTTCGATTGCACAAATGAAGTCCAGATCTATGAGTCCAATATAAAAGAATAACTGGACCAGCAATGACATATTTATTTTTTCTTTAGGAAAGTGAAAATTAGTTGTCATTAGCGTTTAGCAAAGACTAAACTTCTTATTATTCAGATCTATGCACGTCCAGCAGATGGTAAGGTTTTCTTTTCAATTTGTTAATAAGCGGCAGATTTTTGCTTCGTGCTCACTGACTGACTACCGATAATGAAATTTCTAGAACTTGAGCTGATCTTGTCTTTTTAAACAGTTCTTGGAGCTTTTGTAGAGCTTTTCTCTAAAGGAAACGCTAACGCAAGATTCATTACAAGCCCAAGAATTGCTGACATAATGAAGGGACAAATAGATAACGTGTTTTTCTTTTTAAAGGAAAAACATACGCCGACGTTTTTTCTCAACCATTTCAGTACTAAAGCAGCGTAATTAAAATGGAAGCAGAAAGGAGAATATTTATTCTTACAGGGTTTCCAAGACAAATTTAGGCCCTCTTTACATGAGTGATTTCATCATCCCGGGGCAAACACATTTCAGCTCCAAATCATGTGAACACTCACAGGTAAATGACCGGACACCGAGATGAAAGTCATCCCGTGATGAGATGAAAGTCATCCCGGGATGAGATGAAAGTCATCCCGTGATGAGATGAAAGTCATTCCGGCGTGAAACTCATCCTGGGATGAAATTACTCATGCAAACAGGGCCTTAATGCTTGTTCTCCCGTATCGCTTATCATGATACCGTAATACCTGTCTTAACTCACTGTGAATTTTCGTTTGGGTCCCTAAATTATTCCATTCCGTACTTCCTTTGTTTTTCTTTCTTCTCGAGTAGCGAGGTCCTGCTCGAGTGGCTGAAATTTTCAATGGCGCCTTTTGCTCAGGTCGTGGCGTCAAATTTTAAAGCGTGCAGGCAGTGTTATCCAGGCATGACATATTTTCGCTGGATAATTCCAGGAAAATTTCTCTTTTGGATTTAAAAAGGAACGTGATTCCCGGAAAAGGTCAATAGCTGGCCGCTCCTACCGCGCCTGATGTGTGATGCTGTAGCCCTTTGCTACAAAAAATTGGCTCTCCAGCGCATTCTCAGAATCGTAACCTTCTGGCCCCGGTTGTTCAAAAGCTGGATAGCGCTATCCACCGGATAAATCTGTATCCAGTGGATAAGTGTTAGGGAAACCAATTGCATTTAATATCCACTGGATAGAGATTTATCCGGTGGACAGCGCTATCCAATTTTTGAACAACCGAGCCCTGGCGGATAGCACTATCCAACTTTTGAACAACTGCCCCAACTGGGGCCTGTTCAAAAATTGCATCTAGATCAATATTACAAAAGGTGGCTCATTTGACGGGAGCGCGGCTGTCCTTGGTTTAAGATCTATTATTTACTAAAGTCACCCGTTTTACATGTAAGTCGTTAATTTTTTCTTGATTTCCATTTTTTCTTTTCCTGTACTGATCTAGATGCAGCTCAACCATGAAGACGTCTCACTGATTTTCAGCTGTTTACACGTCTAGACTATTGAAGTGTATCAACAGTTTCATTGTAACTGTGAACGTTATGCATAATTGTGCCTTGATAAGCCGAAAATTCGTCATTTTTGTACTTGAGTAGTTTTAGGACGTGTTGACAATTTTTATTCATATTTTATTCAGACTGGTAGTCACCAGTGTTGTTAAGTCGTACGCGAATGACTCAGTCTGCGGTTAAATGTACTGTCATCTAAAAACTAATCAGATTTAGTTAAGTGACGAAGTGTGATAGGTCTAATAAATGTCAGACAGTGTTACTAGGAAATGATCCTCTTGCTTATACAACAGTAAAGGGCAGACTTCCCTCTAGCGCTGAACAACGCTTGTAACGGCACCAATAGATAAATGCCATGTCGCCGGCGAGTGGGGCTGCCGTTTTACAACCTGAATGTAGTGCAACTTATTGATGACCTGAGGTACAATCAGGTGTCAGCAAATCAGATTTACAACTCACAAAAAAATTAGAATAGACCGTTTTCACAAATATGTTTTTGAACTGAAATAATCCCTTAGTTCCAGCGTTGAGTTCAGCTTGTCTCTTCGAAGATAAACAAACTTTGTCCAAAGCGATCGATGGCACAAGTCGAAGATTTATTATTTTTCTCATCATAGTAAAGAGTTAACACTGAGATCGCAGTAAAGGTTGTTCAATATCCTGTAACTTATTTTTCCCTTGGATATCTCTTCCTTTAGAAAAAAGGAAAGAAACTGCGAATAACAAAACCGTCTTTGTCGCGTGATCACACTACGATCCGACATCTTTTCCCCGGCTGAAGTGCGTATCGCCTTTGATGATTTGCCGAGTGTTCAGCCTGCATTCGCCTTTCTGTGGTTTGTTGTTTCTGTGGTTTGTTGTCTCGAGCCGTCTTACAGACCTTCTCTTCCTTCTTTGTCGTTCTTAAGTCCTCGATGAACGAATTTCGATGTGATGTATTCGACTTTCTGAGTTTCGCTTCCTTCCTTCTGTACAGTACTCAAAGTTCTGTAGACCGTTACTCGGGACCGTTACTCTGCCTTGAACCGTAATACAACCCTTCTCTTTGTATTTTGTTGTAGATTAGTATCCATATATTTAATAAACTGATGTCGCAAAGATGTGGTTACATTATCCACAAATCCACGCGAGAAAACGAGATAAGCGTGAATATTTAGGGTAGCTGTAATGTGGGGAAGGCGGGATCGCAAAGACAGTTAATACATGACACGGACTCTTTAATCAGGGGAATCCCCTACATACCGGGTCTGAAAACAATATAGATGATTTGATGACACATGTTAATCAAATGGTAGCCAACTCATTTGCATTCTAAATATATTATGTACACTTTTAAAATGACATCCATTTTCCTCTATGAAAAAAGCATCGACGAGAACATGAAACATCTTCCTTTGACAAAGAATAAATTCAGTCAGTGAATCTGGTGTTCGCTTTATGGTGTTTATTAACATTCGCTGTGTATTCTGTCTTGCTGCCAAGTACGTAAGGAAAAGGCTGCCGTCTTGAACATGAAATACACTGCTTGATTTGTTTGATATCGCCATTTTCCATTCGATTCTTACATCGCTAAGTGTTTGTTGTTGATTCGTGAGTTAAGTTGTATTTTACAATTCTTAAAGGCATGCAGGAATGCAGCAGGGATTCTCCGAAAGTAAATGTGATTGGTTCTATTATTGTTTTGTATCACGCATAATGATACGCAAACACATGACGTCACAGAACAGGAGGAGAGTGAAATACGGCCGTCTAAAAACACGACCGTGTCTCTTCCACCCATGAAGTCACAAGAAGTTCGGAAAACGCGAAAAGAGTCGGGAAACGAGGCTTCAAGTTAACGCTATTAACACTTTGATCCTTGCAACTTAGTGGCTGTCTTAAGGTACCTTTTGCCTTTCTTAAAACAGACAGTGAGATATGTTTTCCTCGGAAGAATTTTGGGCGAGTGTGGTATTTTTGGCCCTGTGTGGCATAATAGCCCTGCTCAGTTTCAAATTAGGAGAGACCAAAGAAAGATTGAACCATGGAAGACAGGGTAATTTTGTACCTGAATCCAGGAAACTTCCCCAAGAACATGACGAAAGAGGTCTTGTTGAGGTGAGTTGCTCTTCGAAGTGGTAACGGGACCTTTCCTTCCAACGGCGTTTTATTTTCCCTCTCTGAACCGCAAATTCTCCCGTAGAATTAGGAAAATATGCAATATGCAAATTAAGCTTTTCAGTTCTATTCTAGTTGGAATCTAGTTGTTGCCCTTTATTGCTCATCTTCTTAAGTTATTTAGGAGCACTCAATGGTTATTTGTTCGTTTTCTTCTATGTTGGGCCCAGTTCAGACGCCGTACCTCTCATGACTGTGCCGTACCAAATACATTTTCGCTCCTAGGTCGTATTAAGCGGCAAACTTTGCCCGTACCCTGAGATTTTGGCTTGCCTAATTGAAATCTGTCGAAAGAAACTCATTTGGACACCGTACAACTGCCAAAAAACTACGTACTACTTGGTACGGCACATGAGAGGTACGGCGTCTGAACTGGGCCTAACGCTCTAATCAGAGAAATCAAAAAGCGCGAGCGAGCGCGAAAATGGAAATCAGATGCACGCGCGCGCGTGTACCAGACACGTCAAATTGCAGACAACCAGCGAATTACTGCGGCGTAACTTTTTGTACACCATAATACCTAGAGGAATTTCTTCGAATCGGATGAGCGTTTTGTTTCTGGTGAGAAAAAAGAAAAACGCTCGATTTTTTACGTTGCTTCTTGTACGATATGATGTGGTATCTAGGGACCTAGAGCATATCCGAGAAAAAGATCGACTCGCGCCGCGGTCGAGTGAGAACTCCAACAACTCACTGGCGAAATGATAGCACAAACCATCTCTGACAGGATCAACGTTTAAGCCCCAGAAGTAAATAACAAAGCGTAATAAAAATAAAAACGTTGCTTGAGCATATTTTTTCCGATTCCCTCTAGCAACAATGGATGACCGCTCAAGCCTGAAGTTTAGAGCTGAAGTCCCTCACTCAAGAATACACAGTTGCTGTTATGAACTACTAGAACTTTTTAACCCATTAGAGCGTAGTTAATGTGGACAGTTGCTTGCCTAATGCCACTAAAAATGCCATAAAGTTGTTAGTTTCATTACATACCATGGGTCGCACTATTTAGATGATTTTTGGTCGATCGATTTCTGTCACGCAACATAACATTATGTTGAAATCAAGTAAAACCTTTCAATTACAAAACACAAACCAATGAAAACATGATCTTTGTATGTACATTATAGGAGTATCTGCCTCGTTTGTTGAAATGGTTAGATTTTATTTTATAAGTGTAGTATATCGTAATATAGAAAGGAATCACAGCCAGTGTAAAGCAAATGTTGCCGAGATATAGATTACACTTCCTCCTCAATGTGTCATAAAATGTAACGCTTCATTTGTCCATCGAAGTATAATTGAACAAGAGATGCACTGTGTATTGTGACATACGTGTGCAGAGCAAATGTAGGGAAGAACACTGTCGATGATTGTAACTTGTCACTTTTCATTGTATATTAAATTAAAAATTAAAGATGTGTTTCACAACACTTCTATCTTCAGTGTAACTTTGCTCTTTTTCGATTTGTGACTCAGTAGAGGGGATAACGGAAAAATACAACAATGCAATAACTCATTTGTTGAAACTGTCCCACTATATTCACAGAATGATTCTCTTTCCGACTCTCTATTTAATAACAGGAATTTAAGCAGTCTGAGAAAACGTGCACTTGGAAATAAGAAGACCTTCTCCTACGGTTTATGAAAACAGGTCTTGTAAACTAACTTTCTGTTGTGTTGCTTATATTGGTAAAGAGCTCTTTTGCCGGAGACGCTACCCCTTTAGACTTTCTGTTTTCATGTTTCTTATAACACTGCCTTATTTCTTGTAATTTAGGGTTGAGAAAATGTTTGCGACCTGTCATCTGTTATTTCGTGGGTGAATAACGCATCTTGTAGAAAGGTGGCAGCAACAAAGTTATAAACCTTCTGAGAATGAAAACATCACATAAGGATAAACATCACTCTCTTCATTCAAAAATAATTTATCAGCGTTTCTCTGAGTTAATAAAAGAGAAACTGCAAAGACATAAATTCTGACTTCAAATATCTAGGAAAATAGCCACTAGGCTTTTGACTATGAAAACCGTTTCCTTCGTTTCATGACAACAGAATTCATGCACTGTGTTATGTACGCTCAAAAGGTTTTAATCTTATACAATGTACTTTCATAAAACAAAACGTAAGCACGGGCAGAATGTCTTAAGGACAGTTCACTTGCTTTTAACAGAGATAAGTAAAGAACGTTGTCCTGCCCTGTATATATGTTTCAGTATGTCATAAAATTTTAGACAGTTGAAGACTTGGATTCTCCCTCTTGTGTTTGCCTCTGTGGTTATTTAAGCATGTCACCGTTTCCTATTTCTTGAATTCAGCAGAACCCAGGTAAAGGACATGTAAACAGGTAAACTCGCAATCTGATTGGAGTGAAGTGAATAGACTGCTCTGGGGACCAAAGTTCCACGACAAAAAATTACCAAAAGCACAAAAGCAAACTTATTTTAAAACATTTTTACAGCAACTGGACACGAGGACATGTGCACTCGGATTGGTTACACTCTTGAGTTACATCAGATCATATCCTACCAATAAGGAAGTTGCTTAAAAATGGAAATTGGCAGCAACATTTCCTATGATAATTAAATAAAATGTCTCATAATCTGGGCTCGTGTACATAATAAATCAATCATTCCATTCAATCTCATGAGTTGCTGTGCGTGAGTCCAAAGTCATGTATGACTCAATATGTAGAATAATGTTAAAATACATGTACATGTAGCATCAGCAAGCAGCCTATGTTGCAGTTCAGGTCTCTCCCTATAGCAGGCAACTAAATGTGTGAATAGAACATACCTTATCTTCCATACTTAGATATACAATATTGTCCCAAGGCTGTCCCATTGCTAATTTACAATTTTGGTCAGTGAGTGAAGTAATCCTTTGAACATGCTAACTGAACACCCTCTAAAATATGCCTCCTCTTATGGCATAGAATGAGCTGCCACCCACTTGTTCAACTGCACATCATAACACTCCACCATCCGAGAATTGTGGCGATCAACACTTTCGCTTCCAATTCCGCCAAACACAAATATTTGATCTCGCAACAGGACAGCACTTGCATGGAATCTTGGGACACGCATAGATGCAATTGATTGCCACTCATTCAAAGTGATGTCATAAACCTCACCACTGATACTGGCATGCCTGGAAAATGCATCAACAGTACCTCCAAAGATGTAGAGCTTCTTGTTAAGACATACCCCAGAGGCACATCCACGCTTTTCACTCATTGGAGTCATTTTTGTCCACACATTTAACCTGGGGTCATAACGCTCATTACATGATAGGAAATCATCATCACCCAGGCCCCCAATAGAGTACAAATAGTGTCCATCTGTAACGAGACAAACTGACGAGCGACGACTGCTGAGTGGGGCAACCAAGGTCCAAGAATTTGTTGCAGGGTCATATCTCTGCACAGTATCACAGCGTCTTCGGTCCTGTTCAGCAGTAAATTCAATACCTCCCACAATGTATAGAAACCCTTGTAAGGTGGCTGCCCCAATCAGTTTGACTTTCTTGGCCAGAGACGCTACATAACTCCAGGTGTTGGTGCGAGGGTCATACCGCTCAACACTGGAATGAAAGGAATCTTCTCCTTTGCCACCAATGGCATAAACAAACCCCTGACAGGCAGCAAATCCATGTCGACACCGCCTGGAAAGCATAGGTGCTAACTGGTACCATGTTTTATCAGCTGGTACATAACACAGGGTAAGATTTCGAACCAGCCCATCAGGGGCCAGTCCTCCACATGTGATGATGGCATCTTCATGTGTTTGGAGGCAGAGTCTGGGTCTCTGTGGTGAAATTTCCTGCCTAGAAAACAAGGCACGCCAACGCATTTCGTCCATCAATATTTGTCTGCACTCGTCATTGCTCTGCACAATGATAGTGCTGGGAGATGGTACCCAGTCGAACGTGTCGAAACAACTCGGCGAAATTTCGCTCCCTCTCCTCTCGATTTTCTTCGATCCATTCCAGAATTGCTTCAAAGACGTCTTCTTCGGCGGTTATCACGATATCAGCTCTCGAAATTAAATCCTTAACGTAATCGAAGGAAAGCATCAAAAAGTCTTTCGACCTTCCCACCGTTCCAAAGTTCTGCTTGATTAATTCACCAGCATAGCTTTGCAAATCTTTGCATTCGTACTTCTCCGCGAACAGATAGTTGAAAATGCAGTTTGAAGGGGACATGTGTCGTTCGATAAACTTGCAAGCGTTGTTTTTGAGACGAGGAAAAAGCAAATAATTTGCAGATGCAATTAGATCTTCTGCGTTCGCCTCGCTTACTTGAATTTCGCCCGTATAAAGATAAGTCAAAAACTGGTCAATGATTGTAGATGGAATTCCTTCGAGTTTAACCACTGGCGCCGATTTCTCTGCCATGTCGTCAGTGGGTCGTTTGTAAACAAGTCTTTTAAAAACGACCTGGCTCGCAGCCAAAATACGTCGACGAGCTGCGAACTTTTTACCCTCCACATCGAGCGTAACATCGGAAATAATTTTTCTCTTCGGGTTTTGTCGAGTGTTTGCATCATTTCCCAGCAGTAAGGGCTTGTAGTGGGATAAAGCTGTCCTGGGACAATGTTTTCTGCCATCTTGGATTATTACTGAGTAGTATTGTTCCCGATGTTGTTTCAAGTGCGTTCAATGTGCGCAGTCACCAAGCGACACGCAATGATCCGTATTTATTCCGCCTTTGGTCTAAATATTGATCAAGCGGAAACGTCCGACATTCCAGGATCGAGCCCACAGCTGAATTCAAGTAAATTTTGTAATTTGTTGGTTTAGCAAATCCGTTGCAATGACTTCGTTTTGGACTTGTACTGTGGGATATTATATATTTTTCATCCCTCTACTCGAAAATTCTGATTGTTTTTATTGGGTTAGATCACTCAGATACACTCTTTTTTTTTTATAAGAACCTTTTTTATAAGAACTTTGAGGCTGAAATTGACCCAGATTTTAAGAACATACTAAGAACGTACCCAAGCTGAGACTAAGAAACAAGGCAGTAATTTTGTTCAGCTCTGCATCCGTTTTTGCATCGAGCTAAAAACACATCATGAGTAACAACATGAATTTCTATCGAATCACATTTTCTTTGTTTTGTTTTGTTTTGTTTCTTTTTTTGATGTAGAGCTTAGGCTATATTTTCTTTCTTTCTCAACTGTGGAAGAGTAATAAAGTGAATTTTGCTAAGAGGAAAAAACAACAACAGCATGTATGTCAAAGAAATTTAACATGACACAGCACACAATGGGCGTTTTTAGGTTTCCTGGTCAAGTTTATATCAGTTTTCTGAACTTCTATACCATGTAACTTAAGAACGTGCTAAGGACATTTTAGGCTCAAAACCTGAAAAAAAATAAGAACATTCAGTTTCGGTTCAGCCTCAGCCGCAAAATTAGACGTTCTTATAAAAAAAAAAGAGTGTATCCGTTTGTACTTCTCCTTCAATAAGAAACCGAAGTTTTGTCTAGAGTTCTAATTAGGACAACATCCGGTTTTTATTGTTTTTCATGCTATCCTGGTACTGCATGTGAAAACCCACAGACAGAAAATGAAATTGGTATTTTTAGTGTCTTTGAAAAAGACAGAGACAAGTAAACTAAGTAGTAGTAATCAGAGTTATTAAGTCATGTGAGCTCGTTACACTTAGAAAACTTGAACTGCTGTGTACTCAATCGACAACGAAAATGCGAGCGAACAATACTTGAAACGTAATAAATGGTTTGAACGAGTGATGTCATGGTTGTGTGTAATCGTGTGGTTGAGTGTGGAAAACTGAAGAGTGTTGATGGTTGCAGTAACTGACGTTTCGCCATCTTTATCAGAGTAAAATAATGACCATTACTTGAAAAGACCTGGGAGATACAGATCATTTGTCTTGCTCATAACACAGTTCCTTATAACTTTAACGAGTCTCATTGGTCCTGTTTGTCATGACTTTGTTTTCCCCAATGTCAACAGTAAATGCAATTTTAAAACCTCTTTCACCTTTCAGTTACACAGCTAATAGCTCTTTCCTTTCAAGAACCCTTCAGGGCAGAGTTGTAATCTTTTCAGCTGCAGGAAACCAAAAAAAGCCTGATTTGGCTCACGCAGACTTTTACCGCGCTTGCATTGGTAGCGCGTTTTCTTTCGTGGTCTGATAATGGCTACTGTGATTGGCTGCATAAATTGTCCATCGGAAACCGTTAGCGCCAATCATAGTTCATGGGGTTGCGCATAACACAACCTCGTCGCCAGGGTCCTCTCTCCTTCTCTCTCGAGGGAAGAAGAGAGCCAGAGGACCCTGGGAATGAGGTTGCACATAATACTATTTATTATATAGACAAGAGTGTTTTAGTGGAAAATAGACCACTCGTAAAGTTCATACGAAACTACATCCGGGACTCGAGTCGCATATTTTCCATATCCTCACTAGTGAAAATATCGATGACGTCATTTCCCGCTTTTACACTGTTTCTGTGCGAATATACTCTTGTCTATATAATAAAAAGAAAATTACACGGCGGCTTGAAGATATGAGTTTTATTTTTTCGTGGTAAAAAACAATAATTTACTCACTCGCTGCGCTCGTTCGTGAAATATTGTTTTTACCACTCGAAAATAAAATTCATATCTTCGCACCGCCGTGTAATATCCTCTATTTTTTATCATTATTGTAAACATATCACTGGCCAAACATTTCCTGTATAGCACCAGAAAAACTTGGTCATACAAAGTTTTAAATTGATCGCAACTTTCTCAATTTTACAGTTCCCTCTCAAAGACAGACAGGCATTTTTTTTTTGTTTCTGGACAATTCAAATGACATCTATCGAGCAGTGGTGATGCTTGTTTTAAAATTTTGCAAAACGAAATCACGGACTTTTCTTCAGCCTTCCTAGATTTGCTCTAAGTTTGCTCATTCCTTTCGGGTGGGAAGGAAAAAAACAATGTTAAAACTGTCTTGCAGATCTTTTCTGTAGTAAGCAAAATGCAACACATTATAACCTCAGGGGATCTTCCACCTCACTGCAATTACCGCTACCCAATACTGAATATCTAAAGAGAAGTTTTTGCTAGAGTGGAACAAAACTGTGGAACACGCTTCCGGCAGCACTACGTGAATCTGAAACCCTTCCTATCTTTACCAATAGAGTTAATGCGCATATTTTTTTCTGGTTTTAGAGAATTATTAAGTATATCAGTTAGTAAATAGTATTAGTAATTAGTTATGTATATATGTAAAGTAATTTTAAACAGTTTTAATATTTTTATGTAACCACACGCCCCTTGTGGAAATCTGCTTCAAGTGTTATATTATAGTTGACGGGGCAAGCGCGAATATGTAAATTTTTACCCAACCTAACCTAACCTAAGGACGCTCATCGCGCGCGTGAGTCAAAATGCCGGCTAGTTTTGGGAAGCTCGTTTCGCAGACAACTAATTTGCATCGCATTGCCCGCAACACACTCTCGTATTCGAGCGCGTGTTGTTCAGTAATGTGAACGTCCCAGTTAATTGCCTATCGAAATAGAAGGAATATTTAGAATTTTTTAAAACTTGGTCCAATTGGTAATATGCTTTGAACATTTTAAAAATGCAATAAAATTAAAAATAGGGATCACCGTGCTCGTTTTTCCACAACATAGGTAGCCATTTATAGCAACTATACCACCCGCAAGGTGTTCCTAGTAATCAGAAATGACAACTATAATTTCCTTGCTTCCATTAAAATATTTGAGCAATTAAAAAAAAAATAGACATTTATCTTGCATTGTATACTACTTTAGTTGAACAGGAATGAAGATTATAAAATAAATTAAAGAATTTCCTGCACGCACATACCCTGCTGTACCCGCTGTGCTTTACCTAAAGACGTTCTTTTCGGCACTCTCAAAGCAGAATTTGAGTTATGTTAATATTTAACCGCATCCCATTTAAATTTATGCATTAAAAAATGGGGATCACCGTCCTCGTTTAGGAAAAAACGATTATTAATTTCTCTGAACAGCTCAGTTTTTATAGAAAACCTACCACGTTCCCCATGTGCGCGCGCTCGTTCGCGCGCTTATCAGGCAGAAATGGTGCGCACAAAGGATGCGTAATGCGATTGACCTTAACTTAGCCCAGTAACTCCCCCATTCCCACCTCCTACACCCCTATACTGCTCTAGTTTTCGTGGGCTCACCAGTTTCATGTTTCATTTAAAGGTTTAATATATCGAATTATCATTGTTCTGAGGACCCATCCGCACTAGGCGAATTTTTATTTACTATGCAAAATCTTCGTTCAAAATTCGGGTGTTCAATTGCGGACTTCGTTTTTAACTCCTACTAATTTTTATTTGTTTATTTAGTTATTTTTTCCTAAAGCGTGCCAAACTTCAGAAAGCGCCGTCGTCCTACCTCGGAGCTCGACAAACGTTTGTCAGGGCTAAAAACACAATGTCATCTTCAATCAGGCAAATTTGATCTCGGTGTTAGTCATCAGTGGTTTAAGATAGGTGCTCCATTTCATTTTGATTGACTTGTGTGGTAGAGCCAAATTCTATCGGGATTTTTTTTTTTCGGTCAGGTCAAGGTAATTAGGCACGTTTTCATGTTTGAATATTGATCTATTCGGGTTTCCTGTTTTTATTTCTCTCAGCGGAGGAACAACTTTCAACACGCTGTCCTTGCGGAAACTGCGGTGCCTTTGATCGGGATCTTCCGCGGGATGCCCCGGATGTTCGGCAAGTCTCGAGTGATCACGATGAGACTACTTATAAGGAGGGTTGTGTACTTCTTTCAAGTTGGTTGCCTGGTGAAATGAAAGAGGTTGAATCCCGCAAGGATATCAGCCGGCGATATGATAAAATGAATTTCACTTACTCTTCTTACAAAGTAAGTGGGGAAAGAAAGATGTAAATACGTCGCCAGGCTAAGCCCACGCAAGCTGTAAACATTCTCCATAGTGGGGACTAGGGAGCAAGAAAAATCGAGCCAAGCGGAGCGAGCAGTCCTTGCCCTGCGGCGGAGGTGCCGCCCCGTACCCTTCTCCAATGCCTTTTTGCGCCCTATTCCTCTGTTAGTCACAGAAAACTCCTTTGTGCTTCAGTCCGTTTCAGTAATGCCCATCTCCTCCCCCGGAATCTGTTGGAGAAGTTGCTCATGGCGTCATTCCCGGTGTTTTGACCTCACAGAATCGTGACTTCGTTTCATTGATAAGATCATGCATCAGCCAAGACAAGAAATTTCTGAAGGGCATAACGAGGTCGATACCTGTTCTCTAAGTCCAGTGGTGAATCGAGTTATTCTTTTCTTACTGTGCTGTAGAGCTTGAACAGCTTGTTGCTTCACACTGTTAGCCTGTTCCAGGTGCTTAGATTGTGGGTTGGCGCGAGGGAACACGTGAGGGAGGTTTTTTTTGTTTTGTTTTTGTTTGTTTGTTTTTTTTTTGTTCTTGCCCCGAATTTTCTATCCCACTTGCCACAAACTTAACGCCTGGAGTAGGCTATTTCACTGTGGGACATAAGCCGGTTGCTGTTTATCTTTTGTTTATTTGTTTGTCTTTTAGCTTTTGTTTGTTTGTTCGTTTCTTGGTTAATGCCGATGACCAGAGTTTGGCCCCGGTGCACTACTGGAATTACGGAATTCCTGAGTTTTTGTCTGTAGAAAGGAAATTTATTATTGTTTTTTACGAAGCTGTAAAGTTCAACTCGGAGAAGTCTAAACTGTGGTACCATCAAAAGCCGGCTGAACGCATTATTCGAAAATTCTAACAGCGGTCAATCTTGGAATAACACAAGAGGAAATGGAAAGCATCCATGTCAGAATTTTATTCAACCTTTTTAAAAAAAGTTACGGTTTCCTGCGCTAAAAAAATGACACAGTGATCCCCAAACATCTGTGACATTATTTCCCTTTCCCCACAAATCTAAGAGCGTAGTTGGCAGAATAATTTTGAAAAAAAGAGGTGAAAGTCGGGCGAGCTTTTTGTATTGCAGATCGCCAGGTGTCGTATCTGTCAGTGGCTGTCGCGTTTTTCTAGTTTGTTCTTGTTATTTTTCACAGGAGCTAGGCGAGCTTGTTCGGCTCCATCATGAAATTCAGCTACTATGTTTTCAGTTGCACGTTGAAGAACTTGCCGGCAATAAACTGCTGCCGCTCCTGGAGAAAATGGACCCTTCGGACGGATGAGATAAGACAAAACAAAATTTATCTTGTCTTCTTTTGTCTTCTTCTCTCTTGTCTTTTCTCCCCTCCCCTTCCCTCCTCGTCCCCCTTCCTTTTCCCCTACCCTCCCCACCTTTTTTTCCACTTCCTTTTGCTTCTTTTTTCCCCTTGCCTCCCTTCCCATTTCATCTCCTCTCTTCTCCTCTCCGCTTTGCTCTTCTTCTCTTCTTTTTTCTTCCCCAATTCGCTGTAATCGAGTATCAGTGTTTTTAGTTTTCCTTTTCACCTGCGTCTGTTATGCCTGTATCCAGTTTCTTTCTTTTTAGTCCCATGTGCTCATTAGACGACTAAATATGATACGCAATTCCCTCCATTTTCAGGGCATTTGTACCTCTGTATCGCATGACACATGGGCTTCTCTGTGGAGGCGGCAGGGTTTTTCCAGCCATGGTTCTTGACAACTTGTGAGCCAGAACTTCGAAAGTCAGAGAAAACAAGTTTGCGGGAAACAAGCTTTCTAACAGCCACAACGAGCTTGATAGCTTTTATCCGCTGCTTCGAGGACATTTATAAGGCTGGAAATCTTAGTCAGCAGCGGCAAAAAAGCGTCAACAAACCTCATACTCGGTTCATTCATAGAGTCTGCTGGCTCTTCGGACAGCGGATTGTCCCCTCGGTACACGCAGGCTCTGGCTACTTGTTTGGTGAGGTCCAGGTGTAGAATTTTTTTCCTGCGGTGAGCAGAGAACAGAACTTCACCAACGTTTTTACATCTGAACTGACTCACAAACTTAATAAATAGAAGTTTGGTTATTCTTATGATAAATTCAGTAAAAGACACCGTTTGAAAATGTTCACGTGCGCGAGCAGTCTAGGTGGATAAAGGTGTACCGTTCTTGCAACCAATCAGATTAATCATATGTGAACTCACCAGGACTGCGTTCAGTGAAAATTGCATTAGCAGGGCGTCAAATTCCTCTTTTTCCTATTTTTTCCTATTTTTTGGCCTGCTTCCTATTTTCTCCTATTTTTTGAAGAACTTCCTATTTTTTCCTATTTTTTAAGGGTTGTACTTGGGGCATGGAAACATTTTGAAATATTTGAAATAAAATCATCAATTGATAAATCGTATAAAAAACTGAATCCCCTATGTCAAAAAGACCATTTTGAAGCTTGTTTCAATGATTTTCTTCTGAAACTCGTCCCCAGACTTTCTCAGTGCTTTTGGTAGTGTGCAAGGAATTCTGGGATATGCCAGCATGTACCAAACCCTTCTCAAAGTAATGCGAAGGTTCCTGAAGCCCACTGCACTGGAAGGCAAATATGGTGCTGCACTAGCTTCTGTTTTCTGTGAGGATGTCAAGTTGCAGCTTACTGACAATGAACTTGTCATTGGTGTTCAAATCAGAAAGGCCTGAGCATGTTTGAATCCTGCAAAGCAGAGGCTGGGTCTTCTTGGCATTCGGGCATTTTATGTGGCCGCAGTATCCCACCTTCAGTTGAGGTTGCCACCAGGCAATAAGCTATTGAGAGACCTTGGCTGCCTAGATCCCCTCAAAAGGGACCGGAAATCCACAGATGCCTCCATCCAGAATCTTACTAGGAAACTTCAACCTCAGCTGGATGTCCCATCTGTGCTGGACGCGTGGAAATTGCTACAAGCAGATCAAGAGGTATCTGAACTTGATACTAACCAGCAGATTGATCATTACTGGAATGCTGTGTTCCTGCTAAAGTCAATTGATGGTAGCAGTTGGTATCAATCTCTGCCTCCTAGTGATCAAATCTGGACTTGTATTGGCCCAAACCAGGACAAATGCTGAGTCTGAAAGAAGTCTGTCGATAAATGCAAGAGTGGTCACCAGTGAGAGATCAGCGCTAACCTGCGATCAGGCCCAATTTTAGCATCGCTCTCATATTCTCTTACGTTGGTCGCTCGCTAAAATAGGGCCTGATACAATCTCTGAAGGTATTTCTCTTAATTTCCCGAGTTTTTTTTTCGCAGAACATCGGTGACAAATACGTAGAGAATATACCACCTGAAATGAAAGGATTCAAGCATGCAGCATATTTTGGTACATGACAACCTCGTCGTGTTCTGAAGTTTTATTCAGTTTCAGCTCAGACAGAGCAACCATGTACAATAACGGAAACTTCAAGTTAGCAATCCTGTAAATTTGAGCGCTAATGCCTAGAAGATATATCGTAGCCTGTGATTTTCATATTTTTGCCAACATTTGCGTGAGGTTCTGCTAATTGCCGTTATGGGAAATTTGCATACCGAGGAACGTGCAAGCAGAAGAAATTTTGATTGGCTGTTTCGTTGAATGTCAATCAATCAAAAAAGTGGGCGGTAGACGTTCTGTAGAAGAATTGTATCAGGCTCTATTTTTCGTTTCGCCCTTCCCTCCTGAATGTTTCACCGAGCGAAACGAAAATAGAGCCTGATCGCAGGTTAGATCAGCACTAGGAGAAGTGACAATCACAGGTCTGCGCACTGTAAAGGAGGCAGTCAGGTTTTATGATCCAGTAAATGGTCAACCTGAGAACATTGCAATCACAAAAGAGTTGAAGTAATCGGTACGATCAGCTCATACTGCATATCAGGCACGACTAAAGGCAGAAAAACTAGAAGTTGAGAGGAAGAGGGAGGAAGCTGAACAAAAGAAGCAGGAAGCTGAAAGAGCGAAGAAAGCAAAAGAAGAGATGGATAAATCAAGACAGTCCCTCTAACAGAGTGAGGATACTCTGATGCAAGAGGAAGAAGCAGTAAAAGCAGACTTGAAAGCATCTGATGAATTGCTGAGTGATGCAACAGCAAAACTACACAATGCCCTTTCAGCAACAGCTCTCAACAAGCGAAGTGTTAATGTAGCCACAATGATGCTTGACACTGCTAAGACCAAGCGAGACCAAACAATGCAAAGCCTGCAGAAGATTGGAGAATAGAGAAAAATGTTGACTTACAAACAGCACAAACTATTAGAAAATGCCGTGTCATCAATAGTAAATGCTGCCAAGAAAAAGGGCAAAGCTAAGGTTACCCAAACTGCTAAACGAGCAAAAACATGAGAGCGTGACTTTTTGGTTGTTCACAAATCTTTGTTGACGTTATTTTAAGGAAGATATGCAATGGCTGACAGTGAACTTTGATAATGTTTGTAAAAAAAGTTTTGTTGCCTATCCTTTTTCTATCTGGTTAAGTTTATAATGAAATTTGGAATCTGGTAATTTTTGAAGGATGAGATGTGCTTGGTAACATAACTGGTCGCACTCAAGTTGTTTTTGCTTATACTGCAATGCTGGCACATTCGTGTGAATTACATTGAGGATGTATGCCATCGTGTCTTAAATATTAAAGCATTGGGTTGTGGAACATAGGTGCTTTTGGGGCAGGGAGTGTTAAAGGGGCACTGTCATGCTATTGTAGTATCACTTCAAAATGCTAAAACTTCTCAACCCAAAAACAATGGTCTAGTTTTTTTGCCAAGGACTGTAGTACTGCACTGAACATTTTACTGTCATCTGTTGTTACGGGTGGCGAGGATGGGAATGGATTGAAACTTGAAAAAATTAGCCAATTTTTTTCAAGTTCTCAAGCTGTGTCTTGAAAAAATCGCAAGCAAATTATTATGGTTTGCTCTCCCTGCTAAATTTCATTTGTTATCTTCGTAGTTATGCAGGAGCATTTTTAGTACAATTAAAGGTACTAAGCAATGATTTTAGTACAGAATTGACCTCAACGCAGCAGATTGCCCGTGACAGTGCCCCTTTTAGCGGATAAAACTCAAAGGAAGCTGTTAATTTTTTTCCTATTTTGGGGTGAGAATTCCTATTTTTTCCTATTTTTTGGCCACTGTCATTCCTATTTTCCTATTTTGTGAGTGTCGTTTGTCACTTGACGCCCTGCATTAGTACAACGTCCCACTCAGATGTTATAGCATTGTCCCTTTTTACACTAGGGTCGCATTATCCGTCTGGGACGAGCTTGGACAAACATGGTAGAAAAACATTCTCGACAGAGCTGCTTAACCGGTCTAAAAAACTGACTTACCTGTTACCCTGAAAACTAGGGAGAACACTGCTTAAACCCGGAACGCCAGAACGCCAGAACGCCGGAATACTTAAACCCGGAACGCCGGAATACTAAAACCCGGAACGCTAGAATACTTCAACTCTAAATGACGATTTAATAATTATACAAAAGATCGCTGAAAAGACGAACAATTAAGGTTAAGCCATGCTACATTATTAACGTTACCTTCTGACTCCCGCCAAAACCTGCGCGCAGGCTAGTTAAGATTCAGTGTCTTACCTCTTTTTGTCTGGACTTTGGCTGGGACTAAAGGAAAGGAATAACAGTTTATTACTTTGTAAAATGTTACTTTAAACATTTTAAGGCAAAGAGAAAATTTCAGCTACATACGCTTGCCTTGCTGGAGAGTCCTCCATGTCAATGCCAGTGCGAAACAGCCCAGCAATCAAATAAATTATAATAATTATCGTTGGCGGGAAAACGTAAGGCAGGGGCTTGGGGAGGGGATAGTGAGGAGAATGGTTTTCATGGGAGTCAGAAGGTAACGTTAATAATACGGTAGCATGGCTTAACCCTAATTGTTCGTCTTTTCAGCGATCTTGTGTATATTAAATCGTCATTTAGAGTTGAGGTATTCCGGCATTTCAGGTCTACGTATTCCGGCGTTCCGGGTTTTAGTATACCGGCATTCTGGCGTTCCGGCGTTCCGGCATTCTGGCGTTCTGGTGTTCCGGGTTTAAGTACATGCCTAGTGGCTCTGAGAGGCCAGCGGCACTTTCCCAGCAAAAATTTACCCGAGTACCCCCACCGGGACACCTACAAGCAGTAAGCAAACTTGACTCAGAGAAATAGTATACATATACACTCTAGGGAATCCTCGTTATACTGCCGCAGTTCAGTTGGAGACTTCGATGAGAGAAAAGGTGTTTGTCTTAAAAGTGATGAAATGCGTTCAAGATAAGTTCTTGAACCTAAACCTTTTCAATGTTAATACTATTCAGTTACAGGTATACAAGGTAGGCTGTTTCATTACTTTGTGGGTTCTATGTGCATAATCTGTTTTTTTACTACATATAATAGGCCACTAAAAACCAAATTGGATACAAAAAGGAAGAAAACACTGGTAACTCTGGGAAACTGCAAACGATGCAGAATGAGAATTCCAATGCAGAAGAAACAAGGGTTGATAGCAAAGGTGAGGTACACTAAGTAAAAGGTGTGGAGTGTGCCACTGACAATTACACTTACACTGTAGTTGACAATTTAGAGGTCTACAGTGTTATTGTAGTGCCAATTATACATGTACACCCCTGTGCAAACAATGTAATGTTTGCCTTATTTGATCCTTAGTGCCCCACAAACAAGAAAACACTGTTTCCCTCAATGTTTCTTGAGTGTGCAAACAAGCGGGAAGTAGTGACTTGTTTCCTTGCTGTACAAAGCACAAAACATTTGTAGTTTCTCAGAAACAAAAATGTTTTGTGGGTGCACAATAATAATTATTCTAATAGAAAACAATGAGGGAAAAATGTTTCTCTTACAATGTTTCTCATTCTGGGGGGCCTTGAGGGGCCTTGCATTTCTGCTCAGGTGGTAAATTCTGGGAGGTGGGGGGGGGGGGGTAGGGAGAGGAGGTACTCTTGTTCTCTTAGATTGTTCAGATTTAGAGAGGCACATGAAAAGCCTGCCCATCATTCTTTAACATTCCTTTCTATGGTTTTCATGCTCATTCCAATCTTCTTCTATCCTTACAAAAGAACAACAAAATTACAGTTCACGAGAATAAAGAATCTCATTTCTCCAGATTATTGTTTTGTGGATCTACATGTACACTGAATTTAAAAGATCACTTTTCATGAAGAAAAGTGATCTTTCAACTGTTTTTCTTTTCTTTGACTCATGAAGTATGCAGTGTTATTGGACTCATACTGTACATGTAGGAATTTGGTGCTATAGAAACATTTTTATATTTATATTTTCATTGTTATTTTCAAATATTGGACTTTCTGGCTTATGATTTTTTATCATATTTCAACCTCGCAAACTCTTTTTAAATTTTTATTGTAGCAAAAGAAGCTGAGAAGCAAGAACTAGAAGCACTCGAGGGTTTGTTAGCCAAGGCACAAAAAGCAAGGGATATACAAACAAAAGTATGTGTAGAATGTAAACCGATACACACATAGTTTAATTAAAGTTTAACCTATTGAGGCTGGTCTTTTATTCTGGGACTGGGCTCCCAGGGGGGGGGGGGGGGGGCGGAGGCAGAGATTTGTACTGTGGATTTCAAGTGATGGGAAATTGTTAAATAAAATGAGGACGTAAATTAAAACCCAAAAAATCCTTGGACTCGAAGCAACATC
This sequence comes from Siderastrea siderea, assembly GCA_964030785.1. Classification (NCBI taxonomy): domain Eukaryota; kingdom Metazoa; phylum Cnidaria; class Anthozoa; order Scleractinia; family Rhizangiidae; genus Siderastrea; species Siderastrea siderea. The sequence continues at coordinate 28,811,439 of OZ034973.1, forward strand.
CCCCAAAAATCCTTGGACCAAAATAAATCCCCCAAAAATCCCGTATTGAATTGTGGAGCCTAACAAGAACCCAGAAGGGATTAAATGACAATAACAAAGACCAATAGTGCTTTTTAAATGGCCTTGTTTGTTTGTTTATTAATAAAAATACTAATAATGACGATAAACTTTCCCAGATCTAGTATTCATTCTTACAAACTACCCGAAAGACTTACAAATCCATAAACTGATAAATAAATGCAAAAATTTATTAACCCCCCCAAAAATCCCCAAATTGTGAATTTCAAACCCACAAAAATCCTTTGCACCTTCCCATCACTTGAAATCGGGAGTACCCTTTCCCCCCCCCCCCCCCTCGCTGGGACTGGGCTATGAAGCTATGGCAGTGGGAGCTGGAACCCCCACCCCTTTCCTATTGGTCAAAAATATACGTGTAAGGTCTCGTGGGCTGAAAGTTTCAAATGCAGAAAATTATTGCTCCACTTCTCCCAACCCTTACTGTTCTGAATCTGCCACCACAGTGAAACTTGCCAATTGTAATAATTTGTATTGACAGTAAAAAATATATATACAATAAACTCATTCACATTGGAATGTGTACAGCACATCCAGTAGTTTCCTTTGAGCTCCACCAAATGAAATCATAAATGAATGTTACATCCCATTTTGCCATGAATTGCTCAGGGTATAAAATTCAACACATGTGCAATCAGGCAATCAGTACCTTGGACTTCCTGTTTGTGCTTCTAAACATGGCAGCTGCTTATTTGTAAGTTACATTTCAACTTGATGATTATATACTTTTCAGATTATTTGCATTTCTGCTAGACTTGATTTGTTTTGTAGATTGACAAAGCTGCAAAACAAAGCTAACCAGAAGAAGAAAACATCCAAAAAGCCTCTTCCAGTAACTGCTCGTAAGTTTTCACTGTAAATAGAAGAAATATATTTATCTGTCCTCCTAATCTTCTGAGCTTCCTTGGTGTTGCATGTTTAGAGTACTTCAACCTGCTACTTGAACCCTACTCTCTGCTCTTTTAAGAATGCATTAATTCTTCATTGAACCTCCCATGACTCAAACCTTCAGTCATGAAATGTTGTTGTAAGTTTTGGGCTGGTGGACGAAATCTACCACTTAAGAAAGCTGCTAAATAGTTTTTTTTTTCTGTGGTGCTGTTTATTACATAATGCTGTGGTGGATCTAGCTTTTGAGTCTGTGGATGAAATCCAAAAGTGTGACCATTCAAATGAAAGCTATTGAGTGGTACATTCCTTTGGCACTATTTATAGCAATATGCTATGCTGCGTAGTTCTAACTTTTGAGTCTGTTGATGAAATCCTAATTTGTAATCACTGAATTGAAAGTGACTGAGCAGTGCATTCCTGTGGTACTGTTATTATGCTATGGTATGTAGTTCGAACATTTGAGTCTGTGGATGATATCCTAAAGTGTGACCACTCAATTGGTGGCCATTGAGCAATACAGCCTGTTGTACATTGCATAATGCTGTTTTAGGTGGCTACAACTTTTCAGACTGAAGATGAAATCTTTAAGTATGACCTATTCAAATGAAACTGCTAAACAGAACATGTACTTTCATGTGGTACTGCAATTATGCAGTAGAAGGTGGTTGTACCTCTTAAGGCTCTGGACCAAAACTTGAAGTGTGCGATTGAAATCTGTTGAGCACTAATTTCCTGCCGTGCTGTTGTAGAAGGTAGTTGTAATTCTCACGTCTGTGGGTGAATTATGACAATTCAAGTGGAAGCTACATGTATTGAGCTGTGTTTACAGGTTCTGCTGTTTGTTAACAATTTGGGGTAGGGTTTGATGCCTTGCTTTAATCACTCTGTTTCAGAGCCTCCTCTCAACAAACAGCAAAGCAGTCTCTTTCCAAACCTTCCAAACCTACACCAAAACAACTTACAGCTGCCAGGAAACCTGCAGCACAGAAGCCTGTTGTAAAGAGTACCTACAGTGCATCATATGGCAGACCCTCCTCAGCAAAGTCCCTCATGCGGCCCACAGGTTCCAAGGGCTCTGCTAAGGTGTACTTAGACAGTGTCTTGAACAAAAATGTTAGAGGAGGACAGCAAAGGATCTTATCCAAGGAGCAAGGTAATAAAATATGCAGGTGTTATTGCTGTCCTTGGGGGATAATTTATAACAGGTTAAACTTTTACCAGTTATCCAGTGAAAAGTGATAATTTTAATGAAACAATTGAATTAATTTATATTATTGCCAATTATCCATTGAAGAGTTTTGCATGAAATGCACAGATGCTACCTTAAAGGCAAACTCCACTAAATAGTAATTTAAAGGAAAATGTTTTTTTTTCCATCGAATCATTCAAGAAAATCTTAAATTGGCAGAAGTGATTTCTTGGAGCTGATTAAACTTGTTAGCAGTTACTAAGTGAAGGTGATTAGGTAATAAAAAGAATTTTTGCACAGTTTATCTTAGTTTAAATTTCACGTTGTCCTATGTTATTCTAACGACTGTGGTTAAGAAGTTTAAATCAAAACCAAAATAATCACATATTTCTAATCACAATAATTAATTGCAAATCGTCATCATCATCATCATCATCATCATCATCATTATCATCATCATCATCTTATCTCTCCATGCCAGGAGGCGCATAGGGCGGTCACATTTTTTAATCCAGCCCTTCCTTTTCCCGATGTTAGTTTGTTGCCCAGGGGCTGCTATGGGACCTATCAGCCTATGTGCTTCCGGCTGGCTTTGGCCCACAAGTGTCATCACTGTCCCAGCATTGAAACCCCTAAGTTTGGGCTGTATCATTGAAAATGCTTCAGGTTTCTGTATTAATGTGCTTCTTTATGGTGCAGGGTTGAGGGCCAGGGGATCACTCTTCGTCTGGTCTCTACCCTTCGACCTGTTCGGCATGCGTGGTCCTACCAGGAGTTCAGTACTCCAGCCGACATAACTCTAAAGGTCATAGAGACACACAGACTATCCCACCGCGGTAAGGTGGTGATCCCAGGTAGAAGTCAGTCCCTTTTCGATAACATCTTAGAGGACAGTGATCACCGTCTCCATCACTTACTGCCTGACTCGCATAGCTCAAAACACACTCTCAGGCATGCCAGGGCTTTTGATGTTAAGTTGAGAACTTGCAGGGCCAGGAATAATATCTAATACAACATAATTCAGCGTGTTTGCGGCTCTATTTAATGAGACCGATTTGCCCAAATTTTTGCAGTTCGTCATTGTTTTTTTTTAACACAGACTGAACCAGTTATGGACCATGTGCCCCCGAGTTTCCTAAGTGTAACCTTACGCTACTGGAAAAATATTAGGTGCAGAAAACGTTTTTCCTTGGCCTTTGCTGGGACAGGGCTGAAATCATCAAACCATATATACGTACAACAGTTGAATACCAATATGCGGCGTAACATTGAAATATTCATTTCAGGACGTGCCTCCTCAACAAGACCTGGAACAGAAGGCTCTGTTAGTGTATCACAAAAGAGAACAACATCAACTTATGAGGAAAAGGAATCAAAAACACATCCTGAAGAATCGCATCACAATTTACATGTATCATCAGAGAAAGACTCCTCTGCCTCAGCTAAACCTCTCGACACATTTGCTTGTGTTCAGCAGTCCGCTAAATCATCTGGAGATTTCCAAGCGCGTACGTTACAGTCTGATAATATAAAACCGTTAGCATTTGATAAAGTCGACAATAAGCCACAAAGCATCACAGAGAAACCAAGCAAACCCTCATTGTTGGGTAACCTGTACTGCCAATCTCAATCAGAGGCAAGTGATCTCCAAGATCACAAACAGGAATCTTTTGATCCATTCGCTGAAGGTGCTGAACTTATTTTACCCAGTAAATATCGCAAATTAAAGGCAACAAGCGTGAAACTGTTCTCTGAACTAAGAAACATTGCTGAAAAAAGCGAGAAGCCTTCAGCTTTGCAGCATTTTGTTGATCGTCTTGAAGCTGGCTTTGATATGGGGGACATTTCCACTCACAAAGAACTGCAAGACAAGGCTAAAGGCCTGCTTGATGAACACGAAAAGTTGTCAAGACTCACTCGTGACGTAGTCAATCGAAGTCATAACTTGAGCGAGGATTCTCCATGGCAAGAAGTTTACAAATGCTACAGACACTGGCAAATTGTGCTCAGCAAATTCAACGAACTGCAAAGAAGGACGCAGCAGCTGTTGGAAGGTGAGAAATCACAATGTTTGTACGCATTTAGAATTACTTTTGCAAGCTGCAATAGCTTATCTCAGAAAATGCATCATTGAAGAGCATGCGTGCAGTTCACTTCGTTTTAAAACTGCTCGAAAATTGTCCATTTTTGACTGAATTTTGTGGTATCGTAAAATGCCAGTTATAAGCCTCAGGCTTTTAAAACTATAAGTGAATGGATTTCCGTGACGTGATGGCAAAGCCTTGTAACAGAGTGTTTTCACCAGTGACGCAACAACTACTGGAAGGTAAGGAATCTACTTTGTGTGTTTTAAGTTTTTCAGTTTCATAAGCTTTTGTACGTTTTGAAAAGTTCTCGTATGAGGGAATTAGGTGGTGTCCCAAGCCAGATCGTGAGAAGCTTTAATCTTAAAAGTGTTCACTCCACGAAATGAACAATAGTAAATTATCCTGAAAGTAATAATCACGAAACTGTATAAATCCTGAGACTGTAGTGATCTACCAAAAGAACCGCCATAACCTGACCCTTCACACCTCAAATAACACTTTGTCATTACTTTGTATGTGGCAACAACATGCCATTACCAGCTGTTACAACATGCAGGATCACATAGGTTTCAGCAAAAGAACACTAATTTGGTTCTTTTGCTTTCTATGTTTTGTGTGTGCTTTGCATGCCGTAACACCTGATCAACAGTCTTATTGTGTGAATGCCATCGTAAAAGACACGTTATAATGTTCATCATTGAGAACTTTAAAAGTACAGTCCTACAAAAGGCAGCAAATCTCTATTCCATAATGGAGCTCAAGCAAAGGTCACGTTATAGTATTTTTTAGTATATAATTCGCGTGTTTTGCGTAATTGTAACCCCGAGACCATACATGTATGTTCTGCTGGTATTTTGCTGACAGTTCACAGTCGTTGATCATTTACAGGAACGTGTTACTCCGTAAACTGTGCAGTTCTCGTTAACAATGTGCGTCTGCTTTCGTATCTTTACCGGCTACAACGACTTTTACACAGTGGAACGCGTTTACTAGAGAGTGAAAAGGAAAATTCGTGGACAAACACTAATCTAAAACATTTTCAACTGAACTTGTGTTTGTTAATGCGGTCTTGTTCCATCTTCACCCAATCACCTCTCTGCACGGCATCCAAGGACTCTCGGTTCATGTTCGTGTTAAGTGCAATGGAAATGTCGTTGAATATCGAATGGCGAATATCTGCGTTTTCACGGTCATTACTTTGTTTCTCTTGGTCTTACAAATTGCCTGTCGTCATTTTGACACTGTACTTCTTTTCAACCATCTATTTTCGCCTTTCTACATGCTCCAACAACTCATGGAGGCGGCCTGGCTGGTGGTTTGGGCCGGAGGTTCTGTCTCTCTTTACTCTGACCACTGGACGGATTTGCAAAACGGTAGTCCCGTCTTTAAATTCTACTGAGGCCTTGCTATGTACATAGTCATTATCATCATCATCCGGGCAACTTGGTATCAGGATACCAATAGTGCGAGCACGTCCCGTCTCTGTATCCTATCAGCCGCTACAACTTCTGGGTCCTGCTCCACACCAGCATATCCTGCATTCCTTCTGATGGTGTCCTTCCATCTGGTGCGCCATCTCCCCCTTCCACGCTTTCCACTCTCAGGTATCCAACTCAGAATGGATTTAGGAAGATATGTACTGTGTACATAGCACTTCCATGCTAAAGATATTGACAACCAAATTAAGTCATTTATTTATTTACTTGTAATTATTCATATACACTTAATTAAAGTGCCACTGAGACGAAAATTCGTAGGTTTATTTCGGCCAAAATCTGTCGCAGAATATCGCGTTGTGTCTATATTTACCCAGAAAACTGAACAAGAAATCGTCCATCCTAATATTTTTTAGCTCCAAAGTTGCGTAAAATGTGTCCGCCATTACTGAAAACGTGTTCCTGGGTGATCGCGCAATTTAATAGCTTGTGACGTCAGAGGCTCACCTCAGTCGCGTTTCCTTGTGTTTTGACTCAAGATGCCTACCGTCGACTGCGAAACCTCTGAAGAGTATTTCTACGATTCGTAACAGTCTTTAGCTTCCGAAGCATCAGAGGATTCATTTAATTCGGCAAATGAAGAATTTTTCTTACCGTACGATGTAAGAACTTATGTCAGGAGATTTCAGCTTGTAAGCTTGTAAACAAAATGTTCAAAGTTGTTTTTCTCGCCTTATTGGCGGGAGTTCAAAATATGCGCGAAATAATGCTTATACAGTGATTACAGTTCAGGCACAAGTTGCTCAAAGAGCGGATAACTCTTATCCAACGGATAAATGGCTGTCCAGCTATTCGAAAAATTGATGTTTTAAGCGTTGGAAATTTAGACAAAACACCTATAAAAACTCTAGAATTTGATACTCGCGAATTCTCTAGCATCGGTCGATCGATTTTTTTGTTCGCTTCGTTGAAGAAATAAAGGAAGCTACATTTTGTTTGCCGTTGTTTACATTCATTATATATTGTAAAGCATTGAGATTATTGGGCATTCTTAGTATAGTATGGGAAACTTTCTTGAAGAGCCGTAATGCTGTAGTCATCTGGCAGTCAGCTGATGAAGCTTATCGTGTCCATCATAGTACAGTGGTCGCTTCATGCATTGAAACACAAGTGCCTGGCGTTTCTAAATAATTTGAACAGTTTTTGTAGAATTCTTAACTTGAGCTGAAAAAGTGAAATAAACCAAGCCCTTTTTTTAAGAACTGGAGGCCTTGTGTGACCGGAATCTAAATTTTTGTAGTGCAAATCAAAGCCACAAGGAAAATTTTCTGCTGCTCAACAACAACATGCGGACCGCCAAGGAAACGAAGCTTTCACTTGCTTTATTCATTGCGTAAAAAATAATAACTTGATATCTAATCATTTTTCTTGGTAGTTCATTTACTAAGATTGCTATGATAGTTAAAAGAAATAACACTGTAAAACCCTTAGACAAATAGTGGCGTGTGATATTTTTTCCCAACAAAATTTCCACGCAAGACGAGCCGACCTATCGAAGCCTTATATATTTCGAACAGTAATGTCAATCGACTCTTCAGCGACAGGGAATAAGGAGAAACGTTTCTCGACATTCAGGACGGTATGCTATAAAAAAAACTGTCCATGCTTCTAAGCGATTACTGCTTTGAAATTAACACACGAGGAATTAAAAAGAAAAAAAGCTAAGCAATACAAACTATTGGCTTTATCGCGGCGGTCCTGCAGTCGCCCAGGATACATTTTATGAGGACTACGTCGAAGATCTTCGCGCTAGCAGACGGTAGAACTGAAAGGGTTTTCCACAAGCAAAATAAATATTAAAATACGTTAAAAGAAAATAAGTTTTGCACAATGGTGGATGCGTTGAAAAAGAAACAAACTATCACTTCAACTGCGTTAAGATTAGGTACCTTTCGTCTCGTTTTTTCCGGATCTTTCTTTCCATATAGTTGGAATGGACAATGGAATAATCGACCTCTGGGATCCTTCGACATGAGCAGCCCTCTGGAAACACTCGTCCGTGAAGTGATCAGAACAGCCGACAAAAATACCTCTCGGGTTGAAATTTGCACTGTGTGTGAGTACGAACGTTATCCATTTTTCCATTGCGGGTCCGCTCGCAAGGCTTTGATGAAGCGAAATACCAGCTCGGTGGTTGGATGTATTGTTGTAGCATTGTACAACACAAGTAATACCCTTCATAACTGCTGCAGCAACGAACATTTCAAGGCCATACAGCAAACAGTTGGCACGAAATCTTCCCTCGACAACAGTTAAACTTCCCGCGGAATGAAGCCTGACTAGGTTTGAGGTGAGCCTCTAACGTCACTTCCGCTAATTCGCAAGCCAGCTTCCGGAACAAGGGCCTGTAATGGCGGCCGTAAAATCTCGACAAAAACCGTCCGAAAAAAGCGACTTCCAGTCGTCGTAATGAGTTGAAATTTGGCATGGTGACTAACGACAACAGACTATTTTCGAAAATGCAAAAATATGGAATACCAAAATTCTGGTCCCAGTGGCACTTTAAGGGAGCGTGGAGTGTAAAGGAAGCAAAAACAAAGCAACAACCAACACCAACAGCAGCACTAAGCTCAGTCTCCCACGCCGTCGTTTTTAGGGGAGTCGTATTACCCTCCTCTCCACAAACGACTCCCTTAAAAACAACTGCGTAGGAGGCTACACTAAGCTAGAGCAGTTCCGACTGTTCTTGTTCCAGTCTTATTAAAATAGTCCATCCTGTAAACACGGCCCAGTTTGTATCCTCCTCTGCCTCCCGAAAAAGAGAAATTCCTTAAACAAGGAACCTCTGAGGGCTGCCCCCCCCCCCCCACCTCCACAAGAGAGGGTCGTGTTTGCTGTCCACATGTAAAGATAAATTTAGTCTGATTTTGTTTTGTTGACTTAACTTAAATGAAAGTGCATACGTGAATTGATCACAGACATTTACGTGAACTTCGGATGAAACAACATTCAACTTACGGTAGTCACGTGAACATTTCAGGGGCAACTAGAGGAGATCTAGTGGCAATTTGCTCCTTGACTCCTCTTTTAAAATTCACACCCTGCAGTAACACATCATCATCTTCGTCGTCGGCATCATCATCATCATCATCATCATCATCGTCATCATCGTCATCATTATCATCATCATCATCATCATCATCATCATCCTGGCCTCGACTTCACTACATGACAGTGAGTTATGTCAAGTGTGGATGATAATTTTGTCAGGGAATACCCGACTTTATTTTAAATGTATTAATATAATGGCTAAGCCTTCAGATACTAAGGACGGTGACAGTTCTTCAAAAAGCTCTTTCTTACATTTCTCACCGAAGTTGTTTTCATGCTGAATACATCGAAGATTCACCTCCGCTTAAAGCTCCTTGAAGTTAATCAACTCTTTAATCAAGACACGAGAAACATTGGAAATGATAATTTGTTATTGTCAAGTTACATAGCGGTTCAGTGCTGCCCTGCCTGTTGACAATACGATTTTTATCGTGCACAGTGTAGTTGCCTAACACTGAACGATTTGAAAATTTGCGCATGACTACTTTTCAGCTCTGTTGCCCTGCGGTTTGTCGTAGTAGTAGTAGTAGTAGTAGTAGTAGTAAATTGCTTTATTTTCATTTTCGCAAGATTTTACAGTATTGCAAAAGCATATTTATAGTAATTAATAACAAAACAAACTAATAGTACTCTAATATTATACTAATGAACTTAAGTTACATCACTTTCACTTGATAATAACAATGTATCACGTATATTCATACCCAAGGAAATAAACTTCATTACTAGCTTATTCACATGATAGTCGTTAGTGAAGAAGGCACCCATCCATAGCCAGCAAAGAGCCTCAGGGGAGTCTAATTACGTTTTGAAGTTGACAGTTTTTGACCACCTACACGCCTCAGGGGAGAAATACACTCGTTTGAAAAAGGTTGTCGGGTGAAAAGTATAAACGATGGACAATGTGACACAATGGGACTCTGGAAAGATAACACGGGAAAGTTTGTTCCAAGATAATTTAAAGACTAAATTAAGGCATGCTGTGTTATTATAATGTGCACGTGTCTAAGAATAGACAAGCCAAAGCACCATTGGGTCTTGTGCAGCGCCGCAAATGATCCCGAGACCACGAATGATTCCCGACCGCAAATGATCCCCTAATTGGACCGCAAATGATCCCAGAATCGCAAATAATCCCGACACCGGACCGCAAATGATCCCGCTAAATAATAAGAAAGGAGTGGACAATAGAACGGCGATGACAGTGTAAAGGCGTGGACGGAGGCATGGCGAGGTCTACGGAATAATGTGAATACTGGAGCTTTTGTATTTACTATTCCTCAAAGCACGTTTTAGCCCCATAAATCATGGATTAGATATTTTATTTCCACGCAAAAAGATTAAAATGTTACGATGTAATCTAGTCCTTTAAATTCGCAATTGTGTTTGTACCTTTGGTTTAGCATGCACTGATTGTAAATATACCTGGTTTAATTGGTGTATTTTCTGTTAACAGAATAACAGAATGCTTTTTTATACATCAGTTACAAGTAGTACGAGCACTAGTCACGATAAAATTTGCTACGGCTCATGTTAACTGATTTTCGTAGCCAGCCTATATGCTAAATATTTTTTATCTCGAGCAGTTAAGGTTTCTTTTCCAGAGCAATGCTCAGTGAAAATTCAATGGATTCCCTTCATCACTCAAACTTACAATATAGAATACTTTTCGGATTTCTCAGATGGGTATAGCCAGCTCGGTGGCTCGGTGCAAAAAGTTATACACGTTTGACAGGTTGCTTGACAACTTAAATAGTTGCTTATAAAAGGTATCGGCTGCCATGCACCAAGGATAATACCGGATTTCCGCCACACGCAAAAAAACTCAGATGCGACAGTTGCTGATTAACAAGGAGTTCAAATGCAGTTTAATATTTCTATTTGCGCTGATCTGTGTTTTTTTTTTCCAAAAGCAAGTTTGCAAATGAGACGCTTGACTCTAACCATGTGCGATGTGGAAAGCAATCAGTAATATGTTTGCCTTCAGTACGCCATTGTGGTCTAGGGTCTTTAAATTTTTTTATTTCACTGATCAATTAGAAGTTTTTGTTTTTGATTTTTTTGGTCTCGCGTCAGTACTTTCACCTTCCAGAATTTTTACCTCCACTGACTCGCTACGCGTCGCTTCGCTCGCCGATCCTAAGAGAGCGCGACTTGGTGCAGGTCTATGAAACTCCACGCCATTCCAAATTTTTTAGCGGATCATTTGCGGTCCACCCTGGGAATCATTTGTGGTCCTGGGATCATTTGCGGTCCAATTTGGGGATCACTTGCGGTCAGGGATCATTTGCGGTCTCGGGATCATTTGCGGCGCTGAGGTCGCATCGTCAGTGATTTATGCTTGCTGTCCTCTCTTTTTGATTGGATACTCGCTTCACGGCGTGTCCTGCGTCAACGTTTTTTATTGGAAGTTGACAGTATGCTTCCACTTGACCTTTTCCGGTAGGGATTTAAATACAAACAGCAGCGCTAAACTAAAGTCGACTAAACTAAACTACAGTCGAGCTGGTCATTGTTTCAAGCTGTTGCTGTGGCCTATCTTACAAGATCCCTTTTCGTACGCTTGACACTCTGGCAGATATGTTTCTATTTAAATTTTTCTGGGCAACTTTGTTTGGTGCTCTTGGCGGGGTGATGGCAGTACTGTGTTTAAATGCTGTGTGGAGTGCTGAACAGGAAGAGGTAAGAGAAACGGATATTCGGTATGAAGAATTCCAGAATCGTCCACAAGAACATGATGAGCGATTTTGCTAAAAAAAAAGAGTGCATTTTTACTTATTGAGTTTAAGAGTTGAGTGATAAAAATTACTTAAAAACTTTAATTACTGTAGAACACTTCATTTTACTTATTCTTCCTCATTCTCATAACACCTCCGGGTGGTGTACAAGGCTACGTATTTTACTGATTGATGCCATGATTTTGCGTTTAAACCCGGCTTCTCTATACCCCTTGTTATGTATCTTTTCTCTTTTTTTCTCCGTATAATTTTGGTTTCAGATTTGTTGACGTCTTTTCACGGTGGCTGAAGACGTCTGATTACTTGCCATCAAAAACAAGTACATGTAGCCTGCACCTGTGGTTTTTAGACGAACAGTTATCTAATTATGTGTTTATATTTCTGATATGTAAAAGGAGACACCGTCGCAAAAGAGACAATAACAAAGTAGTTTAGCCTTTTGAAACGTAACTTTTTAAATGAACTCTTTTGAACTCTGTTCTGCCCAACTTATTATTGTGGCATTTTTTGGTTTTAACGGCGAATAAAACCTATATGCTATTTTATTCGTCAAATTGGGAACGTTGTTTTTTCTGGATTATTATTCATGACGCCTCTCGATTAGCATACCAATTGTTTAACAAACCAAACCGCAAAAATATAAAAAAATCGAATCAATGATGCGATGGATCTTTTGGTTAGATACACATGTCACCAACATTTAAAATCTTCAGAAAAGAAATATTATGTTTCAAGAGGCAGTCCGTTGATGAAGGCTCATCAACTCTTTTGTCAAAAAATCCAAGTTTGTTTAGAAAGCGAAAGCTGCGAAACTGTCAAATTGGAAACTTGAGGAGCCCTTTGCGCTTTAAGGAAAGGCGGAAAAGGGATGACCATGTAATGGTAATCATAAAACTAAATACAGTCAAGGCTCTCTGAAACTCCGTTTGAGCTTGTCATTTAAATTCCGCAATGAAAAGCTCTCGTAAGCGACCGATCCCGTAAGCGACCGCGACCACTTTTGTGAATTACCAACGGGCTATTTCCTTTGTTTTTAAGTTCTCGTAAGGGACCACTCGGTCTACATTTTAATAAATGCACTTGGTTCTTGTTCAAATTTAGAGTAATGCATAACACATGTGCTAAAGGTTCTTTGACTTGTACCTACGCGGACGTCTTCTGTGATAGGTAATTAAAAACTATTCAATATCATTACTACAAAACTATTAGTAATCATTAACATACGCAGAAAGCTCTTGTAAGCCACCACTCTCTATTGTTGGTCACTTACGAGAGCCCATTCTCGTAAGCGACCAGCTCTAGTTGCGACCACTTTTCTGAATTCCCGAGGTGGTCGCTTACGAGAGCTTCGATTGTATTTGCTTCTAAATACGCACAGACAAATGGGTTAACAATTTCTACTACTTTCTACTTTTTATTTTTTGTCGCCCCTCAGCATTGACAGTTCAATTCCTGAACAGTAACCACATAGAAAATTGTAACTGCGGACAATTAGTTTCGAAAAGACATTGAAAAACCAAGTGTTTCAGCCTATTTTAGCTGGTCCTGTAATCAAACAAAATAACAGAAAACTGATACATAGAAGTACGTGAGAATACTTGCTGATGGTAAAAACTAAGATCTCGTCCGTGGGACGTACTCTCCGTAGTCTCTGTAGTCTCCGTGTATTTCATTTCAGCGCGCAGAACGTTAGCGTGCAAACAGTATTTTCGGGAAACATTAGTAAAACGAAATTGCACAAAACTGTGCAATTTTATCAATAGTCAATTTTGTGAATATTGTAAATAAGGGGTCATTTTACGGTTGCCGGTTCCGTCATTTCCGTAGAAATGTTTCATCTATTCATATAACTTCAGTTATGTCATGACCTGTTCGGTAACTCTTTGATGCGCCTGTGTCTGTCTAGTCCGTGAGAAACAGAAAGAGTGAAGTGAAGGGGAAGTCTATCCTTTTCGTTTCCGCGGCTTGGCCCCGGGCGGAATTCTTAGTGGCATTTTACTTCTCAGAAACACTGTCAACTACGTAAACATCCCGTAAAGAAAATTCATTCCCTGAAGTATCTGCTCTACTTTCTCCCGCACTCCTCAAAGAGGGAATGAAAATCCCCCCTTAACTTGATTTTCATGTTTTTTGGGGGGGTTTAAAAATTCAATATCCAGCTCAAGCACGAATATAAAGCATTTGTTACTGAAGACGGTTTTGAGCTAAGGTAGTTTGCTGTGTCCTGTGATCCGTTTATTGAAACAATGGAAGAGTTTCAGCAGTTTCCATAGCCTGATTGTCGGATGGCAACGACACGGGACCTTTATTGGGCTTCAGTTTCAATAGAAAATTGTTATAAGAATCATAACTGAAGCTCCTCTAGAAAGTCAAGGCTTATGGTTGCCCGCGCAAGCAAATAGGAGACATCTGCACGCAGGGTAGACTTATGCTCATAGCAAGAGACGTGTTGATAACCACCACAATCTGTGGCGATTGTAAAATTTAACAGTGCGATATAAACTCTGAACTTACACTGTTGATCAATTTTTATTCATATTTTGTCTTGTCCAGTGTTTTTTTCGTCGTGTCGCCCTGTCGTTTTACGTCCTAAATGCACCACAACTTTTAACGGACATATTAAAAGCGAAGCAGATTAAAGCTACGTCAAAATGACGATAATGAACCAAGAGTAATATCTGCCGAGTGTTCCGAGTTCCCCGCCACAGCAATAAAACGAGATTAGTATGGCCGCGGCCCTTACCTATTTCACTCATTCAATATTATGACACAGAATCTTAATCAGGGGAATCCCCCACATCTCGGATATGATAACAATAGATGTTTTGATGACACATGTCAATTATCCAAACGAGCGCTAAGTTATTGTGAATATTTTCAACATTTCAAGCATATAGATAATGCGGAACTTTGTTCCCCTGCGTAGAGAATGTTTTTTGTCACTGATCTAATAACTAATATGCCTGTTGGGTACCTGCAAAGTTAAACTTTGTCCTTTTCTTTTTACAAAGCGTCGATCTTTTAAAATAAATGGTTGCGTTTATATCTGATATCTGTACAGTTCTTGCCAGGTTTCATTGTTGTTTCGAATATTATTTTTGAAAGCATAATGTGTATTCTGAAACTTTCACTTTCACTTGGACACTCACTACGGCGGATAACAAGGTGATAGCAGATAATCACAGACAATTTTGATTCCATGTTCTCGTTCTGACAATTAAAGCTAAAAGAAAATCGTTGCCCCAGTCTCTAAGATTGTGGTCTTGTCAATGGCAATATAAGTTCTAATATAAACTCTGCGACTGCGTTTTCTTCGGAGATACCCATAGAGGGTCTTATGTTTACCTGACAGAAGTTCGTGTGGCCTGTTGTTCCAGGCGTTCACGAAGAAGAATATTCTGAGCGAAAGGACTGCTTACATGCACGCCTAGAGCAGGCCTTATAAAAGTTCGTGTCGCCACTTCTCGTCTTTCCATTCGTGTTTTCAGTGTTGAGTCGCTCACAGCGAGCCGTTATTTTCAGACTGTCTTTCCCTGCGTTGCTGTAAACTTCATGAATATGGCTTTCGTCGAAGAGGAAGTAGATTGTTTGATCTTGAAGGGCCATATTTACAATAATATAGCTATGTTACTGTTGACCGCTGTAGTGTAGGAAGCTATATGATCTCAAGAATTCTTTGCTTTTCTATAGACTTCCTCATAACTTGTTGCAGCAAAACATTTGTGTGTAAGTTAAATTGTATTGAAGGACGGAAGCAAACAGAGTTGAAAGTTGAATATAGCTTCAAAGAAACGACGCAAAGAGGGCAAGCATTCCTCTTCGGTTGTCATGTTGTAATTCCGCCCGCTCCCGCTGTATCGATATTGGTTGTTATGTTTGGTTATTGTTTGGTTTAAATGACGGAAAATTTGAACGACGGAAATGACGTAAAAGGCTGACATTTTCCAGGCCTCAAAACACGCGCACAATGAATCACACACGTTCACCAATCAGATTTAACATCGACATTAGCATGCGGCGGTTATAAATAAATACTTCAAAAACCCGATGTGCAGAAGACTTTTGGGCTTTATCTAGCAGTCTTTAAAAAAAATGTTTCTCACAGACGAGTTTTGGCAGACTGTAGCATTGGGTGCCCTGATCGGCTGGATAATCGCATTGCTGTGTGTAAAGGTTTGGGGGAATAAACTAGGAGTCAAGAAAGAGATCAGAAGACAGAAAGTGCCACAGGAGCACGATGAGAGGTTGTGTTAAGAAAGTGAGTTGGATTTTTTAATACTTTTACGAAGAAAAATTGTCGAAAAAGAAATTGTGTAAAAACCACAGCGCTTTTTGTAGACTATTAGCAATCCCTTCTTCTGTTCAGGGATAGTCGACTTCTAACATACAAACGGGCGCAACCGTGTAACTAGCCTGCGTGCAGACATCTCAGTCCTATTTCCTTCCACCCGAAGGAAATAGGAGACGTCTGCACACAGGCTTCCGTGTAACGCACGTGTGGTAAGCTCCAGCTTCAGCAAACTTAATCTTGGTAGACTCGCGTTAAAGGCCAATTTACACGCTGCGATTCGAAAATTGTCTTGGCCGCCAAATCGGCCCGACAAATCGCAGCGTGTAAATTTAGTCTGCGATTAAATTAGCCTTAAGGCTAATTTACACACTGCGATTTGTCGGCCACAACAAATTGTGGACGCGCGTGAATGGCGATCCGATGCACGCGCGACTCCAATCCGACAAGTCGGCCGATTAAAAAAGATCTGTGACCACTTCACAGATTTTCGCGTGTCGGGACCGATTTTACGAACGAAAACGCAACCTGCAAAAGAATTGGCGCAAAACAAATTATATCTGCGGTATTTTAGCTCAAAGCAAACTAACTATCTATCACCTACCTATTTTCCAAAACGTTTTATGAATAAAGTTTTGACTATAAAAAATGTGTGTGCAGTGCTTGGACTGTACATAAACCGATTCGTTTCCCGATTTATCGTGGCCGACAAATCGGGCCGACAAATCGCAGCGTGTAAATTGGCCTTTACGGTGAAGGGTGTAATGTGTCATGCAATATTCAATCGTTCCCGAGCCAATCTCATGCCTCTGTTCGAGAGGTTTTGTGACCCCGGCACCTTTGCATTGTGTTACACTGGTTATGCTTGACGACCAAAAATAAATTTCTCGCCATGAAGTGTAGGAGGTTATACATGTGAAACAATATTTGCTACGGACGGATAAATACGCATGAAAGAAGAGGGGGTAGAGAAAGAAGAAACGCAGGTCCCTCGTCCCCATGGCGTAGCCTCGAAATTGTGGCATCGCGTGGAAAACAGTACCCTCGGAATACCAGTTGTTGCTCCTGCGTGTTTAAGTGGAGCGCAGCGGTCCACAACTAGAGAAAGAGTTATGAACTACATACTAGCTAACGCTATTGGGGTCCTAACGTCGGAGAAGCGCGCCGAGTTTGCGTAAATAGGAGAAGTGTTAGAACACTAAGTTTGCGTGTGGCCGCGCGAAAGTAGACAAAACAGCTGTCCGCGGTTGCAATCCTCCTGTGTCGGTTCTAGTCGTGTGGGTGTCTTGCAAAGTCTACTTTTCACGTAGTACGATCAGCCTTGTAGTCTTGTTTGTTATTTCATTTTATTTGCTGATCAGATCTCTCAGCAGATCCTACGTATCACAGCATTATCGTTTGCGGTCCCTTGCTGTTTTAGTCTCACTTTAACGAGCAGTCTCTCCGCTTAGGGATAGTCGAGCAAACAGAACACGCGAGCGCACGCGAGATGAGCCCCTGGTGGTGTAGTGAGCCGGCTCACTGCTCTAGGAGATTATCTCGCGCGCGTCACATTTCCATGCGGCAGGTGACTTTCGCGCTCGCTCGCGCGTTCAGTTTACTCGAGCGGAACTGAGAAGACTGCGGAAAAGAAACTCCGCTGAAATCAAGGGTACACATGGGCAACCAACTACTCCACATGGCGGTCGTTACAAAATATTTTCATTTATACTCAGAGATTTGATTTTTATCTGCGTGTTCCACACGTTGACTTGTGGATAGGAATTGAACGATCTCACATGAGGAAACCACTAGCATTTTAAAGTCTTTTTTTCTTCTGCCCACCACTCTGGAATTTTTTCTTTACCTGCAATATCTTTCCTTCACTCACAACGATCTGAACCTCTGGAACAGTTTAATTTTTGCCTTTTTTTTACTTTTTTGTGTAATTTGATGATAAAGGAAAAGATGACTTTTTAATCTGACTTGAATTTTTTCTGCCTTTAGATTCAAGAAATAGCTTAAGCTTGGAAATATGGTTTTATGCGCCTGAGTGAAGACGTCTTATTTAGCTTTTGGGTATTCCTTTGACATTTGAAACGTAAAAGAATTTACCAGCGCTTGTTTTCGTGAACTGAACGAGAATTGTAAATGTTCTACCTAGTAACTGATAGTTTTGAAAATTTGTACCCTGACGCTTTTGGAAAATAGAACGTGATGCCGCTACTTCGGTAAAACAACTGTGCATATTCTACCCGGACATTCTACCCGTGGACAAGAATGTTATTTTATGTCACGTTAATTCACAAGCGAGTATCTCTGTTTTACACTGTGGTTGTAATAAATCTTGATGGTCTAAGATACTTTCAGGCGTCCAGTTTTCATCGTCGACTTGTTAACTCTTTCACTCCCAGAGTCCGTTATGGGGACATTTATAATTATAGTGGTTCTAACGTTTGAGTCTGTGGATGAAATCATACGGTGTGATCACTCACATGAAACCTCGTTAGCAGTACGTTCACATGGTGCTATTTATATTTCAGTATTTTACAAAATGAAATTATGGACTTGTCTTGAATTCTCCTCTTGGGCACTCTTGGGAGTAAAAGAGTTAAGAAGCACATTATAGTCGAAGTTTAATAACAGCCAGTGTTCCAAGTTTCGGGCCAACGTAGCTCAAGTGCTTTCTTCTGTAACTAACCCTCTAGTTTACATCACTGTAGTTTACATCACTGTCAGGTTTGTATAAAAGCGATCGAAGAGCCACTGTTCGGGCAATCATTATTTCAAAGAGTAAGTTCCGTCATTGAATAGCACACAGTAGTGTTTGTGAGAACTCAAGTTGTTCATGGTACACTGCTTCCGTGCTGTCAAGTCAGAACGAGCCTTCGGTCTTAATCAAACACATGTTTTGAGATTGCTTTCATCCGACCGCCTTTCAGTCAGGGGCACCCGACGAGAACATTTTAACAAAATACTTGAAATATCATTTTCTGTTTTCTAAGATTGTTTCAGAGCTTTTCTACGGCATATTTGTGTAAGCTAAAACGGATTGATCTGTTCGGATTTTTTAGCTGATAAATTAGTCCGCATAAAATTTTAGGAAACAGCATCCTATCCGCCGAATTTCCGAGTTACTGAAGGCTCTCCGAAAATGCTAGCTGACCTTATTTTGCACTCTAAACGACATATTTGTCCCTCCGAAAACAATAAGAACTAATAAGTCCTCTTGTGACGAAAGTTTCGCCGGAGAAATCTCTAGCTTTCACTGCAATTAAATCCGAAAATCTCAGGCGATTTAAGGCCTTCCGAACACATATTCCCCGAAACGAACCGTTGGGTGCCCCTGTTTCAGTTGTGATACACATTCCCGGTTGTTGTTTGTCATGTTGCTAAGCAGCTCACAGGTTAATTAAAATGTGCCTGACGTGAAAATGTGCAGGTCATGCACATTTTCACCTAGGGAGACCATTCAAATGATCATTTCTTTCTGAGGCTGGCATGTTTTCGAAGGTCAGATATATTAGTGGGGTTAACCGGAACTTAATGTGATTGGTTTCTATTTCTAGTTCGGAGTGGACCGAAAGTTCCAAGTTGCAAGTGACCATGACGTCACAAGAGATCTACATTCACTTTAACTATAAACAACTACCATTTGTGTGAGGGACTTCAAATTAACGATCCTTTCAACTTCGTGGTTGCTCAAGGTACAGACAGTGAGATATGTTTCCCTCAGAAGAATTTTGGACGAGTGTGGTATTTTTGGCTCTGTGCGGCATAGTAGCCCTGCTCAGTTTCAAGTTAGGAGAGACTAAAGAAAGAGAGAACCGTGGAAGACAGGGTAATTTTGTGCCTGAATCCAGGAAACTTCCCCAAGAACATGACGAAAGAGGTCTTGTTGAGGTGAGTTTCTCTTCTAAGTGGTAACGGGACCTTTCCTTCCAACGGCGTTTTATTTTCCCTCTAAAGCATCTAAAGTGCAGATTTTGTAACGGAAATTTTTCGTTCAAGGGATTGTTTTATGCAAATCAGTTCTATTTGTGATGAGAGTCTAGTACGCGAATTACGCAAGCATATAAACACTGTATTTACACCATAAACCTTGAAGGAATTTATTCGAAGCGAATGAGCATTTTGTTTCTGGTGAGAAAAAAAAAGAAAACGCTCGATCTTTTACGTTATTTCTTGTACAGTATGATGTGGTATCCAGGGACCTAGAGAGTATCCGAAAAAAAAAAATCGACTCGCGCCGCGGTCGAGTGAGAACTCCAACAATTCACTGGCGAAATTATAGCACAAACCATCTCTGACAGGATCAACGTTTAAGCCCCAGGGTAAATAAAAATGCAAACGTTGCTTGAGCATATTTTTTCTGATTCCCTCTAGCAACAATGGATGACCGCTCAAGCCTACCCTGAAGTTTAGAGCTGAAGTCCCTCACTCAAGAATACACAGTTGCTGTTATGAACTACTGGAACTTTTTAACCCATTAGAAAGTGGTTAATGTGGACAGTTGCTTGCCTAATACCACTAAAAATGCCGTGAAGTTGTTCGTTTTATTAGGTATCACGGGTCGCGCTATTTAGATGATTTTTGTAGGTCGATTTTTGTCACGCAACATAACATTGTATTGAAATCAAGTAAAACCTTTCAATAACAAAACACAAACCAATGAAAACATGATCTTTGTATGTACAGTACAGGAGTATCTGCCTCGTTTCTTGTAACGGTTAGATTTTAGTTTACAAGTGTAATACATTGTAATACAGAAAGGAATCACAGCCAGTGTAAAACAAATGTTGCCGAGATATAGATATACACTTCCTCCTCAATGTGTCATAAAATGTAACGCTTCATTTGCTTCAGTATCACTGAACGCTTCATTTGCTTCAGTATCACTGAACAAGAGATGCACTGTGTATTGCTACATACGTGTGCTGAGCAAATGTACGGAAGAACACCGTCGATGATTGTAACTTGTCACTTTTCGCTGTAAATTAAATTAAAAATTAAAGATGTGTTTCACAACACTTCTACCTTCAGTGTAACTTTGCTCTTTTTCGATTTGTGACTCAGTAGAGGGGATAACGGAAAATACAGTGCAATAACTGATTTGTTGAAACTGTCCCACTATATTCACAGAATGATTCTATTTACGACTGTCTATTTAATAACAGGAATTTAAGCAGTCTGAGAAAACATACACTTGGAAATAAGAAGACCTTCTCCTTGGGTTTATGAAAACAGGTCTTGTAAACTAACTTTCTGTTGTGTTACTTATTAATTCAATATTATATTGGTAAAGAGCTGTTTTGCCGGAGACGCTACCCCTTTAGACTTTCTGTTTTCATGTTTCTTATAACACTGCCTTATTTCTTGTAATTTAGGGTTGAGAAAATGTTTGCGACCTGTCATCTGTTATTTCGTGGGTGAATAACGCATCTTGTAGAAAGGTAGCAGCAACAAAGTTATAAACCTTCTGAGAATGAAAACATCACATAAGGATAAACATCACTCTCTTCATTCAAAAATAGTTTATCAGCGTTTCCCTGAGTTAATAAAAGAGAAACTGCAAAGACATAAATTCTGACTTCAAATATCTAGGAAAATAGCCACTAGGCTTTTGACTATGAAAACCGTTTCCTTCGTTTCATGACAACAGAATTCATGCACTGTGTTATGTACGCTCAAAAGGTTTTAATCTTATACAATGTACTTTCATAAAACAAAACGTAAGCACGGGCAGATTGT
Source organism: Siderastrea siderea (assembly GCA_964030785.1). Taxonomy (NCBI): domain Eukaryota; kingdom Metazoa; phylum Cnidaria; class Anthozoa; order Scleractinia; family Rhizangiidae; genus Siderastrea; species Siderastrea siderea. The sequence continues at coordinate 28,832,984 of OZ034973.1, forward strand.
CTTAAGGACAGTTCACTTGCTTTTAACAGAGATAAGTAAAGAACGTTGTCCTGCCCTGTATATATGTTTCAGTAAGTATGTCATAAAATTTTAGACAGTTGAAGACTTGGATTCTCCCTCTTGTGTTTGCCTCTGTGGTTATTTAAGCATGTCACCGTTTCCTATTTCTTGAATTCAGCAGAACCCAGGTAAGGGACAGGTAAACAGGTAAACTCGCAATCTGATTGGAGTGAAGTGAATAGACTGCTCTGGGGACCAAAGTTCCACGACAAAAAATTACCAAAAGCACAAAAGCAAACTGGACACGAGGACATGTGCACTCGGATTGGTTACACTCTTGAGCTACATCAGATCATATCCTACCAATAAGGAAGTTGCTTAAAAATGGAAATTGGCAGCAACATTCCTCTGATAATTAAATAAAATGTCTCATAATCTGGGCTCGTGTACATAATAAATCAATCATTCCATTCAATCTGATGAGTTGCTGTGCGTGAGTCCAAAGTCATGTATGACTCAATATGTAGAATAATGTTAAAATGCATGTACATGTAGCATCAGCAAGCAGCCTATGTTGCAGTTCAGGTCTCTCCCTTTAGCAGGCAACTAAATGTGTGAATAGAACATACCTTATCTTCCATACTTAGATATACAATATTGGCTTCCCAAGGCTGTCCCATTGCTAATTTACAATTTTGGTCAGTGAGTGAAGTAATCCTTTGAACATGCTAACTGAACACCCTCTAAAATATGTCTCCTCATATGGCATAGAATGAGCTGCCACCCACTTGTTCAACTGCACATCATAACACTCCACCATCCGAGAATTGTGGCGATCAACACTTTCGCTTCCAATTCCGCCAAACACAAATATTTGATCTCGCAACAGGACAGCACTTGCATGGAATCTTGGAACACGCATAGATGCAATTGACTGCCACTCATTCAAAGTGATGTCATAAACCTCACCACTGATACTGGCATGCCTGGAAAATGCATCAACAGTACCTCCAAAGATGTAGAGCTTCTTGTTAAGACACACCCCAGAGGCACATCCACGCTTTTCACTCATTGGAGTCATTTTTGTCCACACATTTAACCTGGGGTCATAACGCTCATTACACGATAGGAAATCATCATCACCCAGGCCCCCAATAGAGTACAAATAGTGTCCATCTGTAACGAGACAAACTGACGAGCGGCGACTGCTGAGTGGGGCAACCAAGGTCCAAGAATTTGTTGCAGGGTCATATCTCTGCACAGTATCACAGCGTCTTCGGCCCTGTTCAGCAGTAAATTCAATACCTCCCACAATGTATAGAAACCCCTGTAAGGTGGCCGCCCCAATCAGTTTGACTTTCTTGGCCAGAGACGCTACATAACTCCAGGTGTTGGTGCGAGGGTCATACCGCTCAACACTGGAATGAAAGGAATCTTCTCCTTTGCCACCAATGGCATAAACAAACCCCTGACAGGCAGCAAATCCATGTCTACACCGCCTGGACAGCATAGGTGCTAACTGGTACCATGTTTTATCAGCTGGTACATAACACAGGGTAAGATTGCGGACCAGCCCATCAGGGGCCAGTCCTCCACATGTGATGATGGCATCTTCATGTGTTTGGAGGCAGAGTCTGGGTCTCTGTGGTGAAATTTCCTGCCCAGAAAACAAGGCACGCCAACGCATTTCGTCCATCAATATTTGTCTGCACTCTTCATTGCTCTGCACAAGCTCATTACACACGAGCTTTGTGTATAAATAGTGCTGGGAGATGGTACCCAGTCGAACGTGTCGAAACAACTCAGCGAAATTTCGCTCCCTCTCCTCTCGATTTTCTTCGATCCATTCCAGAATTGCTTCAAAGACGTCTTCTTCGGCGGTTATGACGATATCATCTCTCGAAATTAAATCCTTAACGTGATCGAAGGAAAGCATCAAAAAGTCTTTCGACCTTCCCACCGTTCCAAAGTTCTGCTTGATTAATTCGCCAGCATAGCTTTGCAAATCTTTGCATTCGTACTTCTCGGCGAATAGGTAGTTGAAAATGCAGTTTGAAGGGGACATGTGTCGTTCAATAAACTTGCAAGCGATGTTTTTGAGACGAGGAAGAAGCAAATAATTCGCAGACGCAATTAGATCTTCCGCGTTCGCCTCAGTTACTTGAATTTCGCCCGTGTAAAGATAAGTCAAAAGCTGATCCATGATTGTAGATGGAATTCCTTCGAGTTTAACCACTGGCGCCGATTTCTCTGCCATGTCGTTTGTAAACAAGCCTTTGAAAAACGTGCTGCTCGCAGCCAAAACACATCGATGAGCTGCGAACATTTTCCCCTCCACATCGAGTGTAACATCGGACAATGATTTTTCTCTTCGGGTTTTGTCGAGTGTTTGCATCATTTCCCAGCAGTAAGGGCTTGTAGTAGGATAAAGCGGTTCTGGGAGAATATTTTCTGCCATCTTGGATTATTATTCTTCCCCGATGTTGTTTCAAGTGACATCTGTCTCGTATGTTCAATGTGCGCGGTCGCCGAGCGACACGCAATGATCGGAATTTATTCCGCCTTTGGCCAAAATATTGATCGAGCGGAAACGTCGGACATTCCAGGATCGAGCCCACAGCTGAATTCAAGTAAATTTTGTAATTTGTTGGTTTAGCAAATCTGTTGCAGTGGCTTCGTCTTCGACTTGTACCGTGGGAATATTATGAATATTTTTCATCCCTTGACTCAAAAATCCCTTTGATTGGTAAGATTACTCAGATATCTGTTTGTTTTTATTTCTCCCTCAATAAGAAACCGAACTTTTGTTTGGAGTTCTAAAGACAATATCCGGTTTTTAGTTTTTCATGGTTTCCTGGTGTTGTGTGTAAAAAACCACAGACAAAAAAGGTCAGAAAATGAAATTGATATTTTTAGTAGACAAGGAAATATTACCAATGTCATGGAAGTAACCGCAGCTGTATATGTAACCGCACTTTGTAAAACTAGCAGTAATCAGATTATAAACTCAACAATGGCAGCTCGTTACACTTAGAAAACCTGAACTGCTGTGTACTCAATCGAAAACGTAAATTTTTTTAGGAAACAGAACCCTAGCCACCGAATTTCGGAGCTGCTGATAGCTCTTATCTCCGAAAATGACAGTTGGCCTTATTTTACAATTCCCGGAAGACGACGTATTTGTCCCTCAAAAACAATAGAAATTTAAATCAGTCCCATCAGACTTCCATTGTTTATACGAGAGTCTGAGATGATGTTTCGCCAAAGAAATCTGTAGTTTTCACTGCAATTAAATCCGAATATCTCAGGTGATTATACCGAACAGATATTTCCAGAAACCAATCGTTGTGTCCTCCTGTTTGAAACCAGGCGTCATGTCGTGGTTGAGTATGGTGGATTACAAGTGCGGATTAGTGTAGTCCTGACCCCGGGGGGGGGGGGGGGGGGGTGACTCCCATATGAAAGTGACGGCGATGCTCGTCGCCTCGCTTAGGGGTGTAAATTGCAGATTTTGGTCTCACTTAGGGTGTTCAGGACAGAAAGCCAATAATTTTACTCATACAGGTATCGCTTAGGGTAGACTATGAACGAAAACTAAAGATTTATCACAGTGCTTCTAAAATCTAATAATAGTATACAGCATTCGATGTCAATATCTTTAGCGCATTTCAAATCACTATAGCTATTATTTGGTTGTCTGTTTTAGCATGGTCTCCTTTAGGGGTCAAATAAACCACACCCAGATTGGTCTCCTTTAGGGTTTTTTTAAATTCTCATTTTCCGACGAGCATCCCCGTCCCTTTCATAATGGAATCCGCCGGCGGGAGTCCTGAAAACTTAGGTGTGTTGATGGTTGCAATGACTGACGTTTTACCATCACCAAACTTCTAGTCATGAGAGATTTCAAAAGACATAGGAGATGCAGATCATTTGCATTGTTCATAACAACACAGTTCCTTATAATTTTTAAAATGAGTTTCGTTCGGGGTCTCGTTGGGTCTGTTTGTTATGACTTTGTTTTCCTCCACTGTCAGTAGGTGTTTGAATTGGAATTTTTTTCAATCCTCTTTCACCTCTCGGTGGCAGCTATTAGCTCTTTCCTTTCCAGAACCTTTCAGGGCAGAGACGTAATCTTTTCAGCTCTAGGAAACCAAAAGAATTTCTGATTTGGCTGAATTGGCTCGCGCGGACTTTTTCTCGCTTGCATTGGTAAAATGTTTTCTTTTGCGGTCTGATATTGGCTGCTCTTTCCGCTGCTGTGATTGGCTACATGAATTGTCTGTCGGAAAACCGTTCACGCCAATCAGAGTTCATGGAGATGCACATAATACTCTATTTTAAAATCATTATCTGAAGATCGATCTGTTGGTTTCTTGCTTTTATTTCTCCCAGAGGAGGAACAACTTTCAACCTATTGTCCTTGCGGAAACTGCGGTGCCTTTGATTGGGATCTTTCACGGGATGCCCCGGATGTTCGGGAAGCCTCGAGTGATCAGGATGATAATACTACCAAAGAAGGTTGTGTTCTTCTTTCAAGTTGGTTGCCTGATGAAATGAAAGAGATTGAATCCCGCAAGGATATCAGCCGGCGATATGATACAATGGATTTCACTTACTCTTCTTTCAAAGTAAGTGCAAGGCTAAGCTCACACAAGCAGGCTCCTTAATGGGGACTCCCGTGGGGACTAGAAAGCAAGAAAAATCGAGGCAAGCGGAGCGAGCGGTTCTTGCTTTGCGGCAGAGGCGCCGCCTTGTACCCTTCCTCAATGCCTTTCTTGCGCCCTATTCCTCTGTTCGTTGTCTGTTCACAGGTTAAGCCCACAAAAGGTTACTTTTTGCTTTAGTCAGTTCCAGCAGTGCCCATCTCCTCCCCCGGAAGTCCAGAGGCGAAGAGATTGAGTTCTTTTCTTACTGTGCTGTAGAGCTTGAACAGCCTGTTCCAGGCGTTTAGATTGTGGGTCGGCGCGAGGGAAAACTATGAGGGAGGTTTTTTTTCTGTTTTGTTTTGTTTGTTTGTTTGGTTTCTTTTTTCTCATGGTGTCATTCCCGGTGTTTTGACCTCACAGAATCGTGACTTCGTTTCATTGATAATATCATCAGCCAAGACAAGAAATTTCTGAAGGGCATATCGAGGTCGATACCTGTTCACTAAGTCCAGAGGCGAAGAAACTGAGTTCTTTCTTACTGTGCTGTAGAGCTTGAACAACTCGTTGCTTCACCTGTTCCAGGCGTTTAGATTGTGGGGCGGCGCGAGGGAAAACTGGAGGGGGGGGGGAGGTTTTTGTTTGTTTGTTTGTTTGTTTGTTTGTTTTTTGTTCTTGCGCCCGATTTTTCTTCCCCCCTCGCCACAAACTTAACGCCTGGAACAGGCTATCTCACTGTGGGACATAAGCCGGTTTGCTGTTTATCTTTTGTTTATTTGTTTGTTTTTAGCTTTGGTTTGTTTGTTTGTTTCTTCGTTAATTCCAATGACCAGAGGTTGGCCCGGGTGCACTACTGGGGTTGCGGAATTCCTGATTTTTTGTCTTAAGAAAGGAAATTTATCGTTAGATGTTTTTTACGAAGCTGCAAAGTTCAACTTGGAAAAGTCTAAACTGTGGTACCATCCAGTAAAAAAGCCGACTAAACGCACTATTCGAGAATTTTAACAGCGGTCAATCTTAGAATACCACAAGAAAAAATGGAAAGCATTCATGTGTAGTAAAAAGTGACAGTTTCCTGCGCTAAAAATATGGCACAGTGCACCCCAACCATCGGTAAAAATTTTTTCCCTTTCCCCACAAACCTTAGAGAGTAGTTGGCAGAATAATTTCAAGAGAAAGAGGTGAAAATCGGGCGAGCTTTTTGTTTTGCAGATAACCAGGCATCGTCGTTGTTTTACATGTATCTGTCTGTGGCTGTCACTTTTTTCTAGTTTGTTTCCGTTATTTTTCGCAGGAGCTACGCGAGCTTGTTCGGCTCCATCATGAAGTTCAGCTGCTATGTTTTCAGTTGCACGTGGAAGAACTTGCCGGCAAAAAACCGCTGCCGCTCCTGGAGAAAATGGACCCTCCGGACGGGTGAGATAAGCCTACACAAAATTTACCTTCTCTTGTCGTGTTATCTCTACCCTGGGTACCAGAGGTTTTTTTCTTGCTAGCGTCGGGCTAAATCGGCCGGAGGCCGACACAACGAGCGGCTTGCTGAGAACAAAAGCTGCAACCGGAAACCGCACAAGAAAAGCCTCTGGCACCCAGGGTATGTTATCTCATATCTTTTCTCCTCTCCTCTCCTCTCCTCTCCTCTCCTCTCCTCTCCTCTCCTCTCCTCTCCTCTCCTCTCCTCTCCTCTCCTCTCCTCTCCTCTCCTCTCCTCTCCTCTCCTCTCTTCTCTTCCTTTTTCTTCACAAATTCGCTGTAATCGGGAATAAAGGTTTCTTATTAGTTTTTCTTTTTACCTACACCTGTAATACGTGTATCCAGTTTTACTCTTTCCAGTCCGGTTTAATTACTATTCATTGGCCGACTAGTTAGAAGATACGCTATCCTTTCCATTTTCAGGGCATTTGTACCTCTGTATCGCATGAGTCATGGACTTCTCTGTGGAGGCGGTAGGGTTTTCCATCCATGGTTCTTGACAACTTGTGAGCCAGAACTTCGAAAGTCAGAGAAAATAAGTTTGCGGGGAGCAAGCTTTCTAAAAGCACACACGACCTGACAGATTTTTTCCACTGCTCCGAGGACATCGATCAGGTTTCAAAATTTATTCTGCGCACTGAAGTTGCTGTACTAAAATAATCAGTTGATTGCAGACACAACTTAAGTTTGCTGTGAAGCCATTAAATGAACGCCATCTACCAACTGCATAATCTTGGTCGGCAGCGGCTAACATGTTGCGCACGCGACGAAAACTTTGATGTTCATTTCAGTGTTAACAAACATCGTACTCGGTTCAGTCATAGAGTCTGATAGCTCCTTGGCCAGTGGATGGTCGCCAGGGTACACGCAGACTCTGGCTACTTGCTTGGTGAGGTCCAGGTGTAGAATGTAAGCCCAGTTTTTGTTTTCTGTGAGCGGAGAATAGAACTTCACCAACCGGTTTTTACGTCTGAACTGAACAAACTTGGTTAATAAAATTTGGGTCTTTTGGATAACAAATTAAAGAAAACACCGTTTGAAAATGTTCCTGTGCGCGAGCGATCCAGGTGAATAAAGGTGGACCGTTCTTACAACCAAATGAACTATCAGATTACTCATAAATGTGAACTCATCAGGACTGCGTTCTGACCAATTGCATTATTATAACGTCCCACCCAAATGTTCTAACCGTTTGGCCCTTTTTACTAGAGACGGATTATCCGTTTGGAACAAACTTGGACCAACAACGCTTACTTCGTTTAGTTATGCGTCTCGTAGTTCGTCTCGTATAGACGGGCACAAGACGGATTATCCGTCGAGACGAACTATCTGCATGCTTCTTTCCGGCGTGGAAAACGAATTACACCCCGACGACGGCTAATCCGTCCTAAGCCCGTCTTTCTACAAGACGAACTCCGATATGCATAACCAGACAAACAAAACATTGTTTGTCCAAGTTCGTCCCAGACGGATGATGCACCTCTAGTGTAAAACGGCCATTATACTGGATTACGTTTAGCGTTTACGTCCAATCTGATTGTCACGATGGACGATCCAACAAATTTTGACCATGTTATTCTTATTTTCACTTATTTTGCCTGTTGATTTGTTTATCTGACTGTTCATTGTGTTATCCAAAGATCCCCTGTAACTTGCAGCAATTTTATGATATGAGACCATTTTAAAAGTGCCCAAGCTTTGGCGGTTTTGTCTTGTTTTTTTAAATTGTGGATTTAATCGAAGTTAACTGTTCTTAATAGGATGTTAAAGAATAGGTTTTCGATATTTAAAGGGCCAGTCTCATGGCGATTTTCCTATTTTCTTGGTCACAATTTTGATTAATTTATATCAAAGTACCTTGCTCACACATGAATTGCTTTTAGACCACCAAGGGGACAATATTTAATGAATTTTCAAAACAAAAACAAGCCAAAATTAGTGTTTTAGAGATTTTATTTGAGACACAAGGGCAGAAACTTGAAAAATTCTGCCAGAAGGTTTCAAGTCGGACGCCATTTCCATCCTGGCGATCCCTATCCAGACATACTTATTACAGTTTCCATGTACTGGAATACCCATTTCAGTACTACTGGACCATTATTAATAGGCTTCCATAGATAAAAATGTGTCGTTTGGCTTTTCACAGTGATACTAGAAATTGATGAGACTGCCCCTTTAAATCCTGGTAACTAAAGAGCATGTACTGTTATAACGGTAGTAGAAACTGAACAGTAAACCATATGAAATTCCCCTCTGCTTAATTAAAGCCCCGCTAAAACGAACGATATTTTTTGTCCGGCTAGAGTTACAGTAAAATGTATGGAACAAAACCCCGATATAAGGAACCCTAGTACAACAAGTCCCCGCCGGCTATAACGCCGACCTAACGAAACCCTGGTTTAACGAAATCCCCGATATCATTGCCTGCGTGCAGATATCACTGACGACCTGAACACAATCCAGAAGGCCTGATGCAACTGATAAGCGTCATCCTGCAACTGAAGCTGAATGCGAAACAGTTCAACAAAGATGCATGCAGAACTTATATGTCGACATTTATTTCAAATCTGGAGAGTCATTACACGATTAAACCGAATGATGAGTGCTCCAACATAACACTGTTTAATTAATTAGCCAAATCCGATGTAACGAAGACTTCCGTGTTCACAAAGTCGTTATAACCTTGCTTCCTCTTTAAGGAAACAGTCCCTCAGCATTTCGTTAACGGTTCCACTGTAAACGTCAGGAACTAAAAATCCTTTGACCCCGGTCATATTTGAATCCATGAACAACGACTCTTCTCACCTTTTTAGTTATTTATTTATTTTTCATTTTCCCTTTTTTCCAAACCCAGAAAATTGTTTGCGCCGGGATGTCAAGCAGAACGCACCCAAAGTTTCATTCTTCTTTCAAGAACAGCGTGCTTTTCTGTCGACATTTTTATTAGCCTAATCGGACGGGTGAAATAACCGGGCCAACTGCTTCCAGCAATCTGTTTTAGAAGAACTGCCAAGAGATTTTCACGCGTGCTCGCGTGTCGATTTATTCAATTATCTGTGAACGGAAAAGAAGAGTTGCTTGTAGACTAATACAAATATCAACATTTCTGACCTGGACTGTTGAGTTTGGGTGATCCAAATTTGGTTCAATGTTAGAATTTCCTTTCGGAAGTCACGCGCGAATCCGCGCGAAGGGCGCTAGTTCCCAGTCCACAAGAGCTTTCAAATTGGCCAGGCTCCTCACGCCAACATGGCCGACGATCGGTTCGGTGGTGGAGTCTTTTGCTGATTTACTCCTGTTTCTCGCCATGAATGACTACGAGGAAGATACTTGGAGTAAGTACACAGTTTAGTAGAAGGTAAAATTTAGTAATCATGTGGTGTTTGGTGAAAATGTTTGCAAGTCACACCTCTACTTAACTTATATAGGGTTCTGTTCTCGTGTATCGCAACATAGTGGCAGATAAGCTTACAAAACACTAATCTACAGACTACAAGGAAACAATGTCTAAAAAAACAAAGGAAATACAGTGTGAATTCCCTTCCATACCGGTACAAGAGGACAGAGGCCGGTTTCGAGAAGGAGCAAAATGAGCAAAAGAGAAAAGGCAAAGGAATTTAGGTGTTTTTATTGTTAATTGAAACTTTCACTTTTTCTGCCTTTCTCTCTAAGATTGAATTATTACCTGTAATTTTCCGTACTAACTAGTCTTGTATTCGCAGTTTTTCGGACATTTTGGTGTCTTGTTGCCAGAGTATTATTGGTGATTTCATTCATGCATTCTTGGCCCAGTCTACAGCTCTTTAGTGTTGGGATAACAAAGGTAGAAATATTAGATTGTGCAGTTACATGTACCTTGGTTTTGCCTACACATAAGCCTGTGTGAACGTCAGTTAATATGAGGCCTTCCAAGGTGGGTTGCTGTGTCCTCGTGTCATGTCCTTCCAAAATACACAGGGTGCATTTCAAGAGGACTACATTGTACATGTATGGCGAAGATCTTCGGATTTCTTAGAAGACTTAAGTATTTCTTTGGCATGGCATTGACGTGAAATGCACCTAGGCAAAATAATGATGTCACTCTTTGAGTTGCAGAAATTGTCGCTGTCACCAAACATTGTGCATGACAGAAATTATCCGTGGATAACAAATTAGGAACTGCATGTACTGTGACTCTTTATTAAGTAATGCTTGGCCAACTCCTTGGTTCAGACCATTTTCTGTAGTGCATGAATGAAATACCTGTGATTGGTTCTGTTTGACATTCTATTTTTTAAAATTATTTTGCAGGTATTGCCTCATGGAAGGCAGACATCCCAGGCAAAGTGTCTTATGTCAAACATGCACTGAGTTGTTCTCAGTTTCCAGAATGCAGCAGAAATGTGATTCACATGTTAGAAAAATACTTCAAAGCACATGCACCGGAAACTCCTCCAAACCCTGGACTCTATCTGTCAGCCTTTCTTGACGATGTGATTGACTTGTATATATTTCACACCAAAGGATCAGGAGCTAATCCTTTGTCTGCCATTCAAGAACTTCAGCTCTTGGAGGTTATTTGTTCTTGTTTTCAAGAGCAGCCATCTGACATTGTAAGATGTGGAGTGTTTTATTTATTGTTTGGGATATCCACTCAAGACATAAAGGATGGAAAGGTAGGCTTTTAAAGATTTAAACACGAAGCACTTTTAACCTGAAAAAATTGCACACTTTCACACAATTCAGGTTTAAAGTCTTCTTTATAGAGATCTATGCAGTCATGATAAAGATATGAATACTAAATTAGCAATTAAAAATTACACAGGATCCTTTTTAATTTTATGCTCCTTGAGAAACATGCAAGGACTAAAGGACTATGTACATAGGATTCTACAGGATCTTATGTGTAAGATTCTTGTTACATGCAAAAATAGATTTAGTAGAAACTATTCGGCAGTAATAAGAAAAGCTCTGGAGGTAAGAGCCAAAGGTGAGTGTTTTCACTGCTCTTTTGGAGTGTCTGTGACTTTTACTTACATGCATGGAAATAAACAAATAAAGGACCCTATTTCTTTTGTGAAGTTACATGTAGCTGTTGTTGATTGATTGATTGACTGATTGATTGATTGATTGATTGATTGATTGATTGATGGATGGATGGATGGATGGATTGATTGATTGATTGATTGATTGATTGATTGATTGATTGATTGATTGACAGGAAGGATGGAATTCTAAAAAAGAGCTGGTCTCCATTATCAAAGTCCTAATCTGGGATGTCTCCAAATTAAGCACTGTATCTGACCAAAATATGTTTAAGTAAATAAAATGCAGCATATCAAATATATTTACATGTATTGTAGTACTTAATTTGATTTTGAATTGCAGGTTGACAGGAAGGTTGAAATTCTAACAAAACTGGTCTCCATGGCTGTAGCACTGCAGTGTGATCATCTGTTGGAGTCCATGGCTGTCTGGATGCAGGTTTGACATCCTTCAAATATTTTAGTCCCTTAATAAAGGCCTGATATCAACATACAAATTATTCTTAGTAGCCGTCTTTCTTACAGTTAAATCCTGTTAATGTGGACACTGTTGAGACCCAAAAAAATGTCAATTTGTATTATGTACATATCACTCCTAGTGGTATGCAGGACTGTTTTGTACTTGTTTTTTTGCTGACTTCTCTGTTCATTTCAGAGGCATCAACATAGACCTAGCATTGTGTTAAAAGTGACTTCCTCCATAGTTGAAGATTATACTTGTCTGGTCCCAGCATCATTACCATTCCTTCAGAGTCTTGCATCTCACTCACCACTGATGGCTTGTCAGTTGATGGTTGCTCTCATCAGTCTCTATCCTGTTGTCACAGATGACAAGCAAAAAGGTCAGATAAAGTGATACAAAATGGTCATTTTTGAACTTAGTTAGTCATTAGTCAATAGACAAAAAGTATAGTAAAAAATGGTTAAAATTGGGCACTAGTATTTAGTCTATTAATCTTTCATTTACAAAGTGAATCTCCCTCATTGACAACATTTAGTTACGGGACTTTCCTAGACTTATATGATCCTAACCTTATTTAGTGATGTAATTGCTAATTCTACAAAGAGCACATTTGCCTCAATTGTTACAAATCATTAAATAAAAATGGTCTGAAGCTATAATAAATTAAATCAAACAAATATTACTGTTACGTGTATTAATGGCAAATTATTTGAAGGTGTTACTGTAAAATGACGTCTGAGTAACGACCGCAGAAATTCCATACTGATGATGTGCCTCTACCCAGATCTTGGTATTGCTTCTGATTGGTTAGAATTTTCTTTCAACCAATCAGAAGGCTTGGAATTTTCTTTCAACCAGTCAAAAGCACCGCCAAGATCTGGGTAGAGACACGTCATCAGTATGGAATTTCTGCGGTCGTTACTCAGACCTCGTTTTGCGAGGGCTCAAGTGGCGACCTCATGAAACATCGGCTGTTTTCTCGACTATGTATGTTATAGTGATGGTGTTATTGAAATTGACTGAAATCAATTGTTAAAGGATCTGTATTAAATATTGTGGCAACCATAATTTTTTTGCACAGCTTTCCAGTAAAAAATTATGTTCTACACAGGCACTAAACCTTATCACACTGTGTGACACCTATGGGCTATTCCAAAGCTTTTTTCATTTCACCAGACACCTCATTTCCAGTACCCATCCTCTCAAACCTGCCTCCTTTGTTTCATAAGGTTGTGGCTTAATTGGGTTAAGATTATCATTACAGCTGAATTCTAGCAAGTGGCTTCAATTGATTTAAAGAATATTGCCCTGAGTTGTTGTTGTTGTTGTTGTTGCAGTTTTTCATTGTTGTTGCTATTCTTTTTTTCTGCTGATTTGTGCTTCTTTCTGGAGGAAAAAGTCCGTGGTTACTGGCTATTTTCTCCAGAGCAATGAGGCCTGTAAATACTTTTTTTTTAATAAAAGTAGATGCAACAAAGCGGTAGATGTAGCTGCAAATTACATCTTCTCACCTTCTCTCTGTGAAAAAAATGTTTTGCTGTTTAGTTAGTTTTGGTTGTTGTTAATTGCAAGGACAAGGGTACAAAGAGGCTTGTAGTTGTTTCCTGGCATCGCTCATTGCTATCTGCATGCCTGGTGCAGGCTAGGACAAGAACCAACAGTTAACTCAATTCATACACTACTGTAGGTGAAAGGCGGCCACTCCTTTCATTGCACCATCTCTACCTCCCAAAAGTTGCCTTAAGGCCAATGGTTTTACACCTTTATCTTTAATTTTTACATCTCCTAATCTGACATTTCAGTTGATAGATCATCGCGTGACTCCTCAAACCTGCCTCCTACATCTCTTCTGAAAGTCGTGGCTTCCTGGGTCAGCCAAAACCCTGACCTGTGTTCAACAACTTGTTCTGCTACTCTACTGACAACGGGACGCCTGCGTGGATCAATAGCCCCACCTGAATCTACCCCTCTCCCCTCAAGTCCCATATTAGGCTTGCTTCACTGGGTGGTACTAATTCCACTAGTAGGTAGCAGTGCAGCAAGGGATGGACACACCCTGCATGAAACTAGGCTCTTATGCTCACAACTTCACCTTGCAATTATTCAAGCATTCTTATTGGCTGGAAAAAATGAAGAGAATCCTCAAGATGAAATGGAACTGGAGCCAGGTGAGGTTATGGACGAATCAGACTCTCGTCATCTCATCAAAGGAACAGATCTGAAGCAACTCACACAGGATATGACAAAACTAATTGACAAGCTTAAAAATGTTGAGTTCAACCACAGCATTACTGATCAACAAGTTCAACTGTCACTGGATAGATTTGCACAAACTCTGCAAGTTGCTATAGCAACAGGATGTCTATCTGCTACCAAAGGTAACTCCGTAATTTTCACGCAACATCTTAGAGATGGAATGTCGTTGTAACCTGTTATGAATTAATCTACCATGGTTTTCTTTTTACCGTATTTGTAGTACCATATTATTTTCATTTTAGTGTTTACATGTACAGACATTGCTATAAAAATAGCATCTTAGTGCCAGTGTTGATCTTTATCCAAAATTACCAAGGCACGTTAAACGTATTATTTGTTGATTTGTCACATTTATTCTAAAATTACCTATGACTCGCCATAGCCACAGTTTGTTTTAAATATACTTCACGTTTCTACAGCTCTCACCCATAAATATGCACTGGCACTGGAGTGACTGGAACACGTGCCCCCAAGCTTCTGAGGACTCCAATCAAGCTTTGAAACTAAAAAATATATAATTTTTTTGGAAATAAATCAAATGGAAAAACATAAAGTTCAAACATTGTTAAAATGTGGGTGGGTAAACCGTGTAGGAGTTTTCCATGGCCCCAAACTGCATTAATTATTTTTGTTGGGAAAGAGGAAAAGGTAACCCGTGACGAAAAATTATGGACAGGAAAACGGAAAGGGGACACCCCTCTTCCCTTGTACATGTAAATGTTTCTCCAATTTTACCTTAAAATTTTGTCCTTGCATGCCAGCTTTCTGCGCCTCTCCCACAAACTGACTGCCTGGAATGGGCTGGACAAAAAATATACAAGAGCATAAGCTATAAGTTGACCAACTGATAGACTGTACGTTTATTCTTCCTACAGGGAAAAGGGGTTTGGGGGCTTGCACGTCTAAGGGACACACAGTCTCAAATCACTGTCATTCGTTACCTTGACGATAAGAATTTTCTGTTCTTGCAGATGAGTTGCTTTATATGTGTAAACTTTTGCCAGCCAACAGGTTAGTTTTACTTTCAATATTAACAGTTTGAAGTTGGAGGCGATGTTCTCAAATGTTTGAGTTGAGATTGAAAAATTCAAGCAACCCATAGGTATATTGAATAACAACTTGAAACTAATAATGACTTACAGTAGTCGATTACTTTAAGTGTTCTTTGCCACTTTTATACACACGGCAGTTTAAAGTCAGTGTCAACAACAGTTTGTTATAGACAACTGTTATTTTATGACAAACGACGTGGTGACTGATAGTCGTTGATAACTGTCCTATAGGAGGCAAACAAAACTGTAGTGATGTCAAATTTAAAGTATTTTTTCCCTTTCAAAGGAAACCTACCTGGTTGTCAACAACTTTTTCTATGTTTGTTATCGGCGACTTGTTTCACACGCCGACTGCAAGACAAGTCGGGCAGTAACCCATGACAGGTCGATAACTTTATACAATCGACAACTAAGTGGTCACTGATAACAATTTCCCTTTGTTGTGGAGTTGGAAGTCAGCGAATGCAGAGTTCCATGATCTATAAAGTGTCGTTTTCCTTGATCCACTGAGAGAACAATAAAACTATATCGCAGGCCATAGCCTGCTTGCAGGCGGTTTGTGGGTGTTTTTATCGCGGAAGACCCCGGAAAACGCGGAGTTCGCGATCGCCGGCGTCATCTTGGGCGCGCGCGAAAATTCGGTCTGGGGAGAGTGACAAAGCGAGAGAGAGGGGGCGGGGAAGCGAGAGAAGAACGGCCTGCCCGAAAACCCGTCTTCTGCGAGTCGCAGATTTTGACTTCGTCAACCGGCGGACGAGGCATTTTGGTTGGTCGATTTACTGTCAATCATCGTCAGTTTGGAGTCACGCAGAGAAGAAGCAGATCAGTGAGACAAAGTAATGTCGGAGAATCATGCAATCGAGCGAGCGTTAGAATTTTTTAAAATTGAAAGATAGAAACGTTGTTTTGAAGCCTGGGCAAAGGCGAGCTGTGAGCAGTCCACAAAAAGGTGAAGATTTCCTGGCTGTTCAGCCTATACTGGCTTTGGGAAAAGCATGATTTTTACGGTCCTCGGAATCGCAAAGAGGGAGAGCGGCCGTTCATCGGGTGTGTTGTTAATTTACCTGTTGAAAAGGATAGTTTCGGACCAGTAGTAGAACTCACTGCTGAGAACATTAGCAGAGTACTGGAGGAGCCAGCCGGGTTTATTTAAAGTTCCGCCGAACAAGTGTTGAAAGAATATGTGTGAATAGGCTTTTTCAAATTACACAATCAAGTTGTTTTGAGGTAATGCAAATTTGTGATGTGAAAGTCCATCGGTTTAAGTTAACTTAAGGTTAAATATGCCGCTTGTTTTATAACAAACTCGATCGGTTTATTTTATTGAAGCGAACTTGAGTTGAAATTTGTCGCTTCCTAAAAGAAACCTCAAACATACATTCTCTGATTAGAGCTGAAAGCGACGTGTCGCTGCTTATGTCGCGGGGATTTCACGAAAACTTCAAACACAATCTCATTCAACTTGCTTCTGGCGATCGAACTAGCGGGTATTAAAGTGTGTTGCACGTAAATTGTAAAACTCGGCCAGTTGATTTTCATGTTTTACTGATAATAAAGCCAAAGAAATTTGGTAAAACACGTCACGACTGCAAACGAATTGAAAGCTATGGTCGATTGCGTTGTAAGTAGACTTGCCCACAGTTCGAGCTCAGAGTTTTTTTTCAGTTTTGCAGTTGAATACAGGCGTTGTATAAAAGACCGTGAAAACGGAACAATCAAAAGGATACAAGGAGAGTGCAGAATGCACTGGGAATAATCAGGGGAATAATAGACTCAAAAAACTGACAAGCGCGCTACACGTGAGTTTGTTTTGAATTACAGAACATGAATGATGGCCTGTCACAGGCCAATGATTTTATTGGCTGATATGGAATGCGTGACAAGTGGCACCGGAAGCGATGTGGCGGTAGAGCGGCGACTCACAGGAGACGGGTTTTCGGGCAGGCGGTTTTTCTCTCGCTCCACCCGCCCCCTCCCCCTCGCTTTGTCACTCGCTCCAGACCGATTTGCGCGCGTGTCCAAGATGGCGCCGGAGATCGCGAACTCCGCGTTTTCCGGGTTTTTCCACGATAAAAACAGCCACAAACCGCCTGCAAGCAGGCTACGCAGGTCAACGTCTGAGGATTTGAAATTAACACCTTTTTTCTCTTCTTTTGCATCAGGTTGCTTACCACAGTCATAGGAAGCCTGGGTACTAATCAGTGATTACTTAAGGCGAATCACCGAGGTTTGCTTTGTGTGAGAACAATGTCTGTTGATAGTGAGATCAGAGACTGTCTTGATTTTTTTGGTTGTTTTATAATTCTTAGCCAGTCACAAACAGACTTTTTCTCGGTATGATTGTGAAGTTAAAACGTGAATGGTAAAAAAAATACCTTAATTGTCTGCAAGGCATTGTGCTGTGTTGTGGTTCTTGACGTTTGACAATTTTCCACAGCACACAGAGGGTCATTTGTGATATGGTTGTGTATCTGCAGTCCTCTAATTGTGAAAATGAAAAAATGGAAACGTAATGCAAAGCGCCTTAACGCAATGGTGACAATCCTTTAATTTCTCCTTACAATATCACTACTTGGTCAAACACAATAGTCACGAGAATAAAGGAAATGATCGCCAAAAACAATATGTCTTGATTTTGAAGCAAATTCACCCAACTAGCCCCGTAGGAAATACATAGAGAAAAGTGAGGAGAGCACGCATGTTGATATTGGGTTTGAAAGGGTTAAATGAGAGCATTTGCAAATGTCGCTTTGCTCAACAACACTTTAGTCCTTCCCGCCTCACAAGAGAGCTAGGCACCATGTATAATTATGTAAGGTGAGGGTAAAGTCGCACTCGAGCCAAGGACGCCCACACGGCCGGTGCTTATCCCGGTTTCTGTGGCATAAAGCAACTAAGAGTATTGCTACTCCCCCCTGGATGGGATGCTAGTCCATCGCGGGGCTACCCCCAGCAATATGTCGCCAGTACCCATTTTATACACCTGGGTGGAGAGAGACAATATGGGGTAAAGTTTCTTGTCTAAGGAAACAACACGAAGGCAGGGACTGGGCCTTGAACCACCGAACTTCAGATCTGAAGTCCAACGCGCTCACCACTGCACCACCGTGCTCCCTAAAATGTAACTGCACATATGTTAAACTAGTGTGAGGTAGAGACGAGGTCTGTTAACCTCACGAAGAAAAAGAATGGGACTAACCAGTTCAATAGAGGTTTTGTTAGAGCTGGTTCACAAATTTGTCCAAAGTATCGTTCAAACGTACTCGCAGCAAGAAGTTCTCTATAAGCATAATTTTTCTTGTGACACTTTCGCAAAGTTCTGCAAAAATTGCACGCCATTTACACGAGAATCTTTCCTACTTTGTACAATAGTTAACAGTAGTTTTTCTCAAAAACGCAAATATGTGGAATCAAACCGTGAAATGTCCATCTTTGCAGTCCGTATAGCGAAATTCGGACAGCTCAGGGAATCAATCAGCTTGCACCGTTTGGGGGACCAGTTCAGTCATTAATAAACATGACTATTAATTTGCTCTGGAACATGTTGTTTTTTCTCTAATTTTTATGAGTCTTAATTTATGTTCTTCGATATTAGCTATAAACTGGAATTGTTTTTCGGATTCATGTCATTTGTTGGCATGCCTACTGGTTTTCGGTTGTGTCTACCCTCTGAAATGTTCATAATTATTGTAGTGTTTGATTCCCACGGAAACATATGCGTCATAAACCTTTCCACAAAGTAATCCACAAATTCAATAGCAATTTAAAAAGTACAATACGCTTTTTTATACCATTAAGCTAGTTCTTTATTATTTACTCTGGCTTGTACTGCTTTGTTTAAATCGTTTCTATAAATGTGAAGAAAAAACACCAAAAGCCATCTTCCATTAACCGCTGAAGATGTTTATGTGGTTAGGCGCTCTGTAATAACCTAAGAAGTCAAGTGCCCCCGGCTATATCAAAAAGAAAACTTTCCAACCAATCAGCGGAGGCAAAACTGGAACAAGTGGGACTGGGTGTGTTTTCTTTTAAAGGCTGTCTTGTCTATTGTTTCATACATTAAAAACGCTATTGACGCCAGAATATTATCGCAGTGCAACTGAACTGTAAGGCTACTACGTACATTGAAACAAGGGGGTTAGTTTCTAAAGAAACTGTGGTGCTGCGTCGGTGAGGACGCGAAACACACAATTTTGGATTTATCAACTGAGTTATTGAGGTCAATTGGCCACCGTAAAGAGATTGAAAGTTGACATTTCGAACGTTAGCCCTTCGTCAGAGCGAATCCACCGTAAAGGGATTGAAAGCTGACGTTTGGTTCGCTCTGACGAAGGGCTAACGCTCGAAACGTCAGCTTTCAATCTCTTTACAGTGGCCAATTTACCTTATCAACTCAGTTGATAAATCCAAAATTTTGCGTACTACGTGCATTGGTTGATATAAAGCCCCCGGGGTTAGGGGGTACTCCCTAAGATGGGGAGGACAAGTGAGACACTTTTGGGATGTGGATAAAAAGACAGAGTCACAAGTCCCGCACATCCGTGCTCTGGTAGTCACAAATGGGCACTATGGCCACGTCCTTAGGAACAAAGAAAAGCGTGAAATTCGCCTAGCGGAGAGGATTCCATGTAAGATCTTAAACGACCACATTTTAATGACAGTCATGAGAGCGTGGCTGACAATTTCAACTTTCAACAAGTATTTTACATCTGTTGGACGTTTAACAGCTTTTAAAGCCAATCAATTAGCCAAGGATCACAATTGGAGTCTGGATCTGAATGCTTATACATCTTATGGAATCTTATAGAATGCCATATCACTATGCCCTCCAACAAAGCGCCCGGGATTTACAAAGTTCCAGCAAGAATTGTTAAAGATAGCCTACCAGCAACAATTCACATAATTGCATGCATGATGAACAATTCCTTCAATGCAACACCTCCACACGAAAATTGTATGGCCGCTTAGAGATACGACATTTATAAATGTCATATCGTCGCGCGACCATACATATAATATCCTCTATATATCATTTTTACCCGTGTTATCTAAAGTAAATGAAGTGCTGGCTCACAAACAATTTTGTTAACTTCTTGAATGCTGATAACAAGTATCAGGCTATCAAAATTTCACAGGGGCAATCGTTAATATCACTCCACAGAGACATTCCTATTGTATGTCACTGACGAGTTACTGAAAGCTATGGATATAAAGAACGTTCCAGTTCTGGTGATATGGTAGGAGCTGTACCATAGTGACTCGTCTGGACTCTTATCTCAAGGATGCTGATTTCACTAAGTTATTTCAGTCAGCATACAAGGCTGGCCATAGCACTGAAACTGCACTCATCCGGGTTCAGAATGACATTCTCCGTGCTATGTACACTGCTCCGCTTGCGGAATCAATTAAGCAGCATGACATGGCCTATCATTTTTATGTAGATGACACGCAGATCTATATGGCCTTCCGTCCGTCATTTACAGGGGAGCCGGAATATTTCAAATCTAGAATTGAATTGTGCATCCAGGATATCGGATGTTGGATGACAACAAATAAATTGAAATTGAATAGTGATAAAACGGAGCTCTTAGTTCTCAATGCTAGACACCGGCCCCTGCCTACGCTTAACTCCATCTTTGCCGGGACTGATCTTATTATTGCATCTGAATCAGCGAGGAATATCGGCGTTTGGTTCGATAACTTAGTTTCGATGGACAAACAGGTTACCTCTATTTGTAAATCAGCGTTTTATCATCTACCTAATATTGCTAAAATAAGGAAATTCATATCGTTCAAGAACTGTGAGACACTGGTCCATGCATTTGTAACATCTAAGTTGGATTATTGTAATTCTCTCCTGTCTGGCCTTTCACAAAACCAGATTCAGAGGTTGCAGTATGTCCAGAACTCAGCCGCACGCCTCCTCACTGGTACTAGGAAATATGACAACATTACACCCATACTGAGAGAGTTATATTGGCTTCCAGTGGCCGAACGAATTCATTTTAAAATTCTACTTTTAACATTTAAATCGTTAAATGACATGGCGCCTTTTTATTTACGTGAACTTTTATCGCCATATATTCCCTCCAGAACGTTGCGCTCCTCTAGCAAATCCTCGCTTCAGTGAATACCTAGATGCAATCTTAAGACGTATGGTCAAAGAGCATTTTCATATATTACACCCGTGGTATGGAACTCTCTTCCAGAGGATATGAGGAGCTGCAGGTCCTTGACTACTTTTAAAACAAAGCTGAAGACCTTTCTTTTTAAGCGTATTTTTTAATTGACTCTGCATTATACAATTATTATTATTATTATTATTATTATTATTATTATTATTATTATTATTATTATTATTTTGTTTAATTGTAAATATTGTCAATTCTATTATTTAATTTTAAATATTGTAAAGCGCTGTTGGATACCCTGTAGAAACAGCGCTATATAAATCATCATCATTATTATTATTGTTATATTGGATATGTCAAAAGCTTTTGACAGCATTAATCATGATGGGTGACTGTTGAAACTTCGTAGCCTTGGTGTGCCACCATCAGTTTTGGCCTGATTTTATACCTACCTGAAATTATCATTAATTATTTATTATTATTATTTATTATTATTATTTATTATTATTATTATTTATTATTATTATTATTATTATTATTATTATTATTATTATTATTATCAAAGGAAGATACCCAACGTGTTCGAATTGGAGATGTGGTTTCTCTGTCTCTCCCCCTTGAGTATGGGTGTGGCACAAGGTTCCATTCTTGGTCCATGTCTACTGTATATGTTGTACTTCAATTTTATCCTTGGTTCAATTTTTATTTTCTTTTGTTTTATATTAATTATCATATATTTACATAAAAAAGAATAAAGGAAAATAAAAATTGAACCAAGGATAAAATTGAACTACAACATATACATTAATGATCTGCTATCTATACTCTAACACTGTCAAACGGCGCGTTATGTTGACGATTGGAACTATACCTCAAACTTTAAGGACTAGTGATTTTTGCGATGCTATTTCTCGTGTGAATTCCGATCTTAGAAACATCTGTAAATGGTGCTGTCAGAGCTCCCTGCCCATTAATCCAGACAGAACTAAACTACTTGTAATAGGTGTGCCAAAGTCATTACAACAGCTACTTTATTTCACAATTTCACTTTGTGTAAAGTAATATCACCAGCACTGGTAACAAAAGACCTACGGCTTGTACTTAGATCAGCACCTTTCTTATGATGAGCAGAAATATGTCCAGGTTTGCACGCAGCTGCGAAAATTACAATTTTTGCAAAAAATTGGAAAATTCGTCGAGTCGATGTAAACCTGTCAAAGAAGGCCATGACAAGGCCTACGATTTTTGCGAAAACAGCGAAAATTGCGATTATTGTAAAATCTGCGAGAAATTGGAAAATTCGTTGAATCAATGTAAACCTGTCAAAGAGGGCCATGACAAGGCCTGCGATTTTTGCGAAAACTGCGACATCGCGTACAATGCCTATTGTTCTCGGGACATTTACTTCCAGTTCAAGAAAGTTTGTAGATCTGTCATATCGCGTGTTATTATGCATAGACGCTTAGAAAGAGCTTAATTGATTGGTTGCCATGAACGCAAGGCGATGCTCATTATGATGTAGGCGGCCAACTAGACAATGAACGAAGCTCGCTATTGTTTCGCCTTTTGTTTCGTAAAATCGAACATATGCGCATATTTCGCGTAGAACATTTCATGAAACGGTTTTCCATTTTGATCTGGTATTTCGGATTTCGGTATTTCGTCTGGGCAAAAGTTACAGCACAGAAAGGGAGCCATGTCGAATCATCACTGCGCGAGCGAGGTGATTGTGTCGTAAATAAATTCAGCATTTCGCTTGTTTGTGGTTTGTGTGCGCAAGCGGCAGACACTGTAACGTTTTGCTTCTGTCTTTGGGAGCTTTTTAACTTTTATGTGAAACAAAACAGCGGATAAGTGAGTTTTAATACAATCCCTAACAGAGCCGAAAATCTAAAGCTCGATCGTGGTCAGCGATCGTAGCGAACATAAGGATATGCGTCACACAAGCAGTTCGTATCTCAGAGGTAAAATGCTTCGTTGAAGTAAATCAAATACTACGCTCGGGTGCCCGTAAACTTCTCGCCATTTCATTGACCGATTTTAAAAACTAAAACGGATTCTGTTCGAGAAAAGGTCCATCTTTCATTTGCCACACGTAGGTTTTCTCAAAGCAGTCTAAATTTTCTGAAAATCTCTTTCGAAAATGGACTCCATACAAAAAAAAGCCCGTTTTTGCTGTATTTTCAAGTTCAAAAGGATAGTCCTTACTCTTGTTCAATCTTTTTCGTTTTAGGCTTAAATTGCAGATACAACATTCTTCTTCAAAAAGCCGCCCGTAGGTTTTTAGGGTTTGACTTCTGGAAAGCAGGAAGACAAGTTTTATCAGAGCTACTTGACCAATTTGAGCCCTTTCTTCTCTTATTTTGAGCTATTCATAGCCCACTCTCATTCAAATTTGCCGCTTCACAGCCTTATGAATAATTGATAATGCCCACGCATTCTGCGCGATGAAAATGCGATTATTGTAAAATCTGCAAAAAATTGGAAAATTCGTCGAGTCAATGTAAACCTGTCAAAGAGGGCCATGACAAGGCCTGCGATTTTTGCAAAAACTGCGAAAATTGGATTATTGTAAAATCTGCAAAAAATTGGAAAATTCGTGGAGTCGATGTAAACCTGTCAAAGAGGGCCCCGACAAGGTCTGCGATTTTTGCGAAAGCTGCGAAAATTGCGATTATTGTAAAATATGCAAAAACTTGGAAAATTGGTCGAGTTGTTGAAACCTGTCAAAGAGGGTCATGACAAGGCCTGCGATTTTTGCGAAAACTGCGAAAATTGTGATTATTGTAAAATCTGCAAAAAATTGGAAAATTCGTTGAGTCGTTGAAACCTGTCAAAGAGGGCTAAGACAAGGCTTGCGATTTTTGCGAAAACTGCGAAAATTGCGATTATTGTAAAATCTGCGAGAAATTGGAAAATTCATGGCATAGGTTTAAAGTAACTAAATAACCGTCATTGCCGTTCACAAGGGCACATTAACACTCTAATAAGTGAACGCATTTGCCAAGGCATCCAGTTCAACCTTGGAGGGAGACTGGTGCTGAAAGCGTTCCTCGTTCAAGTCTTTTCGCATAATTTCGAATAGCTTACTATCGATGGTAATTAGTTACGAAAGTTACAAAACCAGTAGCATTAAATGTAAACTGATAAATATGGGTTTACTCACAAATCCACTTGTTGTTGTGGTTAAGCTGGAGGGAACAAAATGTTGTTTCAGACTGTTATACTTTTGTCCTTTGTGTGATGTTTTACGTGGTCACGGAAGCTTATGACCAAGATCAGAAATTCCTGTGGTGCTGCATCAGTGAAACTTAAAATTATATGAAGGAAAGATAGTCGGAAGAATGAAATAATATTGTTGTGGAAGTTTTAGATGAAATCTTGCTCAATATCCTTGACCCAAATCAGCAATGACTTGTAATTTACAGCACTCAATATGTGTGAAAAGCCTTTGGTCAAATCTTCCCTGCTAGCAGAGGCCCCTTTTCCTTTGTATTCGCTGAGCTGACGGGCGGGTCGAAATGCACTGGGTCGAAATGAACTGTGTTGAGCATGCGCCACGGTTACTTAGCCATCGAACGGTCAAGTGATGCTTTTAGCACGCGATCAGCTAACGACTCCCACCTTTCTCAACTGGCGCGCCAAAAAAACCTGCGCAGTTTTGTTGTTGTGAATGGCGAGTTCAACAAAAACTCGACAAAAAAAGTAGACAGTTCGTCTAGAGATAGTTGTTGTCTAATCTGCGTATTAATTTCAAGTTATCTGGACAAGGAAGCTTTTTTAACATGACCACAACTCCAGGAATCAAAGAAAATTTAACCCATTGACGGCCGCGTGTTTTTTGATCGCTTCACAAAATTAGCAGTTGGTAGTAAACAACCCCATGTACAGTACGAAAGGACAATTTATAGGCTCGAAAAACAACATTTACTTGATCTAGAATAGTTAAAATTTCTAACTTTTGAATAAAATACACCTGTTGTCAATTAACAATTAGCCAAAAATACGATCTCAAAGTCAAAAGTTTGAAAATTTCTGGAAGAGATTTCTCACGTTGTCTCGAGCGTGACATCAAACCACAGCAGAGGATTTGTGTCTGTTTAGGTTAGATGATTATATTTCTCAATTTTATGAATGAAGATACACAGAAGAAGAGACAGTAAGCTTTTCTAAATAATACATTTATTAAAACACGCCTTTATTTTTTTCTGAAGACCAAACGCGTTCAATTCTTTCTTCGAGGGAAGCTACGCGCAAACGATTTTGCTCGATGCGTAAGTTATTTTGAAGAGCATTTACTTTATTTTAGTGATGCGAACTGTGCACGTTTTTCAAAACTTTTACGAAAACTGTAAGGAATATGAAGAATCTCTCAATTAAAAAGCCATTTCCATACAAATTTAAAATCAAATGTGTAATTTACTCTACCGTAGACTCGTAGAAGTGCTGGAGCATTTCCCACAAAGTCCGCAGCTCGAAAAATCTTTGGAGATGGAAGATTGTCCTTCGCCTTGGCAGATGTTTTCCTCGCTCTAGAAGCTCTAAATTCCATTGCTTAACTTGTCGAGTGTTTCTTAGAGCTTGTTCTTTCGATTGTTTATCTTTCCGTCGTCCATGTTAACAAAAACGAGAGAAAGTAAACGTTGTAACTCTTCACGAGTTAAGTTCTCTTTCCAGGTCGGCATGTTACTACGCGGGTCACTAAATGACAGCGGAATAATTGTAAAGGAATGTGCGAGACACAGTGGGCTCGAGTCAAGGTCAGCAAACAATACAGGGAGCATGCGTTTCGGAAATCGCCGTCCACGACCATGGACGGCGGCTGAATCAAAACGAGTTTCGACCCATGGCAGAGGTCCCTTTTCCTCCTGCCCGTCAGCTAAGCGAATACAAAGGAAAAGGGGTCTCTGCTAGCAGGGATATAGCTAGTAGCTAATCGTTCGAAAAAAATACACACAGACTTCCATGTCATAGTACCAAGGTATGAAAAATTACAATAATGTACCACGCCAGATACGAAAAACCACTAAAAAACCACTCCTTCTTTGTGGCCAAAAAAAGTGGAAACGTATTCCCCATCTAATGCAGTTGCACTAGACCTCGAGGAAGAGGTACTCCTAAAACACCCTTCCAAAAATAGAAACTAGAAAGAAAAAAAAGGAACCCAACAGGAGAAGACTGACTGACGTAGAATGACAAAATATCTCCCACCAAAAGCCTAAATAGTCCAGGTCACATGACAAGACCCGAGCCTCTCAATCGTGCGTCAGAATATTAATTTCTGACTAATTCGTTCCCAGGTCACTCAACCGTCAGAAATTACATATTCTGACTACACTAATACGAACATTCAAAGTGAAATAGTTTATTGAGGAATATGCAGTCAGTCATCTGATGATTACACGAGCTAGAAGACAAAGACAGGGAAACTGAAATAAACGAATGAAATACTAAAGCCAATACACTGAGAGAGCAAAACGTAAATACCTAACATTCTCGAAACCGAAACCTAGAATTCAACTTATCTTCAACATAGTCATTTTTGGCTGTCACAGTTTTCCATCTCACATGCCTTTGAAAGAGTCTGTCTTCAATTCCAGCAGTAGCTGCCGCGGTAGCACCCCTTACCCTTAACAAATGGATGCTAAAAGGCCAAATATAAGATACAATACTATATTATAATACTAGAATAACTTTACAGGTCTATTGACAGAAACAAGCTTATGTCCAGACTTACATTTCGATAACGCTCTGAAAACATAATGATCTGCGGCAACAGGCAAACATTCAACCTCAGATATATAACGCCTCGAAATCATAACAGGACAAATGTCCTTACTTAAGCCTTCAGAAATTAATACTACGCTAACTTTTCTATAAGTTGACCAGTTTTACTCCTTTCACTATTTATCGCTTCATAACCAGTATGAAAAGGAATGTCTTCATACCTAACACGGAAAACTTTGAAAAACCCTGAATAAGCGAGAACAAAAATACAGACATTTCTCAGTTCAAGCAAATTTTCTAAATTTTTCTCATCATATCTAGAGAAACAGGATCTTTCCTGTTCACTAAACGTTTTCCATTTAGCCTTTTGGCAGCTTCCCTCACTGCATGAATATTTGGACTATCAGTGGGGGATTGTAAGCCCGCTAAACTATGGGCCCACTGAATAACATAAATAGCCATGTCTACTGAGCTATGAGATTGAGTAGTGTCCATCAAATACTGAAGGTATAGAGCAACATGTTCCGGCTTGGCAGGAAAGCGCCTGAATTTCATCTCTAGTACTGGCAAAGCTCTTCCGCCTAACGAATGCCCTCCTGTACGCATCTGTGGTCCAGCGGCTCTGGAAGCGATCACTGGTGTCTCTCGGCTTAGACGCCAAATCTGTTTAGGATGGATCTTGCAAATAGGCAAAGGACGATCAAATACCACGGCTGAACACATCTTCACTGAAAATAATAAAGTAAAAGAAAACGTACAAAAGGAAGAACAAGAAAGAGAGAAAATTAGTATCAACTTCTCAAAACAGAAAAGAGAAAAACGACTCTTTATACGAACAATCTGGAATTCCCTAACACACAAAATTACAAACTGCACCACTGGAGGATGCTAATGGCAACAAAAGTCTGAAAATTAAACCTCCAGCTAGAAAGCTTTCAAACACAGTCATAAGCTCACAAATATACCATCCCAGGGGGATTCCCAAGGTGCCGCATGAAAGGGCCCGTTACAAAACGAATCATCCGGCAACAACATCTCAAAACATCTGCAGCGACAAATTTCCGCCGAGGAAGACTCCTGCACTTCCACCAAGGCAGTCTCCTAAACTTCCGCCAAGGAAATCCCGTAAACTTCCGCCGAGGAAGTCCCGTAAGCTTCCGCCGAGGAAATGTCATGAACTTCCGCCGAGGAAGTGACAAACCAATGCCCACTAATTCGCACAACTATAGGCTCCAGAGCCCTAATCAATATCATATAAGCCAATAACATACGAGCCTCCGAAAGCTATGCCCTTCAAAGGGGAAAACACACCAGCACCAATATGCATATCCAGTGACAAAAAACCTACCTAAACTCCCTTGAAGTGGCAAACGGAAAAACTAACGTCTGACAAGGTCTGACAAGGTCTGACTAAGGTCTGACAGTTCCAGTTATCAGGTATCGTGAACGCACATGTTTTTCGTCATGGAAGGCAAAAAATAATTTTTTTGCTCTTTTCTGATATCCTGGTAAATGAGTTAACGCTATTCGTTTAACTAATGGAACAAGGAAAAGTGAATCATGAATTTGAGGAAGAAACAACAGTGGTGACTGGTGGAAAAAACGAAATCAAATCGCCTTGTGTGCGAATTACGCAACCAAGCAAGGATTTGAACAGATACCTTTTGGACATATTCTATCTACCGACTGCTAAATCAAAGAGTGCACCTTTTGAATCCATCGATCTCTCCATATAAAAGCCTTTCGCGAAATGTCTTGCATTCTCCACATCAGAAGTTCGCCTTTTGCTGTGGATTACAGCATTCCAATATCGCTATTACGAGATTACCAGAAATGCAGCTGACTATAAGGTCATATGGGAAGAACAAGATAGCCCCTGTTCAGCTTCGAAGTGCGACAAACTCATCATTCATTTAATTACCAATACATCTACTGGTGAAGAGCAATTAGTCGCTATCACAATCTTTGCCACAACCGGGAGGATTCAAGTACAAGGGAAAAAAATTCGAAGAATGGAGCATTTTTGAGTTCCCCGTGCTCCTTCACATTGTGAACACACTCAGCGATCATCACCCTCTCTCTTCTCTTTCTTCATTTGAGGACTCATCTCTCTTCAGATCTTCACTTCAAAACTTTTTCACAAATTTTATTCAGTTTGTTGGAGATGACGACATTCCTTCATCAAACAAAGGGGAAAATAACAATAGCTATGAGAGTCACAAACCAACCTCACAGCGGAAATAAATTTTCTTAAAGAACAAGTGACGGTGCTCTGGCAGAACTCCACTGGTGACAAACATGACACAAATCCTGCTATTCAACGGCCTGAAACATCTACCACATCTGAAGGCACCATGCCAAACATCGCCTCGGAAAACAGACTTGAAAATCCAGAACCTCAGGTGACGGAAACAGGCAATCCATCTCAACTCATCACGCCCAACATCCCCACAGAAAACAGATTTTGCCCCTTCAAGATGGCAAAGAATCTGATACTCCATTCAACGGGAGTGAAGAACCTTCGAGTTTGGACCCGAGTTCGAGTTCGAGTTCGAATAATAATTCTTTTTGATGTTCCAGCAAGTTTTAGGCTGAATAAACATTTCTGTTATTAGATAAGAAGGCTGGATCTTGGTCAAGTTCCAGTCGTTATTACCTTTCAACGAGCAACAGTTTTATTTTGTTTTTTCTGGTCTATTTCTCGGTTATTCACGAGCAATGAATATTAACACACGCTGCGCTTGTGTCCTCTCGTGCGTTCACTATAATTCCTTCTCATAATACCAAAAAAAAAATTCGTCTTCTGAGCTTGTTTCTCGTCATTTTTCGGCCCCAGTGTAATGCCATCGTGGGCGTTTTTGTTAAAACATGTATGCAATCCGTAATTAAAAAAGCTAAAACGTCAGTCAGTATTTAAAGAATAATGGCAAAGAGTCTCCAGGAAGAAGCTCAGAAGACGAAAATTTTTTATTATTATGAGAAGGAATTATAAATGCACGAGAGGACACAAGCGCAGCGTGTATCAATATTCATTGCACGTGAATAACCGCGAAATAGACCAGGAAAAACAAAACAATACTGTTGCTCGTTGGAAGTTAATAACGACTGAAACCTGACCGAGTTTCAGCCTTCTTATCTAATAAACGAAATGCTTATTCAGCCTAAAACTTGCTGGAACATCAAAAAGAATTATTTTTCTAACATCAATCAATTTAAGAGAAAAATCTGTAAGGGCAGTTTAGAAATATTTCTATTTATGCAAATTACGGACTTTTTGGCTGATTTGCGCTGCATTTTAGCAGTTTTTAAATATAAATATCTTAAAATCGCAGCCACATAGGAAGCTCAATGTACATTAAGAATGTTTTGGTATCATAAAAGATCCTTCAACTGAAAAGAGAAAGTGTTAAGTTTTATCTTTCTTGAAATATTGGAGAAAATTGCAGGAATGACCAAAATCAGCCCGTAAAAAATGAATCATGATTTACGTGAAAACGCTCTTACAGATTTTTCCCTAATTTCGCATACAAGTTGTGTAGGTTGAGTAGTTCAAATAGTTCAAGTTTCGTCATAAAGTGTCTGACTAGTTTTCGAGATATTCGACATTATTTAAAATGAGGGGTTGTCCATTACCGTTGCTATGGTGACAGCTGTTGCTAGGAAACCAGTGAGAAAATAAACTTTGATCATTTGTTGAAAAGGTGGTGTAGTATCAAGGAAATCGAAGTTTATCTTCTATGCGAAATTTTGACTTCAAAAGATACACTCCAAGGCCAAAAAAACTGTTGCGAGCCTCCTTAATTTACACCAAGAAGCGGTTATTATGAGTTACGAAGTCTAGAAGATGCAACAACACATTCGCATTCTTTGGACTACCTAAAAACCGAACTTGAAATACGCACAGCGGCCAAAAAACTCAAAAACAATAAATCTCCGTTTTCAGACAAAATCAAAAACGAAATGATCAAATCCAGCTTAAACCAGTTAATGCCTGTTTATTTGAAATTATTTATTGCGGTTCTTAGCTCGGGCACTATGCCTCAAACATGGTGCGGTGGCCTTATTACACCAATCTTTAAAAGTGGGACTGAAAATGATCCTGTATTTCTCGTTGTCTTGGTAAACTATTTTGTTCCATTCTTAATCAAAGACTTCTTGAACACGTTCAGTCGCTTGACATACTTCACAAATCTCAAATTGGTTTTCTAGCAAATAATCGAACAGCAGACCATGTTCTTACACTACGAACGTTAATAGACAAATATGTCAATTGTCACCAAAAGAAAGTATATGCATGTTTTGTGGACCTTAGGAAAGCATTTTATTCGGTCTGGCATGATGGACTTCTATGCAAGCTGTTAAAAATCAATATCCGAGGAAACTTCTATAATGTAATTAAAAGTTTATATTCGAATTCTACCTCCTCTGTTAGAATTGGAAATAGCCAAACGCGATCTTTTCATTACGCCAGAGGTGTGCGCCAAGGCTGCATTCTAAGTCCTTTGCTCTTTAACCTATAAGTCAATGATTTAACAATATTCTATCTGATCCGTTCGTGCTACCACATGGCAACAAACTCAGCTCTTTTTTATGCAGACGACTTAACTATATTATCACGATCAAAAGTAGGATTGCAAAATTGCCTAAACGAGTTATCCTCCTATTGCAACTCTTGGACGCTCAGAATAAACCCCAAGAAAACCAAGATAATGATTTTTCAACGATGCACAAAAAAGTGTGATTATGTTTTTCACATAGGCAGTGAAATAATAGACATTGCCCAAAACTATACCTACCTAGGGACTCGCATCTCATCTTCCGGAAATTTTACGCTTTCGCTTGAACACCTTCGACAAAAAGCTCTTCATGCTTTCTTTGGTCTACGACGGCACACTGATTTTAATAAACTGAAACCTTCTCTTGCGTGTAAAATTTTTGACTCAATGATCTCACCAATTTTAACCTACAATAGTTAAGTTTGGGGTGCCTTTGCGAAATCAGATTTTAAGTCGTGGGACAGCTCCGCAATTGAAAAAAACTCATTTACAATTCTGTAAACGTTATTTAGAAGTTCATAACAAGGCATCCAATATTGCATGTAGAGCTGAACTGGGTAAATTCCCTTTGATCGTTGATATAAATAAAAAGATATTTAATTACTGTAAACTACCTCCGAGAAAAGGCAGAACGGCTCTATAGTGAAACAATCTTTAAAAATATCGATTGACCTTCATTGTAACGGTCATAATAGTTTTTACTCTAGTCTCATGAAAATGACTGACTATTACAATTTCTGTGACTTTAATTGTAATTCATTGAATGAAGGTAAAATCAAACAATATGAAGATCTCATGAAAAAGAAATATATCTCTTACTGGAACCAAACCCTTCAACATTTGCAAAAACTTAGTTTTTATTACACATTCAAAAAGATTTATAGCCTTTCTACCTACCTAGATCTAACAAGAAAGAACCCATGTAGAAAATCATTAGTAAAACTGAGACTTAGCAGTCATAAACTTCGGATTGAAACAGGTAAATACGACAAAATACCTCGTGATGAGAGGTTATGTAGTCTCTGCAATTGTAACAAAATTGAAGATGAAACTCATTTTTTACTAGATTGCCCCAGCTATTCTTCGATAAGAGACAGGTTCTTTTCTAAAACAGAACCTAAAATCTCATTTCTACGACTATTATCACATGAGTCCTTATTTTCACATCTAATGAATTGTATTGATTATTTTATAAATATTCAATTAATTTCGTTCATCTCGTCATGCTTTGAACAGAGAGACAAACTAGTTACAATAGCTACGTCTCGGAATGGTTAAAAATAAGAAATGGTCGTAATCTCTTTAGTTATTTTAATTAAGTAAGAAATTAATAATTAAATTTTAAGTGGCTTTTGCAATACTGTAATACTTTGTTATAGCCATGCAAATAAAGCTTGTTGTTGTTGTTGTTGTTTGAGAAGTAAGTACACAAACTCACCTAGGAATTACGCTTCAAATAATCAAAATCACTGCAAAGTGCAAGACATAAAACTCGAACGCCTAGTTGCAAACAGCTTATTTTTGCCCTTCCCTTCAAGGACAGGTCCGGCTTACTAGGAAGCAACAACCAATCTCTCACCAGTGAATTAAAATAAACATTATCGTTGCATAATAAAATCCAAAAAATACGCTGATTTCCACAGAGGAACAATCAGTGTTCCAACAGCTCTACAATCCTGCATGTGACTCAACACTTTGCCTATAACCGCTATATAGGAGGCACTAGGCAATTGTTGTCGGAGGACCAATCTTGAGAGAAAACATCCACTGCTTTAGACCCTGGTTGTAGAAATCTTAAATTAAACTTGAGCAATTTGGTATTGTAACGATAAGAAAACCTGTCTATGGTGTGAGGACCCCAAAGACCAACCAGGAGGGAAAACACATCGTCGTGAACAGAATACACATCTAAATCTGTAATCGTACTGAAAATGTCTACCTCAGAGTTCTGATCTCGCGGGATCCAAACAGCATCCAGTTGAGTATGAAGAAGGAAGCTCTCGTAACTCATCAATCATACTGCCAACTTGAACGATTCTCACAACGTTCTATCAGTATTCCAACAAACTCTATTGTCAGAAAAAATGGAGACAAAAGCTATAAACGCAAACTTAACTGCAGCTAGCTCCCTCCACGTAGAGCACTTTTGAGACTCAGAAAGACTCCAGTTTCTATGGAAAATTGTAGCAGAACCTTGAATTAAAGGCGGAGCAACCAGTAGACGATGCATCTGAAAAAATAACCTTCGAGAGAACGATTCACGGGAGAAGGCCAAACCAAGACCCCATTTAGAGCGCGTTAGTTATTTCTCCAAACCAAAAACTCTGTTTTAGCTTGATTGTTCAAATACACAACAGCATTTCAGCACGAAGTACGAAAATTGACAACGTGATGCAAATAACGAGTCATAACTTGGGTAATATTTCCGCAACTGGAGCTCAAAGAAATTACCTGCCCAATTATCAAGCTTCTAAACAAGAATGAATGCAGACACCTCCAAATTAGCACAGACCTCATTCAAATCAAGAGAAAATTTCTCTATTCTAGAATCACTAGCAAGATGAAACCGAAATGGGTGTCAATAACGTAACCAATCCATGAAAAAGTACTTTTTAGGCTCCCAAACTGACTTGTCTTGATTGACCTGAAAGCCGCAATTGTCAAGGCCTGAGTGAACCAACGAGAGCTGAGTCACTGTTACTCTTAGCAGATTTAAACGACGAACCTGCGCCGACACCACCATCAAAAAACATCGCTATCGAGATCCCCTGAGACCTCCAAAAAGTTTGCAAATGCTTAAATAACTTCGTAAAAATAAATGGCGCACGCACTGGAAACAGTAAATTGAAAATCTGATCTAGTTTGATTACCGCCAAAATCCCAGGAGAATGCCAAATATTTGCGATGCTGATGGGAAAATATCCACGTGATGAAACCCGGCTTCAGATCAAAAGAAAACACAAAGTAGTCTTTGGAAAAAAAATTCTCTAATCATATGCAGGCCTTCACACTGAAACTTCTGTTGTAGATGTTGAAATTTATGTGTCTAAAATACAAAATAAACCTTTTCCTCCAGTACTATAAATAGACACAGACAACGGATTTACAATCTCCTACACATCAGCTATTTCCTCAAAGCGATTTTCACGAAGGAGCTCTAAAATAGCTTCACTTACAAGCTCCCGTTCATTGAAAACTGATGCATTGTTTTTAAAACGGTGAGGAAGCCGAGTAGTGATGAATAAAATGTGGTAACCATCTTTGATAATATCAAGAATGAATTTAGGAGCACCGATGAAGTGCCAAAGATCTATATACAGTTAAGCAGCCTGCACTTAACAGAAACAAGCACAGGATCAATGGAAAGGGCTTCCAGCTAAACTTCAAAATTCTTCAACTCGCTACAAAAACCTTCAGCCAATGTAACTTCCGAATCAGCCGAATGATAAACAATAGAAAGGTCTGACTTACTTTCTTCATATTCGGTGAGGCACCTACCATCCAATTTCGATTTAGAGACAATGACAAAAGCACTGCAAGCGTAGCAGCCACCAGGTCAGTTAGGAAAACCATCGATCGGTCGAACATGAAGATGTTGATGGATAACTTCGCCAGCGATCAAAGTAAGAAGAACCTGCTTGAATCTGCGAGCTGGAAAGGACTGGCTGTCTGGAAACTGCAAAATTCGAAAATCGCAGAACGACACAGAGCTTTTTAAACCTTTTACTGGCCGAGCCGTTTTTAAAACAGCTTTCTCTGCTCTTTCTTCCGCACGGCGAATTTTCTTGTCATCTTGTTCGTCATCACCCAGCTCGTGCTGTACATACTCGTTCACGGTTTTCCATCCAAAAAGCGGACTTATAGTCGTCCAAGCAATCCTGGATTATATTGGAATTCATTCCCCTTACGATTGAAGGACTTCGGCTCCTCTTGTTTCATCTTCTTGACTTCGCGTAGCTGGTCCATGGCAGCTTCTGTATGGGAACATTTGAGGTTCTCCACCGATTGAGAAACCAACAGGGAAATCTGATCTGCGACAGCAGTTGCTTATTATTTTCAGCGAAAGACTTGTCAATGAAGCCTTCGACCTCTTTCGGGATGGACATATCGAGCGCACGTGGAAGGGTCAAGAGAAAACTAGAACGAACTGAAAAAAAGCAACTCAACAGGAGAAGACTGACTGACGTAGAATGACAAAATATCTCCCGCCAAAAGCCTAAATAGTCCAGGACACATGACAAGACCTGAGCCTCTCAATCGTGCCGTCAGAATATTATTTTCTGACTAATTCGTTCCCAGGTCACTCAACCGTCAGAAATTACATTCTTTGCATTTTGGAAGTACTGGTAGAAATCAAAAGCACGTCTTTCACATTTGCAGCCGTGAAAAAGCATGGGTAGTACAGAATTTCTCTCTCCCGAATGTAAACTACTGGTGCAATTGACATGTTTGAATTGAAGGCCATTCAGTAGAAAGGAAAAACATCCTTGAATTGTGGAAATACTTGTAGAGACGTCTTTCCCATTTCCAGACTGAAAAAGCATGGGTATAACAGAATTTCTCAGCTCCCAGCTTGTCGATGAAGAATCACAGATTATAGCAAACATATAGCAGTGATGAAACATTTCTTTTCGCTTGTTTTCCTGTTTATGATCCTTAAAAACATACACAAAGGACTGAAGTTGTTTCCTGTTCCTTTTGATGGCTTTTGTTACACTTGAAATGGCTAAACGTTTGCTTCTGATGAGTGTAAACAAGCTAGAGTAGCGAAGACTTCAGTATAAATCCTCCATGCAGGCCGCTACCAAGCTGCCAGGCCTTCTTGAGAGAGACTGGGATGAAATCGCCCCCAATTCTCTGCTCGTCCATTCCCCTACATCCACCCCCAGAGAACGAGGGATGTTTCATAAAGCTTTTAGAACAAGGGATATTCATACATTCACGTTACATCTCGCGCTTGGAGTTAAAGAACGAGGGATATTCATATATGCCTGGTATATCTCGCGCTGGTAGCTTAAAGAACGAGGGATATTCATAGATCTATGTTTTATCTCGCGTTGTGTGCTTAAAGAACGAGATATGCATAGATTGATGTTACATCGGCTGGATTAGTTAACTAATATTATTTCATTGCTCTCGTGTGTCTACGTTTTAAATTTGACAGTGATCAGTAGGAATTGAGATTGCAGAATACTGAGAAGAGTAAACTTGCGATCTTTCCAAGCGTACACGTTGCTTTGTCAACATGCAACAAATGGCTCGTCAACTGTCTTTGGTATATATGTTTTCAATCGATAGAAATAAGTTTTCTAGTGAATGAAAGCGAGTAAGAATAGGCTGAGAGTTAACAATTTCCTTCGTTAACCCCCAGGGGGGAGGGGGGGGGAGAGGTACTCCCTATAGTGGGCTATACGGGGAGGCTCCGCCCGAAAGGGAGGTGCCTTTTTTAAGCTCGCAGTATGTAAAAGAGTAGGGAAAATTGCCATTTTGGTGTACGAAAGGGCCACAAAATCGGCTGCAAAGTGGAAGTAATGGTGGCTAAAGAGAAATATATATCACAGGGTATCACATTTTGGCAGAAATGACTACGCAACTGAAACAGAACGACTGAAAACCAGGGCAAAACGTGGCAATTAGAAGAAATTCTATTGTTTTGGCGTATCCTTGGGGTATAAGAAAGGGGTGCAATTTTGCTCTAGGTATGTGAAAGGGGTACCATTTTGGTAAAAATTAGGTATATTAAGGGGTAAGGGTTTGAACCTCCGGGCGGAGCCTCGCCGTACAAAACTTAATTGAGTAGCCCCCCAGGGCGTTAACCTTCGAAAGTTCTTGATTTTGGATGGCATCATGCGCAAGTGGCAGTTTCAAATTACACGCGCCAGTTGTTTTGAAGTTATGCAAATTTGTGATGTGAAGTCAATTTGTGTAGTCCATCGGATTTATTAGTGAACTGAAGGTTAATTACATATAGGTTGTTTGCTTACAATCGGTTTACTTTATTGAAGCGAACGTAAGATAAGATATGTCGCTTGCTGAAAGAAACCTCAGAGACATTCGCTGTTTATGGCAAACTGAAAGCGACTGAAGCGACGACGTGTTGCTATAAACGCAGACATATTCACGGTCGATTGCGATGTAAGATACTGTAAGTCGCTTACTACGGAATTATAAAACTCACAAACTCATACGCTCAAAGATATTTGCGTAAACGAAACCAGAAACACATCAAAACTTTCTGTCTCGGTGTCATGGTAAAGCACCGAAGTGCGTTGCTGAACTGTGAAAACCACTCCGCGAGATTGATCGGTTTCGCGCAGGATAATCGTTCCTAATCACAGAACTGCGAAAAATCACAATTGAACGCGA
Organism: Siderastrea siderea; assembly: GCA_964030785.1. Taxonomy (NCBI): domain Eukaryota; kingdom Metazoa; phylum Cnidaria; class Anthozoa; order Scleractinia; family Rhizangiidae; genus Siderastrea; species Siderastrea siderea. The sequence continues at coordinate 28,870,675 of OZ034973.1, forward strand.
AAAATCGTTGGCCTTGCGATTTTTCGCACTTTCGCAAGCACACGAAAAATCGCAAATTTCGGAGTTGCGTGCAAACCTGGACATAAGTGGATGAGCATGCATTATTTATTTTAAGGGTGCTTTGTAAATAAGGTTTATTTAATTTTGTTAACAATTATTCCACTTTTTGTCATTTACTTAATATTTCATTCCCTTTCTATATTGATGCTGAAATCCCTTCCACTTGAAGGGTAGCTCAATAAAGCCTCTTGATCTACCAAAACAAGAGGTAAATAGTGAGGCTGAGTGTTAACAGCCGTGGACACTCAGGGTGGATTCATTTGCAGCATACGCGTATACTTGTCGCATTTTTAACGCGTACCCTGTTGCAAATAATCTGTCGATAGACCCCAGAAAAACTACCCGTGCGAAACTTTAAACGTACAGTGATTATGTACTTTCTTCTGTTTTTCTAAGGGGAAATAGCTTCACTGATAGAGTACTTCAGATTTACCAGCGGTACCAGCAAACTTATTTACGTTATCTGAAAATCCTTGACAATTAAAATTCAGAGGGTGGGAAATTCGACACCCTGTTTATTTGCATCGCATTAAGGGTACGCGTAATAGGCTATGCGATTAATCAATTGTGTATCGATTTATCGCATTCATTGTTCGATAAATCTGAAATACAGTAGCACGGGAAAATGCAAACCTTTCGCAAGTATTTGAGCAGGAATTTCCCTCTTTGGGAGAAGTAAGGGGCCGACCATTTAACTCTTGAGGGAGGGGGTGGATGATTTCTGGTCAGCAAGCTTTTTTTTTTCTAGCAACCTGGTGGGCAGGATATTTTTTTTCCTTCTAAATGCTCTGCAGAATATTTTTTTTTCCTCTTCATTTCTCTGCAGGATTTTTTTTTTCCTCAAAAAAGTGTCATGTGTTTACATTTACAGAATGTATTTACATTTACATTGTGGTTATTGTTGTAATAGTTCAATATGGAGCTGCAAAGCCTTAACCCTTTCCCGTCAGTGTTTTTCCCTTAGAAAAACGCATTTTTTACCGCTAAAGCGGTTTTTGAAGTGCTATGATGCCAAATGCCACTAAACTTTGCTACAAAAGCGTTTTCTTACATTTTAGCTCAATTTTGAGCCAGCTTCTGTTGTAAATTGTACATTATTTTGCTTTCACCCATGCGCATAAGCCAAAATTTGGACTATTTGGACTTTGGATTTTTTTTTGCTGATTCATTTCTAATTTTTTCTCGCTTCTTTTGCTTTCCTTTTTCTCTCCCTTTCTTTTCTCTTTATCTTCTACCCTTTATCACCTTTTTCTATCCACTGGAAAAGTTTTGTCCTTAGTCCTTCTAAAAACCTGGAAATGGAACATTGATCAACTAGGTGACTTGGCCTATTTTACCACCAACTTTGCAGCCAAAATTGGACACGTTTTTGTGGTATAGCTCTGCCAGAATTTGGTCGATATTCAAAATGGACGCACGTATGGATGGATCTGTCCTTGCTGTGCTAGCTGCTTAGCTGCTTATCAAAACAATCTGGTGACGTCAAAAATGATGACGTCACAAGTGGCTCAATGGTTCCCGACTTCAACGTCGGGAAAATACAACTCTTGACGGAAAAGAGTTAAAATGTTGTAAGCTATACAAAATCATGCTATACAAAAACATGTTTTTTTTTGGGGGGGAGGGGTATTCTTTTTAGTAGTGTTCAATTTGGGCGTTTTGGACGCATAGATTGAAGAGGAATTTTTTATTATAAAATCAGCTATTTCAAGACCTTATTTGGAGATTTTAAGCAATATGATGTCTGATTTTTAATCGGAGAATTCGAAAGAATTCTTGGTAGAACACTTTTTATCGTATTGATAAGCAATAAAAACAAACAGCACTTGAAGAACACTACAACCAAATATGCAAGTCGGTAGGCTAACCGGAATGTTGTTTTGGCTATAAAACCATGAGAGTGTGATTTAGGCTAACTGGAGTGGTTCACTGGCTCACAGATTGTCGGACCCTATGAAGCTAAGAATGCATTGCACATTCTGAAGCATAACCAACTCCAGAGTTTAAAGGGAGCAAGGGAAGAATGGTTGCAGTTTTGCTGGGATTTTGTAAAGTCCCCCTGAAATGATGAAATAGCTTTGCAACATTTTTTTTTCTTGCTTGCAGCAGTGCAAGAATTTTTTTTCTATTTCATTTGTGCTGCATGCAATTTTTTTCTTCTGACAAGGGCTTGCAGGAAATTTTTTTTCGAAATCATCCACACCCCCCCTCAAGAGTTAAATGGTCGGCCCCTAATCAGAGTCAACAGCGTCAAAATAGCCAATGACGTACGAGTGCACGCTGGAATGCGCCATCGATTTATCGCATACCCCATACGCGTAACCTATAATCGCGACGCAAACTAAACAGGTTCTCGCATTTTTTGCTATACGCTTATGCTGCAAATGAATCCACCCTCAGGCTCACACATTTTTGGCTTTTTAAGGTGTTACGAAAAATAGCTGGCACAGTCTCTTTAATTAGTTGAGGCCAATGAAAGTTTATCAATCCAAGGGGTTGCAACACACTCGCTAGTCTAAGTAAACGGCATTTTGCACGGCTGGTTTAAGGGCGTGTGAAAACGAGCATGCACAATAACTAAGAGGTTTGTGCTGGTCCATATAGCCAATGGAATTGTAGTTACAATCGCCACTAAAATGTGTCTTTTCCATCTTCTCCTCCAAACAGCCATGACAGCCATATTCTGATAACGGGTCTCTATCGCTAGAGACACACTGGTGAAAAACCACTCAATCAGGAGTTGAACGAAAGTATGGATGGCGAAGGATTGCAGCAACTTTGAAATGGGAATGTCGTTCAAGTAAATAAAATGATACAAGTACAAGAAGCCGTTAACACACACTATAGCAGTTGATTCAGACAACATGCTCATGATAGCGATATCAGCCATCAGTCTTTCACGACGAGGAGTACGAAAACTTCCCCAAGGAGCTGATGTTTTTTTCCAAAGAAGATGGCAAATGTGATCAATCACAACCATTGTGCTTCGTTCAATGACTTCTGCAGCGCCGTGAATTATTCCAAGAATAGCGATGGATTGCAGATCGCCGAGATCCGCTTGTAGAACTCTGAAAACAACGGCTGATCCATAATAGCCCGGGGCCAATAGGGCGTACGAATATCCCGGATGTGTGATGTTTCGTAACCGCTGAATACAAATTCGCGAGATTACTGCGACGAGAACGCCGCTGAGAGGAACAAAGAGTGCAATTAACAGTTTACCTTCGCTGTTTTGTTTGTTGTACCATGGATAAATACAATACGCGATGGAGATGGCAAGGGAGTAAAATAGAAGGTACGGAACTGTCATTTGCAGAAACAAAATCAACTTCTCTCTCCTTGACCGTGAGAAGTGATTCACTATAACATAGACTTGAACACATACACTGGAAACAAACATGACGTTGAGTGGAATCTTTTGTAAGTCGGATATGTTGGAATGAGATATCCTCAGAGCTTGTAGAGCAACACGGTAAAGTGTATCCAACGAATAAAAAATACAACAAACCAGGATCAGTTTTTTTTTCAGCCCCATTAACTGAAATGGGCGAAAAACAAATAGCACAGTTACAAAATACCAAATATACACAAAAGCGCAAGAGATTATACCAGAAATTAAGCGCATCCTTTGCACTTTTACTGGAATTTGGTTTTGGGGGAAAAATTGGCAGTCGTGAAACGTTTTGTAGCATAAGTAAGATATCAGCATGTATATTGTGCCTATGGCGGAAGCCGCAAGAACTGAAATCAAAGATCCAGTATCCATTGATTTACAAACAGTACGCAATGCGGATGGCCTAAGTCGCTTCCAAGCCATGGCGCTATCTTCATCTTCCTGTGTATCTTCATTGACCTCTGGTGAGCAGGCATTGATGACACTTACATCAAGCCTTCTTGACACTAGATAGTCCGAGCTTGTGGCTTCTCTGTCGCTGTATTCTTGGTAAATGACCTCATCAACAGGATGATAATACCATTCTCGACCTGTGCTTTCTAGAGGATTGTAACCAAATGACTCAGCTTCTTCTGGGTTGTAGTGTTCTGTCACGCCACGTGTAAAACTGAACACCATGCGGCCAATCACTTCTATCAGTGTACTGCTACTCATTTTAGTAAAACACTACAAACCCGCTTAATATACCTTGATGGGTTTTAGGAAACGACCCGAATCGTGACAGTGGTCTTTGTCGACTGTTTTCTTTTTGCGTCGTACAATTTCCGATTCGTTCCTTCGTACTTTCGTTCCTTAGTTCCTTAGTTCTTTTCATAGGCTTGGCATTACTTAGTCTGGTTCGAAACGTAAAACAAAAAAACCTCAGTTGTTTACATTGTAGTACTTGCTATTGATCGTTTGATTAACAAATAAAGAAAGAGAAATCGTGTATCATATTTCATCAAGAACACAGTCACGAGTGTAAGGAAGAAAGATCGAGTCAGAGACGAGTAAGCGGCCCGCGGGCCTGATCACACGTGTATTTCGTCTCTTTTATCCAGTCAGACGTTTCTAGTTTTACCAATACCTATTTATGTACAAAAAAAATCAAAATTTATACTGAAAGAGTCAAGGGTGTCAAAACTTGAAACCATTTTGGATGGTGAATTGTTTATGTTTGTCCTGCTTTACTTCAAATATCAGATCATGAAATTAGCAACGGAAACTTCAGATACTGAAAGTTCAGGCTTGTATCGAGGACTTATTTTTACATTTGGTTTAGGGAGAGGTTTCGAGCGACCAAAGGCCATGATATTTCTGGGGGAGGGTGTCCAGATGTATGCTCCCCGGAAATGTTTTGAAATGGATGTCAGGCGCTTAGATGCATACTAATGCATTTTAATATATTGACTTTGTTTGGGGGGGGGGGGGGGGGCAACGAGCCTCCATCTTTTAAACCCCCTAGGTAGATCCCTGGCCTGCAACTGCCATTATTCGTTTCCTCAAAAAAGTTAATGATTTCAAATTTCTACAGATAACGAGCAAGCGTTTGGAGCTCTATTCTGGGCTACTCATATACGTTCACATGAGTGAAATGTATTCTTATCCGACGAAACCGAAAAGATGTAGTTTCCCACTCGTTAATTCGATCCCCTTCTGTGTTCGATGAAATCTTTCGATTTTTGAAGGGTTGAACCGAACGTATTTGCTTTCGTTCATTTTTTAAAATTGGCATGCCACAAGACGGGATTTTTTTGTTCTCGAAAAGAATTGCTAATGTCCAAGTTTTTTTTTTCTTTTAACTGAAACTGTATGCAAAATCATTTAGTTTAATAATTCACTGTCATTAAAAATTGTTAATGGTGATAATGAAGAAATTACTACTTCCGGCCACTTTTAAAAAACGTGTGAAATTCTTAACATCTTTTTGAAAACTCAGCAAGATTATCTACAAGCGGAAACCTTTTCTAAGCCTTTGATGGTTTACTCTTTTCATTTTCATGTCATTGAAGCTCATTAGTTTTACCACGAGAAAAAACCATTTGGTCCAAGTCTCTATCGGCTTTGCAGAAATCCGTAGATTGACGTGTAGATGTTTCCCGCGTTAAAAATTCCACTGAAGAAGGAGAGGAAGGATGGGGCAACTGACGGAAGCTTAGGCAGGGTGGTATCGTTGAATTTTTCCATGATCTTCGCCCTGTTTTGTTAACGTAAAAGCGTTCATTCTTCCACCGGCAATAATTTGACGTCAAGTGCCGTTACCAGGGAGCGCCAATAGTAACGTATTGTACATAACGCTTTCCAAAGGTTTATATTAAGGACGGTACCTCCATTTGTTACTGCGCATATGTTCTGGGCATCTCGGGATATTCGGGTTTCTTAAGGAATTTCCCCCCTAATACAACGATATTTTTGCAAGGTTTTTGACTATGTGGAAAAAGGAGATCTTAGCAAGGGCTATCAGAATGCAAAAAGAAAACTGGGGGCAACCTCGCATTTTTCAGAGATAATTGAGCTTAAATTTAGAAAGAAATTGTCATACATTCTTTGTATTTTAACGCTTTTTTAGAATAATGGTTGCTTAATTATCTCTGAAAAATGCGTGGTTAGCCACATTTTCCTTTTTGGATTCCAATAACCCTTGTTAAAGTGCACCTAACCCCAAAATATTTTTTACGCTAATATAAATCTTTGCACCTATTTTAAAAACATTTCGCCATTATTTGCAGTTTTTGAATTTTTTTATGGGCTTCAAAACTTACGACAAACTAAGCACCATTTGTCGCACGACCGAGTTAGAAGGGGCATGGGTCTATTCTTGATTTGACGTCACAAACTGCTTTGCATGCATATTTACAAAGACTTAAGGAGATGCAAATCAGTTTGTGATGTCAAATCCAGAATAGACCCATGCCCTCACTAGCTTGGTCGTGTACCAGATGATGGCTAGATTTCGTAACTTTTACAGCCTATAAAAAGTCAAGACTGAGGGGGATTTCATAAAAAAAAAGGCGTAATGCTTTTCGAACAGGTGTAAAGAGTTATTTTAGCGAAAAAAAATATTTTGGGGTTAGGTGCACTTTAAGATCTACTTCTTCCCCATAGTTGTAACCTTTGCAAAGATACATCTCTATTAGGAGGCACCGTTCTTACGTAGTCAGGCAGGGGGCAAAGTAAAACAATGAAACACGAAAGAAAAAAGGAAACATAGGTGTGAATGTCGGCGCTGGAAGGAGAAGTAACCCTAACCATATCCAAAGGATAACAAGGTTATTACAATTAACCCATTAAGTTCAATTACATTGCGGTTAAACAGTTTATTACATTAGGGTTAAAACGTGTTATATTTACGGTTGGTATTACATTTAAGGTTAATTTGTATTATATGTATAGCTAGTATAACAGTCAGCGTTGTCACTGATTAGACTTAACGCTGATACAAAAATCGATTAGCACTTCTATTCAGCCCATCAAATCTACAACACGTGGCGTCACTCTGTCAGTATGATAAAGTAGTTTCAGGGACATAGCACCCAACTAAATACGTGCAAAAATACCTGCAAATACCAAAAAACTGCTAATATCAAACCCAACAAGATATACTGACATTGGTATGTTAATGCACGCACTTGCAATTTTTAAATTGATTAACAAGCGAAAATGAGTAGCAGTGCACTGATAGAGGTGTTTGGCCATATCGTCCTCAATTTCACTCGAGGCGTTACAGAGCACTTACAGAGGCTTCTGGCTACAATCCTCTAGAAAACACAGGTCGAGAATGGTATCGTCTTCCAGTTGATGAAGTTATTTACCAAGAATACAGCGACAGAGAGGCCACTAGCTGGGACTATCTAGCGTTTGGCAATCTGAAAGTAAGACTCATAGACGTATGCTCACCAGAAGACAACGGAGAAACACAGGGAGATCAATGGCTTGGAAGCGATTTAGACCATCCACTCTCAGTACGATTTGTAAATGAATGTATATTGGAGCTTCTATATCACTAATAACTGCCCCAATCATAAGTACAGTATATATGCTCATATGCTATGTAATTTAACGACTTGAATGAGAGCGGAATTTTCAGAAATTTATAAGTACCAGCAAAAAAAAAAAAAAAAAAAAAACGTGGAGCTCCGCTTTTAGGCTTGACTAAATCTATATATTGATAATTAAATCTAATAGACAAATACAGTGTCTGTTAAAAGAACGAAAAGCTAAGAAATTACATTATATAATTCACTTTTTCATTCTTTTTTATTCTTGGTGCATATGCATTTTTCTATTTCGTACTTAATGTCAACTTTAACTTTAAAACTACCTATGTTCCGAAGTACTTCATTCCTTCTGCAGCTGCATAAGTAAATTTTCCCTATAAGTATTAGGTAATTAAGTAAAGGGCCTTCAGGTGTCAGAATGCCAATCAAGATGTCCTTTAATAATAATACTACTACTAATAATAATGGTTTCTTAACGAAATCCACGGGGTGGCTCTTACTTCGTTAAAACTACACACTATTTACACTAAACGAATTGTGATATAAAAGTAAAAAAAAAAGGTGAAGGTGAACTTAGGTGAACTTGTTGTTTTCTTCTAACAGAATAGTATGGTTCGAAATTTTTCCAGAATGATTTTGAATAAGGACAGTGCCTCCCTCCAAAAAAAATAATAATAAAACAAACAAACATACAAAATATGGATTACGGTTTTTGAAGGACACCGATCTCAAAATTATCCACCATAAAGAATGGATTTGAGGCCACAGTGACTAAGGCGTCCAGTCAGACTTCACGAGGTTATTTTTTTCTGCCCTGTCAAAAAGAAGAAAGCTCAGCGTTTTGGTTTCTACGACATGAGGCAGTATATTTGATAGCCTTTCACTGATCATCGACGTCATTTCAGTTTCTTCTATGCTTCAAGTTGAACTGGCACAAATCCACATCCTATGACAACACCGGTTGAGATCTTGAGATTTGAATATGAGTGGAAGCACACTCATAGAAATGTTTGGCTACTTCGTGGTATATAAGTTTTACACGAGGCGTTACAGAGCACTACAATCCAGACGAATCTGAATTCACGGCAGAGTCTTTTGGCTACAATCCCCTAGAAAGTACAGGTCGGGAATGGTATCGTCATCCTGTTGAGGAGCTTATTTACCAAGAATACAGCGATAGAGAAGCCACAAACTGGGACTACCTAGCGTTCAGGAGTCTTGATGTAAGGGTTCTAAACGCATGCTCACCAGAGGATAACGAAGAACCAACCAAAGATCAACAAGATGAAGACAGAGCCATGGCTTGGAAGCGACTTAGACCGTCTCTCCTCCTTTCAGTTTTTAAAGTAATGTACATTGGAGCTTTGATTTCACTTTTAACAGCTATCTTTCTAGGTACAGTATACATGCTGATCTCTTACGTCTGTTATAAAACTATGCACAACTGCGAATTCCAGTCAGGAAACGTAATTCCAGTACGAGTGCAATGGATGAGAACACTTTCCAGTGTGTTCTTTTGTGTTTTTATTTACTTGTGGTACTTAACAATCGCACTTTCTCTTTTTCGCCTATTTCAGTTGACGGGGTGCGAAGAAAACTGATCCTGGTTTGCGGCAGTTTTTATTTTTTGGATGCGCTTTATCGTGTTGCGGGGGATTTCGCATTCCAAAATTTCCACCGTGCAAAAAATTCCTCTCAACATTTTGTTTTTCGTCAGTGTATGTTGGTAAGTAAATCTCCTTACGAATCACTTCGAGATGCTCGCTCGGTCACGAACACAGAAGCTTACTTTCTCCTTTCAAATGGCAGTACCCATTTGTTTTTCTTTCTTGCTTCCTATAACTACAGCGTCTTTTATTTACCCGACGTTCAGCAAACAAAACAGAGAAGGCAAATTGCTAATTGCACTCCTCGCACCTCTCATTTGAGTCGTTCTTAAAGTAATCTCACGAATTTGCGTTCAACGGTTATGGAATATCACCCACCCCGGACGTTCTTATGTCTTACTGGTTGCATTGTATTGTGGTTCTGCAGTTACGTTCGAGTTTTACAAGCGGATCTCGCCAGTTTAGAATCCATCACTATTCTTGGAATAATTTATGGCGCCGCAGAAGTCATAGAACGAAGTACCATGGTTGTGATTGATCACAATTGTCATCGGCTTTGGAAAAGAACATCGGCTCCTTGGGGAAGTTTTCGTACCCCTCGTTGTGAACGAATAATGGCTGATATCACTATTATGATGTTGTTTGAATCAACTGCTATAGTATCTGACAACGGCTTTTTGTACTTGTATCAATTCGTCTACTTACAAAACCAGTCTTTAAAATACTTACTGCAATCCTTCGCCATCCACACTTCTGTTCAACTGGTGATTGAGTGGTTTTTCACCAGCATGTCTCTGATGATAGACTGAGACTAGTTATCAGAATATGGCTGTCATGGCTGTTTGGCGAAAACAATGGAAACGACACATTTTAGTGGCGGTTGTAAATGGGGTGCCCCTGGCTATGTGGACTAGCACTAATCTCCTACAAATTGTACACGGACGCTTTAATGAGGCCAATCAGCCTTGCAAAATGCCCTTTACTAATTAATAATGAGCAGAGGTAAGACTAGACTTTTTTCCATGTACAGAGATCGAACTCGATTGCATTTATACGTACAGAGTTGCAACTGCTCTTCTAAAAGATCACTAAAATAATGATTTGAAACTTTTGTTAAACCTTAGAAACTATGCGTAATTACGGTGAAAAAAAAAAGGGAAAACTCATGCACTACTTGATTTCTATTTGATTACCCACTGGAAGGTGGCGGAACCGGGAAGAAAAGAAGACAGGAAGTGTACGGGAAAGAAGAAAAGGCTGGACGAAAAAAGAGCAAGGAGGCGGGAGGCAACAAAAATGGAGGTAAAACCAGGATTAAGGGGTACGGCAAGCAGGAAGTTTTCCCCTTTGGTCCCCCTGTCCCTGTCCATAAAGGGCATCCTTAAGGGAGAGTACAGTTAGATATTTATGTTTTCTCGTTTGATCCATTTTTCTTATAATTATCCCCTTAAGGTTTTATTCAATTTGAAGATTCCATGATTATAGGTTTGTAGTTCGTGGCTCTGGCCCTAAATCTGTCAGATTTTTTTTCACAATTTTCAAAATGCAAAGAAGAAAAATTGGGGGTTGACGCAAGAGTTTGTTTTTTCTTGTTTAAAGCTCAGGATTATTGAGAATGGCGCGATTTTGGAAGATGAGAAAATTATAATTTTAAAAACTGTATATTATACTTTGAACTGTACTCCTCAATTAAGCAAAAAGGGAACTTAATGAATTTGGATTGCCTAAAAAGGCAGGGCGAGTCACTCCCTTAGTCAGGTGTAAATTTGTTCCCAGGGTCTTTCTTCTTGCCGTCCCCCTAGAGAACTCCTGCTTTCGTATATCAACTGCTTTTGTAGATAATTATGCTGCTTCTTTCTCGGCGACTTTTTGGGCCTGATCTTGCTGATTTTGCAAATTGATATTTCCATCCCCGACTTAGGAAACCAAATGAAATTACAGAATCTCTTTCCAAAAATGTGCAATTTTAAGTATTGGATTTAAACTTCGTCCAAACAATTGACAGTTCTTGCACTGTAACTGGAATTCGGTTTAAAAAGTGGCCCGAAAAGTATTTAAAAAAACCCCGCGGATCCCTAAAGAATATAAACCGTTCCTAAAACCAACAAAAAGGTTTGCTTGGAATTGATGAGTACAGAGGGCCGATTCTTCGTCGCATACAAAGGTCAATGAAAAGTTTCCTATACCTGGGCATGACGGGAAGGCTTGTGGTAGCTACAGATGCTGATCATAAAGGGCGAAATATCAGCGATTACCATGGATATTTTTATATTTTTAGGGAGCTTAATAAGACCGATTGGTACTTCTTTGTAGTTTACATCCTAAGGTAATCTTCGTTTATTTATACGAGTCGGGCTGTTGTGCCTCATATAAGATACCCTTGTCCTATTTTAGACAACAGTGACCTAGAATTCACTCCCAAATTCACACCTGTAAGTTCTGCACGCTGTTCAATAAAAAGAACTCTTGGTGAAATTCAAGCAATACAGTCACTGTATTGACTTTTACATAGTCGCATGTGTTATTGTAAATATAGACAACCACTATATACGTAAGTGCGAGCTCTGATTGGCTCCCTATTTAAAGTGTATCAGCTCATATCCCATGAGCAAAGGAGAGAAGGCTTTTAAAATAGATCACCTATCTCGCCAGGGGCGAAAAAACTTCTTTATGTGGAAAGATTATTGGATTGTTTTGTGTTCTCATGAATTAGGGGTTGCTATGAGCTTATATATACGACGAGATTTCATGGAGCAATTGTCAATCATAAAACATTTACGACTATTTTGTATTTTCTAATACTTCCTTTCACTTTGTAAATGGTACCCTAACTCAGACCGGTATACAAAATCATATTTTATCATTCAATCTAAAGCAGCTAAAAACCATACACTCTAAGTTGTGGTGGCGCATAGCACCTAAATTTAACAAACAGGAAATGATGCGAGTGATTAAAACATAACCTAATGGAAACACAAGTGCAAGTTTGGAAGAATTTGAAAGCGCCACGTTTCTTTTTCTTTCTCGCCTGCAGCTCGACTTCACAGAAAGTTTCCAGTTTTTTCCAGCCTCCTCTCTTGCAGACGCGCCATTTTCGATTTCTTAGACTCATGAACAGGTTTTACGTGTAAAGTTGTTTATTATAATATTGCCACGGAAGTGTTACGGAGATCCATATCTTTGAGGTATATTGGCATCTGTACTGAGCATAGGGACATTTCATATTTACAGTTTCTTCCTGAATCGTCGAAACACTGATTTTCGTGATCGAAATGGTTCGATTCGATATTTCGAGACAAATTTTCAGTTTCTGTTGTCGTTTTAAGTCACTTCAATTCACAAGTTGAACGTGCACGTGGCGCGCAAAACAGTGACAATAAACGAGTTTCCTGATATTGCGTTCCACTTTCTTCCACAGTTTTTCTCCAATTTTAATTCAACCCGGCAATGTCGCTCATGGAAGAAAGCGTTGTAGTTGATATTTTAATCACGTTCGACTGAATAATGAGATACGTTATATTTATGATATAGAAAGATTGTTTTACTGGAAAATAGACCGCTCGATCGTAAAGTTCATATGAAACTACATCCGGGACTCAGGTGGCGTATTTTCCATGTCCTCATTAGTGAGGATATCGGCGTCATCGATATCCTCACTAGTGAGGATATCGATGACGCCATTTCCCGCTTTTACGCTGTTGTTTGTGCAAAATTCTCTTGTCTATATAACAAAAAGAAAATTACACGGCGGCTTGAAGATATATTAAAATTTTATTTTATCTTGGTAAAAATGCGCTCGTTTGTAAAATATTGTTTTTACCGCTCGAAAATAAAATTCATATCTTTACGTCGCTGTGTATTATCCTATATATGCGTATGTCAAGATCAATAGTTGTCTAAATTTTTGGTTTCAAAAAGTCAGTATTTACGAATATTTTAGTTCCTATTTTAGTGTCTTGTTTCATATCCTCCGTGTACATTGTATCTCAAAACCGATTATATATCAAACTGGCAATAGAGAGAAAAGAGAAATAAAAATCGACCTATAGAAAACTGGGCTAAGATATGCACAACACTAAACCAGCTTTGTTCCCCTGAAGAAGCGTTGCAGGGCCTTGCTCCCCTTTAATAAGGGTACGACTTTAACCGTTTTCGTCTCTGGTCTGAAATAGGGTTTCTCTGACTGAGTATATATTATTCCCCGTTTGGCTGGAGAAGGAGTCACCGAATACTAGGTGGAGGGGACTGAAGTAGTTTTAGAAAAATCTTATGTTTGAATAAATATACGATTTTTCTGAAACTACTTCAGTCCTTCCTCCTGAAATCGTGCCTCCTTTCCTCCCCACGGGGAAAATCTATACCAAATTCATATAAGTAGGCAAAATATACCCTATTCCAGACAATCCGTAAGGGATTCGAGCTTTAGAAACCCGCTCATAAAGATCTCAAAAAATACGCGCATAAGGTAACAGCCGTAGGGTGATCTTTGCTGACTTCATTGTTTACCCGAGGCGGATCCGGGGTTCCGTGACCAGCCCGTGACGGACATCACGTGTTGACCGTCACGGTTATCTGACAATCACGGGTTTTACCAAGGCCCGAAAAATCTTTTCTCCGAGAAAAGACTGAGCTCAAGAGTTTCGGCACTTTTTGACCGGTGGGCTGCTCAGGTATCAACGCCTCAAGGGACCGCGGCTTGTCGCGACGAATCGCGACTCGGTCGTGACGCCTCAAACTGCCTCGAATTACTAAAATGGCTATATTTAAATATTTAACATGAGGGCCAGTTTATTTTGGTGTTTTGCAAAATGGCTAACGCTCAACTTGAAAGAAACAGCGGGCTGCACACGTATACTGGTGAGGGCCGGTGTTGAAGTCCATAAGTCGGTTGGACGAGTGGTCTCTGGAATATCTTGAGCGGATGCGGAAACAAAGCTACCCCTGGACAAACACTGATTGCAACCAACGACAAACGGTTTTGCTGTCATGCTATCACTAGATCCGTGCATAATCCGATGTTTGGACTGGACATTCATAAGCTGACGGTATTCAGATTCGTCTTCATATTCTTGTTAATATTCAACTTTACCACCTGACGTCAGCCCTGATAATGATGTAAGCGATATCTAAACGGCATCTTGCTGTAGTTTTTGTATTAATTGCAAAATGCTTGAACAAACGAGCAATAGTTCGTCTACATAGAAACCAAGAAATGTGAGCTGGAACCTTACAAAAATAGTTCAAATGAAACGAAGATATGACCATCGCACTTGTTGTGATCGCAATTTACGCAATTTAAGCGGGATTTGAAATCTTTCATCTTTCGGGCTTAATTCGCAAATGCTTTAATTGCCATCACAACTGCGATGTTTGTATTTCCGCAGCTCACATCATTTTCATTCAATGTTTCATTCCTTTCAGGGTTAAGATGAACTAAATCAATTGGCCTGCTCCCAATGTATGAGGCTTCATAGCTCAGTTGGTAGAGCCCTACAGCGCGAACGCAGAGACCACAGGTTCGAATTCCGTTGAAGCCCCGAAAATCTTCCCTTTCGGGCCTAATTCGCAATTGCTAAATTGCTGTGGGTTATAAATTAAGTCACTGATGCATTTAAACAATTGAGAACTACTGACAAAGGGAATTAATATCAACATGCGGACCGCTGAGGAAACAGCAAGTTTAGCTCTTGTTTTTTATTCAAAGAAGACAGCGGGTTATCTCAGCAGTGGCCTCTTTGGTTAAAAATATTGATCTTAGACACATTCAACGTTAAAAAAGCTCAAAACCAACGACAGAAAACTAAAAAACAAAGAGTTGCCTAGCGTAGGAAAACGTGCGAAGCAAAGTATGCTGTCAACCACACACTTACGCTTATGGGCTTCTGCCCACTCCTATCTCCAAGAACACAAGGGTCACACCAACCCCTCCCGTCGCAATATATATAATTAGCTGAACCTAAATTTTTATTGTGATGGTCGCCCTTCGGCTGACAAATTAGGCAATACTTTTTATGAAGACCTCTGACTAGTTATTTGTAATGTTTTGTAACCTTTGTTTGTTCATTTCATTAGCCCTTTTTGTAAATCCTTTGAATATAATGTGATGTTATGTAATCTTTGGCTGACAAATTATTGTTTACTTGTAATGTTTTGTAATTGTAACCTTCATTAGGACTATTTCATTAGCACTTCAGTTTTGTAAATCCATTCATTTTTACGTGACCTTAAGACTTCGCAATCTACCGCCCTTTGTACATATATATATGATCGTGTAACCGACCTAGCTTTACCAAGTATTGTCCAATGTCACCATACACTGAAGAAGCCCGAAGGGCGGTTTGCAGTATATAGATATATAAATATTTATATAATTAACGTACCAATCAATCACCCGTGACCTTGAAGAACCTACCGAAGGCGGCCTCGTCCGTACGAGAGGTTGGCCGCCTAATTAATCATTAACAGTAACAAATAACTTTCAGATATTCCAGCAGCCATACTGCTCATCGATACTACCAAAACGTGTCGGAAAGTATGGTCTACAAAGTTCGTCTGCGCTAGGGGCGCCATGCTTTAGAACTTGAAAACATTCCTGTTTCATTTTTCGGCGCGAGTTCGCAGGTCTTTCTGATTGGACAATAAAAATCGGAGCCTCTTCGGGCGCCTTCGGGTATAGATACGAAAATTGACCAAAAGTGTAGTACTTGTTCCCTCTTTTGCATACCCGAAATGTAGTTTGCATCCCTAATTGAAATTAGGTGTATCACTTCAGCTTTTTGACTCTTTATCTTATATTTGCTGCATTTATACTTAATGTATAAATTACGTCTTTTCCTTCCATATTTTATGTTAATACAGAGATCAAAGAATGGGGACGTAAAGGAAGATCTGTCTATTGAAGGGATATTGAGTTTCAGTAGTCAGTACTATAGATAGGATTTCAGGACTAAAATATGACATATTTTGGTCCAACCAAAGGTAAACATTTGCAGCAATATTGGGCAGCATACCCAACCTGTTTACAGCCAACTGCTTCTCTTAGATTTTTGATTAGCTATATAGAGAGCGGCTGTAGCGCAGGCAGAGATAGTTACACTGAGACCCCGAATTTCAAGGAAACAGCCCCAGAGTGAGAGTGACAACCGAGAAAAAATTAGAAATAAGCATAATGTCGTGCCATTCATCCTAAATTTACCTATATCAATATTAAGCATCTCAGTTCTGAATATCTGTTTAGCAGTTTCCAATACTTCATTCGAGTGCCAAAATTAAAATTAGACCTTTTGAATTACGCCTTCATTAAGTATGCCTTTGAAAATAACTTCGACACTACAGTAGCTAAAACGGTTTTAATTTGCAAAACTCATGAAGATTTTATCTCTCGCCGTGTTTAAAAGAGAATAATTACAAGTTATTAAGCCAGGAATAAAAATACCATTAACTGACCTACAGTTACCTACCGTTGCTTACCAACGAGCCCGTAAATCAAACTTTTCATGTTAGATCTCGTTTCCGAAAATCCGTACTCCTCTTTCGCTACTTTATTGGCCTGTTCTCTGCTTCTCTGTCTCTTCCAACTGTTTTTTCTTCTTTTTTTATTTGATAAACCAGACACTTTGAGAATCAATTAAAACTAATTTAAAAATGGTGCCTTATGTTTCTTCGTCTTAAGTGGGTTACTCGCGACTCCCACCCCAATATGCGTCACCTTCACGTGCCACTTGCAGATCAGTATACACGTAAACCCGGATGAAATTTAACACTTTCAGTACGATAAAGTAGTTTCAGGTGCAGGGCACGCAGCCGAATACGCGCCCCCCAAAATTTAAACAACGCAAAACAGCCTACATGAAACGCAAAAAGTTATACTGAGACTGGTATGTTAATGCACGCGCTTGGTTAACAAGAGAAATGAGTAGCAGTACACTGATAGAGGTGTTTGGCCATATCGCCTTCAGTTTTACACAAGACTTGTCAGAGCATTACAACGCAGAAGAACCTGAATTCACGGCAGAGTCTTTTGGCTACAATCCTCTAGAAAGCACAGGTCGAGAATGGTATTATCATCTGGTTGATGAAATGCTTTACCAAGAATACAGCGACAGAGAAGCCACAAGCTGGGACTATCTAGCGTCTAGCAATCTTGAAGTAACAGTTATGGACGCATGCTCACCAGAAGACAACGAAGAAACACGGGAAGAACAGCAAAATGAAGATACAGCCATGGCTTGGAAGCGATTTAGACCATCTGCACCCCGTACGATTTGTAAATAAATGTATATTGGAGCTTCTATATCGCTAATAGCTGCCCCAATCATACGTACAGTATATATGCTCATATCTTATCTGATCCATAAGACAGTCCTTAACTGTTTTACTCGAGGAAGTCAGTTCCAGCACGTGTGCAGTGGACCATAACGATTTCTGACGTGATTTTCTCTTATTTCTACTACGTTTGGTTCCCTTTTATTTGCTTTTTACTTTTTCGCCCCTATCAACTGAAAGGGGTAAAACGAAAACTTTTTCTGGTGAGTTTCCTTATGTGTGTATATATTAGATACACTTAATCACGTAGCCCTGCAGGCCGTGGGAAAAGCGTATTATTTTAAGCCTAAGTTTGAAATTCCACTTTACGCAAACTTTACAATTAGTCTCTGCTTACAATTCTACCTTCTTGGAAGGCATTTTTCGATGAGGTCAAGCCGAACAAAAATTATATCTCTGATTTGTAAAATGGCAACACCGAGTTGTGCATGTGCGATTGTCAATTTTGTTGTAGCAGATTCTCTGTATCCGGCGTTTACGGGACAAGCCGAAAAAGGAAAACTTATAATCGCACTCTTCGCTCCTCCCATCGGAGTTGTTCTTAAAGTTATTTCGTGAATTTGCTTTCAGCAGTTATGGAACATTACCCATCCGGGACATTCGTATGGCTTATTGGCGCCTTTGTATTTTAGCTCAGCGTTTGTATTTCGAGTTTTACAAGCGTAACTTGGCAGTTTACAATCCATCGCTACTCTTAAGATAATTCATGGTGCTGCAGAAGCTATTGAACGAAGTACCATGGTCGTGATTGGTCACATTTGTCATCTGCTTTGGAGAAGGACGTCAGCTCCTTGGGGAAGTTTTCGTAATCCTCGCCGTGAAAGGCTGATGGCTGATATCGCTATTATGAGTATGTTGTCGGAATCTACTGCTATAGTGTCTGTTAACGGCCTCTTATACTTGTATCAATTCATTTACTTTCAAAGCAATTCCGGCTTGGTCTAGTTGCTCAAGTCATTTTCTATCCATTCTTCAGTTCAGCTGGTGTTGAGTAGTTTTTCACCAGCGTGTCTCTAGCGATCGAGACTCGTTAACAGAATATGGCTGTCATGACGATGGAAGAGACACGTTTCACTTGCAGTTATATGTGCGCTGCCACTGGCTATATGGTGTAGCGGAAACTTTATAATGATTGTAGATTGGCGTTTCGATTCACCCTTACAGTTAAACCAGTCTTGTAAAATGCCATTTACTTAAAAACAGCAGCGTTGTGAAAACTTCTACCCCCTTTAGATTTCCTGTCAACTTCCCTTGAGTCGATTGTCTAGTATATCAATCTTGTTCCCAGAGTTTTTAAAGCTGTGAGTGCGAATAAGCGGATAAAAGCGCTAGCTGTAAAGGTTGGCACACAATTTATAAAATAAGTGCCGAGGACTCTCCGATCTCCCTAGCACACGTCCGTTGTAGTCTTTACACGAGTAGACTGGTTGCAAGGACTTGTTACAAGATTCTTAAGTGCCGTGGGTACAAGTCCTTTGAGCGTGCACACCAGGGGGCTTACTGCAGGGACAGTCCTATTGGGTCTTTGTTTGGTTTATTTCATTTCTTTTCTTCATTCAGTCACT
The DNA here is from genome assembly GCA_964030785.1 of Siderastrea siderea. Classification (NCBI taxonomy): domain Eukaryota; kingdom Metazoa; phylum Cnidaria; class Anthozoa; order Scleractinia; family Rhizangiidae; genus Siderastrea; species Siderastrea siderea. Next base: position 28,889,663 of record OZ034973.1, read on the forward strand.
CGTTCGTTCGTTCTTTCGTTCATTCATTTTTTCAATTGTTTTTTTATTTGTCGTAGAGACGTGTCCCATGAACGAGCACAGTTTCAAGGGACCAGTCTCCGAAGTTGGTCCCTTTAATACAAACCAGTTTGAATTCGTGCCACAAGTCACAACCTAGATCAAACTTTCTTCCCCGAGAGTTGTTTATATATACATACATATATATATATATATATATATATATATATATATATATATATATATATCTATATATATATATATATAATCAAAATGGGTAGATTACACAAAGGGGACGTGTCCCACGGACCTGACATCTCGAATCCAATCGTGTATGCTTATCTTGTTGTTGTTTATCATTACAATACTATTAAGAGCAATCAGCGGAGGCAAAACTAGAACAATTTGTGACTGCCATCGTGGTGAGGTACTGGTATTGGTGTATGAATTGCAAAGGCTTGAACCTCGGGGCGGAGCCTCCCCGTAGGAAAGTTTATTGAGTACCCCTCCACCCAACATCACATTTGATATCTTGGTAAGAGTTCAAATCCTGATCTGCAAATCCTGATCCTGGTTCAAATACTAAACCTGATTAGTATTTCCAAAAATACCAAACTTCAACGAGACACAAAATTTTGGATTTATCAACAGAGTTGATAAGGTAAATTGGCCACCGTAAAGAGATTGCAAGCTAACATTTGGAGCGTTAGCTCTTCGTCAAAGCGAATCAAGGAATTGTGGGTTGCACTTGGTTTATATAGTGAGTGGTGGAGATACGCTATTGGTAGGAACATGGCAACGTGAAAAACAGGAATAAATTAGTTGAATGAAAAGCATTCGTTGATACCATAGGGATTAAGTGTGCCGATTTGAAAAATGAATTTTTTTCTAGATTTTTACGGCTTTCCGTGTTACCCTGGTGTAGGGAAAGGCCACAGATCGTCATCTGTTGCGGAGGTACATGTAAAGCGATCAGTGATTTTAATCCATCGCTTGGTGTTATTTTGTCCGGATTGTGAATGAAAGGGCAAGTGTTGCATCGTTTGCGCGCGCACTTAAAAGTACCTGGCTGATCATCAGATTTAAGCACACTTCTAACTAGAAAGTTCCCTATGTTTTTGTCTCGTTTGAATGAAATCAATGGGGGCTGTGAAGAGAGTCTTCCTGTTTCGTTGTCGTTTTGCAACGAGTCATTTCGCTCTTGGCCACCAAGTGAATTCTCCACATTACAACGAATTAACGTAACTTATAAGTTTCGAAACAAGTTCCACGAAACCTTGAAATTATCACCCCCCCCCCTCCCCCTTCTTGCAACGGACAAATCTGTTGCTAGAAGAGTTGATGCAGTGGTTACTTTCTGCACCTGTTTCTGCAATATGTGATCGCGCAACAATTTTTATTCCGTTGCAAGGTATGTTCACTGCATAAAACAATTCGACTCTACTTTCTGCACCTGTTTCTGCAACTTGTCTCGCGCAACATTTTTATTCCGTTGCCAGGTATGTTCACTGCATAAAACAATTCGATTCTACTTTCTGAACCTGTTTCTGCAACTTGTATCGTGCAACAATTTTTATTCCGTTGCAAGGTATGTTCACTGCATAAAACAATTCGATTCTACCTGTAGCTCTGCTACCGAGATCGTGTCTAAAAGTACACACGAGTGACCACGAGTGACCACGAATGACCACGAGTGACCATGAGTGACCACGAATGACCACGAGTGACCACGAGTAGACCACGAGTGACCACGAGTGACCATGAGTGACGACGAGTGACCACGAGTGAGAATGCATCAAAATATTTTGCTGATGTCATGATGACGTCATCACTACATCATTTTATCAAGTAATCACTATTTCACGACAAATTTCGCGAGAATTTCAAAATTTTAAATTATTGCTACGTTTCTCTAAGATTTTTTCATTATTTTGTTCAATCTTATAACTGTCCTGTAATTTTAAGGTGGACTAGCTCGAATGGTTCGTTAGTTCCTCTCTAGTCTTCCTCTTTTGCACATATTTAAATTTCCTTTTTTCTGTCATTGTAACTTACTATATACGTACTTTTTATTTATGTAAATCTATATATTTTGTTTATATTACTTTGTGCAAAGAAAATGGGATAAAATTAAAATTAAATTAAAATTTAATTTAATTAAAAAATTAAATTAAATTAACTGACCGTTTCTTGAGACCTTAATACCTGGATTTGACATTTCCGCCATTTCTGACTGAATGGGGGAGGGGCTAGGGGACGGACAGGGAGGGGGGATGGGGGGGTACAAACTTCCCGCCACCCGCACCCTTTAATCTCGGTTCCCGCCACTTTTCTTAACTTCTCTTCCCGCCCTTTTTTCCGCCTCCCGTACACCTCCCTCCCTCTTTTCTACCCGGAGTCCCAAATTCTGTCCAACTCCCTACCTACCCCCCCCCCCCCCCGTCGAAGGCTACCAGTGACCAAGGGCGAAAAAAAGAAGGAAAGAAAGTGAAAATGACAAAAATAAAAATTAGCAAAAAGGTTTTCTGTGAAAGTACGTGATTTAAGGAAATATTTTAACGAGAACTTTTCCACTAAAAACCAGGCCTGGAGAAAAGCACAGAATTGACAAGTAGTGAATGAAATTTTCAACGATCTTTAATGCTTTATGATTCTTATATGTGAGATCCCAATTTCCCCTGTAATATGACATAATTCGTTTAATTGTTAAACGATTATAGTGGTTTACACTATAAATTTCTCATATCAGCAAAATAATACAATCAAGCCACTTTGTTAACTACAACAATCTAACAAGAGGAAATCAAAGTAATTATTTATCTTAGATTTCTTTGAATATTATTAATAACTTTTCACAGGCAATAATGTAGCTGTGAGTACGTCCAAATTGTTTGCAAGTCGCGCAAATCCCGCACGACACTAAACACATACGTACTCAGATCTACATTATTGGCTGTGAAAAGTTATCTAAGAAATCTAACAATTAAACGAGTTTAGCAATTAAACGAATTATGTCATATTAGAATACTAGAATTTGGGACTGCGGGATGAAATGAGGGAGGGAGGTGTACGGGAGGCGGAAAAAAGGGCGGGAAGAAAAAGATTAGAAAAGTAGCGGGAACCGAGATTAAAGGGTGTGGGTGGCGGGAAGTTTGTACCCCCATCCCCCCTCCCTGTCCGTCCCCTAGCCCCTCCCCCATTCAGTCAGAAATGGCGGAAATGTCGAATCCAGGTATTAAGGTCTCAAGAAACGGTCAGTTTGCAGTGAAATAGTGATTATTTGATAAAATGATATAATGATGACGTCATCATGACATCAGCAGAATATTTTGATGCAATCTCACTCGTGGTCACTCGTGGTCACTCGTGTGTACTTTTAGACACGATCTTCTAACGCGGCCAATAATTGTGAGCGGTCCTTTAATTTAGGTCAGCGAGATCGGCGAAAAAGAACATTAGAATCTGTGTTCCTCGATGAGTTTTCTGAACAATAAACAAATTTCCCCTAATGCTTTCAGCGGCTATTGCTCTGGGTTTCACTGTTTTATTTTTTGGTTTTTGCTACCTAGGACTCACGCGGATGTCGAGAAAGTTAAGCCGCAGATAGTGGTTTTAAGCGATTCAGATGAAGACAATCATGACGGCGGTGACGCGCCATGTCGCACAGTACAGCAAGACATGTTCAGAGTACACAGTACAGCAAGTGATGCCTCAGTTGGATTTTTAATTTTCTCGTGTACGGATTCCGCTGTAATGACTGTAATGAATTGCAAAGGATAGATGAGCAACTTGGGAGTGAATGACATTTTGTTTTCTTTCCACTGTCAATTTACTCACGACCCCGCATGCAAGCTTTACATTCATCATTATTATACTGCCGTACATATCTTGAAGCCCGATGACTTGCCTCTGAACCGTGCTGTTTACAAGGGCCGTGTGTTATTTCACTTTTAAAATATTTATACTTTTCACAGCGAATATTTATGATTTGTACTGTACTCATGATTTGATCATGATCCGCAACACTTGTATCCTTTCTCTCTTCCCCTTCCTTTAGAACATGCAATCTAAGCTCTGCTGTTCTATGTCTGTCGCTTTGTATTGCCGCGACATTAAGCTTGCTCAAATTTGAGCACAGCGTGACCGAAACAAAATCTGACTGGATGCCTACACTGTACGTCGCCTATTGTCATATGTCCTCGGGACATTTTAATCAAAAATGAAACTTAAATCCCACCGAAAGCTACAATTATCCTTAATAATAATAATTGTAATAATTATAAGTTAGAATTTAAAAAAAGAAATCGGGATTTTGACTCGAACTCGAAATTCTAACTCGAAATCGAAATTCTAACTCGAACTCAGAAGTTTAATACACTCTCTATAAGCGGAAACCTTTTCTAAGATTCCTTTAGAAAGTTTATTTAATTTAGTCCAAATCTCTACAGTCAGCGCAGAAATTTGTTGGCAGGCTTGAAGCTGTTTCCGGCGTTACAAATTACAATGATAAGTAAGGAGAGGAAGAATAGAGCAGATAACAGAAGCTTGGGCAGGAACTCTCCATCATGATTCTCGCCCTGTGGATAACACCAAAACGCCATAACGCCAGGACAGGTGATAGCATATTGGACAATGATACCGTTTCCAAAGGTCGGCCTGCTGCCCATTCGGTCAGGGCGCGTGGTTAACTTGAACAAATTCCACTGAAAAAGGGAACCCGTTTTAGTGGAAATCTAGCCTTGTTTGAGATAAAATACCCTGAAACAACTCATATACAGCATCAAGTACCCGTTAAGTTCAAATAAGGGAGTGCTTCTTTTCTTCGGGATAATTTTTTAAATTCTTTCTACGCCAACTCAGTGAAGATGGCTGACATTTGCTTTTTTTAATTTTTGTTTTCATTTAACAACAATTTACTTTTTCAAACTAACAAAACCTCAGTAGCAATTCATGTAAAAAGTAGCCAATGTTTTACCCTCCGGCTTAATAGTCAATAGGTCAAAATTTATGGTAAGGCGAATATTTTTACTGGATTATTATTACTAGAAAACGAAGACAGTTCGTATGATGCTAAGATGCAGCGACAAGCACATTAAAAAAGGCCAGTTTGACAAGCTAACATCTTGGAAGAGTAAATTTAGCAAGCAGCAAAGAATGGGTTCGAAGCCACTCAGGTTGCGAATTGTTTTAACAGTTGTTGTTGTTGTTATTGTTGTCGTTGTTTTCTTTTCTGTTAGAAACGTTTACCAGCCACCATCTTGAAGTAGGCGTAGGAAAATAATTGTCCCTCGTCGATAAGCACTTTGTATAGTCTGAAGCAGAGACAGGCGATACCACTCCCCTCCTGCGCCATGGCTCCAGGAATCAAGACACCAATAATGCAAATATCGCACCCCTAGCGCCTGGTAAACTCGAGGGCACGAAAAGGGCTGATACTCTTCAGACTGCACTGTGCAAGGATTGGGTTTTAAAAAACATTATCACAGAGTTATCCACAATAAAGCATGTTTTTGGAGCCACAGTGACTAAACCTCCAGTCAAACTTCACGAGGCTATTTTTCTTCTGACCTGTCAAAAAAAAAGACAGCTCAGCGTTTTGGTTTCTGCGATATTTGATATTTGATAGCCGTTCACTGACCATCAACGTCATTTCGGTTTCTTCCATGTTTCAAGTTGAACTGGCACAAATCCTGTGTAACAAAGGTTGAGATCTAAGGCTGTGATTTGAATTTGTTTCTTCAGTTTAACAAGTAAGTCAGTAATCGATATGAGTGGAAGCACACTCGTAGAAGTGTTTGGCCACTTCGTGGTCAGTTTTACACGAGGCGTGACAGAACACTATAACCCAGAAGAACCTGAATTCACGGCAGAGGATTTTGGCTACAATCCTCTCGAAAGCACAGGTCGAGAATGGTATCGTCATCCTGTTGATGAGCTTATTTACCAAGAATACAGCGACAGAGTAGCCACAAACTGGGACTATCTAGCGTCTAGCAGTCTGAATGTCAGGATCACAAACGCATACTCACCTGACAACGAGGAAACAACCGAAGATCAACAAGATGAAGATAGAGCCATGGCTTGGAAGCCACTTAGACCGTCTCTTCTCCTTTCAGTTTTCAAATCAATGTACATTGGAGCTTTGATTTCGCTTTTAACAGCTACCTTCCAAGGTACAGCATACGTGCTGATCTCTTACCTCTGTTATAAAACTGTGCACAGCTGCGAATTCCAGTCAGGAAAAGCAATTCCAGTACGAGTGCAGTGGATGAGAACAATTTCCAGCGTGTTCTTCTGTCTTTTTATTTACATGTGGTACTTAACAATCGTGCTTTCTCTTTTTCGCCCATTTCAGTTAATCGGGGTAAGAAGAAAACTGATCCTGGTTTGCGGCATTTTTTATTGTTTGGATGCACTTTATCGAGTTGCTCTGCAAGCCCTAGCGATTTCGCATTCCAAAATTTCCACCGTGCAAAAAATTCCTCTCAACATTTTGTTTTTCGTCAGTGTATGGTTGCAAATATATCTCCTTACGGATCACTTCGAGATGCTCGCTCGGTCACGAAAACAGAAGCTGACTTTCTTCTTTCAAATGACAGTACCCATTTGTTTTTCTTTCTTGCTTGGTATAACTACAGCGTCTTTTATTTACCCGACGTTCAGCAAACAAAACAGAGAAGGCAAATTGCTAATTGCACTCTTCGCACCTCTCACAGGAGTCGTTCTTAAAGTAATCTCACGAATTTGCGTTCAACGGTTATGGAATATCACCCACCCCGGACGTTCTTATGTCTTACTGGTTCCATTGTATTGTGGTTCTGCAGTTATGTTCCGAGTTTTACAAGCGGATCTCGACAGTTTAGAATCCATCGCTATTCTTGGAATAATTCATGGCGCCGCAGAAGTCATAGAACGAAGTACCATGGTTGTGATTGATCACATTTGTCATCGGCTTTGGAAAAGAACATCGGCTCCTTGGGGAAGTTTTCGTACTCCTCGTCGTGAACGACTAATGGCTGATATCGCTATTATGAGCATGTTGTTTGAATCAACTGCTATAGTGTCTGTCAACGGCTTGTTGTACTTATATCAATTTGTTTACTTACAAAACCAGTCTTTAAAATACTTACTGCAATCCTTTGCCATCCACACTTCTGTTCAACTGCTGATTGAGTGGTTTTTCACCAGCATGTCTCTGATGATAGAGACACGTTATCAGAATATGGCTGTCATGGCTGTTTGGCGAAAACAATGGAAACGACACATTTTAGTGGCAGTTGTAAATGTGGTGCCCCTGGCCGTGTGGACTAGCACTAATCTCCTACAAATTGTACACGGACGCTTTAATGAGGCGAATCAGCCTTGCAAAATGCCCTTTACTAAATAAATGTGAGCAGAGGTAAGACTGGACTTTTCCCATGTACTGAACTCAATTGTATTTATAGGTACACAGTTGCAACTGCTCTTCAGAAAGATCACTAAAATAATGATTTGAAGCTTTTGTTAAACCTCAGAAACTATGCGTGATTACGGTGGAAAATGCGCTACTTGATTTCTGTTTGATTACCCATTGGAAGGTGGGAACTCGGAAGAAAAGAAGACAGGAAGTGTACGGGAAGGAAGAAAAGGCGGGACGGATCCCCAAGGTGGCGGGAAGCCACACTGCGTAATATTTTGCAGTCGAAAAAAGAGCAAAGAGGCGGGAGGCAACAAAAATGGAGAAGAAACCGAAATTAAGGGATACGGAAAGCGGGACGTTTTTCCCCCTTGGTCCCCCTGTCCCAGTCCAGGCTGTTTCTAGGTGTTCTTGTTATGGGATATCTGTAATTTTCCTTATATATAAAAGGTAGCCTCAAAGGAGAGTACAGTTAGATTTTATGTTTTCTCGTTTGATCGATTTTTCTTTTTCGCAAACACTTTTTTACAGTCCTTTTCAGGTTTTACAAGGCATTATATAATCACAATTAATTTACGGAAGAGGCAGTGATTGAAAATGATTTTAAAAAAGAAATACAGCAGTTGGCACGAGGATTGCACACGCTAACAAATTAAGAGCTCCTGACCAGAAATATCGAGAATCCCACGACAGGAAGGAAATTTCGTCTTCTATTTTATTTTACCAAAAATACCCCTTTGGTAAACTATTTTCAAAAATCATATTTAAAAGTTCCTCCGCTTTTCGTTTTTCTCTGAAATTTAGATAAGTTCGAAATACGGCTAGAAGCTCCCTTGCGCCCCCCGGAAACAAGGGAAAATTGTGCATTTTTAGCAAGCTCGTACGCAGCAATGGAAACCGTTCCCGTTTTACCATTTGGCTCATAACTACATCATTCTTTTCTCTATCTAAAGATATAAAAATCGGATATAAATTTGTATTTTTAAACTGCTTGTTGACCTGTTGAAGATACTAACCTTGAAGGGTTCAGAGTCAAAGTGAAATTTGGGTCAACTTCAGAGGCCTATAACTGACCTAGCATATATTTTTCAAACCAAAAATATACATCAAATGTAAGCTCAAACATTCCTTTTCCCTCTCTGAAAGTGTCGTTTTTGGCCCGCTAAAAGCGACGCGTCGAGAAAAAAAAGTGTGCAGGGTATTTTGAGCATTTCGGTAGAACGGCCGCTGTCACATCGATTCTTCTAAAGCAGTCATAAAACAAGGTTTCACTGGCTCATTGTTTTGAATAGGTTAATAAAGTAAAAATATATACTTTTCATATAGAGGTAACTATGTTACTATGGCTTAGGGGCAACCCGGTTTACTTTTCTACAATGTAACAATATTATTTGATTGATCCAAACTGATAAACCAAAGATACTCTCACCTTAAGACATCATCTTGTGAATCTCTTGGTTCAGGTTATCACTATTTTTACCAGAATTATTGGCTGCATTAGTCATGTTAATTTGTAGATTGAAAAAACAAAAGTTACAAACCACGTCAAACTAGGAACCCTTGCTTAAACATAAATGTTAGTTTTCCGGTAAATAGCTGTTTTGAATATATATATGCGAAGTGACATTTCTCTAATGATGGAAAGAATCGTAAGGGTCATTTGCAATTTCAAATATTTTAGGGTCGGATCATTAACTGTTAGTGGGAGTGGTTGGAAAAAACCGAAATATTCCCTCAAAGCTTTTGTGGAAGAAAGAGCGCAAAAACACCAGGGAAAGAAAATTCAAGCAAAGCTTTTAGTTACAAAAAATAATAAATAAATCATAATCGTAATAACTAAGCAGGAAAGTGCAAAAATTTAATGATACGTCTCTTATTGTCTTTGATCGGTTTTAAATGGACGTGTGAGTGCTATTTTAAGTCTCGTGGAACGACACATTCAGTTAACAAAAGCGCCACCACAAGAAGAACTTGAAACCATTTCTTATAGTACGCTGATGTAGGGTACTTTCCTTCTAAGTTTTAAAGGAGTTACAATTCAAAGCGCTCGCCGTGAAACTGAAAAAAGTCTAAGTTTGCGGTTGCTATTCATGGCGCAGATGTCGTACTGGTCGTACACGATGAGATGTTCCAGTTGAAACCTCGAGAGGATATCTTGCTTTGTGGTACTCGAAGTGGTTTATTTTTCAAAGGCAGGGAAATCGTTTGCCACTAGACCCTAAAAGAACGCAGTGGCTAATGCTGGGACGTCACTTACTCGCCATCGGAACCTAGCAATCCGGCTTATTTCATCCCACGGTACTGCATCTGCGTCCACTTTCCTTCTTGATGAATGGCCAATATTGAACTTTGTTTTCGAGGTAGACTTTTTTATCATCGAAGCCGGAAGCTTTTTTTGTTTCTTCTCTTAAGGCTCAACCCTCTCCCAAACCTACGAACAACGCCTGAGGCTATGTTCACACAGAACAGTTTCCAAATGGTTCTGGACCGTTCACACGGGACTGCTACAGAAATGGTCCGGTACCAGTCCACTTCTGGACCAACGTGAGAAAATCAGCTGTTTGTACCAATAAGTTATCCACCGGGACATCCAAATGCGTGAAAGACGATCGAAGAAGGCTGAATCTATCGATTGAAAGAAGCCAAAGGCCTCTGGCCGGATAATAAATTACCCCATCCCTGCCGATTACAAAATACACAAAGCTTTAACCTTCTTTTTTTAGCTTTTAACCTTTTCAAGCTTTAAACCCAGAATTACAATAAGTTATGCGGCAGTTATGCTATCACAGACAGTAGTTTGGCCTCTCTTTAAATTTCTAGGTGAGTTTAATCAAAAACTGGCACATCACTGATACACGCGATAAATTTAATTAGTGCCCAAGCCTAAATTACGCTGTTGGAACCAAAACGAACCGGACAAGGTGTTCACACAGTACCTGTCCAATATGGGACCGGAATTGTTCCTGCATTTTTGCAGGTCCAAAACCCGGACCTTTACTAGACCGGATAGACAATACGGATAGCAGTTTCCGTGTGAACAGAAGACCTATCCGAACCGGAACCGTTTGGAAATCGATCCGTGTGAACAAAGCCTAAGGATTCAGAGGGCTCTTGAGATTTCAGCACAGGTATCATTCCACACCTTCTTACGACGGTGCAAGGCCAATCGGAAAAGATATACATCATTCTCCCGAATTAGCTACTTTCTTTACTTTCCCTGGTGTTTTTGCGCTCTTTCTTCCACAAAAGCTTTGAGGGAATATTTCGGTTTTTTCCAACCACTCCCTAAACAGTAAATGATCCGACCCTAAAATAGTTGAACCCTAAAATATTTGAAATTGCAAATGACCTTTACGATTCTTTCCCTCATTAGAGAAATGTCACTTCGCATATATACATTCAAAACAGCTATTTACCGGAAAACTAACATTTATGTTTAAGCAAGGGTTCCTGGTTTAAGGCAATATGGGTCCTCTAGCTTTCTGAGTCACTGCGTCACGCTATCCTACATCGTGACTATCACGAAAACCTCAGCTCATTTTATGTCTGGCATTTATGCTAATTTCAATACGGAGTGCATAGTTTGACGTGGTTTGTAACTTTTGTTTTTTCAATCTACAAATTAACATGACTAATGCAGCCAATAATTCTGGTAAAAATAGTGATAACCTGAACCAAGAGATTCACAAGATGATGTCTTAAGGTGAGAGTATCTTTGGTTTATCAGTTTGGATCAATCAAATAATATTGTTACATTGTCAATAAATGTGCACTGTAGAAAAGTAAACCGGGTTGCCCCTAAGCCATAGTAACATAGTTACCTCTAAATGAAAAGTATATATTTTTACTTTATTAACCTATTCAAAACAATGAGCCAGGGAAACCTTGTTTTATGACTGCTTTGGTGGAACCGATGTGGCTCGCGTGACAGCGGCCGTTCTACCGAAATGCTCAAAATACCCTGCACACTTTTTTCTCGACGCGTCGCTTTTAGCGGGCCAAAAACGACACTTTCAGAGAGTGAAAAGGAATGCTTGAGCTTACTTTTGATGTATATTTTTGGTTTGAAAAATATATGCTAGGTCAGTTATAGGCCTCTGAAGTTGACCCAAATTTCACTTTGACTCTGAACCCTTCAAGGTTAGTATCTTCAACAGGTCAACAAGCAGTTTAAAAATACAAATTTATATCCGATTTTTATATTTTTAGATAGAGGAAAGAATGATGTAGTTATGAGCCAAATGGTAAAACGGGAACGATTTCCATTGTTGCGTACGAGCTTGCTAAAAATGCACAATTTTCCCTTGTTTCCGGGGGGCGCAAGGGAGCTTCTAGCCGTATTTTGAACTTTTCTAATATTTGGAAAAACGAAAAAGCGGATGGACTATTAATTATGATTTTTGAAAATAGTTTACCAAAGGGGTATTTTTGGTGAAATAAAATGAAATTTGAAATTTCGCTTCTGTCGTGGGATTCTCGATATTTCTGGTCAGGAGCTCTTAAGTTGGGAAAGGTGAACTGACATACGAAGCAGTGAAAAGTTAACAACCAAAGCTCAAAGAGCGGATAACTCTTATCGCTGTCCAACTATTCGACGAACTGACCTTTTAAGCCTTGGAAGCTTAGACAAAACACCTATAAAAACTCTAGAATTTGATGCATGCGAATTCTCAAGCATCGGTCGATCGATTTTATTATTCGCTTCGTTGGAGAGATAAAAAAGGAATATTTTGTCTGCCGTTGTTTATATTCATAATATATTCTAAAGCATTGAGATTTTTGGCCATCCTTAGCATAGTATGGGAAAATTCTTGAAGAGCCGTACTGCTGTAGTCATCTGGCAGTCAGTTTATGAAGCTTATCGTGTCCATCATAGTACAATGGTCGCTTAATGACACCCCTCTGTAACGGACCTGGTGAAGCTTGGTTGTTCACCAGGTTTTTTACAAAAATTCTACCAGAACAGACAAAACTCCACCAGGTTGATCTGATTGTTCACCAGGGAGGCCGACGATGAACTCTAGCCATATATGTATATGCCTGCAAAACTGTGTCCCAGTAGTTAACGAGGGAACCCCTATTGCATTACATTTTTAAAATATGTCAACTGAGGCATCTTATACAAGAGTTGTTCAACACCAGTCAAAGCCATTTAAGCAATATTCTCAAAATTAACTCACCACTTCTTGGTTACTGCATATCGTATGCATATCGTAGTGTTGTTTATCACAGACAGGCCACGATGTCGTTATACCTGCAGGTTCTGCCTCTTCTTTGCCTCCGATCTAGATAGGCAAAGGTCTCTTCTGCTTCAACTGGTTCTGAGGTTGCCTCTTCACCGTCATCTTCGCAGTTGTCGTCTGCATGCAGTGGCACCAATGGTCGTGTGAGGGAATCCTCAAATTCTTCAGCAATTTCTTGAATTTCATGATATGTCTCCACTGGCATCTTGTACACGGTTTCCGTGATTGTAACAGCTTCATCTAAGCATACAGTCATGGCATTGTCATTACTGTCCCGCAGGATATGTACGTATGCCATTGAAGCACCTGTCCAGTTGGGGTCTATGGCATAGAAAATGTTCTCTTCATCTCGCGAGGTTTCAACAAGAAAATTTCCCCGCAATTTGGACCGTGGTCCAATACTCGCTGTTGATACATTTTCGGTAACCTTTAGAAGGTTAAAGGGTAACCCTTCAGTTCCACGAAATATAAGGACTTCTCCAATCTCAAAGACAAAATCAGACGCACTTAAGGAACCATCATTAGAACCGTCGGCTGAATGATAATCTTCACTTTCCGGTTGCTCTGCGTTATTTACAAAAATGCGATCTTGGATCTGTGCAATGGCTAATTCACGTCTCGATGCGTGTTGACCAATAATGGTTGGTGCAGTTCCGTATTTCCTCTTCTGGAAATTTCTCAAGCTTTTCATTGGTCTTGACTTTGTAGCCATGTGAATGGCTCTCAAATTTGCCTTTTGTTCGGCAGTTACAGTTCCACTGTTTCCAAGTTTCTCCACATACTCACGGCAACAATTCATTCTTCCAATATAAAAATGCCTTCCAACCATCAAAGCCTCATCTTCTTTCCCTTCCTGTATGTTCATTTTGATCTTCCTTAGGTCTGCAGTGGAGAAACTATGCTCGTTGCGTTGTTGGAACATTGTCCAAATTGCCTGTGTTGAGTTGCTAACACTGTCATGATCTTCAGTTGTGTATGTGTACGTGGAAGATAACAAAAATCTCAGTGCAGGTTTTATTTCAGGCTCTGACAATGAACATTGCAGACACATTTTAATTGTAAATTAAGTTCACAAAAGAAACCTTCTGCTCGTTACATGTCTCATTCAATGAATAATACTGTTCTCCATGGCTATTTAATACTCTACTAAAATTAAGCATTGCAGAATACCTATTCCCAACATACCTCTGTAGCGTGATCGGACTGGGTCATCCGCATGAGAACTTTTGATGTGTTGCCATAAGTTGTCTCTCTCAATCATGATGTCATTGAAGTGACCTAGTGACACGACTGCTGCACAGATTGGGCACCGTACAAACAACGGGTCTAGAATCAAATCTGCTGATCCATAAACTTTCCTTACTTTTGCTCTCTTGTCAACGAGAGTTGACCAGGCAGCTCTTCTGGGCACGCTGCGACAGCAAATTTCGAAGTATGAGAAATGGGGCATTTTTTACACTGGCTTTCCCTTAGCTGCTCAGTTACTAGCTCTCTCATTGCTTCTTCCCTTGACTTTTTTGGAAGCCCATTTATATCGACACTGTTTCATTCCTTTTCAACTATGAATTTTAACACTGAAATGTTTGAATTTTGTGATCCACAAGAAGACTTTGATGATACCGCGGCTGCAAGAAAGCCTTTGCCTGGCTCTTTCGACTGTACGGAAGCGCCTACTTTCCTTGACAAGGTCTCCAGCTCTAAAGAAACAGTATAATCTGTTCGTCCCTTTAAGAAATGCATGAATGCCGCCCATGTGGTTTCGCATAATTGGACTTTTCAATCATTGTAAAGATAGTTAAATTAAACGTGTTTGCGAGATGCGAGACCACAGGCTTCTAACACTTTGTCTTTGAAGGCAGCAAACGACGCAGCACAGCTGGAGGTCAGCGAGAAAAGCACAGAAATTCGACTGTCGTTGTTATCTAACCTTATAAGCGCAGTGTAAATGACGTCTTTTTCTCGGCCTTGAGAGACGTTCTGTGGCTTTTCTTGACTTCTTTTTCTTCTTCGATTTCCTTTTCTTCTTGACGATCTTGCGTTTTGTACCCAGCTGATTCTTCTTGCGCTTTTTGGGCTCACACGTGTCGGAAGAATCGGACGATTCTTCAACATATTTCCGTTTCATCCTCCTTTAGCTCACTTTGAATGCTCGTTGCTGGCCTCGAAAGAACAAGAGGAAGATCCAGAGGTTTAACTGTCGCTTGTACTCGGGCTATTATCAGAATCTGCACCTCCACGATCATATGATTCATCCGCCATTTTCCTACACGATCACTTGTCAGAGCCCGCACGATTTTGACCAGCGGGAACCAATCAAAAGAGACAAATTGGGCATGTTTCTGTTAGCACTTCCCAAGCCCGCAATCCTTTTGCACAGCAATCTCGATGCACACAAGTAATTCTACAACTGAACAAGACTGAACAAACGAGAGCCGTGACTTTTTCTCACAGGTTAACAGGCATCACGAGGGAAACTAAATTGTTCACCAGGGAGAAATAAAATTGACCAGGGGCTTTTTAAATATCCAGCAGGGACCAGGGAGGTCGAAATTCCACCAGGGAGGGCAAAATAACCCACCAGGTCGGGTTTCACCAGGTCTGTTACAGAGGGGTGTTTAATGCATTGAAACACCAGTGCTTGGCGTTTCTTAATATTTTGAACAGTTTTCATAGAATTTTAACGTGAGCCGAAACAGGTGAAATAAACAAAGGCCTTTTCAAGAACCGAAGGCCTTGGTGTGACCGGAATCTAAATATTTTTAGTGAAAATCAAAGCCACAAGGAAAAATTTTCCGCTCCTCAACAACATCATGCGGGCCACCGAGGAAACGAAGCTTTCGCTTGTCTTAATTATTCATTGCGTAAAAATAATAAATTGATATTTAATCATTTTCTTGGTGGTTCATTTACTAAGATGGCTATGACAGTTAAAAGAAATAACACTGTAAAACCCTTAGGCAAATAGTGGCGTGTGATATTTTTTTCCCAACTTAAATTCCCACGAAAGACGAGCCGACCTATTGAAGCCTTTATATATTTCGAACAATAATGTCACTCGACTCTTCAACGACAGGGAATAAGGAGAAATGTTTCCCCACATTCAGGATGGTATGTTATAAAATAAATGTCCATGCTTCTACGCAAAAAGAAGAAAAAAAAAAGAAAAAAGCTAATCAATACAAATTATCGGCTTAATCGCGGCGGTCCTGCATTTGTCCAGGCTGCATTTTATGAGGACTACGCCGAAGAACTTAGCACTAGCAGACGGCAGAACTGAAAGGGTTTTCCACAAGCAAAATAAATTTTAAAATACATTAAAAGAAAGTAAGTTTTGCACAATGGTGGATGCGTTGAAAAAGAAACATTAAACTATCACTTCAACTACGTTAAGACTAGATACCGTTGTCTTGTTCGCGCAGGTAAATTTTTTTCGGACAATGGAATGATCGACCTCTGGGATCCTTCGACATGAACAGCTCTCTGGAAACACTCGTCCGTGAAGTGATTAGAACAGGCGACAAAAATACCTCTCGGGTTGAAATTTGCAGTGAGTGTGAGTACGAGCATTATCCATTTTTCCATTGTGGGTCCGCTCGCAAGGCTTTGCTGAAGCGAAATACCAGTTCGGTGGTTGGATTTATTGCTGTAGCATTGTACAACACAAGTAACACCCGTCGTAACCGGCCGCAGCAACGAAAATTTCAAGGCCGTGCAACAAACAGTTGGCTAGAAATCTCCCCTCGATGACAGTTAAATTTCCCGCGGCAAGTTACCATGTGAAGGTACTAGGTTTGAGGTAAGCCTTTGACGTCACTTCCGCTTATTCGCAAGCCAGCTTGCGGAACAAGGGCTAATAATGGCGGCCGTAAAATCTCGACAAAAACTATCAGACAAAAACGACTTCCAGTTGTCGTACTGAGTTGAAATTTGACTAAGAACCACGAGCTATTTTCGAACATGTAAAAATATGGAATACCAAAATTCTAGTCCCAGTGCCACTTTAAATAAAGTGTTGTTGTTGTTGTATGACAACGTTATTGAAATTAGGTGTATCTCTTTCAACATGCACTTTATCTCATATTTCCGTATTTTATTTTCTTCAATAATTTATGTTAACGCAGAGATCAAAGAATGCGGACTTGAAGGAATATCTGTCTGTTGGAAGGGATATTGAGTTGGGAAATTACAAATAAATTCAAACGCAAAGTGAAAGACTGATACGTAATCAGGAAAATGGAAAAAATTAATAACAAACAGACTTCCTTTTGAAGTCTGCAAAACAAACCCTAACTACTTAAGAAAAAGTGTCTCACTGCCAACGTTTTCATTCAAGGAAGGTTGTAATTCACGAATCAACAGTTTCCTGATCAGGATATTGAGTTTCAGTAGTCAGCACTATAAATAGGGTTTTAGGTCTAAAATATGACATATTTTGGTCCAACCAAAGGTAAACATTTGCAGCAATATTGGGCGGCACACCTAACCTGTTTACAGCCAACCGCTTCTCTTAGATTTATGATTAGCGAACGGCTGTAACACAGGCAGACATACACGGAGACCCCGAATTTCAAGGAAACAGCCCCAGAGCGAGAGTGACCAACCGAAAGACATTAGAAGTTAACATAATGTCGTGCCTTTCATCCTAAGTTTACCTCTATCAATCTTAAGCATCTCGGTTCTGAATATCTGTCTTAGCAGTTTCGAATACTTCATTCCAGTGCCAAAATATTAGGCCTTTCGAATTACACCTTCATTAAGTGTGCCTTTAAAAATAACTTAAACACTGCAGTAGCAACGGTTTTCATGTTCAAAAGAGACTAATTACAAGTGCTTAAACCAGGAATAAAAATACGATTAACTGACCTACAGTCACCTACAGTTGCTTGCCAACGAGCCCGGAAATCAAATTTTTCATGTTAGATCCCGTTTCCTAAAATCTGTACTCCTCTTTCGGCTACGTCATTGACTTGTTCTCTGCTTTTCTGTCTCTTCAAATAGTTTTTTCTTCTTTTTCATTTTATAAACCAGACAGTTTGAGAATCAAACTAATTTTAAAATGGCGCCGTATGTTTCTTCGTCTTAAGTGGGTTACTCGCGACCCCCACCACAACATCTGTCACTTTCACACGCCCGTTGCATGCAGATCAGTATACACGTAAACGCGGATGAAACTTTCACACTTTCAGTACGATAAAGTAGTTTCAGGTGCATAGCACGCAGCCCAATACGTGCCAAAAAAACACTTAAACAACACAAAACAGCTAAGATGAATCGCAAAAAGTTATAGTGAGACTGGTATGTTAATGCACGCGCTTTTTTAACAAAGGAAAATGAGTAGCAGTACACTGATAGAAGTGTTTGGCCATATCATCTTCAGTTTTACACGAGACGCGACAGAGCACTACAACCCAGAAGAACCTGAATTCACGGCAGAGTCTTTTGGCTACAATCCTTTAGAAAGCACAGGTCGAGAATGGCATTATCCTCCTGTTGATGAAGTTATTTACCAAGAATACAGCGACAAAGAAGCCACAGGCTGGGACTATCTAGCGTTTAGCAAACTTGAAGTAAGGGTCATGAACGCATGCTCACCAGAAGACAACGAAGAAACACAGAAAGAACAGCAAAATGAAGATAGAGCCATGGCGTGGAAGCGATTTAGACCATCCGCACTCCGTACGATTTGTAAGTCAATGTATATTGGAGCTTCTATATCGCTAATAGCTGCTCCAATCATAAGTACAGTATATATGCTCATATCTTATCTGTTCCATAAGACGGTCTTTAACTGCCACTTTTACCCAAGGAAGTCAGTTCCAGTACGTGTAAAGTGGACCATGACAATTTCTAACGTGATTTGGTCTTATTTCTACTACGTCTGTTTCCTTTTTACCTGGTTTTTACTCTTTCGCCCGCATCAACTGAAAGGGGTGAAACGGAAACTTTTCCTGGTGTGTTGCGTTATGTGTTTATTAGACACACTTTATCGCGTATCCCTGCAAGCCATGGGAAAGACTTTTCATTTTAAGGCTAACTTTGAAATTCCACTTTACACAAACTTCATTATTAGTCTCTGCTTACAGTTTTACGTTCTTGGAAGGCATTTTTCACAGAGGTCAAGCCGAACAAAAATGGTATCTCTGATTTGTAAAATGGCAACACCGAGCTGTGCATGTGTGATTGTCTATTTTGTTGTAGTGGATTATCTGTATCCGGCGTTTACCAGGGAAGCCGAAAAAGGAAAGCTTATAATCGCACTATTCGCTCCTCTCATCGGAGTAGTTCTTAAAGTTATTTCGCGAATTTGTGTTCAACGGTTATGGAACATCACCCATCCGGGATATTCGTATGTCTTATTGGCGCCTTTGTATTTTACCTCAGCGTTTGTATTTCGAGTTTTACAAGCGGAACTTGGCAGTTTACAATCCATGGCTACCCTTGGAATAATTCATGGTGCTGCAGAAGTTATTGAACGAAGTACTATGGTTGTAGTTGATCACATTTGTCCTCTGCTTTGGAAAGGAACATCAGCTCCCTGGGGAAGTTTTCGTACTCCTCGCCGTGAGAGACTAATGGCTGATATCGCTATTATGAGCATGTTGACTGAATCTACTGCTATAGTGTCTGTTAACGGCGTCTTATACTTGTATCAATTTATTTACCTTCAAAACAATTCCAGCTTGCTCAAGTTGCTAAAGTCATTTTCCATCCATTCTTCAGTTCAGTTGGTGGTTGAGTGGTTTTTCACCAGCGTGTCTCTAGCAATCGAGACTCGTTATCAGAATATGGCTGTCATGGCTGTTTGGCGAAGACGATGGAAAAGACACATTTTACTTGCAATTATATGTGCGGTGCCACTGGCTGTGTGGTGCAACGGAAACTTTATATTGATTGTAGATTGGCGTTTCAATTCACCCTTACATGACAAATTAAATCAGTCTTGTAAAATGCCATTTACTTAAAAACACCAGGGTTGTAAAACTAGTACCCCATATAGCGGAACTCGCGGAGCACCATGGGTAAACAAATCTGGTAACCTATCGATCCGAGAAATTTTGGTTCTGACATCAGCGTACGTACGCCCGTACAGACTCTGGGGGAGGGTGAGGGAAGTCCCAAGGCAACCCGACCTGGCGAGGAGAATGACATCTTTTCTTGAATCTGAAGTAAACAGTAATGGACGCTGGTTCCTCATACGCCCGATTTTCAATACGATAATTGTAGTACATTTTTGAAAATGAAGACTTTAACAGCTCGTCATGAAAAGAAAAAGACCTGAACGATTGCTTTAATCTCGATGACGCACATAGAAGAAATTGGAGAGCTTGAAGGCACGAAATTCTTGTTCGAGGACATGCTTGTTTATAATTTTTCAAAGTTTAGGAGGTCTGGGAGGAACCCGGCGACTTTCGTTTAGATTTTCAAGTACTTCTTTCACTTCAATGGAAAAGTAAGTTACAGATTTGATTGTGGATTTACACTGTAAAAATTGTTTAATTTAGCGACTTTATACGTTAACGAAAAAATTCTTGAAATGTTTGAAAACTTGTTTAAAATAGCTGTGAAATTACCTTGTAGTTCCCTTTTGCCTGGGAGTAACTTCATTCGAGGGGAAAATTGAATGCAGTTTGCTTTCCGAGGCAAACAAGTGTTATGTGAATGAAATTTCTTTGTAAAGGTTTCTTGTCCCTTTTTATGTGTTTGTTTATTCAAGGAATTTTCTGATATGTAGGTTTAAGCTTAATCTCCTTTTCAAGTTTAGTGCGTAATTTTCAATATTTTTCTTTGAGCAATTCTTTTCTCACATCTAGTGTATTTTACTTGAAAAGTAGAAATCGTGACTGTTCTAGACTGAGTCCGAGCGTTGTTTTTCAATCTAGATTGTTGTTCTTCGGGTTGTTTTGACTAATTCGTAATTTATTATTCAACAACTGAAGGGTCGCTCTGTCGTCAATATTAAGTTTATACACTCAATTGACCTCAACAACTCATATGATATCTTTATGACGTTTATAATAAATTATAACTTAATTGAGTTTAGTCACAGGTGGTACTCAGACTACAAACTCAAACAACAATAAGAATATTGTAACAATATTAATAATAATAACAACAACAACAACAAATAATATGTTATTGCTATCAGCTATCGCTGTTGTCAACCTGGACCCTATATAGTTCCCCACAGACAACAAGAACGATAATAAAACAGACTATGATAATGATATCTCCCAGGACAAATATCTATGTACAAATCAATTAGGTCTACAGCACAAGCACAGGCTAAACTGTCATTATAATCGGAATAAAATATAATTATTGAGACATTCCAAAGTTTTTTCTGAACTAAGGCGCCTTCTGTTACTGGGGCGGAATGTTTTTTCGAAGAAAACCACAAAGTTTTGGACTCCGCGGATTCCAGTTCAATTTTCAATCCCACATGCTACAGCAATAGTTATTTTCTGACACTTTTCTCCTAATGTTTTCGAAGTTGCTCTGAGAATTTTTGCCTAGAAGTTTGGGAGCAAACAGGCTGTTTCCTTTTCAGGTACCCAACCGATGTGTTCTTCCCCGGAATTCAACATACAGAAAACACAAATTAAATACACCGTAATTTGTACCGTGGATATTCTTTCAGGCGGGGAAAGAATCTATCAAAGTTCAAACGCAGAATTGAAGCACGACGCCATTTTTTCGTGTGCTCACACAATTTTTTATTCGTCACATCCCATAATAAGTTTTACATTTCTCAGTCCCCCGCGTGGCGGACGCCTGGGGCTTCACATGATCATGATATAAGCTCAATTCAGTCTTCTCTCCATCCTCCTCGCCACAACGAATCGCACAGTTATTTCTCCATCCTCATACTCTGTCATCGTGGGAATGGATGCATCTACAACGGTTTTTCCTGTCACGGGGTAGCATCTTGGCGCTTTGACTCCAGAGAGTTCTGGCAGTTGGCGGAACCACTCTTGACACTTCTTCTTTAATTCAACTGGAAACTCATCATCCCATTCTAATCTAAGTAACCAGGTTTCCTGCATGGCCATCCTAGCTCTGATTGTAAATGGTGCCAACATTTGCAGTGGGTCAAATAGCGTTGCAAGTTTCTTCAGGAACCCTCGCTTTGTGTACACAATGTCCTGTGATGGGTTCAACTTGAAGGTAAACATGTCCGTTTCAGCATTCTACTGGACTCATACAAGGTAGCTCAGATTCCTCAATGTTAACATTCGCGACCCGATCTTCCAAAGGCACACCTTCCAGTACTTTAGGCTTGTTACTGCACCAACGCCGTATTTTGAATCCTGCTTTGCCAAGTAACTGAATGATTTGGTCACGAGCCTTTACCGCTTCGTTGTCTGTCTCCGAGGAAGTCATGATGTCATCCATATACATCTGTAGAAGGATGATGGCGACTGCTAACGGGTAGTCATCTGCGTTATCTTCTGCATGCTGCCGTACACCAAACACCAGTCTCATCGCTTCGTAGACCTCAGGAGGTCTTGTAAGATCCAATCCTCTCCACAGGAAGCGGTGGTAACGCCTGTCTTGCTTTGCCATAATGACTTGTGAGAACATCTCTGTCAGATCTGCTACCAGGGCAACAGGATTACTGCGGAAGCGCAGTAACACATCAAATACGTCCTGCTGCAGCTTTGGTCCGGGCAACAGGGTATCAGTAAGGCTTACTCCTCCATATCTTACCGCTGAGTCATAGACTTTCTTGACTTTGGTAGTCTCTTTATCCTCTCTCATAACAGGAAAATGGGGTAGGTACCAACTCGGTCCATCATCAATTTCTCCTGGCTCCAATTTCCTCATGTAACCCTTGGCCTCATTCGCCTTTATCACTTTGCAGTACTTTTTAGCGACAGCCGGCCTTCGCTGAAGGTGTTTCTCAAGAGAGTAGGGTCGGTCTTCAGCACTCTTCCTGTTGCAATGCAGCGGTGGTTCATCATCTATCCATGGTATTGCCACTTCATATCATATCGTCCATCAGTGTAGCGTCTTGATTCGGCTACTTTTCGTGCAGCAAGCATTTCTTCGGTTGTCAAAGGCTTGTTCTGGTCGGTAATGCCTATATGCTCTTCATCCCACATCCTCCGCATAAGTTCATCAGCTCTCATTTCTGGTGTGTGGTTTGCATGGAACGTGTAGGCATGGCTGGCGACCTGACGCTCGTTTGCTTCTCCTGTCACATGTCCGACAACTGCCCATCCAAGCGGTGTCTTTACGCCTACGGGCTCCCCTGTTTTCCTGAGGCGGTGTTCAAGTGGAAGAAGTAGTTCCTCATAATAATCACTCCCAATGAGTAAGTCAACCTCTCCATGTACAACTGGCTCAGGAATCTCTAGATCACAAAGATGATTTAGACTTCTTGCGCGGTGGGACCAATCTCCTGCTTTCTTCTCACATATGTTCGGGGTGGTCCACAAAAAGACTTCTCTCTTAGTGCTACCATCCATACTCTCTAGGTGTACAGTCGCAGTTTTACTGTCCGTAACAACTGAGTTTGCTCCGAAGACTGATACACGAAGTGCTCGACGTTCAGCTTCCAGACCCAATACGTCCGCTATCTCCTCCTTGAGATATGGTTAACCAGAACCTCCATCAAGGAAGGCATTTGCTTTAATCTTGATTCTGTTTCTCCCTCCTAGGATTACAGTACTATCTGCAGGGCTACCTTTCCAGGGCGTTGCACGCTTGAGGGGTCCTCGATCTCTCCACAGGTTGCATAGGTTGTGGGCGTTCCAGTTGCTGGGGTTTCTTCTACAACAGCTTGCAAGGGGTTGAATGTCTCTACTGCGGGGTTTAAGTTCGGTGTTCCTATCGCTGCGTGTAGTTGTGGGTGGTGTCTCCTCTCACATCCCTCTACTGGACATGTCCCTTTCAATGAAGAACGTCCAATCCGATGACTCTTCTTAAGGCAGCGAAAGCATAAGCCAAACTTCTTCGCTAAATCCCATCTATCATTTACAGCTGCTTTCTTCCAAGTTTCACATGACGTCACTCCATGCTCTCCTTTGCAGACAGGACACTCTGTTTTTGCTCCTGGTGTTGTGAACGTGTTGTGAACGGTACATCTTTCTGTTTCTTAAACCACTTTGATCTGCTTGCATTTGGTTTGGACTTCCCACTGTCTTGTTTGGGGTGTTCTGTTTCTCTCACCCAACCAAAGGCCATCTGAACCTCTGTCTCCAGCCACTTATCCAGGTCGGTAAGATCAACCTCTTTCGGTTGTAACTCAAACTTTCGTCTGCTCCACCTTTCAGCAACTGCAGGGGGCAGTCTTCTAATGACCTGCTGCATGTTGGCTGCTGCTTGTAAGTCTGCTCAGTGACCATAGATCTTCAATGTCCTCACAATGCTGTGCAAGTTATCAACAAATGACCTCAGGCTTAGAGTGTTCTCATCTTTCAGCGCTGGCATTTCCAGAAGCTTGCTTATCAGGGACTTTGAAATGAGTGCTGGGTTTCCAAACCGATTAGTCAACTCCTTGACAGCCTCGTCATACATTGTCCCATCGAAGAACATCCCTGCAATGGCTTTCTCTGCCGTCCCTGTCACTGATGCCTTAAGGTTAACCATCTTCTGTGTTTTGGAAAGTTGTTGGTCATTTAACAGGGCTTTGAACATTCCAAACCAGTTGGGCCACTTACAGCGATCTCCATCAAATACAGGTAGGTTAAGTTTGGGAAGGGAAAATACCAATGCTGACTTTGAGAAGCCTAACTTTGTCGTATCCAACACCAGTCCTTCGTCCTCAGTAGCTTTAGGAGGAGTGTCTTTCCCTTTCAATTTATCTGGTTCCTCTTTGGGATTCACTTTTGCAAACCACTTCTTTACTTTCTTTGTTGTGAGCCTAGTGTCCTTTTGGGGGGTGTCCTCTTCCTTAACTTGGGACGTTGGCTCAATCTTCACGTTGTGTTCTGATTTCCCTGCTACAGAGGTGTCATCTTCAACATCTTTCAAGCGTTCAACAGTATTGTCCTCACCCACTCCTTCCTTTAGAGGCAATGCCTCTTTTGCTTCATGTCAGCTTCCCGCTCTGCTTCCTTGATTTCCAATTGTGCATCAAGTTGAGCTTTCTGTGCTGCAATCTTAGCCTCCAATTCAGCTTTCTCCATTAGCTGCGTAAATTTCAGTTTAGTTAGGTCAGCTTCCCTTGCAGCTGCTCTTGCACGTTCTCTGGATGAAGATGAAGTTGTCTTGATATTTTTACTACCCTCTTTTTTGCTACTCTGGCGACCCACGCTAGTAAATGAAGCAATATCGGTTTGATCCAGTACCTGTTCAGGTTTCTTGGTTTCAGTTGGGACACTTAACTCAGATCCACCATTAACTATTTTGTCTTCCTGATACTCAACAGTTCTACAAATAAGCGCCTCTACAATTGCTTGGGATTCTAGTAACCACGTATCTGCATCCTGCAGTTCTTTGCCATCGCTACACAAAGATTGAAATTCCTTATTGTTCTCTATCAATTGCTCCCATGCTCTATTAAGTTGAGTAAGTGCAAGCTCGATTAACTTACGGTTTTTTTCTTTCCTTCAGGTACTCGTCAATAGCGTTTATCTTCTTCGTCAAATTAGCTCTCTTCGATTTCCTTCTATTCTTTGTCGTTTGGAGGTTGTTTTGACCGGGAAAGTCGACGTAATCCCTCAAATACATTGTCAAGTTCCGTTCACGAGTGGCGAGTGTGTTTTCCTCGTCTAAAGCCGATGCTTCCACATGCGATTTCGGCGATTGATCCGCCATGTTTCGATTCCACGCTTCTATAATCCAACGCCGATTCTATTCTCCTTTATCCGGCGCTCGAAGGACCACTATGGATATTCTTTCAGGAGGGGAAAGAATCTATGAAAGTTCAAACGCAGAATCAAAACACGACGCCATTTTTCCATGTGCTCACACAATTTTTTATTGGTCACTTCCCATAATAAGTTTTACAGTTCTCAGTCCCCCGCGCGGCGGAGCGCCTGGGGCCTCACATGATATAAGCTCAATTCAATCGTCTCTCCATCCCGTATGCCAAGGTGCTTCGTATTTCAACTTTTGTCCAACAGTTTGGACTTCGTCTTTGGCCGCCGGAAACTTTGATGTTGACCACTCAAATTGAATTCAATCTTCTTCTTTGGCATCAGTGCATGAATACTTGGCAGCATGCTCAACAGGGTTAACGGAAACCACGTCCGCAACAGACGTCAAAATGAATTACGGTTATGCTGATGGTAGTATGGTAGCCCTAAAAGCTATCACCATAATAGCAGAACAACCCTAAATTAATGGAGCCCAAACGAATCACGAACAGCTTTGATACGTCCGCCATTTTGAAATGCAAGAGACAAAACATCCAGCCTGCCTTTCCAGTCGTAAGCTCATTTCCAACCTGTGCCCTTCTTTTGTTATTTCGACCGACCCTCTTGGGGTTGCGCTTTGGTCGCGGGTCGCGGGAGGCCATGCGTGCGTCTCGCATTTGGAGTCAAATGACGAAAACAGTGTTGGCGGACAGCCATTTTGTACCGATGAACAAATCCGCCTTTCCCTTCGAGTTTGTTTTATAGAGGATGAAAGAAAACTGACTGTGGCGTCATCTTCAGTTTTACACTGGCCTGGGCCAGATAGGCTTGAGCTTATGAGTTTAAATAGAATAGAACTGATGTTTTAAGATAAACTGTGGAATACCTCATAGCAAATTGTTTCTGTTTTGTAAATTAAATTAGTCAAGGTTTTGTGTTTTAAAAACGTTCAAAAACTTAAAACGGAGGTTTTAATCGCTGTTCAGAGATGACAGAGTGTATCATGTTTCAACAATTTGGCGGTGATTTGGCTTTGAACAACTTAGAGCGACCAGATGTAGGCCTTGTCAACTTCAATTCAGACGATAATATATCAATCCGATCTTGTTGCTAGAGTTTTTGAAGCTATAAAAGCGAATAAAGGCAAAAGGCATGCGCTAGCTGTAAAGGTTGGCACACACGGGAAGACAAAATAATTCCTGGGACTCTCCGATCTCCCTGGCACCGATACCCTTGTAGTGTTTACACGACGGTACTGGTTGCAAGGACTTGTGATAGCATTGTGTTGTGGGGACAAGTCCCTTGAGTGTGCACACGAGGGAACTTGTTGCAGGGACAGTCCTATCGGGTATTTGATTGGTTTATTTTATTTCTTTTCTTTATTCATTCCCCCGTTCGTTCGTTCGTTTATTCGTTTATTTTATCGCACGATCAGTACACAAGAGGGGACGAGCACAATTTGAAGGGACAAGTCCCTGGAGCTGATTTCTTCAAAACAAGCCAGTTTGAATTCGTGGTACAAGTCGCAGGGACCTAATTTTCGTCTCTGTGACTTGACAGAAATGAGTATCTCGAATAGAATCGAATCGTGTATTTTTTAAGCATGACAATACGGCTAAAAGCTTTACGTTTGCACTATCTTTTTTGTTTTTTATTGCAAACATTACACCACTCTACAATACAATAATTACAACACTTACACAACTAACGAGACTCTGCCTACACTAATGACAATACAATACTTAGACAATTTACAATATTATATTCTACTTACAGTATGGTACTCTAATCACTCTAAATTATGTAATAATTATTACCCATACAAATTACAATATGATATTCTGCTTACGCTAATGCTTGAAAGACTTACAGTATACTCTAATTCCAATATAATTTTCTAATCACCTTATAGACATTATAGTTACACTACTTGTCATGAGAAACTTACACTACTTCACAAAATTACTTTCTATATTACTATTCACGAGGAGTTAGCTTACAGACAGCACTTAGTTCTTGATAGAAAAAGCTTATTACTATTCAAGAGAGGGTTCCATTTAGCCTGAAATTTTTTTAAGATCAAGTTGTTTTGAGAGGCTATAAGTTTTTCAGTCTCGTACTTTCTCTTGACTATATCTTCAAATGGCAAAAAAGAGGGTTTTGATTATTCTTACGACAATTCCACAGAGAACGTTTACCTAAAATAATAAAGTAATTGAGCAGACTAGATTTCTCATCTAATATTCCTAATATAATGTTTTTATAATCAAGTTTTATTTGCTCTTTTGTAATAGTTAACCAAAAGTTTTCGAATCTAGACCAAAATTCTGTTGAATAAGGACATTGGTAAAAGAAATGTTCTAATGTTTCTTGAAAGGATTGACAGAACGTACATAGGTCACTAGGAATCTTCCCGATTTTTGCTAATCTGGTATTTAAAAACAAAATGTCATTTAAAATCTTGAACTGAAAACACTGTGCAAACGTTTCTACAGCAACTGATTTTGTTAATATAAATGCTTTGCAAGTCTCTTCCTCACTAAGGCTAAAGTTTGACATTAGTTTGCAGAAACCGCTAGAATGTTTGGCTTTGTCTTGAATGAGAAGGGCGTAAAAGTCTCTACTCTTGCTCGAGGTAGGATCAAAGCTTTTGTCGCCACATTTAAATTCCAGTGTTCTTAAAACGTTTCTATGAACATTTAGATTCTTTAAATACTTTGGTGCAGAACATCGAATTGCAGTCCAGGTAAGGTAATTTGTATCTTTTAATCCCATGCCTTTCGCCGAGTTAAAGGAATCAATATTATTCAGAGCAAGCACTGATCAAATCACTGACAAGAATCACACTACAGCATTCACATAATTCTCATAATAGATCGGTTTGTCGTCTATCCTTATATTGCAGTTATTCCAAATTATCGAGTTAAAAGATGTAGTTTCCGTTGCAAATTTTGAGCGGAATTCAGACCACCACTGTAGCATTTCTGAATAAAAAATCGACTTGATATTATAATCATTAATGTTATAGTTGCAATGAAAAAAGAAAAATCCACCGAAGGGTTTGAGCAGATATCTAAGATAGCTTTTCCATGGAAGTGATTCAGAATTGAGAATTTTCGAAATCCACGCTAATCTTAGAGACTTAATTGAAGTCTCCAGATCAGTAAGGGTTAACCCGCCATTGTCGAAACTATTAATTGCGGCTTTTCTTGTTATTTTATCAGGCCCTTTCCACAAGAATTTATAAATTATTGTTTGTATCAGCGCAACAAATTCCGAGGGGGGTGGGAGGATAGAAAATATGTATATCAATTTGGGGAGAAGAAGACTTTTAATAATGGATACCTTGCCCAATAGAGAAAGACCTCTCCAACTCCAAAGATATATTTGTTTTTTAATATCGGAAATCTTATCGTAAAAGTTCTTTTGGAGCGACTCTTCGCTGTTATAACTGAAGTGCACACCAAGGGCTTTTACAGTTTTGCACCATTAATTTTAAAGAAATTAAAATTTTTTCACTGTTTTCCGGGATCTTTTCCGAGGTTAAGAATATTTAAAATCGACGTTTCGATCAGTTTCACTGATCTTCTTCAGGCTGTTGTTAAAAATGACAATATGGCGGATTGTTTCTCATGTTCAGCTTGGTAACCGCACCAATAAATCGTGACTATTATACGACATATGTGAAAAAAGGGCGGGAAAATGTGACGAGGCCTGTTAATATTAAAGATAGAGGAAATTCGGTATTGTCACGACACGAACCAATCCACATTGCTTCTGTTTTGGTATAATTAACTTTTAATCCCGATAGTTGTTCAAATCGATCAAGTAAAATAAAGAGGCTTCGTACGGAGTGTGTAAATCAGTTAAAAAAGTAGTAAGGTCATCTGCATATTGAACAATTTTCCATTCCTCTGATTCTAATTTGATCCCTTTAATATCGGTACTAGTTCGAATTGCAGCAGCTAAAATCTCAATTGCGATTACAAATAAATATGGCGATAGAGGGTCTCCTTGCCTGACACCTCTCCCTAACTCAAAATTTGCTGAGAAAGTTCCGTTGTTAACTGGCCGTCGCCATGATGGCGACCGCCGGTTTATAAAATGGACACGGCTTTTCGTGAAAGCAAGTTGGTTTAACATACGAAGAAAGTGCTGTAAAGCTTGTGGTACGGGTACTCAAGAGCGGTACTGTCTTATATAAGACGCATGCGCATATTAGTCTTCTGAATGTTACCTTCCTATGTTTTTGTCTTTTAATTTACAGTATTTAAGATATGAACGGCGAAGGGTTGTTTAAGTTTGGGGTTTTTTGTACAGTACAGCCCAAAAATAATGCACACGCAAGAACTTCTTTTTGCGTCCGCAAGCCGAGAACTTCTTGCGGCTACTTGCAGGATGCCTGCACTTGAATACTGCAAGCCGCAAGAACGTCTTTGCGTTTAGAAGTTAAAACCGCAAGAGCTTCTTTGTGGTAAGATATCTGGACCGCAAGTAAGCGCAAGAACATCTTTGCGCTAACATCTTAAAAACCCGGAACCCGGAGAAGGTAAAAAAGAGACCACTTTGTAGCGCAAGGCACGTTCGAAATTGGCTGCCTTTGTAACTTGCAATCAGTTGTTTAATTGGTCCCTTGTAAGTTTTTTTCTTCGGCTTTGAATTTTTTATCCGATAAAGAGTTCACTAGGTTCTGAATTTGACACTGGTCGCCTTCTATGTTATTTTTTAACGGCTAGGGAGAAACGAGACTCAAACGAAGTACGCGTATGTTATTGTTTATGTGTCCCGGAGTCCCAGACATGCGGTACGCTTAGCGGCGCGAAAGATTTCGCTCGATTTATTTCACTTAAATGAGGAACAATGGCAAAGCACAGTCTATCAGTCACATTATTAAAGAACCGACATTCACCTGTTCAGTGTTGCTGTACTTCCACCAACATATTAAACTCGGACAAATACTTTTAATTAGTTGCGCTCACACGTGTGAGAAATGAACATGGTCACTCAGATGAGAAGAAATAATACCCGAAGGCATAATTGGAAAAACACATTATGTTTGTAAAAATAGTTCCACTCATTACGCTGAAGTCGATATCACATTTTAAATCTTCGAAGTAAACCAAAAAAGTCTGAAGGAAACTAAAACTCCGCGATCTGAAAGAAATTCGGCACGTCAATTCTAACCTGAGTAAACACAAATCTGCCGTATGCAAATTTGGTATGATTTGCTTGAATGACATTTTGTAACGCAATGCATGAGCAGTTCTCTAAGCCGTCAAGACAGCAAGCCTCGGGCAGCAAGCTGTGTCGAAAGGCGAATGTGTAGTTGAAATCATATGTCTATGCTATTTCTTCGAGTATCCCTTTTTTGCTGGGAAATTAAACTGGTAAAGATGCAGGGATTCTTGATGATTTCACCCACGCGATGGCATGACCTCCTGCATGTGTAAGTCTTGTCTTGTCTTGCCTGTCAAAGAAGAGTTCGCGCAGTTTGCCACAATTATAGCTTTTGGACCTTTTTGTTTCTATTTCTTGGATGGAATAAAAAACTGAATTGAGTCAGTTCTGAGTTGAACCCGTATCACTGTATCTGAGACACGCTTAAAAGAATTGTTCATGTTTTGTCATGTGCCGGAGATCATGTTTACCGGGTGTTTATCTTCCAGTCGGAAAGCTGGCGGATATTCCATTTCGTGATGTGAATTTTCTTCGATACTTCGGTTGTTCGAACATTTGCTTCCTTGATTTTTTGATTAGCCTTGTGAACTTTCGCTTCACTTGGCGAATTGTCGCGCCAACACGCCAACACGCCAACACGCCAACACGGCGAAAAATCGCTCGAAAGCTCGGTGATATTTCAAAGAGAATAGAGCGCGAGATTCGCTCTCATTACTTTTGCAATACCTCACACTAACACGAGCACTACAAGTTTCTTCGGCTGGACCCTCAGTACTTCTTGCGCCTTCTTGCGGCTTGCGGTAACATTAGTCACTTCTTGCGGCTAGATTTTCAACTTCTTGCGTTTCGAATGTTCTTGCGGGTAAACTGCAAAAACCTAGCACTTTCACTTCTTGCGCGGGTTTGCGTGTTCTTGCCGCGCAAGAACTTCTTGCGCCACTTCTTGCGCGTGCATTATTTTTGATAGGATTGAATGCGAAAATAGGATTGAATGCAGAATTGACTGTGTTGTCTGATCTAGTTAGTGGTTATGGTGAAAATTTTTTTAGCGCAGGAGTTTTTTTTATTGGGATTGACATTTTGAGGGGTGTAAAAATGTGGGAGTCAGAAGGATTTGTGAATGTCAGGAGCATATCACGCTTCTGTGAATGTGATTTGCTTTGAAAGTTGCGTTTTGCGTGAGAGGCAGTTTCCCTTGGCGTTTTATGGGGTGGGGGGGGGGGGGTGGTTTGCGAAGTGGATTGTAAGGTTTCTCATTGGCTAACTTGTATTTCGCAGCGGACAAAAAGGACAGTTGCGTTTTGCCGGCGTGGGCTTGGAAGAGAAGGAATTGGTACTAGTATGATGATGCAATATTAGTTGATTGCACATCAGTACATGATAGTTCTTGTGAACGGAGATAAATGAGTGTTTATTTGAGGCGAGAAGTTGATACGAAGGAATCGTCATTAATAAGGAGATTAATTAATAAGGCAGGTGTTACGAGTCTTTTTGCATTGAAAGAACGAAAATATCTGAATATTATCGACGGATTTGTGTGGTTTGCGTGTGGTGTTCGCTAAAGGCTATGAGCAGTCTCACTTTCCGTTCAGAGATAGATAGTGAAGGAAAAGAAAAACAGGCGAGTGAGCGCGAAATCGATTGCGGTTCGACAGACGCGTTAGCTTTCAAAGACGTGGGCGACTTTCGTCCCCGCTCGCTTGTTTACCGGGTTAGCAAACTGGATTTAAACATCACGTCATGAGATATCTTGACGTGCCCCATACTCTGACGACCTGCTCGAGCTCGTGTTTATCAAGCGTTATATTTTGATTCTACTGCTATGTTCACTGTTTGTATTAAAGGTCTAGGCACAACAGTAAATACTTCGTCGTCCCTGTGTGAGCATTCTCAGTTGTGGACGAATTCATATCGACATTCAACGTTTGAGTGATTTTGCGTTTTTCAGCACAAATAAAGCGATACGAAATATAAGCTGAGTCATCAGAGTTTAAACATTACGTCATCC
This sequence comes from Siderastrea siderea, assembly GCA_964030785.1. NCBI lineage: Eukaryota > Metazoa > Cnidaria > Anthozoa > Scleractinia > Rhizangiidae > Siderastrea > Siderastrea siderea. The sequence goes on from OZ034973.1 coordinate 28,922,288, forward strand.
AGTACCGCTATAGTCAAAATATTGTGTCACACAATCACACTTTTCGTCACGCCGGTTCGTAAAAAAAGAGGATCGCGCTAACATTTGTGAAACCTAGGGGTGGGGAGGGTCAGAATGGCCGGTTAAAATGCCCAATGGGCTTTCTTGTTTATTGTACAACTGGATATATTACTATAAAATGTTTCAACCCACAATTATGAGACTGTGACCAAAGCCGAAAGTTTCTATACATTTAAACATAAAATTCCATTCAAGACTGTCGAATGCTTTTTCGAAATCTAAAAATAATAGAATGCCCGGAATATTGACTGTTTTGGTGTACTCCATTACGTCTAGAATTGATCTAGCTGCCTCCCTTATGTATCGGCCGGAAACATATCCTGTCTGGTTGCTGTGAATTATCTCTGGTAAAATCTTAACAATTCATGTTGCTATTACTTTTGCTATCACGTTTGCACTATCTTGTTTTATTCTTCCTCTAAGTAAGCAAACAACGTTTTACTGACAAAAGTTATTTGATTTAAGAGAAATCATTACCGAACGTTAACCCTACAGCTTAAATCTGTGCGTTTCCCCTGTTACTACCAAAATGATTCAGTTCACTTCAGAGAAGTTCACGGAGCCGGTCTAACGCACCTTTAGACCATAGCCAAGATTTAAAAAACTCCATCGCTATCGACTACTTTTTGCAAATTGAAGTAAATTGCAAGAAGAATGGGAAAATTTAGCTAAATATCTGTTAAAAACAGGCATTTATTTACATCGATGTTTCCACTGATTATGATACACTGCGAAGTACTTTTAAGTACTTTTACTCTTAAAAGAGTGGGATTCAAAGACCAACTTCGGCAGCTATGAAGGAGTACACACTCTGCTGTGCCCTCTTATGTTCTGAAATCTGAACAAAATCCTTGAGAGTGACCTGTGTGTGCTGGAGTAAAATTCCTCCCGGGGGGGGGGGGGGGTGGGATTCAAAGACCAACTTCGGCAGCTATGAAGGAGTACACACTCTGCTGTGCTCTCTTATGTTCTGAAATCTGAACAAAATCCTTGAGAGTGACCTGTGTGTGCTGGAGTAAAATTCCTCCGGGGGGGGGGGGGGGTGGGTGGGATTCAAAGACCAACTTCGGCAGCTATGAAGGAGTACACACTCTGCTGTGTTCTCTTATGTTCTGAAATCTGAACAAAATCCTTGAGAGTGACCTGTGTGTGCTGGAGTAAAATTCCTCCCGGGGGGGGGGGGGGTGGGTGGGGCGGGGTGAGGGAGTAGCAATATTCTTACTAGCTTCATGATACAGTAACCGGATGACATGTAAGCGTCAACAATTGTAAAAACAGTTGTTTACTTTTAAGCAGAAAAGTTAAAAATAAGTGAATTCCGATAATTCTTTCACGAAATCCCATTATCGACCTGTACCTTCTAGCGGATTGTAGCTAAAGGACTCTGCTTTGGATTTATGTTTTTCTGGCTTGTAGTGCTCTCAGTGCTCGTGTAAAACGTAACACGGTTTCTCCAAACACCTCTATTAAAAAGTTAAAAGACATATTCCAATCAAGCAAACTCTAGTATAATTGTGCTAGTTTTTCGAAACTGTGAGTGTCTTTTGCCACGGAAAACCAGGATGGAAAATGGGATAACAACTTAAAAAAACTGGGCCAATATGCTCACGTTCTTCCCTTGTACTGTCTTGCAAAAATAGGTTAAGACCTGTTTTATTTTGCTCTCTTTTTGAAAAAAAAATTCATTTGATTTCTTACTCCTGTTGCTCTAGGAGCATTTCATGTACGAGAAAAATGTGCTTAATTTTAACTTTTTAAAACACAGTTTTATACCCTAAAAGTAGAAGTTTCCATGACCGAACCAACATCAGGATGCCGGACGGCTGCGTGCGAGTCAGAACCACACACCTTTCGATATATATATTAGTCAGGAGAATCCAGTACCTAGCTCGCTGACAGTTTGAGTATGCGCATGCGCATTTGAACATGTATTATTAGTATGCTAATTTGCGTAATATCAAGTAATAAATATTATTATTATTATTATTATTATTATTACATAAAGAATAAAGGATAACCCGAGCAATTGTATCGTGTCAGAAATGTAGACAACAGATACAAATAAAAAAGAACGCGAAGTTATATTTCGGTATAAGCTATACTATCATCATACTAAGATTACATACAAGTCAGGGAGCTGATGTTAAATAGTATAAGTTACAATTACAATAGGAAAAGAAACAAAAGAGTATACTCAAGAGAAAAGGCATAGTTCTCTGCTCGATTTGAGACAGGAGAACCTTGTGCTAGCCAAATTTTTCTTGAAACCATGTTGTCAGTTTCACTGCCCAAATTATGCATCAGTCATTTCCAGCAGTGCCCATCCCCCCCGGGCCGACCCCAGGGCATTTGGATTTTTTGAAACCAAACCGGCAAATGCCCCATGGCGGGGGGGATGGGCACTGCTGGAATTGACCGATGCATTACATGCATTTATTCACGACATTAGTGAATGTCGACTCGACTCGATTCGAAACTACACTAATTCCTTTTATTTTCAAGGGACTTTGAAAAAAAATTGGCTATTAAAATTTTCGCAGGTAAGATTTTGGTGGTATTTAAAAACGAAGACAGCATACATTTATGTTCATAGACACATAACTAAGTAGTTTTAATAAAATGCAGTGATAAGTGAGGTGAGACATACACGTTGCGTTCGTAGCTTTTTGTTGACTTCAAATTAAATGTCAAAGACAGTGCAAAAGAACTGTCGACAAGTATCGAACCTTTGCAAAAGGGAGCTAATTTGGTTGCTAAACTGCCAGCTCTCCCTTTCTAAATTGTCGAGCAGAGGCGCCAAACACGCGAGTGAGGAAAGGAGTAAAACAACGCATTCCATTGCTCGCGTGGTTATGCTAGCAATCAATTTGCTTGCAGTAACATTCTACCAAAAAAAGAGCAAACGGCTACTTCTTTACAAGATATTCCAGTTGAAGGTGAAAACTGACATCCAGAAAGTTTTAAATAGCACTGATTCACAGATTACAAATTGTTGATAGTCCTTTATCAGGTTCTTTCCTTTATCAGGTTCTTTCAGATATACTGAGAGGAATTGGCTATAGTTAGAAAACCTATCTGATGAAAATTCTTTTTGTTTAAATTTAATTGAGGCAATTGAAAATTCGATAAAACGGAGTCGTGCAATTCAACGTAGATTAACGTAGATTGATTATCCATTCGGTAAGCACAGTGAATAAACAATATTTTTCATGGTTTCCCTTTTCACTCACTCACTCAATCACTCACTCACTCAATCACTCTTTATGCAAAGTTGAGAGCGAAACTAGCACAAGTACTCTGATATGGAGTTGCCTTTTAAATTCGTGGACAACCATTTTGAATCTACAACCTAGTCATGTACAACCTAGTCAAAGCAATTTAATTTTCTTTTTGTAACTACTCAGCTCGTTTAGTTTATTTCTATTCTGGGTAGTTTTTTTGCCTATTTTAGTTAATTTATTTTATGCTGTAATTATTTCTATTTATTTTGGCAAAATAAAACGGTTGTTGTTGTTGTTGTTGTTATCTATTGTATTCCAAACGGAATATCAGCTCAGCGCTTTCGTTGAGTTTCAGAACTCCCAGTGAATTGTTTCAGTGTTTCAGGTGTTTTTCAAATGTTCCGGTGTGGGATTCATAATTAAGGAGAAGAATTGATTTTATCTAAAAACAATGCAGATCATCTTAGCTTATGATATAGTAACTGAGGCTGGTATCTTTTATTGCGCACTTGATTGTTAGCTGAAAATGAGTAGCAGTACACTGATAGAAGTGTTTGGTCACATAGTGTTCAGTCTTACACGAGGCTTGACAGAGCACTACAACCCAGAAGAACCTGAATTCACGGCAGAGTCTTTTGGTTACAATCCTCTTGAAAGCACAGGTCTAGAATGGTATTATCATCCTGTTGATGAAGTTATTTACCAAGAATACAGCGACAGAGAAGCCACAAGCTGGGACTATCTAACATTTAGCAATCTTGAAGTAAGAGTCATGGATGCATGTTCACCAGAAGACAGCGAAGAAACACAGGAAGATCAGCAAAATGAAGATACAGCCATGGCTTGGAAGCGACTGAGACCATCTGCTTGCAATACGGTTTGTAAATCGATGTTCATCGGAGCTTGGATTTCACTACTAGCTGCACCCATCATAAGTACTGTATTCATGCTCATCTCTTACCTGAGCTATAAAACGATCTTTAACTGTAGATTGCTTCCAAAGGAACTGATTCCAGTACGTGTGCAATGGACAAAAACAATTTCTGAGGTGATTTTAGATGTTTCCTTTTACTTCTGGTTCTTTTTTAGTCTGTTGCTACTCTTTCGCCCGTATCAGTTGAACGGGGCAAAAGGAAAGCTCTTTCTGGTCTGTTGCATTCTGTATGGTTTGGATACACTTTATCGAATTGTTCTGCAGGCCTTGGGAAAACCTTATTATTACGAGCCAGTATATTTCCAATTTCCACTTTATACATTCGTGATTAGTAATCTCTGTTTACAGTCTTTTATTCTTGGAAGACATTTCTGCATGAGACCAAGCTGGAAAAACGTTTTACCTCTGACCTGCAAAATGGCGTTACCGAATTGTCTCCCTTTAATTGTATTTTGTGTTGTCTCCGATCATCTGTATAAAGAGTATAACAAACACAACAGTGACGGCAAAATATTAATTGCACTCTTTGCTCCTCTCATTGGAGTCATTCTCAAAGTAATCTCGCGAATTTGCGTTCAGCGTTTGTATAACATTGCCCATCCGGGATATTCCCATGTCTTATTAGCGGCGTTGTATTACGGTTCTGCTGTTGTATTTCGAGTTTTACAAGCGGAGCTTGAAAGTTTACAATCGATTGTTATTCTTGGAATAATTCACGGCGCTGCAGAAGTCATTGAACGAAGTACTATGGTTGCGATTGATCACATTTGTCATGTGTTTTGGAAAAGACAATCAGCTCCTTGGGGACGTTTTCGTACTCCTCGCCGTGAAAGGCTGATGGCTGATATCGCTATCATGAGTATGTTGTCTGAATCAACTGCTATAGTGTCTGTTAACGGTTTCTTGTACTTGTATCAATTCATTTACTTAAAAGACATTCCTATTTCAAAGTTGCTGCAGTCCTTCGCCATCCACACTTCAGTTCAGCTGACGATTGAGTGGTTTTTCACCAGCATGTCTCTGGCGATCGAGACTCGTTATCAGAATATCGCTGTTATGGCTGTTTGGCGAAGACGATGTAAAAGACACATTTTACTTGCACTTATATGTGCGTTTCCATTGGCTTTATGGTCCAGCACAAATATTTTTACAATTGTCAAAGGGCGCTTTAATAGACCGTTAAATCAGTCTTGCCAAATGCCGTTTACTTGACAGTAACGGGTACGGTGTAAAGATGGGGTCTCGTCACAACCGCTCAGGTTTAACGGCCCTCGGGTGGATTTCACTGTCGCGTAAATTTTACGGACGGACGGACGTGAATTAAACTGGCTCATACGTGCGTAAACAGTACAAGAGGCGGAACGGCTTACATAAACATGAAAAGTTGGACAGCGCTCAACTTTTTACTTTTACGTAAGCCGTTCACGCCATCGCCTCTAGTTTTATTTACGCACGCCAAGCCAGTTAAATTCCGTAGAATTTACTTTACAGTGGAAATTCACCTTTAAATGAAAACCTAGGGCCATGTCAGTCGCGAAATCCTTTACCCAAAACAAATCCTGTACCTAAATAAAACGAACAAACAAACACAGCACTTGACGCAAATCATCTGAAGAATAGCTAACTAGAGTTTGTTGTATTTAGCAAAAACAAAATAGTCAGTGGTGGATGCTCAAAACAAACACAACAACAAATAAATCAAACCTAAACCATGTAGCACCTTTAATGTTTTTTTCTTTTTAATAAATAAAGGGCCAAGGAGATACACACATCACACATCAGTAGAGCTTGATATAACAATTTTTGCGATCTTTCCAACTTTGTCTTTAATAATTTCTGTAACATAGTCTCACATATTCGAGTAAACATCAACCAGACTTTTAAGCCTTTAAAAAATTACATCAACTTAATTTATGAATTTAAATTATTATCTTTTTAATTTTTGTTTTAATAGGATTCGATTTAATAAAGATTCCTCACTACAAAAAGCAATTAAATAAACTTCGCCTTGAAAAGCATAATATGGGATTGAAACTGGCAGACACATGACGAGAATCTGTACTTTCTGTTATTTTAACAAAATCGAGACGGAATCACATTTCTTATTCTCCTGGAAGTATCACAATGAACTTAGAATAGGCAGATCCTTGCCGACGTCATTGTTTACATCTTGAAAATTGAAATTCATCCGATAAACAAACAAAGATTATAACAAGAAAGGGCGTATAACATTTCGATAACATGCGAAATTGGAAAGAAGAAGGATGGAAACCGGTTTCAAATAATGCTTTCAAAATTTACAACGTTCAGACATTTGTATGACTGGGTGGCAACTGTTGCCATCCAGCCATACAAACGTCTGTAAATTTGACCCTTTGCAAACAGGAATATCTCCTTAGATTTTTAACATTATTCTCCTTGCCAAGCTAACTATAAAACTTTCTATAATTTATGATAATGCTTAGATCAAAGACTGCCGACATAAACAAGGATCTGCCTAATAAGATGGTTCAAAGAAACAAATGATAGCTGTCATTATTTCACAAATGAAGATGACAAGTCAAAGCTTTTGTTTCTTTTAACGTTATGCCTTATCTTACCTTGTTGATCCTTACCATCATTAATCCAACGTTGTTCTTACCTTACCTTGTTGATCGATCCTTACCATCATTGATCGAACGTTGTGCTTTATCTTACCTTCTTGAACCTTACAAAGAACGGGGCAAAGAAAATAAAAGAGCAGCGCATAAGTGATCATAAGTAACACGTGGTATTCTTTGTTGATGGCGTCACAAAACGTGTTTCCTCAAATGGGGCAAGGTTGTTAAGAAAAAGCTTAGACATATTCGTCATCAAATTGTCAGCCAAACCTTCTGGGTTGTCACTTTGCCTTTTGATGGGACAAAGCTATTTTCATCAAAAGTATTAAGCTGTTTTATTAATCACGTGACCTGTTTTCGTTAATTACGTAATCCCTATTCCACATAGATACACATGCAGGGCTAATTCATCATACCTACCTTCAGAGTAAAGGAACTGTACCCAAGAATTTACCAAAACCATCTAGTTAGATTCTCTATGGCACTCTAATTGTGGATCCTTTTGCATCTTCAAAAGTATATCTATATTCTCTGGGGGGGGGGGGGGGTGTTTCAAATTCTCCCAAATTGCCTGCGCATATGTTATGTCAATTAAACTGAAGAATTCTTTACCATCCAGCTCAAAATCCTGTGACTCACTTACCCAACTTAAAACCCGCTTGCATTCGTTATAATTATATTATTTTGTCTAAACTACCGCCCTTCCGCACCCCTAACAACACTCGGAATTCTCAATTTTCATCCAATTTCCATCGAGTTTAATGTTATAATTTCGTTTTCACATGTCCCTCTATATACTTCTTGATATTTTTTTCCAGGAGTTAGGTGTCAGGTAAAACGAAGGTTCTCTTCCTTTACCCCGCCTTTTTGTTGTTTAACTCTGTGCTTTTCCTAGTATCTTCTTGTAAATGTATTGCACTTGTATTCATAATTAACATTTGTGGCGAACTCGTTGCTGTATAAGGTAATTTAAAATTAAAAATTAACTATGATACTACGCGCGCTCCGTATGGCTGAGACGTTTGTTGCTTAAGAGTATGTTAACACTGGTGTGACGACACAGTCAAGCAATAGAAAACTTTCCCTGTGTTTGCATAGCCTGATATAAACACTCGAGGGGTTGGGAGAATTCGGGACGGTTATGCAAACCCGTGACGAAGTTGACGGTTTCATACCTTTCGAGAATTCTCCCAACCCCTCGAGTGTTTATATCAGCAGGCTTTTGTAAAATAAATAAGATATTACGCACAACTGTGACGTCACAACCGTGTTTACATACCGGCTCATACAAACAAACATCTCAGCCAATCAGAGCGCGGGTAGTATCTAAGCTATTTTATAATTGTGTGTAGTATCTTAGTTATTTTTTAAGAGCAATAAAAAACTTTTTCCTGTGTTTACATAGCCTAAAATAAACGCTCGAGGGTTTGGGAGAATTCTCGAAAGTTATGCAAATTCGTCCAACCCCTCTCGTGCTTATATAATTATATCAGGCTATATAAACACGGGAAAAGTTTTCAATCGCTTAAATATAGTTTATTTTGTAGTAGGTAATACCAGGTGTAAATATAGGCGTACTTAATAAAATTGTTTTTATAAGAAAAAAAAACTGTATTCAGTATGTCACAAGCAGGGAACTTCACCGCGGGGTTTCGATACTTCTCAAGGTTTTATTATTATTTTCCTTATAAGGTGTTTCGATACAGCTTTTTTGGACCATACCTCACTTGTAAAATCGGCTCTTAGACAGTCTTCATCTTGTCGGATCAACGTGAAATTTCAAGGTGAAATCTGGATCGCCCAAAATTTCAATTTTACTGTTTTCAAGGATTCTTGTTTATCATTGTCATGGAAATATCGATTTTCACAAAATATAAACCACGCTAAAGGTCAACCAAAAACCAACAGGTATTGCAAATTTCACGTTGATCTGACGAGGAGAAGACTGTCTAAGAGCCGATTCAAAAAGTTAGGTATAGTCTCAAAAAAAAACTGTATCGAAACGTCGTAAATATAGAGCAAACAGACAAAGTTTTCGGATCATTATGCGTTTCTGGGAAACTCCCTACCCTTCCCTCCACAAACAAAACATTTTGCCCTAAGTGATAATAAGTTAAGCTGGTACTAATGTTGGGCTAGGGGAAGGGTAGGCGGGGAGTTTCCCAGAATAGATCATGATCCTAGTTTTCACAGAATGACAAGGTAGGTCATTTAATTAACGACGCCGGAAAGTTCGCGTAAAATTTTTCTTGGTTTTTCTACTACCTTCTCCTAACCATAGTAAAGGTATGAATTCCAAAAGACGCACGTCAGTCTCACACTTTTGACATCGCACAAGGAGCATGTACACGCGTCGAATAGGTTTAGTTACTTGCGGGTTACTGTAACATTGCCATCAGTATTCCAGTATGTCACAAGAAAGGAACTTCACCACGAGGTTCGATACTTTTGATTATCGAACCTTACACTGAAGAGTCAAGGATATCAAAACTTGAAAACATTTTGGTCCTGCTTTACTCCAAATAACAGAACTGGATTAGCAACAGATTCTTCAGATACCTGCAAGTTCAGGCTTCTTTAATTGGGAACATATTTGTCGTTTAGGGAAAGGTTTCGAGCGACCAAAGGCCACGATCTTTCTGAGGGCGGGGGTCCAGACGTATGCTCCCCAGAAATGTTTTGAAATGGATATCAGGCATTTTACTATGAGGACGTTTTAGGGAAGGAGAGAGCTTCCTTCCCTTAAACCTCCTAGATAGATCCCTGGTTTGCAACTGCCTTTTTTAGTTTCTTTAACCGAAAGTTACGAATCAAATGTCTGCAGATGATCAAACGCGCAAGCGTTTGGAGAATTGTTTTGGCGACCCATAAAGAAATAGATAAGTGAAATAGATCCTCATCCAACGAAACCGAAAAGGTTTAGTTTCCCATTCGTTAATTTTATCCCCTTCTTTACATGTATACGATTAAATCTTTCGATTTTCAAAGGGTTTAAATGGAACGTTTTTCCTTTAGTTTATTTTTTTCTAATTGACATGTTACATGAGGGGATGTTTTTGTTCTTGAAAAAAATTGCTACTGTCCAAGTTTCTGGATGAAACTGAATGCAGAGACACTCAGTTTTACTTTCCACTGTCATGAAAAATATTTAATGGTAACAATAAAATAAATAACTTCTGCCGGACACGTTTAAGTATGCACAAGAAACTCCCAAGTTTATTACTTTAAACGACTTCTAAAAACGGAAACCTTTTCTAAGACTCCTTTTGAAAGTTTATTTGGTCCATGTCTCTACAGTCAGAAATTTGTTGGCAGGCTTGAAGCTGTTTCCGGCGTTACAAGTTACAATGATAAAGAACGAGAGGAAGAGTGGGGCAGATGACGGAAGCTTGGGTACGAACTCTCCATCATTTTTTTTTTTGTATTTTATAAATCTTTATTATATGTTTTAACAAAGAGTACAAACAAAGAATAACACTTACAATAATGTGCATATTTACAATTTTACATTTAAAAAAAACATGAAAAAAAAAAACACAGAAAGACAAGCAGGGAGAAGTATGGTGGCCCAGCATTATCATAGTAAAATATGTTAGTTTTTGAAAAGAAAAGAATAAGAAATGGAAAGAAACGAAAAATATAAGCAAACAAATAGAAAAAAAGGAGATTTGCTTGGGATTTGTTACAAGAATATACAATCTAGAAATAATTATTGTAGTGTTTGTGTTTTTCTCACCTGCACAGTAATTTTAATCTTGTTGAGTAAAATAGTTACCATAGCTACAGCATTTATGATTTTTCCCTTCTTGATTTTTTAAATTAGAGTGACAATAATAAACATAGAAAAATACCATAGGGTCTAAACATTTATGTTGTTCAATGTTTGTGGAGCAATTAATTTTTCTCATTTGGTGCGTGTACACATATATTTGTGCTTCATGCATACATACTATCCTTAATCCTAGAAGGCCCATAGTGAACTGTGTTGGATGCATCATCAGCATCTTCATGGGTCTGTCTAAGAGAGGCATGAATGGTTGCCATGATGCCAGTCTCTGATCCTCTATCTAGTCTAAGATGCTGGCTTATTACTATTGAAGGTGACAGAAAATTAAAAAAAATGGCATCAATGCATGCAGAAGCGACGAGGGTTAACCAGGATGCCTTTAATATTTTACTGGAAATCTGCATGTCAATGAGTGAGTTTGGGAAATTGACACAAGTGGCAATGTTCGATACAACAGGGAGGTCACACTCATAGCTCTTGACATACCAACAGCTGAAAGTGTTTGAAAAATATCTAACCACAGAATATGCCTGGCAACCCTTCTGTAGTTAAAGCAGACCTCCCCCCGAGGCTTAAAGTAACTGATTGCACAAAGTAATGACATTGTGATATTTATTCTGTAAGACTTTCTTTGGCATAAAAACATGAACAAAAAGAGAGCTGCAAGAAGCACAGTTTTCAAACATGATCACAACTATCAACTGCAATTACCTCTTGATTCATAAAGATACTCCAAATACCACCTTCCTATCAGTTTAGGATGAGAGTTTGAGGGCCACAGTTTTAAATAAAGAATGTAACCACTAAAAACATCTTGTAAACCATACACAGCCAGTGGAAATGTGTTGTTCATGAAATCCATGAGTTTATCATGCTCATCTCCAGAGTATGTGTGGTTTGGGCCCTTAAATAAACCAAGTACAATATATAAATGTACTAAAATTTTAACTTAAAACTGTCTTGTAAATTTCCATTGAGGACCTGCTTTTACATTAAGGCCTGTCTAAACAAGAAATGTGTGATGACCAAAATTAATACTGATGAAACATATTTGGTGTCCAGACATCGTGAAGTTTAACATGTCCAAATGGTTTAAACATGTTTGATCAAACATAGCTCAAACGTCAAGGATTAAGCATAGTATGTATGCATGAAGCACAAATATATGTGTACACGCACCAAATGAGAAAAATTAATTACTCCACAAACATTGAACAACATAAATGTTTAGACCCTATGGTATTTTTTTATGTTTATTATTGTCACTCTAATTTAAAAAATCAAGAAGTGAAAAATCATAAATGCTGTAACTATGGTAACTATTTTACTCAACAAGATTAAAATTACTGTGCAGGTGAGAAAAGCACAAACACTACAATAATTATTTCTGGATTGTATATTCTTGTAACAAATCCCTAGCAAATCCCTGTAACATGTACAGTACAGTACTTGTTAGCAGGATAATGAAATGCAATATACGAACAAATAAGAAAATTGAAAGATTTAATACGTGAGAATTGCGTGACAGTGTTGTTGTTGGAGGCTCGTCTCCAGGGCCTTATCGGCATTCAAAATGGCAGTGAGAAAACAGAAATGCTAAAAGACGGTCTTCCATAGCCTTTTAAGACTTTTTTAAAAGTCTAAACAGTAAATATATATTTTGCCTCGCATGTGTTGGTTTGACTTGCATGCCTCGCATGCCTCACTCGCTGGCTCGCATATTGTATGTAAATCTTACACTCGCGAAACAATGATCATGTTTTCTTCTTGAACCAGATATCTCACCAGTGATGTAAATGTGCCAGTGGGCCCTCTGTGTCACTTCTTTTGTCCAACTTTTCCTCGTCTCTCAAGACCTTCAGGGTCAATCTGCGTCATGACATCGTACACGGCATGTAGTAATTCCCGGAACACCGGAACACCCCGGAACACCCGGAACACTCCGGAACACCCGGAACAGTGTGAAAAACCCGGAATACCCCGGAACACCTTCTAGAAAACCCGGAATACCCCGGACCACCTTCTAGAAAACCCAGAACACTCCGGAACACGTACAAAAATACCCAGAATACCTCTAGAAAACCCAAAACACCCCCAAAATACCCAGTGCTCCATGATATTGTTTTTAATAATTGTTTAATGCCGTTTCAATAAACACAACAATCACATAGCAATGCAGGTAACAGGTTTTACACTCAAATAATTTAATTAACTCAGCTTTTTATGCACTCTACAGCCCTCTGCCCCCCCATCCCCCCCCCCCCTCACAAAAAAAGGAAGAAATGGAATCGTCTAATATGACAAAAAGTGAAAAGCTGTCCGTGAATTCACAATTCCATTCAGGGCCATCGGGCATGATTTTGCATGGGTTGGTGCTAGGTTTAAAAATATCAAGTTGTTGAAGTCCACATGCACATTTCCTACAGTACCTTTTGAGAGTCATTTAACCCCTCACTCACCAATAAGACGGACTTTCGTGGTCCGTTGGGGGATGCGGACAGATTCTCCCCCTACCCCCCTCGCCACACACACACACACACACCTTGCCTACGGCCCTGCCGTTGAGAATACAATTAAGCACAGTTTTTTTTTCGTGTTTCCAAATTCCCCATTGCAACTGAAGACCTCTACGTACCTTCTGCTATTTGTTTTCTCATTCATGCCAACTGAAAGCAGTCCACCTCGCCTGGCACAGCCTCGCTCTAAAGCATAATAAAAGCCGAGGCCTTGTCACCGGAGGTCCTTTTCTCCATTCAACAGTGAATGTGCTCAATGTGCAGCGAGTCTCGTTTGGTTTAACGTGCTGGTTCGTTTTTGACGGCGTTTTCTGAATTACTTAAGGTGAGCAAGGATTGCAATCAGTTTAATTTTCTTGCATAATAAGTTTATATAAGCTTATCATAAGTTGATTTATAAAATTTTGATTCATTCATTTGTTGAGTAGATTGTGCCGTGGGCCGAATTTCATTCAGCAATCAGTTTTTGCTATATTCTACTTAGCCTAAAACAGCTCACTTCCGACAAAAGAGCAAAACATTTAGGTCAAAAAAGCTTCTGTTATAATGTAACTAGTGACCTGGATAACGTCCTGTCAAAACACTAACGCATTGGTAGACTTCGCTGGTTCTAACAAACGCTGCATGTAAGTTGTAGGGTGCAGCCATATTCACGCATAATTTAGCCGTCAAAACTCCGATCAAAGTAAATGATGAGAGTTTTTGAAGCTTGCATTGTTTAAGTAAATTTTTAGCCTTAAGTAGCCGCTGCGTTTTCAAATGACGCGCTGTTCAATAGTTTGCTTTCGTATGTATTAGATCATGAATAACGCTTTATTTTTTTTAAATACAAACGTAAGGAGTGTCTTTTAGCAAGAACGAAGGAATGTCTGCCGCCCAGACATTCTCGTAACCTGTTTAATCTCGTAATCTTTTCTGCAAAACTAGTGCGCTGTTCTCTGACAAGAGTGTCAGGTTTTTTTTTTCAAGGGCTATTTAACCAATATTTTTCATTGAGCATAGAATCCAATAGTAAGCTTGATTAGTATTTCCGCCCACTGATAAGAAACTTAACTGGGGACACATTGCATTAAAACAGATTAACCTTTGATAACGCTTGTGGTAATTAAAGTATTTGAAATTAACGCGAAGGAAAAATTAAAGCGACGTTCACAAAAAAAAATTGTTGAGACAACATGAAAAAGTTTATTTAACACTAGAAACAATGTTCGTGGTACTTTCCCCTCTCCCCAAGTCGACTCTTGTATTTCGTGGGTAAGGTGGGGCGGGTGGGGGGTGGGGTGGGTTACGAATAATCAGACTTTATTGGCTTTCTCAACCAAGCCAAAATTAAAAGCAAATCTGATTCTAACGCTGGGTATGCCTATTACCAAGAACATTAAAACCTGTTCATTCGTGCTTTAATGAAACCGGGAAATGGATCATGTATAACGAAGAGACCTTAAACCTTATTTACTGTTGTCTTTTAGCTCTACTATGGATCCAGACGTCCTTTTAAGGCTGAAGAAGGAGATTGAGCACATTCACTGTTGAATGGAGAAAAGGACCTCCGGTGACAAGGCCTCGGCTTTTATGCTTTAGAGCGAGGCTGTGCCAGGCGAGGTGGACTGTCACTGCTTTCAGTTGGCATGAATGAGAAAACAAATAGCAGAAGGCACGTAGAGGTCTTTAGTTGCAATGGGGAATTTGGAAACACGAAAAAAAAAATGTGCTTAATCTGACGTTTAATATCATTTAATTCTCAACGGCAGGGCCGTAGGCATTGTGTGTGTGTGTGTGTGTGTGTGGCGAGGGGGGGGAGGGGGAGGGGGAGAATCCGTCCGCATCCCCCAACGGACCACGAAAGTCCGTCTTATTGGTGAGTGAGGGGTTAAATGACTCTCAAAATGTATTGTAGGAAATGTGCATGTGGACTTCAACAACTTGATATTTTTAAACCTAGCACCAACCCATGCAAAATCATGCCTGATGGCCCTGAATGGAATTGTGAATTCACGGACAGCTTTTCACTTTTTGTCATATTAGACGATTCCATTTCTTTCTTTTTTTGTGAGGGGGGGGGGGGGGGAGATGGGGGCAGAGGGCTCTAGAGCGCATAAAAAGCTGAGTTAAATTATTTGAGTGTAAAAACTGTTACCTCCATTGCTATGTGATTGTTGTGTTTATTGAAACGGCATTAAACAATTATTAAAAACAACATCATGGAGCACTGGGTATTTTGGGGGTGTTTTGGGTTTTCTAGAGGTATTCTGGGTATTTTTGTACGTGTTCCGGGGTGTTCCGGGTTTTTCACACTGTTCCGGGTGTTCCGGGGTATTCCGAGGTGTTCCGATGTTCCGTGTTCCGGTGTTCCGGTGTTCCGGTGTTCCTGGAATTACTACATGCCATCGTACACCAAGCCTCGTGGTACTGCCAAATGGTGTTGCTCTCGTAACTTTTTATGCATGGATCGGTTGGTCCACTGGTTTCTTCTTTGACTGCCTTTTCTACGACTTTCAGGTCTGTTTCGTAGTCTACATATTTCACCCCAAAGTGAGCCATCCTTCGACTCAGCGTTGGAAGACTCCACGCATATTGCGGATAGACTCGACCCAGAAAGTCTAGAACTTCTCTACGAGTCAAGTTTTGGAGCACGTATTTCAGTATGTCTGCTTTCAGGTTCTCGTAGTTTTCCCAGTCAGGATTCCGAATTCTACTCATTTTGGACGCCGGACGTACTGTTTGGATTTCTCGGGCGATTTCTCTTCGATATCGCAGGTCAAACAAGCTCCGCTGAAGTCCGCTGATTAAAGTCTTCACGGGCTACGAGAACGATGGGCCACTGCACACTGGCTTATGAACAATGAATTGCTCCCTTCGTGTTTTCCTCTCTCGTGCTCACAATATGTAAACTTTGGTTATCATATACTCTATACTGCAGATATCAAGTACCGTCCAGACAACCCTGATGTATCAGGAGCTTCTAATGACCTCTCTTATGGATGAAATATGTTGAATATGCGTGCAAAGCATCCTGGTCTATGATAACGATGGGCCACGTGGAAATAACGTTTTTCTTTTTTCTATGTTGATTTTCAATGTTGATTTTCAATGTTGTATTTTCAATGTTTATTTTTAATGTTGATTTTCAATGTTGTTTTTTTAACAGTGATTTTTAATGTTTTTCTTTTTTTCTTTTTTTTTCGATTATATTTTTTTCAAAATATTTTTAGTGCTTAAATTATTTTTCTTTATTTTTTTTAATTATGTTAATTTTAATTATAATTTTTTTTCTCCTTTTTTTCTATTTTGATTGCTTATATTTTTCGTTTCTTTCCATTTCTTATTCTTTTCTTTTCAAAAACTAACATATTTTACTATGATAATGCTGGGCCACCATAGAGAAGACAAATAGAGTAAATATCAACATTCTCGATCACACAGAAAAAAGCTATCAATTAAGTGAAACAGGCTAGGACTTTGCCGGTTCCATTTTTTGTAATGTTTGTCAAGTTTATTATTCTTAGAAGCAATATTTTGCTCGATCTGGAAATTTGCCCTAATCTTCGCTATGAAGACATTTAGCGATGGATGTATGATGTCTATTTTACACCTATAGATGTAGAATTTAGCTAATATTAAAAGGTGTTTTAAAATAAGGAAGTCTTCTATGGCATCAAAAACTCCGAAGAGGACATTTTCTAATGTTAAGGAAGTTGTAATTATCTTTTGTTTAATTAGCCAAGAAGAGAGCAAATTCCAGAATGTTTTTGTTACATTGCAACGGAAAAATAAGTGCTCAAGGGATTCAACCTCTGTTTGACAAAAAGCGCAAAGTGGCGAATCAATCATTTTAAATCTAAATAGTTTGTCATTTGTAAATACAATGTTATTTAATAGTTTGTACTGAAATTCCCTAATTTTTGTGTCGAATGTAATAGTAAAGGATAGAGAGTAGATCTTTTTCCACTCCACAGAGAGTTCGGGGTAGTTTGATTTAGTTTTATTTGAGCGGAGGGCGTAGTTTGTTTTTACGTTTAAATTCATTGTAAATCATTTTAGATGTAACTTTCAATAGATCGACATTAACGCCATCTATTTTAATTTGAAAAGTCTCATTTGAAGGGGAATAAACGTACTGCTGTCTTTGTTTGATAATTAGTCTCCATTCGTTGGGAATAACATTGATGATCCCCATTAATTTGAAATAATGAATAGGACATAATTGCAAATGCAAAATCTTTTCACTTTCGAGAAACCTGCCAGTATTAGATATCAGGTCTCCTATTTTGACGATTCCGTGATCGATCAAATATTTTATGAAACACGACTGTTTTTTCAACAAGAATATGCTTATTGTTCCATATTATTTGATTCACAACATCGTCATAGGAAACTACGTTTGTTGAGTTGAAATCAGATCATGCCTCAAGGCATTCTTTGTAAAAACCTGGAAGATAGATAGAAAGTCTAAGGGTGTCAAAATTACAGTGCAAAATGAATTTTCTGCCAACTTCGCCTAAGAAAGTATCGAGAATATTTTTCCATGGGTTACTATATTCCTCAATAAATCTTTTCAAGGTAATAATTCTCTGTGATAACCGCTCCATTATGATTCTCGCCCTGTTGATATGACCGAAGACTTTCTTTCTACCACCGGCAAAAAATTCAAGGTCGTGCGCTGCCGGGTACTAGGACGGGTGGTAGCATATTTAACAATAATACCGTTTCCAAAGGTCGGCCTGCGGCCCATTCGGTCAGGACGCGCCGTTAACTTGAACAGATTCCACTGTAAAAGGAAGCCTCTTTTAGTGGAAATCTAACCTTATTTGAGATAAAAGACCCTAAAAACAACTCATATCCAGCATCACGTACCCGTTAAGTTCAAATAAGGGAATTCTTTTCTTCGGGATAATTTTTTAATTCTTTCTACGCCAACTCAGTGAAGATGGCTGACATTTTCTTTTTGTTTGTTTTTTTTTCATTAAACGAACGTTTTCTTTTTCAAGCTAACAAAACGTCAGAAGCAATTCATGTAAAAAGTAGCCAATGTTTTACCCTCCGGCTTAATAGTCAATAGGTCATAATTTATGGTAAGGAAAATATTTTGACTGGATTATTATTACTAGAAAACGAACACAGTCCCTATGATGCTAAGATGCAGTGGCAAGCACATTAAAAAAGGCCAGTTTGACAAGCTTACATGTTGGAAGAGTAAATTTAGCAAGCAGCAAAGAATGGGTTCGAAACCACTCAGGTTGCGAATTGTTTTAACAGTTGTTGTTGTTGTCGTTGTTTTCTTTTCTGTAAGAAACGTTTACCAGCCACCATCTTGAAGTAGGCGTAAGAAGATAAGGGACGGACCATTATTTTTTTGGAGGGGGGAATGAAAAATCTTGAAAAAAATTGTTTGCAAGATCAAAAAAGCCCAAATAAATTGTTTGCATGCATGAAAAGGAGAAAATAAAAAGTTTGCAGACTAGTTGATACATAGTTTGATTTATACAAGTAAATTTAGTCCTATTTGTTAAAATGCAAGATAACAATGCAACAAAATGATTTGCATGGATTCATCAACTGGTTTGACATGGTAAATTAGCCACCACAAACTAATTCAAAAGTTGACACTTTGAGTGTTAGCTATTCATTAGAGCAAATGAGCTATTTAACATCCAAACATCAGCTTTGTCATTTCTTTCCGGTGGCTTATTTACCAAATCGACTTGGTTGATAAACCCCAATTTCTGTTTTTTACTTTTCCACCAACAAATTACCACAGTTTCTTAAAATCGGTCATTAACCCCTATATTAAAAATAATCTCTTCTGAGGACCTTGAAAGCATTAAATGCTAAAGTTAGGTTGTTGTATTAATCGTTTCTATAACAAGAACTTTTTGTAATTGGGTAGCTGTAATCGGACAACTACGTTGCGCACGCGTCAATCAGGTGAACTGATAATTAAAAATATGTCCCTGAAGGGCACATAGATTTTCTAATCTCCCATTTTGTTATAGATGGGATTAACTGGATTAACTGCTCGCAATTTCAAATCGTCCTCGCGCTACGCGCTCGGCTGATTTAAAGTAACTCGCCCAATTACTCCCTGAATTGTGCTCTACTGGGTCCAACTACCATTACTAATCAAGAACTTTTCGAAGTGCAATGAAACTCTAACTAAGAGAAAAGATTAACTTAAATTCCTGGGTTGCATGTATTCACTAATATAGTCACACTGGCTTTTCAGCAGGGTCCTAGGGTGGTTTGATGATGACATTTAATAAATCATCACTTAATTAAACAGCAAGCAGTCTCCTGTTTTCCACTTGCATGAAGAAGACAAATTGGATCCAGTCTTGTATAAATCACAAAATGAAGCGCAAGTGTAAGCAAGCGCTGTTTCATTTGGCTCCTCAATCCTCAAAGGATCAGGGGAGAAAAGGCCGCTGGTGCAGTTCTATATTATTACTTGCAATTACGTTCATATTTTAATGTTTCAGGATACTTTGATGTCAGATTTTCAATTTTTTTAGGAAAAAAAAAGGAAGCCATGGTGCAGTTATACTTTAATAAGTTAGAGACATAGAGACACGGCATTCATGGAAAGCAGGTTTAGGCAGTAATGTTTAGATTAGTATTTTTACTATATAAGATTACCTGATGAATTTTAACCGTATATAAATAAATGTAATAATAATAATAATTGTTAATAATAATAATAATAATAATAATAATAAAAATGATAACAAACACACAAAAAAAATTGTTTGCAGGAAAATGCAGCCGGAAAAAATTGTTTGCACAGACAACAACACAGAAAAAAATTGTTTGTCTTGAAAAAATTTTCATCCCCCCCCCCCCCCTCCAAAAAAATGATGGTCCGTCCCTAATTGTCCCTCTTCGGTAAGCACTTTGTATAGTCTGAAGCAGTGACAGTCGATACCAGACCCCTCCTCCGCGTTGGCTCCAGGTGTCAAGACACCAATAACGCAAATATCGCACCCCTAGCGCCTGGTAAACTGGAGGGCATGAAAAGGGCTGATACTCCTCAGAATGCACTGTGCATTGGGTTTAAAAAAACATTATTACAGAGTTATCCACAATAAAGCATGTGTTTGGAGCCACAGTGACTACACCTCCAGTCAAACTTCGCAAGGCTATTTTTCTTGTGACCTGTCAAAAAAAAAAGACAGCTCAGCGTTTTGGTTTCTGTGATATTTGATATTTGATAGCCTTTCACTGATCAGCGACGTCATTTCGGTTTCTTCCATGCTTTCAAGTTGAACTGACACAAATCCTGTTATAACACAGGTTCAGATCTAAGGCTGTGATTTGAATTTGTTTTTTCAGTTTAACAAGTAAGTCAGTAATCGGTATGAGTGGAAGCAAACTCGTAGGATTATTTGGTCACGCTGTGGTCAGTCTGTGACAGAACGCTACAACCCTGAGAACAGCCTGAATTCACGGCAGAGGCTTTTGGCTACAATCCTCTTGAAAGCACAGGTCTAGAATGGTATTATCATTCTGTTGATGAGGTTATTTATCAGGAATACAGCGACAGAGAAGCCACAAGCTGGGACTATCTAGCGTTTAGCAATCTTGAAGTAAAAGTCATGGACGCATGCTCACCAGGAGACGAGGAAGAAATACAGGAAGATCAACAAGATGAAGACAGAGCCATGGCTTGGAAGCGGCATTTTAATTGCGGTGATATGTGCCGTGCCACTGGCTGTGTGGTGTTCGGCAAACTCATTATGGATTGTAGACGGGAATTTCCACGCACCCTTACAGTTAAATCAGTCTTGCAAAGTGCCTTTTTCTTGCAAATAGAGGGGACAAAAATCACAGTCACTTGTGTTTCCTGTCAACTTCGCTTCCAACGATAACAGTATAAAAATTCTAAAAAATGGTTTTACACTTTCTAAAAAAACTTTAAAACCGAACGTTTAAAATTGCAGACATTTCGATCGAAAATCTTCGATCTTCATCACTAATGGAATCAAAACTGCAACAGTTAAATATTTCAATACGGTCCTTAATTATGCAGATATCCAGAAGTATGAAAAGGAGAGTGTGAGATGCTGCAGCAAGCTAGCAAAAAGAGGTGTAAATACTAGGATGTCAATGTGATTATTTCCTGCCTTAGAGTCCCTGATGGAGTTCCACGCTTTTAACAATTAGATTATTCGCTCTCGATTTCTATCGCGTGATAGTTGATATAGTATAAATCTTCTAGACGTTCAAAACTTAACAGCAGACACTACATGTTTTTATTGAAAAATGATATAAATAGGTCACACCGCGCGCGGAAAACACTCTACTCACTATCTACAACAGAATAGATAGTGAGTAGCGTAGCCAATCAGAGAACAGCATTAGTGATAGAACGCTAGTAGATTTATACTAAAACAGAATAGATAGTGAGCAGCGTAGCCAATCAGAGAACAGCATTAGTGATAGAACGCTAGCAGATTTATACTAAAAGGTATTAGAACTCGCTTAAGGTAAAAAACTGTATTCAGTATGTCACAAGCAAGGAATTGCACCGGTGCTCGATGCTCTCAAGGTTTCATTTTTCGAACGTTGAACTGAAAGAGACAAAACTTGAAAACGTTTTGGTCCTGCTTTACTCCAAATATAACAGATTATGACTGAATTAGCACAGATATTTCATATACTACAAAGTTGAGGCTTCTTTATTTGGGAATATATTTTTCGTTTAGGGAGCGCTTTCGAGCGACCAAACGGCCACGATCTTTCTGAGGGCGGTCGGGGTCCAGATGTACCGTCCCCACAAATGTTTTGAAACAGATATCAGGCGCTTAGATGCATTCTAGTGAATATTAGTGTGCTGACTTTTTAAGGAGGGAGCGAGCTTCCACGCATCCCTTAAACCCCCTTGTCTGATCCCTGGTTTGCAACTGCCATTTTTAGTTTCTTCAACAGAAAGTTACCGAATCAAATTTCTGCAGATAACGAGCAAGAGTTTAAAGCTTTGTTCTGGGCGACCCATTAAGAAATAGATAAGTGAAGTGGATCCTCATCCAACGAAATCGAAAAGGTTTAGTTTCCAACTCGTTAATTTTATTTTCTTCCTTATAAGATAAAATCTTTCGATTTTCAAAGCGATTGAACCCAACGTACTTCCTATTGTGTTAGATTGACACGTGACAAGAAGCTAAGGGCTGTTTTTGTTCTGGAAAAGAATTGCTACTGTCCAACGTTTTTTAATGAAACTGAATGCAGAGACACTAGCTGAGATTTACTTTGCACTGTCATCAAAAAAATTTTAATGGTAATAATGAAAGAAATTAATTCCGCCGGCCACTTGTGATGTGCAACTTAAAACAAGAAACTTTACTTTTATGTGGGCTAAAGTTGTTAAAACATGAGAACATGTGGCTAAAATGCTATCTCTAAAATCGATTAAAAATACAGAAATTTTTCCCGATAAGTTTCCGTAACCTCACCTAGATGAAGATTGGTTGCCGTCGAAATCACGTGATCTTTGTCATTTATCTACCTTGAAGATGAGGGAACAGTTTCACATATTGAACCCACTTCCACGAAGGACGAAGTGTACCAGTAAGGTAAACTAATTGTAAACTTTTACTTATTCTTTATCCCACTGACATAAGTATTGGTTTTTGTTAAACGCTTTACTATGTCGTCATTCGGTCAAAAAAAAATCATTGAATATTCAGTGAAGCAAATGATAGGTGTTTCTTTCCCCTAAAACTTGTTCCAAATTTAGTGTTAAATGTTAAGTTCTCTTTTCAGCTCTGCCACATATCAATTACAGGAAAAACCCGCATATAAGAACCTGGATTTTTCCAAGTTAGCCTTAAAAGGTTCTTATATAAATTGGTGTAGGTTCTTAAATAGGTTCTTATTTAAGAAATTTTTTTGTTGTTGCTGTTGTTGCTGGAAGAAAGTTGGTCCTGGCTGTTGCGTATATAAAATATGCATATAATCATGTCTAAATAACTGCAATCTAAACAAATACAATGCTTTTATACCGATGAAACATAAACTTTAAAGTAAATTCTATAAAATGTAACAACCCGGTTTCCAATATTAGGCTAAAACAGGCTCTTACTGGTAAATGGAGTCTAAATGGAAATCTTAGCCTAACAGGTTCTTAAAAACTAGGTTCTTTATGCGAGTTTTTACTGTATTGCGTTTTTCTTTCTCAAATTATCCACATGAGCCCAATCTTGACGCTCAGTTGGTTTACAAGGCAGATATTTAAAAAGTTACAATTTTCAGGTATTCTGTGTTTGTAAATAATAAACAGAACTATTCCACCTTGTAATAAATTTAGTACTTTTTTCTTAGCTGAGAAAACCGAGTCAACTATTGTGACTTATTTCAGATACTTAGAAACGTTTTCTTTTGACATCATTCGTTTGTAGTAAAATTATTTTGTGTTGAAGTAATCAACAGAGGTAAAAAGACATCTGATAAATACGCTCATTGACTTCGTGCAGAGGTTTTTTTTTTCTTTTTTACTCTGCTTATACAAGTTTTCCAACAATGGTTGAAAGTATGAAAAAAAGACAAAGCACGACTAAATCTATATTACGGTCGAGGGTATATTACCCTGAGTATGTTACCATCCTGCGGTCGCCTCATGGCGACGGCCGGTTCAGCGACTTTTTGTACAACTCTACGTTTTCATGCATTTTTCCTTATTGTTCATGCTACTATTTTCATTTGCAGTTCTAATTAGTGCTTTATAGTGATCTTAATTCAATTCTGTACCTTATTTCGTACTGACGATGGCCATTCTACCGCCGAAACATGTCAAGGAAATATGAACATAAGCCCGCAATTACGAAGTGTTGGTTCGTCTCGAAAACAAAGCAAGCGAGGCGTGTTCGATAACATTCAAGCGTACGTAACAGTAAGTTGCAGCATGACACGACGTGCGTAACTGCGCATGCACATCCCATGAAAATAATAAGTAGCCCTGAGAGCCGCATAACCGTACCGTCTGGCCTCCTGCTGGTCTGGCAGTCGTGAACAAAGTCTTTTCTTGTGAATGGACGTAGACTTAAAGGATTGCAGCAACCAACACTGAAAATTTGACCGATTGAAAAGGCGATCAAAAGCCTGGAAAGGAGGGCTGCCAAATTATTCACCCTCTCCTCACCAAACATAGCTCCGCAGACTGCGCTCACAACCTTATTATTCATTCGTGATTATTTTTCGTTCTCTTGGTCTGTGTTCTTCAAAACCATGAACAAAAAAGCCGTCGCAACTCTTAAAACAGACGCATTTCAATAAATAGGCCACAAATTCCCAATAACTTAACCACGATAGATCAGTATGAGCATCTTAACAGCCGCCAACAACCCAAAAGAATCAGTAACTCCTCCCCGTGCCAAGGAACCACGCGTTGTGCCCAGTTCCCTTTAATCATGTCAAAGGCTCCTATGACTCAATTCGTGCAAGCAAATACGGAATAAACCATTGCTTTGTGGTCAGGTGCAGATATCCAGAAGTATGAAAAGGAGAGTGTGAGATGCTGCAGCAACCTAGCAAAAAGAGGTGTAAATACTAGGATGTCAATGTGATTATTTCCTGTCTTAGAGTCCCTGATGGAGTTCCACGCTTTTAACAATTAGATTATTCGCTCTCGATTTCTATCGCGTGATAGAAAGGCTACGTTCCGAAACCATACCGAAGCTCCCTTAATGTAGTTTTGCCTCTCTCGTACAGACCGTACAGGTTACAAAGACAGAAGAAAGCACATTATGGGCATTTAAACCAGCCGTTTTGACCCACTCAATTCACGATAAACATATGTTAGTGCGACTAAACATATGAATCCATGTGGTCCTACCCCATATTTTTACTTGGCTCAACGTACTAACGGGCGTGACGAAAATTGTGAAAGACAGCTCACTATCTGTTTTAACGCGTTGAATATTGAATTTTGTGAAAATGGTTAATTTAACTCAAAAGTTGAATGTCAATATAAAATTGTCCAATGTTTATACCGAGAGTTGTGAATATGCATAATTATATATGTATACGGTATAATGTTGTGAACATAGCAATGAAATCAAAACATAGCTCTCGATAAAGACAAACTTTGTCAGAAACTGGAGAAATTAGTGGAAAGCAAAGTCGTCGCTCCGCGCTCAAACACGTTAAAGCATATCTTCATAGTGTGAAGTAATCTGTTCCGGGAATTCCCTCGGCCTGTAATTAAAAGTTAACAAGTTGTCTCGACTGTCTCAGCAGGCATGCTCTAAAAACAAATGTCTTTTCCGTTTCCCTCCCAACATAATCCAACTTCGTCCGTTAAAACTGTTGTGTGTTTTCTCCGACTTAACTGAAATTGTCTTAGATGCTTTTACATGTTCCGCGCATGTTTGTTATTGTAAGCATAGACATCCTCAGCCACTCTATGCCAGTGTAAGCTCTGATTAACTACATGTTAATACAATGTAACAGCTCATATCCCACGACTAGAAGAGAGTAAATTTTCAACATAGATGGCCAAAAAATTTCTTTTTGTAGAAAGATTATTGGATTGCTTTGTGTTTTCATGAATTAGCGGTTGCCTAAGAGCTTATATATACGACGCGATTTCATCGTACTTGTGTTCCCTTTGTGAATGGTACTTGGCTAACTCGGACCTGTAGATACCGTAAACTGCCGCTTATAAGCTGCCCCGGTTATGGGCCCATCTACCTTTAAACAAAAAAATACATCCGGGTATAAGCCCCCGAGATATAAGCCCCCCTCTAGTTCTTCTTGTTTCCTTATGTTAAGCACTCTTACAGAACACTGCGAAGATGAACTATGAGCCTCTATTTTGTTACGTTCCGGTTACGTTCGAGTTGTTACAGTTTTGATTTTGTTGTTAAAATTGAAATGAATTCGATTTAGTATGACGTTTCAAAGGTTAATTAAAAACTGGTAGATTGAAAACGTGATTTCGATCAACACGGCTGTGGCTCATTTGGGAACGTTTTTTTTTTATTCCGCTTATAATGCATGGTTCAATTTTACCTATTACCATCCCCTCCCCGGGCAACCCCGGGGACAAGTCCAGCCCTTCAGTCCCGGGGGTGGGGAATTGTTTGAAGCGGTCTTGTCCCGGGGGCGGGGCAAATCGAAAATAACTTCTTGTTGTCAGTTGTGAAGTACGTCACTTCTCGGTTGACGCCGAACCGCGAGAAGACTGCCGATTTCCAGGGAGAATCTCTAAAATTTGTAGCAGACTGGTTAGTGAAGAATAATCTCTCAAAATTAAAATTTGTATTCCAAGGAACTTTTATTATTAATTGTTAAACGAATTTGCGTTTGATGCGTACTCGAATGGATGGCGTTCTTCACAAACAAAGAAATATTTCTTCAGCGTATTTATATATAAGACGACTTAAATAGACTCTATATGAAAACGGATGCACGGCCTTATATTAAACAGAGGTCTCAGTCCAGTGTTCATTCTTATGAAACAAGCTAAGAAAAACTCCTTTAAATGGCTGCCATCAATTTGTTCACGGGCCTCGGCTTGTGCGTATGTGCTATATTTAGAATAAATCACGTGGCGAAGACCATTTCTTTACTCGCTAGCCGTATGCCAGTGCGGTTAGATTTTTCTGCAGTTTTCTTTTTCAAATGTAGTGTTCTTTTTTTTATTATATTATACATGTAGTGTCTTTCGTTCAAGAAACTCTAGAAAAGCATTTGAGTTCTTGTCAAAACGGCTGGTTCTGCTTTTGTACGGATCTATGTTTTCTACACAAAACAACGTATTTGTGGTCGATGAGGAGTCCCGGGGGTGGGGAAATGTTTCTTTTTGCGTGCCCGGGGGTGGGGAATAGACCGCCAAGTGTGAACAAAATTGCAAATCCCCGGGGGTGTGCCCGGGGGGGGATGGTAACAGGTAGAATTGAACCATGCATAAGCATCCCTCGATATAATCACCTCTGTTTATAAGCCCAACAAAAACCCCTTACGAAGTTGTATAAGCCCAGGGCTTATAAGCGGCACTTTACGATATTCTATCATTCAAACTAAAGCAGCTAAAACCATACACTCTAACTTGTGACGGCACAAAGTACCTAAATTTCACAAACATTAAATGGTGCGTGTGATTTCATACGTAACCTAATGCAAACAAGCACAAGTGGGAGTATAGAAGAATCTGAAAGCACCGCGTTTGTCAGTAAATCCTCGCCTGTTGCTCAAGTTTACAGAAAGTTTCAAACTTTTTAAAACCTCCTCTCTTGAAGGCGCATCATTTCGATTTCTTAGATTCATGAAGGGGTCTTACGTGTAAAGTTTGCTACTATAATATTACCACGGAAGTGCTACGGAGATCTGTATCTTTGAGGTATGTTGGCATCTGTATTGAGCATAGTGACATTTCATATTTACAGCTTACAGCTTCTTCGTGAATCGTCGAAACACTGATTTTCGTGAGCGATAAGCTTGTAGTATTCGATTTGGAGAACAGATTTTTAATTTCTCTTGTCGATCAGTTTTACGTCACTTCAATTCACAACGTGGGGCGCAAAACAGTATCAAACAATCGTTTAGTTCTGTTGCATTGAATTGCAAAATAATATAAGTGTCTGACAACAGCCTTTTAAACACGTTCACTCAGCTTGCTTACTTTTGTCTTTCATTACTATCAATATTTTAACCATTGAAGATGTGTAGTGTTCAAACCTAGACGAAACAGGAAGGTTGGGGAGCGTAGAAAGAGCGACCAAGGGGAAGGGGATTAGTCTGAAAGGAAA
Organism: Siderastrea siderea; assembly: GCA_964030785.1. Classification (NCBI taxonomy): domain Eukaryota; kingdom Metazoa; phylum Cnidaria; class Anthozoa; order Scleractinia; family Rhizangiidae; genus Siderastrea; species Siderastrea siderea. The sequence goes on from OZ034973.1 coordinate 28,950,147, forward strand.
AGGAGAGGGGAGGGAAGGGGAGGAAGAATGGCTTTGCTTACCGGGATTATTTCCAAAAATTGGAATTTGGAGATGTTGGTTTTTGAGGAGAGGGGAAATCCAGAGTACCCGAAGAAAAACCACTTTTTTCCACAGTTTGCACAGCCATGGAATTGCGAAGAAAGCAGCTGCGTAGTGAAATATTTCATAGATGCGTATGTCAGGATTAAAAGTTGTCCAAATTCTCGGATCAACAAAAAACGTCAGTATTTACCACAATTTCAGTATCTAGCTGTTTTTGGTTCATGTCTTCCATGTGCACCGTATTTCAAAACCGAATATACATAATCTTGGCTACATTCTTAATTTTGTTGCTTTCAAACTGTAACTTAAACTGGCAATGGAAACGCTTTTGAAGAAGAGAGACAGAAATCTTGGTAACATTTAAACCAGGTTCAGATATTGTACCGTTTTCATCTGTAGCCGTCTTAGCCGCGAGACAAGACGCGTAAACCAGAGATCTGGACACTTTCAAAATGACAAACCGTGGTTACAAAAAAATTTTACGGTTACCTTTCTTTGCGATTGACGGTTAAAATTTTCAATTTTATACGCCTAGCGACTAAATTCCTGGTCCTTTTACGGTTAACGGTTAACCAGCTCCCTCGGGGGGGGGGCACTCAGCAGATGCTCGGTAAGGGAGGTGAGGCCCGGCCCGGGTGCTTAAACCCTGACCCTGTTGTGACACAAGTCTCTGATTTTTCTACCCAGTTTAAGACAGAATTCAGGTTTGTGGTACCCTGTTTATGACATTTAGCGCAACATCATACCCGCTTTACAGCTAGAATGGACTAGTCACTGGGACTGTTTCTTATTTCAATATGCTGTACATTAGCAGACTGGTAAAAACTCGGCTAGTGGGGAGTTCTGTAAATTAACGACCACGTAAGGTCGTGTACTGATACCCTGTTTAAAGGAACTACGTCACGGATAACGCATCTTGAAAAAAATTGGCAAGTTTTTTCAAGTTTGTCATTCGTAATCCGTCTTAATCTCCCGCAGTCGTAACCATGCATCCTTGTTTAGTTTTGGTTTATTATTACTCCTTTGGTGTTTTCCTACGTTAGGAAACCATTATTTTGAGGTTTCCTTCAATGAGAGAATAATTTAGTCAGATCCGAAAAATGAATGAAAACGCCGTGACATAGTGCTTTTAAGACAAAAATTGATTAAATCGATGCCCCCAGTTAAAGCCACAAAAGCCTTCTGGGCCGCACGTCCCCGTTAAAGCCATATAAGGGAGTACTCCTCGGGGGTTAACCCCATTGAGACCCTCTGTACACAGGCTAACTCCTGGACGGTTTGCCCCCCCCCCCCCTCACTAGCACCTGCCACCACCTCCATTTTAGAAAATCCTAGATCCGCCCCTGATAAAGTAACGACACTATAGCCAGAAAGAGCGACGATTGAAAGAAAAAAAATGACTTCAAACAATGCATAAATTTCAAGGTTTGAACATTTACGGTGATTTGTAACTGGGCGGGTGGCATCTGCTGCTGCACATCCATCTGTACATGTGGCTTTTTGAAGAAAAGGAATACACATTTAATTGCAAAAACATTGTCATAAAACAATGAAAAAACAGATAGGTGAAAAACTCCAAATAGCCTAATGAATTAGGCATGGAAACTGGTATTCAGTCTAATGACGGTGCCCAATTTACCTCATATGATCTCACTTGGTATCAAATTGAAGAATTGCACCCGACAGCGTGAGTGCTTTAAGAATTATTTGTATCCAAAATGTAGTTTGCATGCCTTTCATTAAATTCGCATGTTTTTTTTTCATTTGAAGTGAGGTGTATCTCTTCAGTTTTCAACAGAACAACAACAACAACAACAACAACAACAACAAGTTTATTCAGTAGTACCATTTCTATACATGGTGTTACCGATTGAAATACAATAAACAACTATGAGAGAACAACACTTAATCCCATATTTGTTATATTTACTTTTATATTTAACGTATAAATGTCGTATTTTTCGTTGTTAATGTATATAAATGTTGCATTTCTTAGTTTGCCAAGCTTAATTTGAATTTCGACAATTTATGATAATGCAGAGATCAAAGAATGCCGACGTGAAGGAAGATCTGCCTATTTACCACCATTTTCACTACTACGCGACTTTTCTTTTCAAAACACCTCTGAGCACTTTGCAATACGCTTCCGTCAATCATACCTTATATGGAAAGTGTGTGATGTTACCGCAATTGAATTGAGCTCGAAGGAATAAAGATCGCGCCAAATTATCCCGTAAATTTGCGCTGGCGAGTCATATATTGACTGGTAAGAGGCTTTAGAGTCGTTGATGTTGCAAGAATACTTCACGTTTGGCAGATATTCGTAAAGAAATTTCGACATTTCTTCAGAATTAAATACCCGCTCGGTGGATTATCCTATGCGGTGGATGGCAAGCTTGCGTTTAATCTCGTGAATAAGCTAAACCGAAGTGTGAAGTAAAAATTCTAGCTTTTCTGACCTGATAATAGCATACGACATGTTATTCACCACGACTATAAATCTGGCAATATCCCGAAGTGTACGAGGACGAAATTCAGGAGTGGATAGAGTATGCAACGGGAAAACGAATCATGATCAGCGTGCGATCAACCGATTCGTGAAGAAAATGGGTTTGACAAGAAGAAAGCTGAAGAAACGTACGTAGGACTTGTTGGATTGTTTTTGCAAGGAACGATGCCAATTCTAGTCACCTATCACCCAAGGAATGGATCACCCGAGGAATGGAATGAAAAACAAAGCATAAGCGCTTTATAACGTTTATTGTTCTACGTGAATGTTAACGCTGTGACATGCTAGCAAGAAAAATCTGAAAAATCGTTATTTATAAAATTAAAGCGGGAACGGGGAAATATCAAGGAAAATATTTTAGCACAGTCTCATGTTAACTTCTTCTTTATAGCTCACTGTGATTACCAAAGAACGTGATAAGCGAAATAGGGCGATGTATCGTCGTGCATGGGTCATCGCTAAATTTCACCGAGAACAGTTGCTATTTATAGATGAATCAGAACTTCTCAGATTCATCTAAGGGTGCGTTTCTTTGGGAAAATCCAAATCCGGATTCTTGTATCCAAAAACGGATTTTGCGTTTCTTTACCTAAATCCGAAAATGGATTAATCACGGATTAGTGATCTGAAGAATTCACACTCCGAGTGGATACATCAGATCAAATCTAAATCCAGATTTTTAGGATTCATGATCCGTGCGTTTCTTTGGGGGACAGATCCGAAAATAGTACATTTGTCAAGCGGTCTTCCATGCAAATTTACTGGTCTCGCCATATTTTCTCTCGATCTTGCGTGACAAAACATTCGATCGTGAAAAAGAGAATTCAGGTGATTACTCCGTTCCGTATATTTGAAAAGTTTTCTCCAAAAGTTCAGACAGAAACATTGACACGTCAGGATAACTTCATTTGTGTACCATTTCTGTAATTCAGGGACCATATTTTGCTAACTGTGAACGCAAATAGCGAGTTCACTTGAACTACTGCAGATACTGTCCTTGTTACGCCGCCGTCAGGACGGGGTCTAGTAATACCCATTTTTTTCCGTGGTTTTTTTTTTGGTGGTCACTTGCCCCAGACCTCCGGTTTTCGCTCGGCCAAAGAAATACTCGTCGTGTCTTTCGCTACACAGCCAAGGGCCTTTATCTTGAGTGACCGTAACATATTTTACACCCCCCCCCGGGAGGGGGAGAACAACGGCGGGGTCTAATGCCCCTGGGGCTTTTCTTGTTGATAGATTATTTGTATTCCATTCTAGTTGAATTCTTGGGCAGTACGAGAGAAATTTCGTTCTGACATATATATTGCGTGCCTCCAGCCTGTCTTGTCATGACAAAATAATCCTTTTTCGGATTTTGCGTTTCTTTGGTGTCGAAGAATCCATATGATCTGGGATCACAAATCCGTTTTCGGATTTTCCCAAAGAAGCGCACCCTAAAAGTAGCAACTGTTCTCGGTGAAATTCAGCGATCCTACGACAATACATCGCCCTGTTTCCCTCATCACGTTCTTTGGCAATCGTCTTGAGTTATAACGAAGAAGTAAACTTGAAAGTAAGCTTAAATATTTTCCTCGATTCCCCGTTCCCGCTTGTAGAAATAACAATTTCCCTATCATGTCACAGCGTTTATGTTTACATTTCTCGAAACATGGAACAACAAACGTTACAAGCGCATTATAAGCTTATGCTTTATTTTGTTTTTTCAATTCATTCCGGAGGTGATAGGTGATTAGAATTAGCAGTGTTCCTTCCAAAAAACTGCAGCTAGTTATACGTACCTTTCTTCTTGTAAAACCCATTTTCTTCACGAATCGGTTGATCGCACGCCGATCATGATTCGTTTTCCCGTTGCATACTCTATCCACTCCTGAATTTCGTCCTCGTACACTTCGGGATATTGCCAGATTTATAGTCGTGGTGAATAACATGTCGTGTGCTATTTTCAGGTCAGAAAAGCTAGAATTATTACTTCACACTTTGGTTTAGCTTATTCGCGAGTTTAAACGCACGCTTACCATCCGCCGCATAGGATAATCCACCGAGCGGGTATTTAATTCTGAAGAAATGTCGAAATTTCTTTACAAATATCTACCAAACGTGAAGTATTCTTGCAACATCAACGACTCTAAAGCCTCTTACCAGTCAATATATGACTCGCCAGCGCAAATTTACGGGATAATTTGGCGCCATCCTTATTCCTTCGAGCTCAATTCAATTGCGGTGACATCACACACTTTCCATATAAGGTATGATTGACGGAAGCGTATTGCAAAGTGCTCAGAGGTGTTTTGAAAAGAAAAGTCGCGTAGTAGTAAAAATGGTGGTAAGGAGATTGACTTTCGGAGCTCAGTATAGATTTAAGGTCTGGGGACACAAAAAGCCAAGGTAATTATTTGTCAGATTTGTAGCAATGGGCGGCACATCTAACCTCCATACAGCCAACCTCTTCTCTCCGATTTATGATTAGCGAGCGGCCGAATTTCGGGTACAGCCCCGATTTGAGAGTGTCAAACCGAAACTGAAATTTGAACTTAGCATAGGGCCGTGCCTTTCATCCTAAATTTACCTATATCAATATGTAGTATACTGATATCGGTTCCGAATATCTGTCAAAGCAGTTTCAAAGTACTTCATTCGAGTGCCAAAATATTAGGCCGTTCAAATTACGACTTGATAAGAATGCCTTTAAAAATATTTTTGACACTACAACGGTTTACGAATAAGGGGTATAGAATGGTAAAATCTGAGACTCGCCGAGACGCCGAGACCCATGTTTTAAAATGCGAGCCCGAGACTTCTGTCTGTTTGTAAAATCCGAGCCCGAGACTGGTTCTCCGAAAATACGAGCCCGAGACGCGCTGAATCAAAAATCCGAGCTCGATAATCTGATAGAAAGCAATAAAAGCGGCTATCACGTGCTTTCGGGCTTTCCGAACTCATAGAAGCTCGAACCTGGTGTTTTGTTAAAGTCATTAACTTATAGCAAGCGAAGTGCCCAACCGGTCGCAATTATTGGATAATGTACCACTACTTATTAGCCAGGATAGTTACTTATAAACTAATGATTCGATTGTCTAGTCTGGTCTGTCTGGTCTGTTTCTTATAACTCCGGCCGGTGGGAAACATGAGGAAAGCTAAGGAAATTTGGCGTTCTGCTTTTGTGGTCTTTTTGTGAAAGAGACGGTGAGCTTCGGTCCAAGGAACATGCGAGGGGGTTACAATGGAAGAAGAAAGCGGTACGGAGTCAAAGCGGCGAAAGCGCAAATAATAGGTAATTACTGCAGTGTTATTATAGCCGCTAGCTTTTCTGGTTTTAACACCTTCACTGCGATGATCTTCACATAATTCTATCTTTATCCGTAGTTCAAATATATGAATTTCATATATTAATGTTCATTTAACGTTTACTTCAGTCGTCTAGTTATGCGTCTCGTAGATCGTCTCATAATTAAATTATAAAGACGGGCACTAGACGGATTATCCGGCCAAGCTCGTCTAGGCGAACTATCTGCATGCTTGTTCGGCTTGGAAGACGAGCTACCCCGATGGACGGATAATTAACAATTATCCTGCGAAATCGCACGGAATATCTCCTGATACTTAGCCGACGAGGCCGTAGGCCGAGTTGGCTAAATCAGGGGATATTCCGCAAGATTGAGCAGGATAATTGTTTTATTATTCAACAAATTCCCATCGACTACCATTTTCAGAACGAGAAAAACTACGGCTCTATGACAAAAACGCTAAAAGCTAGCAACACATAAAGCTTAATAAAAATCAAAACAGAACTTTAAGAAATCGAAGTTTACTACCGTTCACTTAAAAGACTTATTTACAAACTCATGTTTGGAAATGACAAGGCAAAGGAAAAAAATATTGCTACCTTACCGAGAATAAGTCCTCTTCCTGTGAATTAAAATCTTTTCAACTTTAGTCTTTACAGCTTTCCGTGAGCAAGTGTGCTGCTTCGTTCGCAATAGCATTTTCTTGGTTGAGTTCTCACTATGAAAATTCGAAGTCAACCTCTGGATATCTTTGTGAGCTGAAGCAAGTACTTGTTGACATTTTGAGAGCATTTAATCGTGGAAAGTTTCTTCCAGAGAGTAAAATGTACGGAGAACACTGCTAACACTGCCTTCCTTTTCAACATGGCCGCCAAACAAGCAATGAGAGAAAATCTGCAGTGCACTTCCAAATATGGTCATTTACGTATATCGCAGGATATCTGTCATGTAGGATGACAGATATTGAGGGCTTCCTTACCATATATGGGCATAGTGACAATTTGTTGAATAATAATTATACCTAATTGCACCTTTTTGGTACGCTTCGGCGGCATATCAGGCGAGTTTGGTCGAGCCATGGTTCGTATTTTGGCGAGACGCAGTCGAGCCAAAATACCCATGGTGAGACCAAACGAGCTTGATATGCTGCCGAAGCGTACCAAAAAAGGTGCGATTAGGTATTTACCGTACCCAAATTCGTCCTAAAACCCGGCGTTTTTTTTTTTCAGTTACCGGGATCAGTCAGGCGTTGTAGAGCGACTTGTATTTCTGGTCGTCAATACTCTTCTCTAACTCCTCATCTGCCATTTTATTTAATTCTTTTGTTTGGAGTTTTATTTTCTGAATCTTGGAAGTCCAAGTTAAGAAAGAAATTTGGAAAATCCGGCTCCATTTTGAAACCAAAAAAGTTTCAGCGCTGTCCGTAAAGTTCACGCGAGCGCCCGCCAGTGCAGCCGCTTCCAATTTTGGCGCGAAATTGTATTTGTTCCCCTCTCTTACCGTTAAACAAATTACTCTCTCGTTTAACAAATGAAATAGTTTTACGTTTCGTTGTATTTCTGTTGTAATTTTTGCCTCTAAAGTCTGCAAAAAAAATGCGAGTTTCACAAACTGTCCATGATATCGTAGGATATCAGGTCAGTGACTTGATATCGTAGAAAATCATGACAGTTAACAAGGCTTCTGATTGGCTAATTCACAATTTGGGTACGGTAATTACAGTTAACTGTTCTTATTATTCAACTGCATTCAGTAGAGTACAAATAACACCCAAAACGAGTACAAATATCCCACGGTATTTGTATTCCAGAAGACCGGTTTGACAGGTTTTCTACAAATGCCACGTCAGGCTTTAGGCTTACAAGGTGAACGATGAAAAAATGGCCGAAACGCTCGTTTTTCCGGAAGAAAACAATGAATGCTTACCTAATTTTGAGGTTTTTAACGAAAACGAGGTCCTAGAGACAAGCAATAACCTAGACGACAGTGAAATTTCTTTATTTATTGAAGAAAATCGAAACGTATTAAAATACAACAGAAAATACAAAAACTGACCTCAAGTCCGTTAAAGAAACAAGGGCCATTGAAGAAATTCCCGCCGAGGAACTTAACAACCTTTTATGTCATTTGTTTGTCAAAGTCAGGAAACGGAACCCATCATTTCTCAGGAGCTCTCTTCAACAAATGCACAATTGTTGTCGGTCAGAAATCTCCGCCGCTATCTCTTCCAAAACGACCCGTGGTTGGTGATTCGGACGAAGATGACTGAGCTTGAAGTGCTGTTTAACTTTGTTTGACTTGGCTTTCGAGTTCTGTTTGTTCTGTCGAGTTCTTTCTTTTCGTAGTTTTACTCGGTGACCAAGAACATTGTTTTTTTTCTAACTGTAAACCCGAAAATAATTCAGTTTTGACGTGTTCCATCTTTGTTTTCCTTGCAAGTTTGAAATAAAATCCCGACGCTTCGCTCGATTGACACAGGTATGACAAGTTTTCGTTTTTGACCAATCAACAACAACCTCACGTCAAGCGCGCGAAACCTGACTCCGCTGGCGCGCTCACTCGCTGCTCAGAAGTCACGTTAGTTTGTCACGCAGCTCAGGCAGTTTATAAACCACTTTTCTATTTTGTAGCTAAGTTGAATAATAAATCCCTTATTAGACGGTTTAGTGTGTAGTATCGTGGGATATTTTTACTCGTCTCTTGTATTTTGACTCGCCCTACGGGCTCGCCAAAATACGGCGGGACTCGTAAAAATATCCCACGATACTACACACTAAACCGTCTAATAAGATATATTTATTAGGATGTTAAAGAAACGTTTTCGATATTAGTAGTAATGGTTGTCCGTATGGAGAATTGAGCCTCGTTTTGATGTAAGGATGACGTCATAACCGGAACCGGAAGTCACGTGTTTTTAAGAGGGGGAAACCGCTGACCAGTGGGAAAAAAGGGATCGCAGGCTCATGCAACCGGAAGTCACGTGATTTGGAAAGGGAAACCGCTGACCAGTTGGAAAAAGGGATCGTGGGCTCATGCAACCGGAAGTCACGTGATTTGGAAAGGGAAACCGCTGGCGAGTAGGAAAAAGGGATCGTGGGCTCAAGGGGAAGTAAACCCGCTGAGAAAACGTGGGCTCAAAGTCCAAAGTCCAATTTGGGGAACGGGGGTAACCCAGATATGGCACATCAAGCAAAATGGGAAAGAAAATATTTTAATGTGGCTTTGATGAGTGTTCCTTTGGATAATAGGAGTATTCCTTTGAGTTCCTTTTAATAATAAATATCACAACAACAACAACTAAGTGTCATGCAACATCTTTTATTGATCCTTGGTATTGACAACAAGTAGGAAAAAAAATTCAAACATTTACGAGAAGCTGATACAGGTTTTCATGCGTCCAATGGCTAGGCTTTTGGTGTGACCCAGAAAGTACAGGGTTTTGCGGTGAGGCTCATAGGGATCGCGCAGTTCTCCCCAGAATCCTTGGAGGGCGTGGTCGTTCTCATAGCAAATGCCATACCAGATAGGATTGTTTTTCCAATCGTCCTTGACATGCTGGACAAACTCCGGGTCTTCTTTCCAGTGTTCATGGAGGACTTCAAGGACGACAAGAGGAACGTGGCAGGTAGAGCATAGGCGGGGCTGACCATTCTGTTGCTTGGCACAGGCGACATGACAAGGAATACCACAGCACCTCAACGTGGTATAATTGGCGAGAGGTATCAAACAAATCACACATGGTGGGGGTTGAGCCATCAGGCGAAAGGATCGGTGAAAGGATCAAAGAGTGGATTGGTCAAGAGTTGAAACTCGACGGTGGTGATGATCCCTTCTTTTCGGAGTCGGCACAGTTCTTGAAAAGTGATCTTGTAACGTAAAGGTTGAACCAGGTGATTGATTTGTTTTCGGATCTCTCCCAAACGTTCAATGATTTGCAGGGCTTGAGGGCTGACCTTGCCAGGACTGATCTTGTCAGGAGTGTCGGGTTTGTCGCCCATTCACCACCGGTAGAAGTTTTTCAAAGTTAATAAACCCAATTCGTTCCGACTGAGATGTTTTTGACTATGAAGTCGGAGCAGTTCAAAATAAGAAGCTTTGAAGCGGATCTGTTCCAAGTCTTTTTCGAGTCGAGATAACAAGGCTCGTAGACGATCAATCACTTGTTGGGCTTCTGGACTGAGGACTGGATCATCCATTGAGTGTGAAAGATGGAATGGGACAGGGGGTTTTTTATAGAGAACCAAAAGGGTCACGTGGGAGGGAATAGGCCAATGAGAGAAAAGACCCATCATGCTTTGAGAGGGGAAGAGGTGGGGGGACCCCCCTCCCCCCTCCTTAGATAGACCATAGTGCATTGCGCGAATCAGGGTATATAAGTCAAGGGAGGCCACAGGGCGTCACTCCTAGCTTTGAGTTCAGTCTTTACGACTTATGTCAGTTGGTTTGAAAAAATGTCAGAAACAAGAACGCCCTTGGGCTCTTTAGCCAGTAATGTGAATGTGGGTGGACGAGATTACTTGAGGAGGAGAGCGGGGCCAGAGAGGACGGGAGTGGAGCGGCAGACAAGACGTATGCGGGAGAGACGGCAGGAAACGTGGCGCCCCTTGACCCGTCAGCGCGTGGTTGCTTTTTTTCAATTGTTTTTACAGTGCATGGTGTGGACTGAAAATGGCGATCGGGAGGGCCGGCCACATCCCGAGATCACAGAAGCGTTGCTGGGAGCCCTGGTCAACAAAATAATCCCATGGGTGGACCAGCACCGCATCCGGTCCCGATTTGAATGTCGCTGGCCGATGACATTGGACCAATTCCATGAAATGGATAATGAACTGGAACTTTATTTGCCACGTGTGTATGCGGCCCGCCCATGGCAACGAATTAGGGTTTATTTTGGAGACATGGAGAGGGAGCGAGAGGAGCGGCGGAGGGAGGAGCGGGAGACGAGGCAGCGGATACGGGATCACGTGCGACGTGTTTTGTTTCGTTGAACATTTTTTATTGTGAGTCAAGGCAACTGTGAGTCAAGAGACATTTATTTATGATCCACGTGCAAACTCAGTGTTGTCAGTTTTTAAAATTTTAATTAAAAAAAAAAGAGTTGATGTTTTCTACAATGGGTGGTCTGTATTCTTTGCCACGCGGGTGGGGCGTTCCTATGTACAAATTGAAAAAAGCTATCTACAATTTGAAAAAATAAAAAGTAAAAAAATTAAAAAAGAAAAGCTATGTACAATTCCAAAAGTAAAAACTAAGAAATTACAAATGAAAGTCTTCCAGTTCCGTACGTAATTGATCAATGTTCTCGGGTAGACAGAAGGTGCGGTTGAACAAGGCTTGAATTTCTGCTCGGGTTTTCTCGTCCACATCCCGGGATCCCACAATAGCACTGCTTTGATGAAGGGTGGGCTTTTTAGGTCCCCAAGGGACAAATTGACTGCCAGTGACCAGGGTGGCGGCATTCTCATTGACTTGGTAGTAATGGTCCGAGCGGTACCATGATTGACTGGGTATGTCAAACAGGTAGACGGGTTTGCCTTGATCCATAGCCAATTGCACAGTCCAACCAGTGCCTCCTTTCACGCGTTTATGATCCGGTTCCAAGATGCCAAAGGCATAGATGGTATGGGCTTTTTTGGCCAATTGATAATTACGTTGCAGCAATTGCAGGGTGTAAAAATGACTGGGCATTTTTTTGCCTAGTTTCTCCGCTGCCTGGTGAAGATGGGGGTTGGCCAGCATCAGGACTTCCACCGTAGAAGGGGTAATGAAAGTGGATCGAGGATGGTTCGGGGGGACCAGGACTTCTAGTTGCATCCCAAAGTGTTTGGCCTGTTCTTCCACGAGGGCATCCGTACCTTTGGCTCCCCCTGTGTAGACCACATGGCCATGACCCACTTGCAGTTCCAAGGCACCGAGATCTTGTTCTCCGATCATTATGTCTGGGGGCATGGCTTTTGAGAATGAAGATCTAGTGACCAAGGGAGCTCCTTAAATAGGGACAATGGACCAATAGGAAGACAAGAGGACCTTATTTGGATTGAACAAGCTGACCAATGGGAAGATAACAAGTCCTTATATGGGTAGGATAAGCTGACCAATGACAGTCAAGGGTCTAAGGTATAAAAAGGCATGGGCAGTGGGGGTGACATCAACCTTTGAGTACGATGTCTGTCGATCGGAAGAGAAAATCAACCCATCCCCCAGAGGGGAAGAAGAAGAAGAAGGGCATTCAACATATGACGCCCGTGGACTGTGATCCTGTGGTGTGCGACGTGGTGGAAGACACCCGAGCTGCTGTGGAAGAGATGATGAAAGAATTAAATGACATGGTGGAGCAATCACCGCCATCCCCGCCAAGTCCCCCTCCACTTCAGGATGACAATGAAGGATTGAAAAGGATGGTGAGAATGGCAACGATCTTTGAAAGCCCTGGGTTTCAAAACCCCAAACCTGTTCTCCCAGCCAGTTCCTTGGACACTATGGTATGTCCTTACCATGAGGTGCGTTTGGAGGCCCGAGAATCTCAAAAGGGATGGAAGTATGTGAAATGTCCCATGCAACCGTGTTTGCTGTTTTGTGGTCAAGATCAAGCTCTGGAGTATATGAAAGCCGTGTATAGTCAACCTCATGTAGAAGTGTTGGACATGTGGGGTGGTTTACAATGCTTTTGCCGTGAACCCGCCACGCTTCAACAGAGTCATTCGACCCAGAACCCCGATCGGTTGTTTCTGACTTGTTCCAAGAAAACGTGTGGCTTCTTCCGATGGGCCGATCAACCCTTGGGTCCCAAGTACTGGACGTGGTTTCATGACAACCCTCCCAAAAAAGCCGACCAACAAGCTGAACCACCCACCCGTGATGCTCAAGGATATCCCAAGAGGGGCTATGACATCCCTGGCCCTCCAGTCCAAAGGAAAGAGGACGTGGAACGAGAACGACCCCTGACAGACTATGAGAAACAATTGTTGCGAGAAATTCAAGAGCTCAAGAACCGTCAAGAAATGATGGTAGCCCCGGCACCACCACCCCCCAAGTACAGTGACAGTGTGGAGAACTGGCAGAAAGGTCTAGAGACCGTCAGTTATGGCCGACTCTTTTAAAATGAGAGAACGAATAAAATTTTTTATCAATGTCACCATGGAGTCTGTATGTGATGTGTGGGAGTCTGTCTTGTCCCTGGGGCAATGGCAATGTCATCAAACCCTTTGTCAAGTCTTATATGATCATCAACCCGGCACCCAAATCCCCATACCCCCTTGTCCCAAGGACACGCATCCTCTCCACCTCTTTGAAGAAACCCATGTGGACCACAACCTATATCGATGGGTGGTGTTTGTCTTATGGTTAAAAGCTCACCCAGAGGCATGGCGATGGTATCGAATCATTCAAAAGGCGCATCCCCACACGGTCCCTACCATATCGACCTTATGGGGTGAATGCCAAAAAGTATGGCCCCTCGAAAGAGAACCCAACGCTGGAGTTCGTCGTCCTCATGGTTGAAGAAAACCAAGGTTTCGTCAACGAAGAAGAAGGCCAATGTCTCGCAACAATGGTTGAAGCGTTACCATGATCCTGGGGCCCCGGGGAGTTTAGGTGGGGTGCAACGATTTGCTAAAGCCCAGGGTCTCCCTTTGAAAAAAGCCCAACAGGTGTTGGAACAGGATGTGGGTTACACCTTGCATAAACCCCGACGTCGTCGTTTTGCTACCTTACCCGTGATCGTAGGGGGGTTGGATGATCAATGGGCCGCGGATTTAGTGGAAGTACAACGTTTGGCCAAACATAATCGGGGTATACGCTACTTGTTGACCGTCGTGGATGTGTTGTCCAAGTACGCGTGGGTCGAACCGTTGAAAACCAAAACCGGGGTGGCCCTCGTGAAAGCCTTTGAGAAGATTGTGAGACAAGGAGGACGTCACCCGAATCGATTGCAAACCGATCGAGGGAAAGAATTTTATAATCGGACCTTTCAACGATGGGTCGACGAGCAAGACATCCATCATTTTTCGACCGAAGGGGATGCCAAAGCCAGTGTGGTGGAACGATTTAACCGCACCTTGAAAGAACGGTTATACCGTTATTTGACCGCGGCCAACACGTTGAAATTTGACAATGTCTTACCCGAGTTGGTGCAAGGCTATAATGCCACCCGTCATCGAAGTATTGGTATGCCCCCCGAAAACGTGACGTGGGACAACGAAGAAGCCGTGTGGAAACGATTGTATGCCAAACGATTGAAAGGCTACAAAAAACCTCAATTGAAGGTGGGGGATCATGTCCGTCTCAATACGATTCATCGTACCTTTGAAAAAGGGTATTTACCCGGTTGGACCGAAGAAGTGTTTGTGGTGCATCGTGTGATCCCGGGCCCTGTCCCCACGTATAAGATTCGCGAATGGGATGAGACCCCCGTCCAAGGTACGTTTTATGAAGAGGATTTACAAAAAGTCCATGTGTCCGAGGTGTTTCGGATTGAGAAGGTACTTAAGCGACAAAAAGGTCGTTGGTTGGTCAAGTGGAAAGGGTGGCCCGACAAGTACAATAGTTGGATTGCTCGTGGAGACGTGACATCCCTTCGACCCCGCAAACGACGACGACGCCGCTAAAAAACAATGACATTGGTGCCCAACTCTTCCTTTTACGTGACGTTGATGAGTCATGCGAGTACCAAAGAGTTTCCTGGGAACAAGAGTCATCATTTCAGAAACCGATTGCCTAAACCCATCCGATTTGTGGGACGAGGATGGATGGTGGGTATGGTGAGTTTATCCTTACCCACCATTCCCGTGATAACGGAAGAAGGAGGCGTGGGTGATTCCCATCCTCTGTTGTACGTACGATGGCACGAACGGGTGTATGCCGAAGACGATCAAGGCAACGATCGATGGTGGCATCAACGTCGCGAACTCACTGTCTACGGTCGAGATATGAGAAAGGAATTGACCTCGTCGACGGGATCGCACTTTTTTCATCAACTGGTGTACCGTTACGAGCAAAGCCGTGCCAAACAAACCGAACCCAAAAACAAATGGGCCGAGGACAATGGCGTCAAATTATACCCGACGTTTGAATGGACCTCCGAAGGGGATTTGGTGTTGAATACCGTCAATGTGGATTACACACGACAAGTAGCGCACGTGTCATGGGGCCGAACCTTGGCGCTGAGAATGGGATGGATTGAACAAGTGTCCCCCGGCCAGTATCGATTGGGCCCGAATCTCTTGCAAGAATTTCATTCGGACTCCATTCCCACCCCGACCGATATCCGCGATGCCGCCAACAACCCCATCTTTTGGAAAGTGGAGGGGGATTATCTGAACTTGAGTATGACGTGTAATTGGCGGTTTGTGAATGTGAACAAGACCTTTCGTCCCTCGTTGGAATTTCCCTCCACGCGTCCTTTGCACGTGTATTGTAATGTAGGGACCAGCAGCATGGTAGGGGGTCGCATCACCGATCTCTTACGAGAAATCAAGTACCAGCCTCAAAATACCACCCACTTTGAACCTCGACATATTCAATATATCCCAGTACGCAACGAAGTGGTGGAAATCGTCGAAACCCAGATGGCCGAAACCAATGGGGATCTGGTGAAATTTGGTGAAGGGCGTACCCTCCTGACCCTCCACTTTAAAAGGGAAGTGGTGGTGTGAAGAAGACAAAATGTCGTTTTACGTGACGTTACCCAGTCATGCCAACCGACGTGAATTTCCCAACAACCAAGCCAATTCCTTCAAGATTCGTTTACCTCAACCGTTACAGCTCACAGGGGGTGGATGGCAAGTGGGGTTGAGTGCCATTTCCTTACCAGATGCTCGCGTCAATTTGTATGAGTTGGTGAAGAAAAATGGGTACGTCATGGGGACGTCCTGGGGCCAAACCTATCCCAAACCGGGTGGAAAAGACGGGGAAATGACCTCGCGAGTAGACACCGCGCGAAGCATCATCAATGACGTCCAAGATTTGGATTGGGTGGTGGATGGGGTGAGTTTCATGAAAGCCATCATTACTCACTTGGAACAACAACGTATGGAAATGGCCATTCAAGGGGGTACGTTTTTGAACGATCAAGGCAAACACACCTACGTCAAGTTCAAGTGGGAAGGCGAGGATCTGCTCATCGACAACACGAATATCTGTCATTGTGGCACCGACACGCCAGGCATTGAGATCTACACCAAGTTGGCGCTCAAGATGGGATGGTTACGTAAAATTGACAGTGGGTTGATTTTGGGACCCAACTTACAACAAGAATTCATAGGGGATCAAATCCCCAACATGACAAAACCCGCTGACAACGATTGGAACGATGTCACCGACGGTCAGGGGAACGCGGTCTTTTGGACGGTGCGTTCGTTTTTACCGGATTATTTACAATTGAGTATGAGTTGCAGTTGGCGTTTCACCAACTTGAATGTGGCGTTTCGTTCCGTGGTGGGTGAACCCACACGATCGTTGCACGTGTACTCCGACGTGGCAGGCAGCACGGTGGTGGGCAATCGCGTGACTGATTTGTTGCGTGAAATCCAGTACAAGCGAGAAGCACGCGGCAACCTGTATTTTGAACCGTTGCACATTCAATACATGTCTCTTCGTAACGAGGTGGTGGAAATGATTCACGTTCAAGTGGCTGAAACCATTGGTAGAGGAGGAGACTTGGTCAAGTTTGGTGAAGGCCATACCATTGTCACGTTACACTTCAAAAAGACATAAAAAGGGGGTGGCCAAGGGAGTGTCCCAATGACAAGATGCCCAAGACAAGAGTGCGTCGAAGGAGACGAAGAAGGCAACGAGGGGGTCTCTTGCCCCTGGCGGCCCTCATTCCAGCCTTGATTGCTGGAGGAAAAGCTGTGGCGTTGGGTGCCGCAAGTGGTGCCGCGAGTTACGGGGCTAAAAAAGGGTTGGAAGCCGCTTTTCGGAAAAAACGACGACGATGATGACGGTATAAAAAGGGGGTCACGTGAAGCACAGACAAAACGTTTATCCCTGGTGAAGAAGAAGGCACCATGCGTGGGGGAAGTTTGACACGATTTCGAACCGACGAGTGGTATGATCAACAAGGCAAAGGAGTGATGACGGATCTGATGCGTGGGGGGTTGCAAGGTCTTATAAGGACGCGAAATCCTTTAAAATTGCCTAGTAATATCAAGAGAGGCTTGGAAACGGGTTTGACACGCGGTGTTAAACGCAAAGCCGAAGACGTCCTTAAAAAGGAAATCACCAAACAAGCCAAGAAAGCGTTGAGTCATAAGAACGTGAAAGACGCCGTGCGTGTAGCCACTGCCTTATTTCCCAAACAAACCAAACGTGCACGTGATATTTTGGGAGTCTAATGGAACCCGTGCATTCACGACCTCGACGGATTCGTAGTAATCGAGGGTTGTCTCAATGGGGTGGACTGTATCCGTTTTGGAAACTCATGCCACGACGACAATGTGGTGGATGGTTAAGTCCCGAGGTGATGAGAGTCCCCGGGTTTGACTTGAGACAACGTTTAGCCCGACGACGACGACGACGCTATAAAAACCCCTCACGACGACGACGGGGTACCACTCGACGACGTTAAACATGCCTGACGTGAGTACACAAACCGCCCCGGCTCACGAGCGTTCCGAAGGGACCGTTAACCCTGCCTTACGGATTTTCAAGGTGCCACCGACCGACATTAGCATCAATGCCTATCGCATGGTCACCATCCAACCCACCACCACGGGTATCAATCCCATGGAATTCATCATTCCAGGGTTAGACGATTTTGTGGATTTGGGACGCAGTTACTTTACCATGGAATTGAGTTTGAAAAAGGAGGATGCCGGGAACTTGGTGGCCAATCAGAAATTGTGGCCCGTCAATAATTTGGCCCATTCCATCATCAAACAAATTGACTTGCAGTTGAATGGCACGTTGATCAGTCCACAATCCGACACGTATCATTACAAAGCTTACCTGGAAACCTTGCTGAATTATGACCGAGAAGATGGCAAGACCGTGTTAGGACCCCAAGGATGGTACAATCAAGTGGATTTCCCACCCCAATGGACCAACAACAACACAGACAAAGCAGGAGACCATGTAGCCTGGCAAAATCTGAGTGCCAATCACAAAGGGGCTTTTGAGGCGATGGTCGCTGAAGTGGCCAAGTATGCTGGAGGTGTCACCCACAGTCTAGTGTTTACCCCCCACTTGGAAGTCTTTCACACTGGCAAACTGTTGGTGCCTGGTATCGAAATCAAGATGAAATTTCATTTCAATGGCCCCAGCTTGTTTTTGAATGGAGTGGCTCTAGCTGGTCGATTGATGGAAGGGGATGTCAAACTACGGTTTCATCTCTGCCAACTGCGTTTGAATGACGCCATCTACCAGAGTATCTCTAGCAAAAGGCACAATGAAGGCCAAGTGGCAGCTTACCCGACCGTCCGCAGTGAAATCCGGACCTTCAGCATGCAAAACAACCTGGTCCGCTTTGATATCCCTAACCTGTTTCAAAACAGAATACCTGACCGATTGATTGTGGGGTTACTGGACAGCCGTGCCTTCAATGGAGATGTGACCCGAGATCCATTCTGTTTCCAGAAATTTGGTCTGACGTCCATTAAACAGATTGTCAGAGGAGAAGAATACCCTTATGAAACCCTCCAGTTAGTGCACAACAATGGTACCCGAGATAATCTAGGCTACTTCCGTTTTCTGCAAGCCAGTGGTGCTTGGTGTAAAAAGAAAGGCAATATAGTAGAACTAGAAGATTGGGGCCAAGATAAAAATTGTACCTTGTTCATGTTTGACAATGTGGCCAATGGATGTGCTGACAGTCAAAACCTCAACCCCAAGCAAACAGGCGATTTACAATTGGTCTTGGAATTTGGAGCTGCCCCCGGTGTCAATATAACCGTACTCGTGTATGGAGAATTTGAGAATTTGCTGGAGATTGACAGGAACGGAGCCGTGTTGTATAACATTTACCAGCACTGAAGAAATGGAACATGTGGCCTTGAATAATGTGCAGTTGGATTATTTAGCCCGAGACGACCCCCAATTGAACCCGGTCTTTTACGGGACGGTGGCCTGTGATCGTTTACCCAAGACTCCTGTCAAGACCCAACCCCAAGGGTACATTGTGAATACCGACCCACACGATCAACCGGGACAACATTGGTTAGCGGTGTGGACCGATGGAAAGGTGTGTGAAGTCCTGGACAGTTATGCTTTGCCATTGGACACGTACGTGCAAGCTACCCCGTTACGAGATTGGATCGTCCAACATTGGAAGTATGTGGTGACCAATGGCAAGTCCCTCCAAGCCATTACAAGCAAGAGTTGTGGTGATTACGCCTTGTTGTACTTGAAAGCCAAAGCCCGTGGACGGACCTTGCAAGCGTTTTTAAATGAGTTTTCGGATCATGATTATGTTAGTAATGACCATCAAGCCGGTCAACGCCTTCAACAATTGATTGTAGGCCAAGAAGCCAGATGGTATCAACTCTGTTGTCATCCGTATCATCAATGTAATGCTTAAATAAAATTTGTTGGAAAAAAGTGGTGTCGGAGTCGTAGCTCAGTGGGTAGAGCCTTTGGACCTTTGATTCAGATAGGGATCGGGTCGTGCGTGGGTTCGAGTCCCACCGATTCCAATAAAAAGGTGCCTCTTTTTTTTAAACTGGGTAGTTCGTCATCATCATGCAAACGGGGAAACCGTTTCGTTTTCATACTCCTTCCTCTATCTTGGTGGTGGGTCCTTCGGGATGTGGTAAAACCGCGTTTACGGAAAAACTCTTGGTAGACAACCCGGAGTTGTTTGAAACCCCACCGACCCAAATGCATTATTGTTATGGGGCCTGGCAAGATCGATTTCAAGGCATGCAAGATCAAGGGGTGGTGTTTCACGAAGGGATTCCCGATCATGAGGCATTGGTCCAATGGTTTCCTGAAGGACAGGGGGTCCTGGTCTTGGATGATTTAATGGATGAAGGGAGTCACGATAAACGCGTGTTGGATTTATTCACCAAACATTCGCATCATCAAGGGGTGACGGTGCTCTACTTGTGCCAAGACATGTTTCCCGTGGGTCGCTATGCTAAAAGTATATCCCGCAATGCCCATTACATCGTGGCGTTCAAGAACCCCCGAGATCAATTAGGGGTACGCAATGTCATGCTTCAATCGTTTCCGACCACGTGGAAAGACACGTTGGAGACGTTTCATCAAGCCACTACACGACCGTATGGGTATTTGGTCTTGGATTTACATCCCGCCTCGTCCGATCAACAACGTGTATTGAGTCACCTGTTAAAAGACGAAGGATGGACTCGCACCTATCAAAAACGACTATAAAGGCACCCCTTTGGAACAGGTAAAAAAGAGAAAGCAACCATGGCCGATGACGACGATGACCGTCAACCTCCGCAATCGTACGATACCGTGTCCCCGGCGGGGGTGGGAGCGGCCAGCGGTAATCAAATGTCCCCAAGGGCCTGGCAAGATTTGTATTTGACGGGAGACCAAGGCCTTATCGACGCCGCCATGGAGGAAATGCACCCTGATCCCCTCTGGGAGTTTATGGAATCCATCCCCCCTGCCGACGTCATCGCGAGCTGGCCCGATCTGAATGGTGCGCCCGCTGCACAAGCTTCTTCCCCAGCCGGGGTAGGAAGTCGAGCATCCCATTCAGCCTCATTCCATAGCCCCCAGACCACCCCGGAGTCCCCGAGAAGTCCACCTGGTTGGCGAACAGCACCAAGTGGTCGAACAGCAGCGGGTGCAGGGGGTGATGGAAATGGACGTGGGGGAAGTGGAAATGGACGTGGGGGACGTCGTGGTCCTAGGACTAGAGGTGGTGGACGTGGTGGTGCTGGTGGTGCTGGTGGTGGAGCAGGTGGAGCTGGTGCTGGTGGTGCTGGTGGTGGAGCAGGTGGAGCTGGTGGTGGTGGAGCAGGTGGAGGTGCTGGTGGTGGTGGTGGTGGTGGTGGTGGTGGCCGTCGTGGGGGCCGACGTGGTAGACGACGACGACGACTTTTCCCCGGTTCACCTAGGACACCTTCCTCCACCCCCTCCACTCCTCGAGGATCTCGGACTCCACCCCCTCGTACCTTGCGTCAAGCGGATTTACAACGACGTTTACGGATGCTGTTACAAGATCAAGAACAGTTGGCCCAAGGACGTGAAATTGCTAATGTCACCATGACCAATAGCATTGTCACCAGTTATAAACAAGGAGGAGCACCGAGCGTACAAACCTCGTCGTCCCGTGTTTCGCCGTAAAGATGAAAACCGTCGTGTCGTTATTGAATGGATCGAAACAACATGGTCTTCCCTTCCCCCCAGAATTATTACAACGCATGAATTCCTTGTATGCCTTTTATCATCAACAATGGTGGTGTTATCGAAAAATGTTGAATCATTACAGGTGTATCAATGCCTTGTTCAATGGCATGGCCTTACTCCTGATGGCTGCCGGTATGATTGCGGGCCCCCTTTTGGAAAACAGTACGTTGGTAGCCTGTTTGGCGGCCGTGGGCACCGTGGTCAAAGGATGGAATGATTTTAAACAATACCGATTTAAAGTGACCATGAGTCGATTTGCGTTTACCACCTATGCCAAAGCCTTGACCGAATTGAAAACCCATGTGCGGGGTATTCCCTTGGAGGATCTGGAACGATTTTTAATCAAGATGCAAACCTTGGATGATACCATTGTGGATTTCACCCCTCCGTTACCCAAACGATGTCTCCAAGATTACCATGGTCATTTTGTGTACCAACCCTTGGAAGCCCTATGCTATGTAGACGGATGTCCTCGTCCCTTGAGACCTAAAGAGTATTGGATCCATAAAAAGCCGCTCCCTCCTAGTCCCACACTCTTAGAACCATGGCCGTCCAACGACGACGACGCAGAAAAAGGAAACAACGAGGAGGGGCTTTAATGCGTCGCAAACCCCGTTTGGTGGATAAAATTGCCCATGGCATGAGTATGTTTCTATCAGGGCCAGCGCCTGGGTTTGGATTGGCTTTAGGCAAATTAGGGGGTCAAGCCTTGAAAGGCATTACCGATAATGTACAACATTACCGACGACAACGAGGTGGGGGTTGGTGGTCCGATTTCAAACGCAATACCCGTCAAGGTTATAAAGAGACGCGAGACGTGATCAAACAAGACAAAGCCCTTCAACGTCTATTGACGGGTCAACCATGGTGAGGAGGAGAAGACGACGCCGTCGTCGTCAACGAGGCGGTTTTTTAAATCTATTGGTGCCCGCTATGGTAGGATTGGGGAAAGCCGCGGCCTTGGAAACGGATAAACGTATAAAACGCACAATTCAAAAAGCCAATCAACGGTATCGTCGTCGTCACCGATAAAGGATGCAACGTCTTCGACGTCAATTCCCGTTTTTACGGTCCATGTTACAAGAAGCCAATGGTTCCAAACGTCAAGAGTTGTTACAACATGCCAATGCCGATCAAATCAATGCTGTGAGTGAACTGGTCTTGAACTTTTTAAAAAACAAGATTCCCGTCACCCCACCCATGCTGGCTAAACTTCAACCCTATAAAAAGGTACTACGTGATTTGGGACGTCGTCGACATTCCGTCAAAAAACGTCGTCAGTGGTTAGTCCAACAAAAAGGACAAGGGTTGTTTCAAGGACTTCACGAGGTGCTATGTCAATGTGTTCGTTAACCCTCCCTACGTGGATGACTCTATTACAAGAGGCCAATCGGGCCACCGACCAGTGGAAAGACGAGTGTCATTATTGGAAGCATAAATATCACCTGTTGTATCGAGAGTACCAACACATCTTGAGGGCCCGTCTTTGTAAGAGTTGCCGTGACCAGGAAGACGGGGAACTTTGCTCCGAGTGTAGTCAACGAACATGGACGAAGTGTACATGATTCCCCAAAAGGACTTGGAACAACTCATTCAATATTACAAAGGAGAACTCACCGAAAATGCCTTGTTGAACAAAGCCGCCACGCTCGCCGCCAAAAAACATGTGTTATTAGCCAACCCCCAATTACCTCCCGCCCTGGTCAATGCTCAAACCAAACCGTTGAGTCAAGAATTAATCAAGTTAACCAAACGCATTCGTCAATTTCCTGGTGGGGTGGGGGTTGGTGCCGCGGGTGCCCCGGGTGGTCCACCAGGCGAAGAAGAAGAAGAAGCCGGGGATTTGGTGACGGGACCCGTGGAACAATGGTTGAAGCGCATGATAAAAGGAGGTCCGTCGGCTCCCAAACCCACCATTACCCCTGCTACCAGGGAAGGCGCGAGAGAACCGAGACCTTCTACCAGTCGAGGAGAAGAGAGACCTTCTACCAGTCGAGGGGATAGCCGATCGCGTTTAGAAGTCATTCGAGAACAGCGCAAGGCTTTGGAAAAAAAGTTAGCCGAAAGTGGTAAAGGCAAAGGCAAAGGCAAAGGCAAAGGCAAAGGCGTCTCCCGGGAAGTGCAACGATTGAAACCCTTACCCGGTTGGGAAGATTGGACCAAACCCAAACAACCCCGACGGAGACGTTTGCAATACGACAGTGAATAAAACATGCCCGCTAAGAGGAGGAGGGGTATCAAACGGAAACGCCGCCAACGAGGAGGGGCCTTGGATGTCCAAAAATGGATTGCGAAAACGGGGAAGGAATTTCATTGGCCCGGTTATCAGTACATGGGCCCTGGCACCCATTTGGCTAAACGTCTGAAACGGGGGGATCCCGGGATCAATCGCTTGGACCAAATTGCTAAGCAACACGACATTGATTACAGCCGTGCTAAGAATTTGCAAGATAAATGGAAAGCCGATACCAAGATGATCCAAGCCATTGATCGATTACCCGGCAAGAAAAACAAGACGGAACGGGTGGTCAAGAAAATCATGCAAGCCAAGAAACGTTTAAAATTGTAACCATTTAATTAACATGTTGAGTCAAAAAATGTCACATTGTTATTCTGCAGTTCGGTAGTCTCAAGCAGGATTGGCGAGACAAAACCCATTGTGATGTAGACAATCCAGATAAAATAAAAACAATGTCACTTGTGTCATTTTGATTGATGAGTTGTCAAGTTCATTTGTTCTCTCACAAATACTGAGACGGATGTTCTGCCAAAATACGGAGACGAGGGGGGTTAAGACATTAAATCAAACAATAAATCCACGCCCTCGTCGGATGACATGTCATGAACGAGGTCTTCAGGGGGCAACAATGCCTCCACATCAAAATCCTCGACATCGTTCATGACCTGCTGCCAATCATCGGGTGACATGTCTTTCAATAACTCCTGCAAATACGAAACATTCTCCCAATCAGAGGAGTCCGCAACTTGCACGCCCCCCGAATCCAAATCAAACAGAGTATGAGAGTCCGTGGGCGGTCCGTTTGTATCCACAGATTCCTGCGTCACAGGAATGGATTTCAAATAATCCGTCGGTCCGTTTGTATCCACAGATTCCAGCGTCACAGGAATGGATTTCAAATAATCCGTCAGGGGGATGGTTAATGTCAAAGGTCCTAAAGCCTCCATTTTCTCTCGAGTTCTCTTTTTCTCCAGCAGGTGGGCTCGAGTGCTCTTTTTCTCCACCAGGCGGGCTCGACGACACCTCTCTTTCTCCCTCAACACCTCTCGATGGGTCTCCCGATATTGCTGTTCATACGCGAGGCGGTGTTCCAGATTCTTTTCCCGGTAGCGTTTTTGGGCCTCCGCCAGCTGGGCTCGACTCCTTTCCCGGTAGCGCCTTTGGGCCTCCACCAGCTTGGCTCGATTCCTTTCCCGGTAACGCTTAGCAGTCTCAGCCACGCGCTCTGGATACCTTGCCTTGTAGCGCTGGCGGGCCGTCGCCAGCTGTTTACGACGTTTGTCCCGGTAACACTGGCCGGACACCGCCACACGGTCTGGATGCCTTTCCCGGTAGAGCCTTTGCATCTCCGTTAGGAACTCTCGATTGTTTTCTCGGTACTTTTTTTTGGAGGCGGCCACTTTCTCTGGGTGTTCGGCCCGGTACCGTGCACATTTGATCATGTTGCGTGCTCGTTTAGCCCTGAGGACTGTCCGTTCGTACTCGTCGTCGTCGTCGTCGTCGTGGGGGTCATAGTCGGAGTCATCGTCGTCGTTGTCGTCGTGGGGGTCATAGTCGGTGTCGTTGGTGGAGTCATCGTCGTCGTCGTCGCTTTGATGGTAGCTGACGGGGGGTCTGTGACGGCGGCTGCGGGACTGTCTTACGCGGGACATCGGGAGAGGGTGGCGGTGCTCGGGGAGGTGTGGCTGGCCGCTTAAATTGGTGGTGCCAGTTGGTCCAGCAATAATCCAGCCCCTCGATGTACCAGTCACAGGTCATGTGAGGGTAACAATATGCCTCTAAACGAACGGCCTCTTCTGCTCGGCGTTTCTGCGCCTCGACTTTCTCCGGTTCCAGTTCCTTTAACCTTTCTGCAAACTCCGTAAACGTTTCCTCCTCCTCCAACTCCCTCTTCACTTTCTCCAAGATCTCTTCGACTTCCAAATCTACTTCAAAGTCTTCAAAGGCTTCCAATAGCTTCTCATGGCCAGCGTCCATTTTGAGATGACTCACCTCGAGGGTCGATCTGTTTTATAGTCTCTCATTCGTTCCCGTCATGCACCCTGGACCCTAACTAGAGAGGGGGGAGGGGGGTCCCCCCACCTCGTCCCACCCCTCCCTAGGGCACCCCCTCTCAGGGGGGCACCCTGTTTAGTGATTGGCTCCTTCCCCTCCCACGTGACCTTTTGGTTCTCTATAAAAACAGAGCCCCGATCTCCAGTAAGTTCATCTGATCATGTCCTCTCGCCAAGAAGAGGAAGCGGGACCCAGTGGCCTCGCTAGAAGCGAGGTCATGGCCCTGCTTGGACTAGAGATGTCCGATTCAGAGCCAGAAGAGACAACTTCCTGTGTGGGACCTATGTTATGTACCGAAGACATGCCGGACAGTGATGAGATTTGTGAAGAGGCCTTGGATCGCTTCGAACGCCAACGTGCGTTTCAAACCCATCTTCTTCAACAAACTGGGGGAGGTTTGGATGCCAATGCGGAGGGTGTCTTCGAGTTTGAACTCCAACCCTATGTCGATCGTTTGAGCAACCGTCTGGGAGTGCGTGAACGTCATTTCAACACCCAGTTACACCAAAGGGGGAATTTCATTCCCAATCAGAGCATGACTCGAGCTCTAGAAGAGGGGTTACGTCGCGCGGTGAATCAAGTGTTGACCACCACCACACCACCCCTCCACGATCAAGATCGCCTGTACTTTACCATCGCCTCCAACAGACTCCATAATAATTTTCAGGGCTGGGGATTACGTGCAGGAGAATGGCGCCAAGGCGGCGACCGTGTCGAGGCTTTATTCCAACGTTTAGCCCAAGCCCTCAACAGCAATGAACAATTTGAAATGGACGACTCCTTTCAAGTCTCCATTACTCAAGTCCATCATGCCCCTCAAGGAACCGGCAGCCGACGCCAGGAGAAACCCGGACATCAACCTCTACGAAATTTAATACCCAAGAAACGTTCCATCATCCACATCCAAAACAGGGATGAACTCTGTTGTGCCAGAGCCCTCGTCACTGCCAAAGCTCGCTTGGACAATCACCCAAAATGGCATTCAATTCGCAAAGGAGGGAAAATTCAAAAAGAACTCGCGTTGCTGCTTCATCACGAGGCCAACGTGCCCTTCGGCCCTTGTGGCTACGATGCCTTGACCCAATTCAGTACCGCTCCTTCCCTGGCCGGTTACCAGATCCTGTTGGTGGATGCCGACCGTTCTTTTCACATCACCACCTTTGGCCCCCTTCAAGACAAACAATTGATCCTGTTGCACGAGAAAGGCCATTATGATGTCATTACCAAGTTGCCAGGCTTTTTCCGATCCAGTTACGTCTGTGCCCATTGTTGGAAACCCTATGAAAATGAGGGAAAGCATCGATGCACCAAGAAAAAGTTGTGCGGAGCCTGTTGCCAAAAAGAGTGCCCTGATTTCCTGGAGGCGTACCCTCGAGGCCAGAAAGCCACTCAACGTTGTCAACAATGTCATCGGGACTTTTTTGGAGACACCTGTTTCCAAATGCATCTGGTCAAGGACCACGCCGGCAAACCCGTGACCAACCTAGACTCCTCCGTCTGCTTTCGGCGACGTCGCTGTCCTCAATGTCTCATCCTAGTTCCTGCTCGCCACATTGACAACCATCAATGTGGCTACATTGATTGTCCCTGCTGTCATGAGTACGTGGACGGCGCAACTCATCGTTGTTTTATTCAAATAGCCACTCAAGACAAGAAAAGAAAGAGGAAACGGCAACGAGGTCCCCGCGCCAAACGTAGGGTGGATGCCACACCCGAGGAGGAGGAAGACGAGGAGGAGGAGGACAGCATACCACCCCTTCATGTCTTCTTTGATATTGAAGCCATGCAACCCCAAGAACAACACATCGCTAATCTCGTCGTGGCCGAAACCGAAGACAACGATCGTCCCGTTGAGTTCGTAGGTGAGCATTGCGTCCGAGATTTTCTGGAATGGTTGGATACCTTGACGCTCCATGATACCCGCCAAGTTAATGTGTTGGCCCATAACTTCCAAGGGTACGATGGTTACTTTATCATTCATCAATATTATGGCGACAACAGGATCGTCGAGCAGCTCCGGAACGGGTGTAAACTCTTGCAAGTCCAACACGATCGTATCCGCTTCATCGACTCATTGAGTTTCTTCCAGATGCCTCTATCGGCGTTTCCCAAAACCTTTGGATTGACAGAACTCCGCAAAGGGTACTTCCCCCACAAGTTCAATCATCCAGACCATCAAAACTACGTAGGACCCATCCCGGCCCTTGATTACTACATGCCCGAAACCATGTCCCCCGAAGGCAAGCAAGCCTTGGAAACCTGGCATCAAGAGCAACGCGACAAAGTCTTTGACTTCAAGAAAGAACTGGTTAAGTACTGCCAATCGGATGTACGTCTCTTGAAAGAAGGTTGTTTGACATTCAAACGGTTGTTTGAAACGCTCACGGGCTTCAACCCCTTCGACCACATCACCATTGCTTCTGCCTGTAACCGCGATTTACGCATGAATCGCATGATCCCCAACAGTATTGCCAGCGAACCCGTCCGAGGATGGCGCAATCGCATCAACTACTCCAAGGCGGCCCTGGAATGGTTAACCTGGTGTGCCCAACAACAACACACCATTCAACATGCCCGTAATGCCGGCGAGTATTGCATCCCTGGCACTAACTTCCATGTCGACGGTTTCGATGCCAGTACCAACACCATCTACGAATTTCACGGGTGTTTCTGGCATGGGTGTCGTCGCTGTTTCCCCATTCGTCACGAAAGCCATCTCCGTCACTATGATCGAACCATGCAAGATGTCTACGAGACCACCCAGCAAAGGATCCGACAATTTAAAGAGCTCGGATACCATGTCGTGGAAATGTGGGAATGTGATTGGACCCGTCTCAAAGACACCTCCTTGGACATCCGAACGTACCTGGGGACCCTTGACTTCACAGAACCCTTGAATCCCCGTGACGCTTTCTGTGGGGGTCGTACCAATGCCGTGAAACTGTACCATCACGTGACACCCAATCAACAAATACATTACATTGATGTGACCTCCTTGTACCCCTGGGTGAACAAGACCTGTGTGTACCCCAAAGGCCATCCTCGTTTCATCTTCAATCCGGGTGACACCGACATCACCAAGTACTTTGGCCTCGTCCAATGCCAAGTCCTGCCGCCACGTCATCTCTACCATCCTGTCCTGCCTTACCGTCATGACTCCAAACTCCTTTTTCCTCTCTGTGCTGCCTGTGTGGAACAAGAGATGCCCAAACGACCCTTACAGAGATGCGCAGAATGTGTGCACACCGACGAACAGCGAGCCTTGACTGGAACATGGTGTACCCCCGAATTATCTAAAGCGGTGGACTTGGGGTACGACATCCTGTACATCTATGAGGTCTGGCATTTTGACGAGACGTGTGAGGGCCTCTTTAAGGACTATGTGAACACCTGGTTGAAGATCAAGCAAGAAGCCAGCGGGTGGCCATCCTGGGTTGGTGACGACGAAACCAAACGTCAGCAATACCTTCGAGAGTACTTCGAGCATGAAGGCATTCAATTGGAGTACGCCAACATCCAAAAGAATCCGGGGTTGCGTACCCTCGCTAAAATGATGCTCAATTCCATGTGGGGCAAGTTTGGACAACGTCTGAACAAGACCCAAGTCGAAACGTTTGAGGACCCTCAAGCCTTCCACCGTTTTCTAGATACCAGTACGTTGGAGGTACGTCACGTATCAGTTATCAATGACCACTTAGTGGAGGTGCATTACCAGTACCAAGACGAAGACATCCCTGTCTCACCTAACCTCAATATCTTCGTGGCGTGTTTCACTACCTGTTGGGCCCGGCTCCGACTGTATGCAGCCCTGGAACAGCTAGGGGAACGTGTCCTCTACTACGACACGGACTCCGTCATCTACTGCACGGACGAGAATCAAGCAACCCCGGTCTTGGGCGATTACCTCGGCGAGTTTACGAGTGAATTGGACCCTGACGATTTCATTGTGGAATTTGTCTCAGGGGGTCCCAAGAACTATGGGTATCAAACCCAGAAGGGCCACGTCGAGTGCAAGGTGAGGGGGTTCCGCCTTAACAGCGAAGGCAAAACCCAATTGAATTACAACATCATGCGTCAGAATGTCCTGGACGAAATCCAGGAGCCCCTTCTACGTCCACGCCAAACCCAAGTGGTCAAATCATACCAAATTGTGCGCGATCCCAAACACTACCAACTGTACACCTTCCCCGAATACAAACGTTACCAATTGGTCTATGACAAGAGAGTCGTGGATCCTATCACTTTCCAGACCTACCCTTATGGATACCAGTGAGAAACGTTGCCCCAACAAGATCATCGAATGTGAACAGTGTGATCGAGAACATTTGGCACCACCACCACCACCCCCATTCTACAGTTCCTTTGCCATACCTTTAATGAGAAATCGAGCATATCAACGTCAACTACAACAATGGATCCGTGACAACAACCAATGGCGAAGAATAACTCGATGTCAAAAACAATGGTGGGGACCCTCTATTGAACATTAACGAATTGTCGTCTGTTAAAAGGAACTCAAAGGAACACTCACATCAAAGAAGAACTCAAAGTCATCATGGAACCCTTATTTTTTTTTCTCACTTATTGTGAAAAAAAAGTATGACAATAAATTATTTTTTTTATTTTCTTGTTTTTTTTCAGTCAAGGACCGCCCTCGCTGCTCCCATTGGACTTTGGACTTTGAGCCCACGTTTTCTCAGCGGGTTTACTTCCCCTTGAGCCCACGATCCCTTTTTCCAACTGGTCAGCGGTTTCCCCTTCCAAATCACGTGACTTCCGGTTGCATGAGCCCACGATCCCTTTTTCCAACTGGTCAGCGGTTTCCCTTTCCAAATCACGTGACTTCCGGTTGCATGAGCCTGCGATCCCTTTTTTCCCACTGGTCAGCGGTTTCCCCCTATTAAAAAAACACGTGACTTCCGGTTCCGGTTATGACGTCATCCTTACATCAAAACGAGGCTCAATTCTCCATACGGACAACCATTACTACTGATATTTAAATGAGTAGCTAAAAAAGAGCATGTACCATTATAACGATGCCAGAAACTGAGCAGTAAACCCTATGAAATCCCCCCTCTACTAAAAGCCATTGAGGTACAGTGAAACTTCGTATAACAAGTCCCCGCTACAACGAACGATATTTGTAGCCCGGCCAAAGTAAAATGTATGGAACAAAACCCCGATAGAAGGAACCCTCGGGTATAACGCGTCCCTGCTATAACGAACGATATTCCGACTTCAGCCCGGCCAAAGTTACAGTAAAATAATGTATACAACAGAACCCCGACACATCGAACCCCGGTTTAACGAAATCCCCGAAATATCAAACTGAACACAATCCAGAAGCCCAAACTTATAATTTATCCTGATACAACTAATAAAAGTCATCACGCCGAAGTTGAATAAGTAACAGATCAACAAAAGTGCATGCAGAAACTTTTATTTAATCACGACTTTTATTTAATTGTTCAAATCTGGAGAGTTATTGCACGATGGGTGGTACAACATAACACTGTTTAATACTTAATTAGCCAAACCCCGATATAAGAAAGAATTTGTTTGTTTTCCCACAAAGTCGTTGTGACGGTGCATCGTCTATAACAAAACCCCGTTACAACAAACACGGTTTAGTAGTCCCTCATCACTTCGTTAATGGTTCCACTGTGAAATTAATTGTACTTCGGTTTGACCGCTGAACTCCCGTGCCTTAGGGTCTGACGGATTGTGCTGGCATAATTTAGAGCATAATACTATACCTGAGCATCAGGCAAATAATGCCGGCATGATACTCCTATTTTGCAGCATAATTCCGTTATGTTGCAGTTCTGAAAACCTTTGAGTTGCCATAATAACGGTATGCTGATTTTTCAAAGAATTTGAATGTAAAAAGTTGACAACTGGAAATGCAGAAATTTTAGAAACTGAGCACACTAGACTCGTACTCGGTATATTTTGGCAGAGTCACCTTAGTCTGGGGCCTGTTTCTTGTTTCTGTGTTACTTTCGACAGCTTTGGCTCATTAAGTGTTTTACTGAATAATAAACTTGTATCTAACATTTTTTTCTATCTAAAGTTATATGAAAGACGGTGTAGGAGTCTTGAATTTAGAAGGTGTGGGAGGGAAAAACATCATTTTTGTCCGGCATAATAAGGAGCATAAAACTTCCAGCCGAGTATAAATTTAGCATAATACGCTAGTTTCATGGATGACGCCTGCAAACATAATCCTCGAGGAGTTTACGAGCACAATGCGTCAGACCCTGTTAGTTATAGCTATATATTTGGCCCTATCAAACCGAAACTGAAACGTTCCACTTACAAAGATCCCCGTAATTCACCCAGCAGAAGGCTATGATTAAGATGAGGAATACCTTCTCATCGGGGTGGGGTGTGTTCAGCTTTAATTAGTTACTTTGGACGCGCGCGCTGTATCGGATTAATGTTGCGCGCGCTTCTTTTAAATTTTTTAAAAGCATCGCAATATTAGCATAGCGTCAGTCACGCCGTCACCGAGCGTAGTTTTACAGTTGCGAGAAAACGGTCAACCTAACCAGTCGTTTTAAGTTTTCCTGACCAGTTATTGTCAGTTTGCTAACCAGTTATTTGTCAGGAAGTTCAACAAGTTGTTCACAGTACGCCAATTACGGAGGCAGTCATAGAAGTCGAATTGTTTGTGATTGCTGTTTATGATTGTGATCATTAAAAACGGATCTCCTGCCGTGTTGGCGTGGTCCTTTTTATGCAGTTGATGCACAGGGACTGCACAATAGTTGAGAAAAGAAAAAATAAATACAATTAAAATTATCAACATGCGTACGTTGGTTGTTTCCTGTGGTTTTCTTTTGTGTGCAGCATCAAGCTGATTGATGCTAGCGACAGTACTGTAATCGTGAGCTGAGCATGTTGATAATTTTAATTTTATTTATTTTTCCTTTCTCAACTATTGTGGACTCCCTGTGGTTGATGTAAAATCACGTCAAGAATGCGCGAGATTTGATTGATTCACAGTGAACAACACTGACTTGATTTCCCTGTAATGCCTACACAAGGAGAATTGTCGCGAGGACAGACCGATTTGGTTTATGACTGGCTGAATTTTTGTTTGGTTACAGGAACTGCAGTAAGCCGTACGAACAGTTCACACGAGGGGAAAGCACAAATTGAAGGGCAAATTCCCTGCGACTTGTCTTACGAATCCAAACTAGTCTCAGGCTCTCTCTCCTCCGCAGAGGCTCAAGGGGTTTTCTTACGGAGAGAATCCGCTGAAAAAGTGAGTGGAGGCGTAAAAGTAGGGGTAAGGGGAGATGATCTTTCGGTTTACGCGACTGCACTCACTTTGCGCAGCGGAAATCCAATAAGGCCCCATCGAACCTCTGCGGAGGAGAGAGAGACCCACGACTAGATTTTTTGAAAAAGGGATTTGGTCCCTAGGACTAGTCGCAGGCACTAGTCCGCTCTTGTGTGCGGACCTTAAGAGTTCTTGAGAAGTTCACTATACACGCACCTACTTGAGTTTGTTCAAACGAGTTTGGAAACTTACGTTTGGTGATGGCACCCTCTAAAGGCCTTTGTGGTTACTCTCGTGGTCTAAAGTATGGCTTCTCACGGCTCGCGCTTAACAGTGATTATTTCTTTTAAAGATATTTTTCTATAAATGTGGAGGATAGATTCAGGCTACACCGCCTTAAACAAAACTTTGAAATTGTGTTCATTCCCTTCTAACCGAAATATGCAAATTACCTCAAATAACGAGTGACATGAGATTTTTGATTACCGTTTACTTACGTCGTCAGTAACCTTTCGAATGGTCTACGTTTCGATCAAGTGAATGATTTAACCGACTGTAGTTGCTGTTATAAACAGTGACCAATTTCAATCCAACCTGGGGAGCAGGGATGGCGCAGTGGCGAGAGCACTTGCCTCCCACCAATGTGCCCCGGGTCCGATTCCCGAATGTGGGTTGAGTTTGTTGTTGGTTGTCGTCCTTGCTCCGAGAGGTTTTTTCCGGTACTCCGGTTTTCCCCTCTCCTCAACATGAAACCAACATTTCTACATTCCAATTCGATCTGGACCAGGCTGTGGACGAAGAACCACCTTGTGGATGTGCCACTGCTAATTCCCTTTTATTTATATTATTTTATTTATTATTATTGTTATTTGACCGACCAGGATTCACCCAGGTCAAATTCAGAAGTGCAGTGACAGTTGAAGTATGGTGCCAAAAAGTCCCATGTGCCTAACGGCAACTTCTCCA
The DNA here is from genome assembly GCA_964030785.1 of Siderastrea siderea. Lineage (NCBI taxonomy): Eukaryota > Metazoa > Cnidaria > Anthozoa > Scleractinia > Rhizangiidae > Siderastrea > Siderastrea siderea. Next base: position 28,983,869 of record OZ034973.1, read on the forward strand.
GGCCTGGAATCGACTTACCCATAATATCTAAGCTTGCTGTTCCTCATAAAACAGTTTGCCAGTATCTGTGATAAGCAGACTGCAAGTGGTACTGCATTTTCCTCAACAAGCCCACGCGCGAACCGAATAAAGAATAAACAATGATGGGATGATGCAAATCAATGGTGAAAACGTGGAAGCGCTGGGGACCCGGACTAAGTGCGAGTTGCAGCTCGGCTCCCCGCTCGCGCTTCGATTTTCCCGTAATCACGGGCTTTTCACGTTGAGAAAATTCCAGATTAGGAGAAGAGATCCAACCAGAGAGAGAGAGAGAGTGCTCGTAATGTATCAGACAACTTGAAGCTTCAGCATCCTCTCTTCCGGGCAACCCCCCGGGCATTTGAACTTTTCAAGATTGGCTTGTTCAAATTAATCCCCCTCGGGGCAAAAAAGCCGTTCAAATGCCCCACCAATTGGTACTGAAATACCTCCCCTCAAAGACAAATTTCGTCTTCAATCGCTTTTTCACTTTTCAGAGAGAGATATGCCGTAATAACACCTTCAAACTTCTCTTAAAGACCCTTTTGAAAGAGTTATTCGTTAACAAAGGCGAAATTCTATCTTGTAAATCCGTCAAATCTTGCAAAAACCGAAAAAAACACTCGCGGGCGTATTACACTACAGTACACTAGAACAAGAGATAAATCCGGCTCAAATTCTCCACCCTTCCAAGGCAACGTTCAAATCCCCCCCTACCCGGGCACGATGCACAGTCAAATGCCCGGGGTATGCCGAGGGGGGGGAGGTTGAAGCTTCGATTTGACCGGTACATAATCTACATGAGACGAGGACCGCCATCAAAGAACAACTGCCAACTGTGCAGACAATATCCTAGTTAAACTCGAAACAGAGGTTTGTGGATTGAGTTTTGAAGATTTCGAAGAAAAACATGACAGAGATTAAACATGATTTTGAAACACACGCACATGACACACAAAAAAGAGCCACGGCTTTATAATGCGCGCCCGCCTGGGAACGAGCTGGCGGATTTTGTTGAGCCTGCAGGGCTCAACAAAATCCGCCAGCGCCAAAATCCGCCGTCAGCGGTTTATTTGCCGAAAACAAAATGGCGGTGTGTTGACGGCAAATTCGGAGACAAGATGGAAGATGTTAGCCAGGTTGTAAAATTGTAAGTTGGACTTTTTTAAGGCAATTTTATCACAGTGCAGTTCAATTACATCTATTCAGCATTTTTTGTTCATAATCAGGCTGGAAGAACTAGTAGCGAAGACACACTCACTTTGTTTGCTGAGAAGAAAGGAAACCGAATGTTGTGTTCAGCATTGTCGAGACCTTCTCAAACCATGGTAAGCATTATCTTTGAGGATGTTATTCGTTTCGTTCGTGTAAATGTCTCTCAAGATTCTTTTTGCTGAGTCAACAATTTTTCTTTCACGACCATTCAACTTCTGTACGTGTGGTTATGTATCAATCAATTCCAGCAGTGCCCATGCATCCCCCCCCCCCCTTGCCAACCCCCGGGCATTAGCATTTTTTTTTAATGGCAAATTCCCGGGGGTGGGGATAAACAAGTCCGTCAAATGCCCCGGGTTGGGACCAAAAAAGAAGGCAAATGCCCCACCCCTGGGTTCATCTAGAAAGCAACACTGCTCAAGATTTAATAAATCATAACAAGAAAATTTAACTCATCATTACGACCATTAAGGCTGGTTTCCATATCATCGCTATGATTGCTGCAATCGCTGAGCAATCGTTGTGATCATATGGATACCACACTTCAGCGATCGTAGCACTCACAGCATTTCACAACGATCGCTGAAGAGTGGTTTCTATATGATTGCAACGATTGCTGAGCGTTTTTTTTCAGCGATCCCAGAGATCGTAGCAACCAGACGGAAACCAGCCTTTATTTTCAATACGTTTCGGTTGTTTACCCATGCGTCTATCCATGATCCCGTTGTTCATTTGCTTTAATGCCACTTATCAGTGACACGCCAAATCGTGTACATGACAGTTCCTTTTGGTTCAATTATTCATTGATTTCTGTGATTTTGACCTGCACAATTCATGTGTTTATTTTTAAAATATACTAAGAAATGCTTAAATATATTAAGTCATTGGAGAACTGAAAACACATTATCCGTATTTATCAAACGGCCAAACTCGTAAAAGATTTTTACGAAAGTGATCATCTTGGATAGCTTTAAAATCCATGTATTACATGTGAGACCAAAACCTGACAAAGATGTCAAATGCCCCGGGGTCGTCCCGGGGGTAGGCAAATGCCCGACCCCCCGGGCAGTGATAAAATTTCAAATGCCCCACCCCCGGGATTGAAACACGAGCAAATGCCCGGCTAATGCCCGGGGGAGGGATGGGCACCGCTGGAATTGTCTGATGCATTATTGGCCAAGGAAATGTTTAGCCACATTCTATGTTAAGCCCACATGCTCTTGTCTTACACCTACCCCGGTGGGGGGGGGGGGTGGGGCGGTTACTTCCTAGTAATAGGCTAATGGGGATGTGCTGCTGGATGGGGTTGCATTTTCTCGACTGGATTGACTATAATGGGGTTGCATTTTTGATAGAGTTACAAGAATGGCTTTGTACATCTTCGGGATTTTGGGGGGTGAGAAACTTCTGGCAAGTAGAGATTTTAGTTATCAAAAAAATGGGAACACTCGCGATAAAAAAATTGTTACAGTATTTTGGTGCTACATAAACAGAAAGTGAGGTAAGTTGAGATCACCAAGTTTACATTTACTCTAAAGTGGCTAAGATGGGGTCTATGGTAATTAATTGGTCACAGGATGGACTTTAATGAGATAGTGGCTCGGCATGTACTTAAACCCGGAACGCCAGAACGCCGGAACGCCGGAACGCCGGAATACTTAAACCTGGAATGCCGGAATACTAAAACCCGGAACGCTAGAATACTTCAACTCTAAATGACGAACTAGAATACCTTCTGACTCCCGCCAAAACCTGTGCGCAGGCTAGTTAAGATTCAGTGTCTTACCTCTTTTTCTCTGGACTTTGGCTGGGACTTAAGGAAGGGACTAACAGTTTATCACTTTGTAAATGTTACTTTAAACATTTTAAGTCAAAGAGAAAATTTCAGCTACATACGCTTACCTTGCTGGAGAGTCCTCCATGTCGATGCCAGCCCGAAACAGCCCAGCAATCAAATAAATTATAATAATTATGGTTGGTGGGAAAACGTAAGGTGGGGGTTGGGGAGGGGGTAGTGAGGAGAATGGTTTTGGCAAGAGTCAGAAGGTAACTTTAATATTGAGGTGGCGTGGCTTAACCCTAATTGTTCGTCTTTTCAGCGATCTAATGTATATTAAATCGTCATTTAGAGATGAGGTATTCCGGCATTTCTTGTGTAAGTGATCCGGCGTTCCGGGTTTTAGTATTCCGGCATTCTGGCGTTCCGGTGTTCCAGCATTCTGGCGTTCTGGCGTTTCGGCATTCCAGGTTTAAGTACATGCCTAGTGGCTCTGAGAGGCCAGCGGCACTTTCCCAGCAAAAATTTACCTGAGTACCCCCACCGGAACACCTACAAGCAGTAAGCAAACTTGACTCAGAGAAATAGTATACATATACACTCTAGGGGATCCTTGTTATACTGCCGCAGTTCAGTTGGAGACTTTGATGAGAGAAAAGGTGTTTGTCTTAAAAGTGATGAAATGCGTTCAAGATAAGTTCTTGAACCTAGACCTTTTCGATGTTAATACTATTCAGTTACAGGTATACAAGGTAGGCTGTTTCATTTCTTTGTGGGTTCTATGTGCATAATCTGTTTTTTTACTACATATAATAGGCCACAAAAAACCAAATTGGATACAAAAAAGGAAGAAAACACTGGTAACTCTGGGAAACTGCAAACGATGCAGAATAAGAATTCCAATGCAGAAGAAACAAGGGTTGATAGCAAAGGTGAGGTACACTAAGTAAAAGTTGTGGAGTGTGCCACTGACAATTACACTTACACTGTAGTTGACAATTTAGAGGTCTACTGTGTTATTGTAGTGCCAATTATAACTGTACACCCCTATACAAACAATGTAATGTTTGCCTTATTTGATCCTTAGTGCCCCCACAAACAAGAAAACACTGTTTCCCTCAATGTTTCTTGAGTGTGCAAACGAGCAGGAAGTAGTGACTTGTTTCCTTGCTGTACAAAGCACAAAACATTTGTGGTTTCTCAGAAACAAAAATGTTTTGTGGGTGCACAATAATAATTATTCTAATAGAAAACAATGAGGGAAAAATGTTTTTCTTACAATGCTTCTCATTCTGGGGGGGGGGGGGGGGGGCCTTGAGGATCATTAATTGCATTTCTGCTCAGGTGGTAAATTCTGGGAGGTGGGGGTAGGGAGGGGAGGTACTCTTGTTCTCTTAGATTGTTCAGATTTAGAGAGGCATACGAAAATCCTGCCCATCATTCTTTAACTTTCCTTTCTATGGTTTTCATGCTCATTCCAATCTTCTTCTATCCTTACAAGAGAACAACAAAATTACAGCTCACGAGAATAAAGAATCTCATTTCTCCAGTTTATTGTTTTGTGGCTCTACATGTACACTGAATTTAAAAGATCACTTTTCATGAAGAAAAGTGATCTTTCAACTGTTTTTCTTTTCTCTGACTCATGAAGTATGCAGTGTTATTGGACTCATACTGTACATGTAGGAATTTGGTGCTATACAAATATTTTTATATTTATATTTTCATTGTTATTTTCAAATATTGGACTTTCTGGCTTATGATTTTTATCTTATTTCAACCTCCCAAACTCTTTTTAAATTTTTATTGTAGCAAAAGAAGCTGAGAAGCAAGAACTACATGTAGAAGCACTCGAGGGTTTGTTAGCCAAGGCACAAAAAGCAAGGGAGATACAAACAAAAGTATGTGTAGAATGTAAACTGATACACACATAGTTCAATTAAAGTTCAACCTATTGACAGAGGCTGGTCTTTTATTCTGGGACTGTGCTCCCAGCAGGGGGAGGCAGAGATTTGTACTCTGGATTTCAAGTGATGGGAAATTGTTTAATAAAATGGGGACATAAATTAAAACCCAAAAAATCCTTGGACTCGAAGCAAAACCCCCAAAAATCCTTGGACCAAAATAAAACCCCCAAAAAATCCCTTATTGAATTGTGGAGCCTAACAAGAACCCAGAAGGGATTAAATGACAATAAAAAAGACCAATAGTGTTTTTTAAATGGTCTTGTTGCTTTGAAAAATACTATCACAATAAACTTTCCCAGATCTAGTATTCATTCTTACAAACTACCCGAAATACTTACAAATACATAAACAAATAAATAAATAAATACTTGCAAAATTTTTTTTACCCCCCCAAAATCCCCAAATTGTGAATTTCAAACTCACAAAAATCCTTTGCACCATCCCGTCACTTGAAATCTGGAGTACCCCCCCCCCCCCCCCCCCCTTCCTGAGACTGGGCTATGAAGCTATGGCAGTGGGAGCTGGAACCCCCACCCCTTTCCTATTGGTAAAAAATATAAGGTCTGAGGGCTGAAAGTTTCAAATGCAGAAAATTATTGCAGCTCCACTTCTCCCAACCCTTACTGTTCTGAATCTGCCACCACAGTGAAACTTGCCAATTGTAATTGTATTGACAGTAAAAAATATACAAAAATATAAAAATATACAATAAACTCATTCACACTGGAATGTGTACAGCACATCCAGTAGTTTCCTTTGAGCTCCACCAAATGAAATCATAAATGAATGTTACATCCCATTTTGCCATGAATTGCTCAGGGTATAAAATTCAACACAAGTGGTCACAAGTGCAATCAGGCAATAATAGTACCTAGGACTTCCTGTTTGTGCTTCTATAAACATGGCAGCTGCTTATTTGTAAGTTACATTTCAACTTGATGATCACATACGTTTCAGATTACTTGCATTTCTTCTAGACTTGATTTGTTTTGTAGATTGACAAAGCTGCAGCCAAAGCTAACCAGAAGAAGAAAACATCCAAAAAGCCTCTTCCAGTAACTGCTCGTAAGTTTTCACTGCAAATAGAAGAAATATATTTATCTGTCCTCCTAATCTTCTGAGCTTCCTTGGTGTTGCATGTTTAGAGTCCTTCAACCTGCTACTTGAGCCCTACCCTCTGCCCTTTTAAGAATGCATTAATTCTGCATTGAACCTCCCATGACTCAAACCTTCAGTCATGAAATGTTGTTGTAAGTTTTGGGCTGGTGGACGAAATCTACCACTTAAGAAAGCTGCTAAATAGTTTTTTTTTTCTGTGGTGCTGTTTATTACATAATGGTGGATCTAGCTTTTGAGTCTGTGGATGAAATCCAAAAGTGTGACCATTCAAATGAAAGCTATTGAGCAGTACATTCCTTTGGCACTATTTACAGCAATATGCTATACTGCGTAGTTCTAAAGTTTGAGTCTGTTGATGAAATCCTAATTTGTAATCACTGAATTGAAAGTGACTGAGTAGTACATTCCTGTGGTACTGTTATTATGCTATGCTTCGTGGTTATAACTTTTGAGTCTGTGGATGATATCCTGAAGTGTGACCACCCAATTGGTGGCCATTGAGTAATACAGCCTGTTGTACATTGCATAATGCTGTTTTAGGTGGCTACAACTTTTCAGACTGAAGATGAAATCTTTAAGTATGACTATTCAAATGAAACTGCTGAACAGAACATGTACTTTCATGTGGTACTGCAATTATGCAGTAGAAGCTAGGTGGTTGTACCTCTTAAGGCTCTGGACCAAAACTTGAAGTGTGCGATTGAAATCTCTTGAGCACTAATTTCCTGTGGTGCTGTTGTAGAAGGTAGTTGTAATTCTCAGGTCTGTGGATGAATTATGACAATTCAAGTGGAAGCTACATGTATTGAGCTGTGTTTACAGGTTCTGCTGTTTGTTAACAATTTGGGGTAGGGTTTGATGCCATGCTTTAATCACTCTGTTTCAGAGCCTCCTGCTAAACTGTCCTCTCAACAAACAGCAAAGCAGTCTCTTTCCAAACCTTCCAAACCTACACCAAAACAGCTGCCAGGAAACCTGCAGCACAGAAGCCTGTTGTAAAGAGTACCTACAGTGCATCATATGGCAGACCCTCCTCAGCAAAGTCCCTCATGCGGCCCACAGGTTCCAAGGACTCCACCTGCTAAGGTGTACTTAGACAGTGTCTTGAACTAAAGTGTTAGAGGAGGACAGCAAAGGATCTTATCCAAGGAGCAAGGTAATAAAATATGCAGGTATTATTGCTGTCCTTGGGGGATAATTTATAACAGGTTAAACTTTTACCAGTTATCCAGTGAAAAGTGATAATTTTAATGAAACAATTAAATTATATTATTGCCAATTATCCATTGAAGAGTTTTGCATGAAATGCACAGATGCTACCTTAAAGGCAAACTCCACTAAATAGTAATTTAAAGGAAAATGTTTTTTTTTTCCATCGAATCATTCAAGAAAATCTTAAATTGGCACAAGTGATTGCTTGGAGCTGATTAAACTTGTTAGCAGTTACTAAGTGAAGGTGATTAGGTAATAAAAAGAATTTTTGCACAGTTTATCTTAGTTTAAATTTCACGTCGTCCTATGTTATTCTAACGACTGTGGTTAAGAAGTTTAAATCAAAACCAAAATAATCACATATTTCTAATGACAATAATTAATTGCAAATCGTCATCATCATCATCATCATCATCATCATCATCATCATCTTATCTTATCTATGCATGCCAGGAGGCGCATAAGGCGTTCACATTTTTCAACCCAGCCCTTCCTTTGCCCGATGTTAGTTTGTTGCCCAGGGGCTGCTATGGGACCTATTAGCCTATGTGCTTCCAGCTGGCTTTGGCCCACAAGTGTCATCACTGTCCCAGCATTGAAACCCCTCAGTTTGGGCTGTATCATTGAAAATGCTTCAGGTTTCTGTATTAATGTGCTTCTTTATGGTGCAGGGTTGAGGGCCAGGGGATCACTCTTCGTCTGGTCTCTACCCTTCGACCTGTTTGGCATGCGTGGTCCTACCAGGAGTTCAGTACTCCAGCCGACATAACTCTAAAGGTCATAGAGACACACAAACTATCCCACCGCGGTAAGGTGCCGTGGTGATCCCAAGTAGAAGTCAGTCCCTTTTCGATAACATTTTAGAGGACAGTGATCACCGTCTCCATCACTTACTGCCTGACTCGCATAGCTCAAAACACACTCTCAGGCATGCCAGGGCTTTTGATGTTAAGTTTAAAACTTGCAGGGCCAGGAATAATATCTAATACAACATAATTCAGCATGTTTGCGGCTCTATTTAATGAGAACGATTTGCCCAAATTTTTGCAGTTCGTCATTGTTTTTTTTTTAAACACAGACTGAACCAGTTATGGAGTTATGGACCATGTGCCCTCGAGTTTCCTAAGTGTAACCTTACGCTACTGGAAAAATATTAGGTGCAGAAAACGTTTTTCCTTGGCCTTTGCTGGGACAGGGCTGAAATCATCAAACCATATATACGTACAACAGTTGAATACAAATATGCGGTGTAACATTGAAATATTCATTTCAGGACGTGCCTCCTCAACAAGACCTGGAACAGAAGGCTCTGTTAGTGTATCACAAAAGAGAACAACATCAACTTATGAGGAAAAGGAATCAAAAACACATCCTGAAGAATCGCATCACAATTTACATGTATCATCAGAGAAAGACTCCTCTGCCTCAGCTAAACCTCTCGACACATTTGCTTGTGTTCAGCAGTCCGCTAAATTATCTGGACATTTCCAAGCGCGTACGTTACAGTCTGCTAATATAAAACCATTAGCATTTGATGAGGTCGACAATAAGCCACAAAGCATCACAGAGAAACCAAGCAAACCCTCATTGTTGGGTAACCTGTACTGCCAATCTCAATCAGAGGCAAGAGATCTCCAAGATCACAAACAGGAATCTTTTTATCCATTCGCTGAAGGTGCTGAACTTATTTTACCCAGTAAATATCGCAAATTAAAGGCAACAATCGTGAAACTGTTCTCTGAACTAAGAAACATTGCTGAAAAAAGCGAGAAGCCTTCAGCTTTGCAGCATTTTGTTGATCGTCTTGAAGCTGGCTTTGATATGGGGGACATTTCCACTCACAAAGAACTGCAAGACAAGGCTAAGGGCCTGCTTGATGAACACGAAAAGTTGTCAACACTCACTCGTGACGTAGTCAATCGAAGTCATAACTTGAGCGAGGATTCTCCATGGCAAGAAGTTTACAAATGCTACAGACACTGGCAAATTGTGCTCAGCAAATTCAACGAACTGCAAAGAAGGACGCAGCAGCTATTGGAAGGTGAGAAATCACAATGTTTGTGCCCATTTAGAATTACTTTTGCAAGCTGCAATAGCTTATCTCAGAAACAGAGTGTTTTCACCAGTGACGCAACAACTACTGGAAGGTAAGGAATCTACTTTGTGTGTTTTAAGTTTTTCAGTTTCATAAGCTTTTGTACGTTTTGAAAAGTTCTCGTATGGGGGAATTAGGTGGTGTCCCAAGCCAGATCACGGTCATTACTTTGTTTCTCTCGGTTTTATAAATTGCCTATCGTCATTTTGACACTGTACTTCTTTTCAACCATCTATTTTCGCCTTTCTACTGGCTCCAACAACTCATGGAGGCGGCCTGGCTGGTGGTTTGGGCCGGAAGTCTCTGTTCAAGCCCTTTACTCCGACCACTGGACGGATTTGCAAAACGGTAGTCCCGTCTTTAAATTCTACTGAGGCCTTGCTATGTACATAGTCATTATCATCATCATCTGGGCAACTTGGTATCAGGATACCAATAGTGCGAGCACGTCCCGCCTCTGTGTCCTATCAGCTGCTACAACTTCTGGGTCCTGCTCCACACCAGCATATTCTGCATTCCTTCTGAAGGTGTCCTTCCATCTGGTGCGGCATCTCCCCTTTCGAGGCTTTCTCCTCTCAGGTATCCAACTCAGAAGTGATTTAGGAAGATATGTACTATGTACATAGCACTTCCATGCTAAAGATATTGACACCCAAATTAAGTCATTTATTTATTTACTTGTTTAATTATTCATATACACTTTTAAATTAAGTGAGCGTGGAGTGTAAAGGAAGCAAAACAAAGCAACAACAAACAACAGCAGCAGCACTAAGTTTAGTCTCTCACGCAGTCGTTTTTAGGGAAGTCGTATTACCCTCCTCTCCACAAACGACTCCCCTAGAAGCGACTGCGTGGGAGGCTACACTAAGCTAGAGCAGTTTCGACCGCTCTTGTGTTGATTATCCAGTCTTATTAAAATAGTCCATCCTGTAAACACGGCCCATTTTGCATCCTCCTCTGCCTCCCGAAAAAGAACCTCTGAAGGCTATCCCATCCCCCCGCCCCCTCCACAAGAGAGAGAAGTGTTTGCTATCCTCGTGTAAAGATTAATTTAGACTGATTTTGTTTTTTGATTTAACTTAAATAAAAGTGAATACGTGAAATGATCACAGACAAAAACGTGAACTTCGGATGGAACATTCAACTTACGGTAGTCACGGGAACATTTCAGGAGCAAACAGAGGAGATCTACTGGCAATTTGCTGCTTGATTCCTCCGTTATAATCACTCCCTAGAGTAACACAATTTTCATCATCCTGGCCTCGACTTCACTACATGACAGTGAGTTAGGTCAAGTGTCAGTGACAATTTTGTCGGGGGAATACCCGACTTTATTCGAAAAAATGTTTTAAATTAATAGCTAAGCTTGGACGGTGACAGCTCTTCAAAAAGCTCTTTCTTACATTTCTCACGGAAGTTGCTTTCATGCTGAATACATCGAAGCTTCACCTCCGCTTGAAGCTCCTTGAAGTTAATCGACTCTAATTAAGACACGAAGAACATTGGAAATGATAAAATGTCCTGTTATTGTCAAGTTGCATAGCGGTTCAGTGCTGCCTTGCCTGTCGTTGCCAATACGATTTTTATCGTGTACAGTGTAGTTGCGTAACACTGAACGATTTGAAAATTTGGGCATGACTACTTTTCAGCTCTGCTGCCCTGCGGTTCGAAGTTTGTTAATGAAGAGGGCACCCATCCATAGCCAAAGACGAGCCTCAGGGGAGCCTAATTACGCGTTTTGAAGTTGAAAGTTTTTGACCACCTACACGCCTCAGGGGAGAAGTATATATACTCGCTTTACGTTTACGTTTTTTGTTGGGCGTTAGCAGTTTGCGACCACTTGAGCTCAGTTTCCCGGTAGAGATTGTACTTGAATACTAACTCTCCATTGCGTGTCTATATCGACACTAAAGCTGCAAATACAAAGGGAATACAGGCAGTGGTTCTGGTCATTGTTTCAAGCTGTTGCTGTTTTGGTACGCTCGACACTGGCAGATATGTTTCTACTTGAATTTTTTTGGGCAGCTGTGTTTGGTGCTCTTGGTGGGGGTAATGGCAGTACTGTGTCTAAATGCAGCGTGGAGTGCTGAACAAGAAGAGGCGAGAGAAACGGAGATTCGGTATGAAGAATTCCAGAATCGTCCACAAGAACATGAAGAGCGATTTTGCTAAAAAAAAAAAAAAGTGAGTGCATTTTTACGTATTGAGTCTAAGAATTGGGTGATAAAAAGTGGTGAAAAACTTTAATTACTGTAGAGTACAGGCATTTAATATTTATTTTACTTATTCTTCCTCATTCTCATAACACCTCCGGGTGGTGTACAAGGCCACTTATTTTACTGATTGATGCCATGATTTTGCGGTTAAACCCCGGCTTCTCTATACCCCTTTTTATGAATCTTTTCTCTTTTTTCTCCGTATAATCTTGTTTTCAGATTTGTTGACGATTTTTCACGGCGGCTGAAGACGTCTAATTCCTTGCCATCAAAAACAAGTACGTGTAGCCTGCACCTGTGGTTTTTAGACGAATAGTTATCTAATTATGTGTTCATATTTATGATATGTAAAAGGGGACACCGTCGCAAAAGAGACAATAACAAAGTTGTTTAGCCTTTTGAAATGTAACTCTGTTCCGCCCGCTTTATTATTGTGGCATTTTTTGGTTTTAACGACGAATGAAACCTGTATGTTATTTTGTTCGTCAAACTGTGGACGTTGTTAATATTCTAGCCCCAGTTGTTCGAAAGTTGGATAGCACTATCCTTCAGAGAAATCTCTATCCAGTGGTTAATGCAATTGGTTTCCCTAACACATATCCACTGGATAGTGATTTATCCAGTGGATAGTGCTATCCAACTTTTGAACAACTGGGGCCTGGATTATTATTTAGATTGAGTTGGAATAGATGATGCGATGAATCTTTTTGGTTAGATACAGATGTCACCAACATTTCAAATCTTCACAAAACAAATATTATTTTTCGAGGCAGTCTGTTGATTAAGGTTCATCAACTCTTTTGTCAAAAAGTCTAAGTTTGTTTAGAAAGCGAAAGCTGCGAAACTGTCAAATTGGAAACACGTGTGATTTTCAATTTTAAATCTTAATCTTATTAAAACATAATATCGTTTATTTTAGTTTATTACAATGTAATATTAATTTTTCTTAGGTAGGTAGTTAGTTACACGTACACACGACCCCTCAAGCATGTATTTGCTTTAAAACAGATCGTGGTTAAATAAAGGTTTATTATTATTATTATTATTATTATTATTATTATTATTATTATTATTATTATTATTATTATTATTATTATTATTATTATTATTATTATTATTATTATTATTGGAAACTTGAGGAGCCCTTTCCGCTTTAAAGGGCTGACCTTAAAAGGTGGAAAAGGGATAATCATAATCAACATATGATCTGCTATGTGCACATTTAAATGCGGTTTAAATGCTTTGAGACGGTCAAGCAACACAAGAACAACATATGATCGGGTATGTACACTTAATTGGCTATTTATTGTCATTTCTGGTTTGCTGACTAAACCAGCGATCAAGTTCCATCACGATCTCGTCCGTGGGACGGTTAGTTGTTATGTTCATGTTTGGTAGCATTTACAATACTGTAGTCTCCGTGTATTTCATTTTTGCGCGCAGAACGCTAGAGTGCAAACAGTATTTCCATGAAACATTTTTAGTAAAACGAAATTCGTTGCACAAAATTGTGAATAGTCAATTTCCTCTAGTCATCTAGTCAAATTAGCGGCTGTTCATGCTTCAACAATTTTTCAACTCAATCGGTAAAAACAACCAAATTGTTCAAAATTTTACAAATTTGTAATTTGTATTTCACGGAAATACTGTTTGCATTCTATGTTAAAAACAAAATCAGAAAAGATCTACCAATACTAATATTGCAAACGTGGGGTCATTTTATGGTTGTCAGTTCCCGTCATTTCCGTAGAAGTTTTTCATCTATTCACATAACTTAAGTTTTGTCATGACACGTTCGGTAACACTTTGATGCGCCTGCGTCTGTCTAGTCCGTGAGAAACAGAAAGAGTGAAGTGGAGGGGAAGCCTATCCTTTTCGTTTCCGCGGCTTGGCTCGAGCGGAATTCGCAGTGGCATTGTCAACATTGAAACATTGAAATACTGTCAACTACGCAAGCAGCCCGTGAAGAAAACATTGAATTCATTCCCTAAAGTATCTGCTCTACTTTCTCCCGCACTCCCCAAAGAAGGAATGAAAATGCCCCCTTTAACTTGATTTTCAATTTTTTTTTGGTTTAAAAATTCAATATCCAGCTCAAGAACGAATATGAAGCATTTTATTACTGAAGACAGTTTTGAGCTAATTTAGTTTGTTGTCCTGTGATCCGTTGATTGAAACATTGATGAGTTTCAGCAGTTTCTATAGCCTTGTTGCCAGGTGTATGGCAAGCCGATTGTTGTTGTTTCACAGGTGGCAACGGCACGGGACCTTTATTGGGCTTCAGTTTCAATAGATAATTGTTATAAGAATCATAGCTGATCTATATTTAACCTCCTCTAGAAAGTCAAGGCTTATGGTAGCCTCTGCAACGAAATAGGAGACGTCTGCACGAAGGCTAGGCTTATGCTCAGAGCAAGAGACGTGTTCATAACCACCGCAAACTGTGGAGATTGTAAATTTAACAGTCTCTGAACCTACACTGTTAATCAGTTGTGATTCATCTTTTGCCTTGTCCAGTGTTTTTTTTTTTTCACGTCTCTTCGCCCTGTCGTTTTACGTCTTAAATGCACCACAACTATAAACGGACACATTAAAAGCGAAGCAGATTAAAGCTACGTCAAAATAACGATAATGAACCAACAGTAATACCTGCCTAGTGTTCCCAGTTCCCCGCCACAGCAATAAAACGAGATTAGTATGGCTGCGGCCCTATTCCACGCGCTCTATTTCACTCATTCAATACTATGTCACAGAATCGTAATCAGGGGAATCCCCTACATCTCGGATATGACAACAATACATGTTTTGATGACACATGTCAATTATGCAAACGAGAGCCAACTTATTTGCATCGTGAACAACTTCCAACGTTTCAAGCTTATAGATAATGCGGATCTTTGTTCCCCTACGTAGAGAATGTTTTTTGTTACATCTCGGGACCCGCGGTTTGGGTATCTGCAAAGTTAAACTTTGTCCTTTTACTTTTTACAAAGTGTCGATCTTTTAGAATAAATTGTGGCGTTTATATCTGATATCTGTACAGTTCTTGCCAGGTTTCATTGTTGTGTGGAATATTATTTTTGAAGGCATAATGTGTATTCTGAAATTTTCACTTTCACTTAGACACTCACTACGACGGATAACAAGGTGATAGCGGATAACTACAGACAATTTTGATTCCATGTTTTCGTTCTGACAATTAAAGCTAAAAGTTGTAAATCGTTGCCCCAGTCTCTAAGATTGTGGTCTTGTCAAATGGCAATACAAGTTCTAATATAAACTCCGTGACTGCGTTTTCTTCGGAGATACCCATAGATGGGCTTATGTTTACCCGACAGAAGTTCGTTTGCTGTTGTGCCAGGCGTTCACGAAGAAAAATATTCCTAGTGACAAAAAGAGAAAGGACTGCTTGCACGCAAGCCTAGAGCAGGCCTTATAAAAGTTCGTGTCGCCACTTCTCGTTTTTCCATTCGTGTTTTCAGTGTTGAGTCGCTCACAGCGAGCCGTTATTTTCCTTGCGTTGCTATAAACTTCATGAACATGGCTTTCGTCGTGAAGATGCAGTAGATAGTTTGATCTTGAAGGGCTATAGTTACAATAATATACAATAATATAGCCCTTCAAGATCAGACAATCCTCTTCTACTACTATATTTACAATAATATACTACAATTTAGCTCTGTCATAGTTGACTGCTATAGTGTAGAGATCTATAATTCCAAGAATTGTTTGCTTTTCTATAGACTTCCTCGTCACCCGCGTTGGCAAACCATTTATGTGTAAGTTAAATTGTATTGAGTGATGGAAGTAAATAAGGTTGAGAGTTGAATTCAACAAGCAGGGCGAGCATTGCTCTTCGGTTGCCACCTTGTAATCCCGTCCGCTGTACTATCGATAGCCAGTTGTTATATGTGTTTGGATATTGTTTGGCCTGATTGAACGGTAATCAGTTAATGAGGAAATGAGCTTATTAGTGTAGTGGCACAGCCCGGCGTTCGCCATCTCATGTGAACAAGTGGTCATGCAAGTGTTGCTCACGTTCAAGAACCAATCAGATTGTTTAAAAAACATTGTCATTAGCATAGCATCAGAAACTGTGCACTGCATGTTGTATAAATACCCTCCAAAAGCCGATACTGCGAAACATCAGCATGCTGCGTGCAGAAGACGTTTGGGCTTTATCTAGCGGTCTTTAAAAAATGTTTCTCGCAGACGAATTTTGGCAGACTGTAGCGTTGGGTGCCCTGATCGGCTGGATAATCGCATTGCTGTGTGTAAAGGTTTGGGAGAATAAAGTAACAACGAAGAGAGAGATAAGAAGAAAGAAGCTGCCACAGGAGCACGACGAGTGATTGTGTTGGGAGGTGAGTCGGATTTTTTCAACATGAAGTGTGGGGGGTTATACATGTCAAGCAACAATTGTTACTCTTAGCTTAAGCGATTCGTATAAATCTGCAAGAAAGAAGAGAGGGTATTATTATCAGTATAGGAAGAAGAAACGTAAGTCTCTCGTTCCCCCTCAAATTAGGAGAAGAAAGAGACTTATCGCAGTCTACCATGGCGTAGCCTCAAAATGGTGGCATCGCTTACTTATGCGTGACCGACTACTAGTCTACTACTTCACATGGCTGCGGGCACAAACTAGTTTCATTTAAACTCAGAGTTTTTAATTTGTACCTTGGTGTTCTACGCGTGAACTTGTGGATGGGAATGGAAGGGTGGTGCACGAGGAAACCACTAGTATTTTGAAGTCCTTCTCTCCTCGGAGTATTTTTTTTCTTAACTATCTATTATTCACTCCCAACGATCTGAACTTCAAGAACAGTTTACTTTTTTTACATTTTCTTTCCTTTTGTGTGTACTGTTTTCTTGTGTTTTGAAGGCCTTTATATCTGACTCAAATGTTTCTGCCTTTAGATTCAAGAAATATCTGAAGGTTGAAAATATGGCTTTATAATCCTGAAGACGTCATATTCATCTGTCGTGTATTCCCCTGACCATTCAAGTGTAGCAGAATTTACCACAGGCCGTTATCCAGAAACCGAGAATTTTTTTTGAATATTGTTGTAACTAATTACATTGTAACTAATTAATTATATTGTATGTTGGCGCTTCTGTAAAGTTAAAAAATTGTGCTTGTTACTTCTGTAAAAACAGTTTACTCACCGCAAATATGAGATTGTATTATACGAGATGCAAAGCTGTGCTATCCAGTTGTGCATGTTCCACCGGACAAAAATGTAATTTTATGCCACGTTATATCACGGACATATTACAAGCGAGTAACTCTGCTGTTTTACAATGTGGATGTAATAAACGGTAATAGTCTAAGGTTGTTTGAAGCGTCAAGTTGTTAAAGAGCACATTTAAGATCCACAGTCAATGTTCCGAATAGTCCTATTTCGAGTTTACCGAGACTGTGGGATAAAACTACTTAAGACGCATTTTTACAGGGTTAGTCTCAATCGCCCGTTTTAAGTCGTTACTTTTATCTTGATTTCCATTTCTCCTTTTCCTGTACTGATCTAGATGCAAGAAATATGCAGCTCAACCATGAAGACGCCTCATTGATGTTGCTGTTTGATTTTTCTTGGACTATTGAACTGTATCAGCAGTTATTGTAATTGTGAATGTTACGCATAATTTTGCCTTGATAAGCCGACAATTCGTCATTTTTGTATCGCTTGAAAGCAGTTTTAGGAGGTGCTGACCACGTTTATTCAGATTTTATTGGGACCGGTAGCCACCAATGTTGTTATAAGTCGTACGCGAATGACTCAGTCTGCGGTGGAATGTATTGACATCTAGTAACTAATCAGATTTTTAAGATCTGAAAGTGACGAAGTGTAATAAGTCTAGTAAATACCAGGCAGTGTTACTAGTCTGTCTTCAGCAAATTATCCTCTTGTTTTATATACAACAGTAAGCAGGGCCGAAGCCAGAAAAAAATTATGACTGAGGCAATGTCCATGGTTAAATTCTCTTCCTAGGTATTTTGGGTGTTAAACGAAAAAATATGACTGAGAAAACGAAACAAAATGACTGAGGCAAGTGCCTCGGTTTGCCTCATCTGGCAACGGCCCTGGTAAGAGGCAGACTGCCTCTAGCGCCGAACATGCTGAACAACACTTGCATCGGCACCAATATATAGACATGTGGTCAGCGACTCACACTGCCGTTTTACAAGATGAATATACTACAAATAATAGCGTAGGGTACATTCAAGTGTCAGTAAATCAAATTACAGTTTACAAAAATTTAGAATAGACGGCTCAAAAACTTTTGAAACTAATGACCTAGGTACAGCACTGAGCTTACCTTGTGACTGTGAAGTTAAAAATACTTTGCCAAACAAAGCGATTGGTGGCCGAAGTTGAATGAGAATTTTCTCATCAGTCTGAAAAGTTAACACTAGACAGCTGTCACCTCTGATGATCTGAGTATTCAGCCTGCATTCGCCTTTTTGTAGATTGTTGCGTCGAGCCGTCTTGGATCTTATCTACCTTCTCTCCCGTTCTAAAATCCTTGATAAACGAATTTTTATGTCAGTGTCAGTGTATGCGACTTTCTGAGTGTCGCTGCTCTTCCGTCCGTACTCGACTTCTCTAGATCGTTATTGTGCCTGGACCCTTAAAATACAAATCAGATTGAAATTTGTATGAACGTTGCTATAAATGTGTATCAATATAACTGATGTCGCAAAGTTGTGGTTACATTATCCACAAATCCACGCGAGTAAACGAGATAAGCGTGAGTATTTGGGATCACATAGTTAATACATGACACGGAATCTTTAATCAGGGGAATCCCCTACATCTCGGATCTGAAAACAGTAGATAATTAGTTGATGACACATGTCAACCAAATGATAGCTAACTCATTTGCATTCTAACTTTTAAAATGACATCCATTTTCGCCTTCGCCCACGTCGACGAGAGACTTGTTATCAGTTATTATTATTGTCATATCTCATAATAGTCTTTCTCGCCTACTGATCGACAACTTCTCTTATATGTATGGTTAATAACTGCAGACTCAGACTCCGTCCCTTGGGTCGATTAATTTGAAAAAATCGTCGTGTTTAGATCGTAGTTTTTTTTTTTTTTTTTTTTTTTAGTGTTAGCCAGGGTTTTTTACATTCAGGCTTGGTCAGTTCATGTTTCACGACAACCAGTGGATGTTATCATCGCATAACTAGGCGATAAAAGATAATCACACATTACTTAGAGCCCATTTTCTTGGTCTGATGTAGTTTAAAACTTCTATCTAGCCCCGATCTTTTGTTAATCGCTGGTCTAGTCCTTGAAATCGCCGTTTCATGACTAGCAATCGTCACGACTTCAACTGATTTCGTCGGAAATACAAATAGAGGAGCTTAATGTATTCCTGGTAGAAGCTCGTGTGGCCCTCTTCTAGGGGTTCACACTGTGGGGAGCCACTTGCACGAGAGGAAAAAGTATTTCGAGCGACAGGAGGAGAGAAGGATATCAGAATGCCTGGCACAGGCCCAATGAAAATTCGTGTCGCATCTTCTCGTCTTTCCATTCGTGCTTCTGTAGATCTCTAGCTGAAGCGATGTGATCCATTACTTTTAGGCTATTTTTTCTCTTGCACATGCTGTAAATTTTATGAACATGGCTGTCGTCGGGAAGATGCAGTATAAAGTGTGATCGCAACCGGCCCGACAACACAAAAGGAAGTGGAATAAGGAACGAGTGAAAGCGCGAAGCACAGAACAAAAGGAAAGCCTGGAATGCGAAAAAAGGTCTCGTTTTCCCGAGTTATCGATGCGAATACGATGCATGACCGCTAACAATTGTGCTACATAAGTACTGTCGTTAAAAGAAGGCCAGAGGTCGCTGGCGAGTGAAGTTGGCCAACTGATTTGTGACAAAATTTAATACGGATTTTTTTTGTAATCTAAAGAAAGGCAAAGGTCTCGCTGGAAGTGATTTTGGCACTATCAAAAAAAAAAACGAAAAAAACGCATTCGGGTGTTTTTTTTGGCCAAAACAAACCATTTAAGGTATGAATCGACGGGCGCGAGTACGCCAGTCAATGAATAAATACCTGTCAATTATGGGGTCCGGAACCAATCAGAATACAATGAAGCGCGCGCGATCCCTCCGATGGGAGGCAGGGTGGCCGAGTGGTTAGGGTGTTGGACTTCGAGTCCGTGGGTCCCGGGTTGGAATCCCACTCTGAGCACTTCATGGATTTGTTTCACTGCAGTCCCGAGTTATAAATCCTTCGACTGCGCTTGTAAATAGCCAACTGGTTTGCCTCCCGCCAGTTGGATTTCTTAAATCAATATTTGTTTCAGTTGTTACCTAGTTCTTAGAATTGTAAAGCGCTTAGAGACGTTGTAATAAGCGCTATATAAGTTTGTTATATTAGAGTGATTTTACTTAATCCGTGGAACAATATCTAACAATTAGTGTTTAACAGTCAAAGCTGAACAAAAGAAAACAATGGAATTAGTGTGTAATAGTGCATAATAGTTTAGTATCTATTTCACGGGTTAATTCAAATCACTCTATTATTATTTGTCCCTATCATCAGTGCGTGCCAAAAATAACCCTGAATGAAAATTTATATTGCCTTACTGAAACATCAGTGCATTTGATTGGATAATTAAAACAACGGTGAGTGAGTGCGATTTGTGCTTGCCGTTTCTTTTCCTGTCGACGTCCTCTGTGGTAGTTTAGTATCTATTTCACGGGTTAATTCAAATCACTCTATTATTATTTGTCCCTATCATCAGTGCGTGCCAAAAATAACCCTGAATGAAGATTTATATTGCCTTACTGAAACATCAGTGCATTTGATTGGATAATTAAAACAACGGTGAGTGAGTGCGATTTGTGCTTGCCGTTTCTTTTCCTGTCGACGTCCTCTGTGGCATAACACACGGGGAAAAGAGATTTCCTTCTCGCAACTAAAGTACTTCGAGGAGCTACTTCGATCTTTCCAACACTGTTCCAGGTAAACAAGTACACTTGGTCTGTAGCTGGGCAGATATGTTTCCCTCAGAAGAATTCTGGAGCAATCTTGTATTTTTGGCCATCGGAGGAATAATCGCCGTGCTCAGTTTAAAATTATGGGAAGCTGAAGAAAGAGAAAATCGTAGAAGGCACCGTGCAGTGAAATCCAGGAATCGACCCCAAGAACACGACGAAAGGTCTTGTTAGGAAGGTGAGTGTTTCTTAGGTATCTATTAAGTTATAAAGCAGCATAGATTAAATGGAAGCAGAACGTTTCCTTTTTTAATTTTTGCAAGGTTTTCAAGAGAATAATCAAGATACTTGTACTCCCGTATCCCTCATCATATAATGTAATACGGGTCTTAACTCCATGTTAATTTTCGTCTTTGCTCTTATAATTTTCGTCTGTTCTTTCCTAGTTTTTCCCTTTCGCGAGTACAATGTAGTGAGCCTAGTGGTTTTCTCGCCACGTGACGTCACGTCACACGCAATGCGTGATGTTCTGTTTGAAACAATGTTTTGAAATTGTGGCTCATTTGACGCGATCGCGCCTGACTCCGACTACGTAAAAAAAAACAAACGGTCAATTGTTCTTTGTTGATTCATTTTTTTTTCTTTTGTTGTTTTTAGATGCAAGATATATACAGCTCAAGCATGAAGGCGTCTCACTGATTTTGCTATTTACATGTCATGAGGTCCTTGGACTATCGAACCGTATCAGCGGTTTCCACGGATTGTTGTAATTGTCATTTGCCTTGTTAAGCTGAAAACTTTTGTACTCAAGCACTTTTAGAAGCTAGGATTATGCTAAAAGTTAGATAAATATATAAGGCCTCGGCAACCATAAGATACAAGCAGTTGATTGCATTGTGGATAAACTTAACTTGGACTGTGTAAGCAATTAGTATTCATATTTTGCTGGGGCCAGTGCCGTGTTATGTCGTGAGCGAATGGCTCCGTCCGCGCTGAATGTACTACATCTAGTAACAAATCAGTGTACGATGTCAGTTACTTCGTTCGTGTCGATGTGTCTCCTTGTTTTATTCTGTTTAGTTGCAGGCCGTCTGTTGTGTTGAGCAACAGTCGTAACAGTAATAAAAAAAACTTGAAGTTTAAATAGTGAACCTTTCAAAGCGAAATACCTTCCTTTCCATTAGTGGGCATATAAAGCGAGACCGGTCGTGCACATTTACGAAGCTTTGGAGACATGTTAGTTACTTTTCCGGTACAACTGTGATTCATGTCTTTCCCTCGACTAAAGTTCATATTTCCTCACATCATCTAATCTCCGGGATCTTATCACGTTGGATTCTTGTTTCTTCCGAGACTGTTGTTGTGTAGCGAGTCGTCAGGAGCCTGAAATTGTTTTAAAAAAAATTGTTTTAAAACAAAGCTGATGTTGTGAACATGAGTTTTCGTGATCCCATTGAGAATGACCGTTTTGCACCTTCGACAATATCAAACACGCAACCTCTAATTCTGTTATGGGAGTCCCCCTCTACTGAAAACAATAGATGATTTGATAACACAAGCTCGGGAGAGCCTCTCCGGTGCATCGAAAAGGTGAAGATTTCATTAGTAAAAGAGTTTTGGTAACAACTCGGGTACAAATAAGGTTAGTATAGTCGCCGCAAGTATGAGATTGCGTTTTAATCGTCACGGAAAAAATTGACTATGCGACAAACACAAAACCCAGTATTTGAATATAGCTTTGTTTTATGCATAATCTAGTAAAATTGTTATCTCCGACATGTAATGTCGCAGTTCATTGACTCTGTCGTTTTACAAGGTGGTTGTAACATAAACGTAATGGTCTAAGATACTTTCTGAGCGTATAGTTTTTATCTTGTTGAAGTTAAAAAGTCGACCACACGTAATAACAGTCAGTGTACTAAATTGCCCACCGAAGTAGTTCAAAAGGATCTACTTAGCTTGGTAAATAAGATCGGAAATGGGAGAAGGGCTTTCGTCAGAATAAACAGTTACAGATCGCAGTGACAGCGGCAAGTGAGCCACACTTGGTTGCAACAGCTCGTCAGATTGCACTTTTACTTGTGAACGGAGGCCAACATTGTCGAACTGACGCGAAAGGCTGAGACAGTCGTGTCCGTTGCACCTCGAGCTCACCGGAAGTCAGGTAGAAATCAGATTTACTTCCAGAAGCCTAGGACGTGACGTGATAGCCGCAATGGAAACTCATGTCAAAGGCAAAACAATGAGTAAAACTTATAGAGCAACCAATCAGATTTACAACGTGATGTCATGGCCGCAATGTAAACTCGTGTCAAAGGCAAAACAATGAGTAAAACTTAGAGCAACCAATCAGATTTACAAACAAGGCTTTCGGAAGTAAATCTGATTGGTTGGTATATACGTAAGTTTTACCCATTGTTTTGCATTTTAAAAACACGAGTTTTCAGCAGCACAGAAGCGGCGGGGCAGCAGCAGCAGTTATCGTTATAACACCAGTGTGCAGCAACTCTCTACCCTGCGAATAAGTACACTTGGGCTCAAGTTAGACAAACATGTTTCCACCAGAAGAGTTTTGGAGAAATTTACTATTTTTGGTCATCGGTGGAGTGATTGCCGTGCTCAGTTTAAAATTGTGGGAGGCCGAAATAAGAGAGACACGTAGAAGGCAGCTTAATTTAGTGTGTGCGGTGAAATCCAGTAAAAGTCCCCAAGAACATGACGAAAGGTCTTGTTAGGAAGGTGAGTGTTTCTTCCATATGTATTAAATGAAAAATTAAATTAAAAGGAAGCAGAAAGTTTGTGTCTAACAGGGTTTTATCCTAAATTAAGACTACACTATGCCAATTTTTTTTTAGCCCAGTTGAGGTGTCTACAAACTCTTTAAAAACTGACAGAAAACTCGTCGATGTTCGACGGCGAGGTAGTTCTGTCTGTATAAACAAGAACCCCAAAACTCGCCAATGATCAGTGGCGAGGTAGTTCTGTCTGCATTAGGAAGAACTCGGGGACGATGACCAGCGAGGCGATCTTGAGCGGTGTGCCATCCGGTTCTCTAAACTCTGGCCAAATTTCAGACGTAAGGCGCGTTTCTTGAAAGTTCCGATAACCTTTCGGCCCTGAAAAACCATTTGTAAAAATATGAACAACTTATTCTACAAAGCTGCCATTTTAACATATCTATATGAGATAAGAAATATTTAACTTCTAGCAAAGTTTCATGCTTAGAAACTTTTTTGTTTACAAGATACAGTGAGAATTATCATGACCGAAATCGGCCCGAAAAGTTTCGAGGCTTTCGAGAAACGCAGGCCTTGTCTTTAAAACCCATTGATTGGTTCATGGGCTTTACTTGTCATTGTAGGATAATTTCTGTGGACGAAAAGGGACAGTACTTTTGTAAGTATTGTTTTTGTTGCCTTACAGCAGCACTGGATGGAAGATCACGTCAGAAGTTTAATGTTGTACGCTGCAGCCTTTTGCTACTGGAGATCAAGTTTCTGCTATGAACTTCTAAAACTTTTTAATAGATGAAGCGCAATAACAAGTAGCTATTGCGGACATTTGCTTGCCAAAGGACCCTTGTACATAAAAGAATCATGTCACGTTATTTTGGGCGATTTCTGTCGCACTGGCTACAATAGGTCACGCTATGTTAGGGGATTCTGTCACGATCAAGATTTTGTTATGTATGCCAAGTTATTGTTTTGCGCTTTGAGGTTTGTAAACCTTGTAAAGCTGAATGTTTGTAAGTTAATTACATTGTGTTAAATGTTAGACAAGAACGACTGAAACTAGAAGCAGCTAACTAGTGCCTTGCCTCACCAATTATATAGTTCTTAAATGTAAATGCACGTCAAACGGTCTATGAAATAACATTAGGCAATAATAACAAAATGCTACACAGCATGTTATAACCTGTGTTGAGAAAATGAAGGGAAGTGAACTGTAAAAGAAGAGGTTTTATGGAATACTCCACATAACAAGCCGTCAAACCGATGTCATTGTAAAGTAAGCTTACATTAAAAATAAAAGAGCCGTTTATCTACAGTCCTTACTTTGCTCTTTTCAGATTTAATAGTGACTCAGGTGGGAGTAAGAGAATGGTACAACAATACAGGAATGACACTCTATTAAATTCTTAAACCTTCCCAGAAAGCGACCATTATTTGAATAAAAGGAAACATATCCACTAAATAAATTTAAAATAGTTTATTAGGGTCTCTCCAAAGTTGAAAAAACCACAAAATTCTAGATGATAAACTCCATCCGGAACCAATCAAGGGAAATATATCCTTAAGGACGTTCGTGCGAAAAACTTCTACAATACAGATTTTTTTCGTACTTTGGCTACAGTCACATAATGAGTTACCCATGGCAGAAATGCAAAAAAATTGGGGGTCACCGACTTTGTTTTCGAAATAAAGGGCGTCGAAAACTACCCCAATTTTGACAAATCGGCCCTCGTAACTCGACATGGCCTCAGTGCTTGTTAGTTGAAAAATATTAAAAGTGATTCGCTGTAGACCCACTTTCTTAGTCCGGTGTCATCCTTTTAGTTAAACTCAACCTCTAAGATGGACTTTTACGAACACCGTGCAGCTTCAATAATAGTAGAATTCGATGATGCGAGGGCAGAAAAGTTGAAAAAAAAAATCAAACTTCCACAACACAGATTTTCTTTAATTTTTCACAAAACGTAGATAATCGACAAAACAGCGCGCGCGCTCAATGCATGACGTGGCAGTGAATTGCGTGCGCAGTAAGGATGCGCAGAAACAATTGGCGCGAACGTCCTTAAGTGCCGTTTACTTGATCTACTCTTATCAAACCAAATCTTGTTAACTGTTACTTATTTTCAAAACGTTTGCTCCAGCATCTTCATACAAAATGAAAATGCAATCCACAGGCAGGGTGTCTTGTGGAAAGTTCACTAGATAATTAAGTAAATAAATCCTTGTAGCAATGATAATTTTAAAATTTGAGTAGACATAGTTACCTAAGTTTTGAATCTGGGACATCCAATCTGCAATCCCAGAACCTTATCAACTGAACTACGCTACCTTTGAATCATAACAGAGGGGAAGACTTGTCAACGGACTGCCTCTTGAAACATAATATTTGTTTTGTGCAGATTTTAAATGTCGCTAACATGTTTATAACCAGAAAGATCCATCGCAACATCGTTTCGAATTTTTTTTACATTTTTGCGGTTTGGTTTGTTAAAACAATTACTGTGCGAATCGAGAAACAATTCAACGATTGACTGCGAATGTGACGTCACATTCGTCACTAAAAATAATCCAAAATAAACAATGTAAACAGTGAATTGACGAAAAAAAATCTCATAGGTTTTATTAGCCGTTAAAACTACAAAAAGCCAAAATAGCACAGCGGGCAGAACAGTTACATTTCAAACAGTTAAGTTACGTTTCAAAAGAAGGCTAAACTACTTTGTTTTTTTTTTTTTACTTTGCCATTTTGGTTTTGTCTCTTTTGCGGCGGTGTCTCCTTTAACATATAAATATGAACACATAATTAGATAACTGTTCGTCTAAAAACCACAGGTGCAGGCTACATGTACTTGTTTTTGATGGCAAGGACTTAGACGTCTTGAGCCGCCGTAAAAAGTCGTCAACAAATCTGAAAACAAATATACACAGAGAAAAAGGGCAAAAGATCATAACAAGGGGTATAGAGAAAGCGGGTATAAACGCAAAATCATGGCATCAATCAGTAAAATACGTGGCCGAAAGGAGGTGCTAGGATAATCTCTCTCCTACGCGGAGGCCTCCTGCAGCCTTGACTGCATCCTTGGGAAAAAACGCGCGGAGGCTAGGAAGAGGGATTTATGAGAATGGTGATGAAACTAAAACAAATAGCAAATGATTGTGTTTTACAGTATTTTAAGTGTTCAACTAATTTTTTCACTCTTTTTTTAGATTCAGTAAGCAAAAATGCACTCACTTTTTTTTTTTTTTTTGCAAAATCGCTCATCGTGTTCTTGTGGCTGATTATGGGATTCTTCGAAGCTCTCTTTCTCTGGCCTCTTCTTGTTCAGCACTCCACACAGCATTTAAACACAGTACTACCATCACCCCGCCAAGAGCACCAAACACAGCTGCCCAGAAAAATTCACGTAGAAACATATCTGCCAGTGTCGAGCGTACGAAAAGGGATCTTGTAAGATAGGCCGCAGAAACAACGTGAAACAATTACCAGCTTGATTACACGAGACTGCAGAGTTTACTTCATGTCTTTCCTCTCTATTTATAGCTTTACCCTAGTTTTAAGGGGGCATTGGTGGGTACCCAAAACCGCGATGTCGTGAAAAAATCTGCAAAAACCGCAATACCGTATCGAAAATCGATGGAATACCGAAACCGCATTCGGAAATGTCAAGTTATTTTTTTACCATGAGGTAAATCTCGCCTTATTGTTCATAATTACCTCAACTTCCACTAGTAGCATCCCGGGTTGGCGTTCATCAATACTAAGTCAAATTATGTCAAATCCATTCCAATTTATATGAAAGATCACTTAGTAACGTATTTGCTCATAATAAATAAAAAGGATCTAGTATTAAGCTCGACTGTTACACTTATTTCTCGGTCGTTGCTAATTTCTCGGTCGAGCTATAAAACGCTCTAGAAAACTTGAATTGCCCAAAACTGCAATACCGCAAACGCGGAAAAGGTCAAGTGTTTGGAAAGCGAAAACTGTCAAGTTGGAAACTAGAGGAGCCATTTCCGGCCGACCTTTAGCGGAAAAGGCTTGGGGATAGTTATAAAATCGTCAGAAAACTCAATATTTGCTTCTTCTAAATACACACAGACAAATGGATCGACAGTTTCTACTGAATTTTAAAAAAGTGTGGACGCAGCATCGCAGTCTTGCGTAGTCCGACTAGACTATATTTTTATGCTGTAGATGAGCCCTTTCCTGTATTATGTATCGGTCAAATTGAAGCTTAAACATCCACCCCCCCCCCCGGGCATACCCCGGGCATTTGACTGTGCATTGTGCCCGGGAAGGGGGGAATTTGAAAGTTGCCTTGGAAGGGTGGGGAATTTGAACCGGATTTATCTCTTGTTCTGGCGTCATACTCCTGTGAGTTTTTTCGGTTTTTACAAGGTTTGACGGATTTACAAGATAGAATTTCGCCTTTGTTAGTGAATAACTCTTTCAAAAGGGTCTTCAAAAGAAATCTGAAGGTGTCATCACGGCACATCTCTCTCTGAAAAGTGTGAACAGTGTTTGATTGAAGACGAAATTTGTCTTTGAGGAGAGCCAGTTCAGTACTAATTGGTGGGGCATTTGAACGGCTTTTTTGCCCCGAGGGGGGGGGGGGGGGGAATCTGAACAAGCCAATCTTCAAAAGTTCAAATGCCCGGGGGGTTGCCCGGGCGGTTGCCCCCGGGGGTGGATGTTGAAGCTTCGATTTGACTGGTACATTACAAGGTCTTACAAGGTTAATCTTCGGACGTAGGACACAATTGAGCTACAGTTATGTCTGATTCTACTGGTTCTGTGTTTTGTTTGGAAAATTGCGTTGCCTTGAAGAATATGATCAGAAGTGTTTTGTAACTGTTCAAGAACATGTATTTGTTTTTGTTTCCTTTTTTGGACGCACTACATGACGTAGTAGTCTCGCGTGCCGAAACTTTAGATGACATTGTTGGTCTTGTTTATCCGTATTTTGTTGTCGTTACTTCCCTCAGCATTGACGGTTCAATTCCTGAACAGTAACCACGTAGAAAATTATAACTGAGGAGAATTAGTTTCGAAATGGCATTGAAAAATGCCACATAGTTTTTTTTTTAATGATTTATTTAACCAATTCTGAATTGTGTCAGCCTATTTTAGCTGGTCCCGTAATCGAACAAAATAACCATCACCAAGTACTTGAGTGTACTTGCAGATTCTGCATGTGATTCATGGTAGCTTCGCATATGTTACTTCTGCTTCTCGTTCACCTCATCTGTGCTACGAGAGAGTCCCTCTTAAAAGCCATCAAACCTTTTCTCACTAAACACTGGAGGGTGTTATTCATTCGTCAGTCTATCCAGCATTCATTAAAATTCCTGCTTGGAATCTGAAGCACTTAAAGACCCATTGGCACTTACCGTGATGCACTGCGCATTGTTTATTTTGATTCGACCGGACATGGGCCGCGATCTCTCGAGAGGAAAAATTACAGCCTCTCATCTCGAGGAAGAAATGAACACTGAGTTTGAAATGTCGGTCGCAAGTAATTTTTTAGTCTCAACAAGCAGCCCTGTCAGATATCAAAAGCCCGTCAAACACTATTGCGGACTTTGTTTTGGGCCGCTCAACCCGCCTTCGCGTAGCACTCGCCGACGACATTTTCTTCGCCTCCAAAAATCCCATGTAAAAGAAAAATAATAACGCCGACAACGTAGGAAAATTGTTCCTCAAAAACATACTTCCAGTCGGCTCTTTTCTGTCCGTTGCATCTAATTTGCATCGGGCATAATTTCAAATGAGCACCGCTGGCGGACGCTGTTTTTAGCCACTTTCGAAACTCACATCGAAAAAATTTCGACGGCCAGAGACGCGGAAAACCTCCTTCAACTTTCGCCGAAAGTCTTATTTCAATGCAGAACAAAACGAAGCCGCCAGCGAGCCGAGAAGTTTTGTACTTCACCTGTATTTTGACGTGCAAACAATACTTTGTTCTGGTCGATTAATCACGTGTCAATGTTGAAAAACTCACCTCACAGTAAACGAGTACACTAAAATGAGATAACAAAACGATTCGAGAATAACAGACTTATTTCATTTACATGAAAGACCGAATTTGTGAGCCAAACCCGAAGGTTGCAGTTTCTTGCCGGCCACCCTCGAGCCTTTGGCGGAATCGCTCTACGGAAAAGTTGCAATCGCGACCAAAAATGGCTTCTACCACAGCACAAGGCGAAACATCACGTAGAATATATGTTATATATGTCTTTGTATTTCACAAGTGAGCAAAGTTGGCCGAACACTGCGCGATGGAACCGGATTACTTTGGATCTTTCTTACAGTCGCGATGGCCGAGTATTTTCGTGGTCCACGAAATTCAATTACGACCGCGTTGCATTATGGAAAGTGCCAATGGGTCTTTAAAAACTCACGATCAGTTCACAAATATACGCAACACAGAGAAATGGAAACATTTCCCTCTGAAGTGCAGTTTTTGGTACCATTGGTGGGATAATAACAGTGCTAGCTTGGAAGATGTGTGAGAATAAATTAGGAGCAGCGAGGGGACAAACCAGTGGGTGGAGAGCGTTAGAAAAATCTCGCAAGCAACCTCAAGAAAACGATGAGAGGTGCTAATAAACATGTGAGTAGGCTTTTGATATATTAGCTGTATACACCTGATTAAAAAAACGTTGTCTGGTAAAAAGTATAAACCATAAACGATGCGACAGAATGGAATTCTGGGAAAACAGCACGGCAAGCTTGTTACTCCGTTCCGTTTGTTGATATTCAAGGTATTTTTAATTCATGGAGAGATTTTGGAGTATATCTGTCAGTTTTACTCTTTCCGTGCCATTATGATGTGCACGGTGTCTGAGAATCAAAGCAGGTTTTTCCGCTTCCCAGAAAACCATTGGGTCGTATAGTTCATGGTTTTTGCTTTTCACCCGACAACGTTTTTTCAACTAGGTGTATATAGATCTCGGGTCGTCATCTCTCACTGAAACAGAAGGCGCGCAAGACCGCAACATGTTGTTTTTAAGCTGTCCTACTGCTATTGTCCTTGACGACATGCCTGCCTGCTTTCTACCTGCACAGTCCTTCTCCATGTTGTTTTACGTCTTCCTACTGCCCTGCTCCCCTTACAGATTATAGATCGCGGGTGGAAATCATTTACTTAGAAATTTAGTCCGTGAGTCCGTAACGTAATCGATCGTAATGAAATAAGAACGCGTGCATGCAGACATTACATTTTGTATTCAAGTTCGGTAGCATTTTTTACTGCTGTAGTTTCAGTTTATTTCATTTTAGCGGTCATAACGTATATTTTGTAGCTAGAGACGTATTCATAGCCACCGCATACTGATGTTAATAGTGCGATGACAGCTGTTTACTCAGCCGGGACATAGACTGTTGATCGATTATTATTCATATTTTTCTGGGTCTAGTGTTATTTCATGCCACGACACCGACGAGTTTTACTTGCTCAGCTGAATGTACTACAACTAGAATGTAGTACAAATCTGATTAAAGCTACCTTAATGGTGATAATAAATCAAGAGTAGTATTTGTCGAGCGTTCCGAGTTTCTCGCCATTCGCGACCTACACTGCAGTGATCAGTGCTCAGTGATTCGTGATTAGTATTCAAACTTCTGTGTATTGAAATACTGTATATTGTTTCTCTGCGCCCCCGGCTCGTTGCGTACTGTACAGCCCTTCTCTTTCTGCTTTACCGTGAATTTGTATGTTGGAAAGATGTGGCTACATAATCCCAACGACAAAACGAGACTAGCGTCATCATTCATGTCAGTAGTAATGTGCACGCACTCTCCTGTGACTCAGTCAATATTATGACATGAATCTTAATTAGGGGAATCCCCTACTTCTCGGATCTGAAAACAATAGACGTTTTGAAGGCAAATGTCAATTATCCAAATGACAGCAAACTTATTTGCATTGTGAAGATTTTTAAAAACATTCAAAGCATGTAGACAATCGCTCCTATTAATGCCTACGAAGAGGACTATTATTTTTGTCACAGCTCAAAACACCAAGAACGACAACGTCTTTCTTACCAAATGAGCAAAATCTGACCTGGCATGTTTCAGATGTTTATCGTCCCTTTCTTTTTACAAAGCGTCGATTTTTTTTTAAGAAAGTCGTCGTGTTTATATTGGAGATTTGTACAGTGTTTGCCAGGGTCAATCGTTGTTCCGAATATTATTTTTTCAAAGGATGATGTGTATTCTCAATCTGATAATTCAGGCAGGAGTTTCACGTCCTTCACAGCACCGATAGACACATATTACGACATATAACAAGGTGATAGAGAATAACCACAGATAATCTTGACTGCATTTTCTAGTTCTGACAAAGTTAACAGTTTCTATCTGACGAAGAGTTTTTGTAAATGATTCTTCCAGTCCCCGAGATCGTAGTTTTGTCAACGGCAATGGTGGCGCATACGATTTCGTCGGCAATACCTGTAGGCAGGCTTTATTTATGCCGGGTAGTAAAGCCCATCGACTGGAACAACAGGCGGTTCGCAGCAGGCGGTTCGCGTGGCCTGTTGTTCCAGTTATTCAGAAGATTGCGCTCAGGGGAAAAAAATATTCCGGGGCACAAAAGGAGAAAGAACTTTAAGACGTACTGTAAAAACAAGAAGCGATTACGTCATGGAGTGTGGGTCTTCAACCGCGGCATGTCAGGTAGACAATGATCAAGAACCAATCAGGTTTTTCGAATTGTCATTAGCATGCCTGGGTACGGGTGTAAAGATCTTCTTTTCAAAGGTCACGCAAAATTAAAGAGGTGGATTTGGACAAATTTGATTGGTTTCTATTTCTGTTTATATTAAGACACGCCCACACAGTGGCGAAGGCAGTGCAAAACTCACAAAACTCGGCATCTGAGGACAACAAGAGCGCATTATACCGCAACGACTGCAGCACGAGGATCCAGTTCGATCTTTCTTACATTGGGCTCTGTCTGTAAATAGCCTTGGTTTTTTATCTGGACAGATATGTTTCCCTCAGAAGGATTTCGGAGGAATTTAATATTTTTGGTCATCGGTGGAGTAATTGCTGTGCTCAGTTTAAAATTATGGGAGGCCCAAACAAAAGAGAAACGTAGAAGGCAGTCTCATTCAGACTGTGCGGTGAAATCTAGTAAAAGTCCCCAAGAACACGATGAAAGGTCTTGTGAGGAAGGTGAGTGTTTCTTGCATATATAGTAAACAAAAAATAAAATGGAAGCAGAAAGTTTGTTTCTAACAGGGTTTTATCCTTCCAGATTGTACTATGCAAATTTTTGTATCCAGTTGAGATGACTATAAACTTTTGAGACAGTTTAAAAAACGTGTTGTTGCTGACATTTATATCTGGGTAACGAAATACGAGTGCCAATTCACTATCTCACGATTAGCGAAACTACCAGTCATAGATCGTAGATTATCAACATCAAAATCATCAACCGACACCAGAGATGCGATGCAGGGGCGAACGAGTGGGTGAGAGAGAGACGTGGGGGACAGCCTCGCTGCAATCGTCTTGGCGGTTGGCTTGAGTAACGTTTGAAGTTTTCCGTACCTTTGCTTTTTTTAGCCCCTAACTTATCTGTTGACCTCTTTTCGCATTTTGATACACTTCTATGGAAATTAGATTCTGAATAAATTGAGCATTATCTCATGGAGGATGTCATTCCCCTCTTTTATCCGAAGATTATCCTAGTGCCCTCAAATTACACTTTCTTCTAGTTCTAATTGATTTAAATTTTACCAGCCAGTCATATATTTTCCTTTCCCAGATGTTAGTATAAGTGAATTGCAATTATTAGCCGCCGCTAAATAGCTAAATAATAATGATGACTCTAACATTTTTAATACCAGTCTAGAGGGAACGATTTACTTAGCACGCACCACATTGTTCGAACATTGTTTACGCTGGATAATTTCAGATCAATTTCTGTGGCGGAAAAGGGACTTTGTTGTTGTTGTTTTTTTGTAAGTGTTGTTTCTATTTTCCTACAGCAGCAGTGGCCGCTCAAGTCTGAAGTTTGATGCCGAATGTTGCAACCTTTTGCTACTGAAGATTTTGCAGTTTCTGTTATGAAGTTCTAGTTAAAGATAAAGCGTATTAACAAGTAGTTATTGTGGACATTTACTTGCAAATGACACTTGTACATAAAAGAATCATGTCACGTTATTTTCGGCGATTTTTTTCGCGCTGGCAAGGTCACGTTATGTTAGGTGATATTCTGTCACGATCTATATTTTATTATGTATGCCAGTTTATTGTATTGCGTCTTGACTATTGTAAACCTTGTAAAGCTAGATGTTTGTAAGTACAAAACTAGTAACAGCTAACTACTGCTGAACAAATGCAGTTCTTAAACATTGTATGTCAAATGGTCGATGGAATAACATTTACCCAATAAGTACAAAATGCTACACAGCATGTTATGACCCGTGTTGAGAAAATGAAGGGAAGTGAACTGTAAAAGAAGAGGTTTTACGGAATATAATTTCCACATAGCAAACCGTCAGATGTCAATGTAAAGTAAGCTTACATTCAAAAATAAAAGCTGTTTTTCAAAATTCTTAGCTTTGCTCTTTTTTCAGATTGTGGTAGTAAGAGAATGGTACAACAATACAGGAATGACACTCTAATTAAATTCCTAAAACCATTCAATTCCTAAACCTTCCAAGAAAGCGAACATTATTTGAATAAAAGGAAACATATCCACTAAATAGATTTAAAGTAGTTTATTAGGGTCCCTCCAAAGTTGAAAGAGCCACAAATTCTAGAAGCAAAAACTCCATCTTGAACCTGTCAAGGGGAATATAACCTTAAGTGCCGTTTGCTTAGTCTACTCTTCTACTCTTATAAAACCAAATCTTGTTAACTGTTACTTATTTTCAAAACGTTTGCTCCAGTATATTCATATAAAATGAAAACGTAATCCACAGGCAGGGTGTCTCGTGGAAAGTTCACTAGATAAGTAGCTAAATCCTTGCAGCAATGATAATTTTAAAATTTGAGTAGACTTAGTTACCTGGGTTTAGAATCTGGGACATCCAAAGTGCAGTCCCAGAACCTTACCCACTGAACTACGCTACCTTGAATCATTACAGAGGGGAAGACTGCTAAAAAATGCTAATGCCACCAATGCCACCAATGGGGCTGACAAAGTGGGCTTAACCCTCGAAAAATTAGAATCCAGTAAGTAAGTTGGAACATCTTAACAAGTCATGAAAGCTCTGGAAGAAAAAACTGTAAAAGCTTTATTATGCTCCCATCTTAAAAAGGCCTTGCTTTGTGTCCTTTACATGTCATATTTTATCCCCAGCCGCATTTCCAACTGTTAATTGCTAAACTAATTTCTCGGAACACAGCCGGAGCTGTCCATGGAGTAAAAATACAATTATTCCACTCAATCTTGTGAGTTGTCGTATTTGGGTGACAACCACATACGAACTTGATTTCGTAAATAAAATTGTTGAATGGTTCGTGTCTATGTTAGTTCAAGTCTCTGTGCTTATAGCAAGAGACCGCATGTCCACATACCTCTCTACTTTACTTTAATAAAGATGTTGGCTTTCTAAGACTGTCATTGAACTTTGTTTAGTGAGTAAAGTAATCCTTTGAACATGCTGACTGAATACCCTCTAAAGTACGTCTCCTCATATGGCATAGAGTGAGGTGCCACCCACTTGTTCGATTGCACATCATAACACTCCACCATCCGAGAATTGTGGCGATCAACACTTTCACTTCCAATTCCACCAAACACAAATATTTGGTCTCGCAAAAGGACAGTACTTGCATGGAATCTTGGAACACGCATAGGTGCAATTGACTGCCACTCCTTCAAAGTGATGTCATAAACCTCACCACTGATACTGGCATGCCTGGAAAATGCATCATCAGTACCTCCAAAGATGTAGAGCTTCTTGTTAAGTCACACCCTAGAGGCACATCCACGCTTTTCACTCATTGGAGTCATTTTTGTCCACACATTTAACCTGGGGTCATAACGCTCATAACACGATAGCAAATCATCATCACCCAGTCCCCCAATAGAGTACGAATAGTGTCCGTCTGTAACGAGACAAACTGACGAGCGACGACTGCTCAGTGGGGCAGCCAAGGTCCAAGAATTTGTTGCAGGGTCATACTTCTACACAGTGTCACAGCGTCTTCGCCCCTGCTGAGCAGTAAACTCAATATCTCCCACAATGTACAGAAACCCCTGTAAGGTGGCTGCGCCCATCAGTTTGACTTTCTTGGCCAGTGACGCTACGTAGCTCCAGGTGTTGTTGCGAGAGTCATACCGCTCTACACTAGAATGAAAGGAATCTTCTCCTTTGCCACCAATAGCAGAGACAATTCCCTGACAGGTAGCAAATCCATGCCAACACCGCATGGACAGCATCGGTGTTAGCTGGTACCATGTTTTGTCAGCTGGTACATAACACAGGGTAAGATTGCGGACCAGCCCATCAGGGGCCAGACCGCCACATGTGATGATGGCATCTTCAGTTTTTATTGTTTTTCATGGTTTCCCTGTGCTATGTGTAAAAGCCACAGTCAGAAAAGGTCAGAAAAGGAAATTGGTATTTTAGTATCTTTCAAAGAGAGACAAGGAAATGAGGGGAAATATCACCCAAAACTAGCAGTAATCAGATTATAAACTCAAAAATGGCAGCTCGTTACACTTATAAAACCTGAACTGCTGTGTACTCAATCGCGAACATAAATTTTTTTTTATGCATGGGAAACAGAATCCCGGCCACCGAAAATGCCAGTTGACCTCATTTTTACAATTCACTAGTTGACCTATTTGTCCCTCCGAAAACAATAGAAATTAATCCGGTCCCATTGTCACGAAAGCCTGAGGTGATGTTTCGCCAAAGAAATCTTTAAATCCGAATATCTCAGGCGATTTAGGCCTACCGAACAGATATTCCCCGAAACGAATCGTTGTGTAACCCTGTTTGAAACCAGGCGTCATGTCGTGGGTGAGTTTGCCGGATTACAAGTGCGGATTTGTGTAGTCCTGAAAACTAAGGTGTGTTGATGGTTGCAGTGACTGACGTTTCACCATCTTCCTCAGAGTACGTGAAATGACCTGGGAGAAACTTCAAGTTATGAGAGATTTGAAAAGACATGGGAGATGCAGATCATTTGCAATGTTATAACAACACAGTTCCTTACAATTTTAATGAGTCTCGTTCAGGGTCTCGTTGGGTCTGTTTGTTATGACTTTGTTTTTCTCCACTGTAGCTATTAGAATTTGATTTTTTTATGCTCTCTCACCTCTCGGTGGTAGCTATTAGCTCTTTCCTTTCCAGAACCTTTCAGGGCATAGACGTAATCTTCTCAGCTGTAGGAAACCAAAAGAATTTCTGATTTGACTGAATTGGCTCGCGCTGACTTTTACCACGCTTGCATTGGTTGCACATTTTCTTTTGCGGTCTGATATTGGCTGCTCTTTCCGCTGCTGTGATTGGCTACGTGAATTGTTTGTCGGAAACCCGTTAACGCCAAACAGAGTTCATGGGGATGCACATTATACTCCACTTCTAAATCATTATTTGAAGATTGATCTGTTGGGTTCTTGTTTTTATTTCTTCTAGAGGAGGAACAACTTTCAACACATTGTCCTTGCGGAAACTTCGGTGCCTTTGATTGGGATCGTTCACGGGATGCCCCAAATGTTCGGGAAGTCTCGAGTGATCAGGATAATAATACTAGCAAGGAGGGTTGTGTTCTTCTTTCAAGTTGGTTGCCTGATGAAATGAAAGAGATCGAATCATGCAAAGGTATCAGCCGGCGATATGATACACTGGATTTCACTCACAAAGTAAGTAGGAAAAGAAAGATGTAAATACGTCGCAACGCTAATAAGCCCACACAAGCTGTGAACAGACTCCTTAGTGGGGACTAGGAAGCAAGAAAAATCGAGCCAAGCGGAGCGAGCGGTCCTTGCCTTGGGGAGGAGGCGCCGCCTTGTACCCTTCCTCGATGCCTTACTTGCGCCCTATTCCTCTGTTAGTTGCCTGTTCACAGGTGAAGCCCAAAGAAAGCTCCTTTGTGCTTTAGTCAGTTCCAGCAATGCCCATCTCCTCCCCCGGAATCTGGGGGAGAATTTGCTCATGGTGTCATTCCCTTTGTTTTGACCTCACAGAATCGTGATTTCTTTTATTGATAAGATCATTCGGCCAAGACAAGAATTTTCTGAAGGGCATATCGAAATCGATACCTGTTCTCTAGGTCCAGAGGAGAAGAAATTGAGTTATTTTCTTACCGTGCTGTAAAGCTTGAACAGCTCGTTGCTTCACACTTAGCGTGTTCCTGGTGTTTAGATTGTGGGTCGGCGCTAGGGAAGACTGGGAGGGAGGTTTTTTTTTTTCTTGCGCCCGATTTTTCTTTCGCGGCTCGCCACAAACTTAACGTCCGGAACAGGCTATCTGACTGTGGGACATCAACTGGTTTCTCTTTATCTTTTGTTTATTTGTTTGTCTTTTAGCTTATGTTTGTTTGTTTGTTTCTTGGTTAATGCCGATGACCAGAGGCTGGTCCCGGTGCACTACTGGGGTTGCAGAATTCCTGACTTTTTGTGTGTAGAAATGGAATTTATCGTTAGCTGTTTTTTACGAAGCTGTTAAATTCAACTCGGAGAATTCTAAAACTGTTATACCATCTAGTAACAAAAGCCAACTGAACGCATTATTCGAGAATTCTAACAGCGGTCACTCAGAGAATAACACACAAAACATGGAAAGCATGTACGTGCAGTAAAAAGTTACAGTTTCCTGTGCTAAATAAATTGCACAGTGCAGCCCAAACATCTGTGAAATTTTTTCCTTTTCCCCACAAATTTAAGAGAGTAGTTGGCAGAACAATTTCAAGAAAAAGAGGTGAAAATCGGACAAGCTTTTTGTTATTACATGTATCTGTCTGTGGCTGTCACTTTTTTTTAGTTTGTTTCTGTTATTTTTCGCAGGAGCTACGCGAGCTTGTTCGGCTCCATCATGAAGTTCAGCTGCTCTGTTTTCAGTTGCACGTGGAAGAATTTGCAGGTAAAAAACTACTGCCGCTCCTGGAGAAAATGAACCCTTCGGACGGGTGAGATAAGACTAACCATAATTTGCCTTGCCTTGCCTTACCTTTTCTCCTTACCTGTAATACCTGTATCTAGTTTCTTTCTTTCTAGTCCGGCTTACTTACTTTTCATTGGCCGACTAGTTAGAAGATACGCTATCCTTTCCGTTGTCAGGGCGTTTGTACCTCTGTATCGCATGACTCATGGACTTATCTGTGGAGGCGGCAGGGTTTTTCCAGCCATGGTTCTTGACAACTTGTGAGCCAGAACTTCGAAAGTCAGAGAAAACAAGTTTGCGGGGAACAATCTCTGTAACAGCCACACATGGTTTCATGGATTTTGTCCACTGCTCCGAGGACATTGATCAGGCTGGAAAATCGTTATCCGCAGCGGCAAACAAGTTGCCCACACGACGAACAAAAAAGATGTTTATTTCAGTGTTCACAAACATCACACTCGGTTCAATCATAGAGTCTGCAGGCTCATCGGACAGCGGATGGTCGCCAGGACAACACGCAGACTCTAGCTACTTGTTTGGTGAGGTCCAGGTATAGAATGTTAGCCTAGTTTTTTCTGTCAGCAGAACTTCACCAACATTGTTACATCTTAACTGAACAACTGGGTTAATAAAATCTTGGTTATTTTTACAACAAATTAAAGAAAAAAACCCGTCTGAAAATGTTTATTGCGCGAGAGGTCCACATCAATAAATGTGGGCCGTTCTTGCAACCGATCAGATTACACAAATGTGAGTTCATCAGGACTGCGTTTAGAACAAATTGCATCAGTATAACGTCCCACCCAAATGTTCGTAACATTGTTATCCAACATTTTGTTGGTCTTACAAGTTTTGAAAACGTTTTAAAAGCACCCCGTCCTTGTAGGCGGTGGTCACCATTAATTTTTGAGTATTTATTGTTCTGTTCTCATGAAACTAGGTTTGCTCAAGAATTTTGTACTACGTAACAATGGCCGTTTTAATACTAGAGACGCATTATCCCTCTGGGACGGAATTGGGCAAACAACGTTTACTTCAGTCGTTTAGTAATGCGTCTCGTAGATCGTCTCATAATTAAATTATAAAGACGGGCACTAGGCGGATTATCCGGCCAAGCTCGTCTACGCGAACTATCTGCATGCTTTTGTTCGGCTTGGAAGACGAGCTACCCCGATGGACGGATGATTACAGTTAACTGTTCTTAGCAGGATGTTAAGCGGCATAACGAGTGCTCATGTCGACTAAACCCAAATCTTACCTAGGGTATCCCTGTGAAAAACGAAACTCTTGCGAGCAATTTCCCGTTCCCCACCCCCTTCATTTATCTTGTTTGTCGCGCCGAAAGTTTTCCGATTACCTGCAAGACTTCGGCGGAATCTCGGTAAGCGTCCCCTATTACAATAGCCTATTGTTTAAATTTCATTGTTTTAAGTTGATCCGGTACAATAGACCATTTCTTGATACGAAGAAATGTTTTCGATATTTAAATGAGTAACTAAAAAAGAGCATGTACTATTATAACGATGCTAGAAACTGAGCAGTAAACCCTATGAAATCCCCCCTCTACTAAAAGCCATTGAGGTACAGTGAAACCTAGTATAACGAGTCCCCGCTACAACGAACGATATTTGTAGCCCGGCCAAATTAAAGTAAAATGTATGGAACAAAACCCCGATATAAGGAACCCTCGGGTATAACGTTTCCCTGCTATAACGAACGATATTGCGACTTCAGCCGGGCCAAAGTTACAGTAAAATAATGTATACAACAGAGCCCCGACACATCGAACACCGGTTTAACGAAATCCCCGAAATAACAAACTGAACACAATCCAGAAGCCCAAACTTATAATTTATCCTGATACGACTAACAAAAGTCATCATGCCGAAGTTGAAGTAAGGGTTAGACAATGAACGCGAGTGTTCTATGGGATATAGTGTCCCGAGCAAAGATAGAATGCCACGAGGCCGCAGGCCGAGTGGCATTCTATCTTGCGAGGGACGCTATATCCCATAGGACACGAGCGTTCATTGTCTAACCGTCTTAGAACATGGTCACACCCACGAAGAATTTCGTTTTTGCGTGCAGATTGTATTTTTGCATTTTAATTTTTTAGTTCTCACCTTGAAATCACGTTGCTATTTTGTTTACGATATTTTCGCCATTGTACGCATGCCTTTGAGGTGCAATGTTTTAGAGTGCTTCACCGCGCGGTTTATCGCAGTTGGTGTGTAAACAGCCATAAGCCAATACACGGAAATTTGGAACTCGAGGCAGTGATCGCCGCCAAAGATTTTCTAGATTTACACTGGTGAAAGCAGTCTTCAAGGCGCTACAACCACCGACACCAGCAAGTGGGGAATCCGCAGGAAACTCCAAGAGGCCAAATTAAGTCAAGTTCAAATACAACACTCGTAGTCTGGCAAACACGGAGAAACAAGTCTGTCCTTCTGTTTCCATTAAGGTCTGAACAGTTCGTATTTCATGTAAAATAATTGTTTTTCTTTCGATTTGCTTTTTGCTATGCTATTATACCGTAAGATTGCATTTTTTTTGTTAAAACGCAAAAAATAATGAGTGTTTCTAGCCGTTGACGCTGTTGATTTTATCGATTTAGTTGTAAATATTCACAGAGAATTTGTGCATTCATTAGTAGTTTCTACTTAGTCATTAGTATGCTCTATATAGAGCATAATAATGAGGCTTCCAAACAAAGGAAAACAATGCCTCATTAGTATGCTCTATATAGAACCACTAATGAATGCAGAAATTCTCTGTAATTTTAACCCGCAATTTCCCTGTGCCTCAAAGCCCCTGCCACTTTACATAATTTAAGACAGTTTATGGAATATAGAGCATCGAAATGCTGGACACTGATTGGCTGAGTGGGTGTGACCATGTTCTAATAAGTAACAGACAACAAAGATGCATGCAGAAACTTATATTTAATCACGACTTTTATTTAATCGTTCAAATCTGGAGAGTTATTGTACGATGAGTGGTGCAACATAACACTGTTTAATACTTAATTAGCCAAACCCCGATATAAGAAAGAATTTGTTTGTTTTCCCACAAAGTCGTTGTGACGGTGCATCGTCTATAACAAAACCCCGTTACAACAAACACGTTTTAGTAGTCCCTCATCACTTCGTTAATGGTTCCACTGTGAAATTAATTGTACTTCGGCTTGACCGCTGAACTCTCGTGCCTTAGGGTCTGACGGATTTTGCTGGCATAATTTAGAGCATAATACTAGACCTGAGCATCAGGCAAATAATGCCGGCATGATACTCATATTTTGCAGCATAATTCCGTTATGTTGCAGTTCTGAAAACCTTTGAGTTGCCATAATAACGGTATGCTGATTTTTTAAAGAAATGGAATGTAAAAAGTTGACAACTGAAACTGCAGAAATTTTAGAAACTGAGCAAAGTAGACTCGTACTCGGTATATTTTGGTAGACTCGCCTTAGTCTGGGGCCTGTTTCTGTGTTACTTTTCGACAGCTTTGGCTCATTAAGTGTTTGACTGAATGATAAACTTATATCTAACATTCTTTTCTATCCAAAGTTATATGAAAGACGGTGTAGGAGTCTTGAATTTAGAAGGTGTGGGAGGGAAAAACATCATTTTTGTCGAGCATATTAAGGAGCATAAAACCTCCAGCCAAGCATAACTTTTAGCATAATACGTTAGTTTCATGGATGACGCCTGCAAACATAATACTCGAGGAGTTTACGAGCACAATGCGTCAGACCCTATTAGTTTTAGCTATATATTTGGCCCTATCAAACCGAAACTGAAACGTTCCACTCACAAAGCGGATCCCCGTAATTCACCCATTAGAAGGCTATGATTAAGATGAGGAATACCTCCTCATCGCGGTCGGGTGTGTTCAGCTTTAATTAGTTACTTTGGACGCGCGCGCTGTATCGGATTAATGTTGCGCGCGCTTCTTTTAAATTTTAAGCATCGCAATATTAGCACCGAGCGTAGTTTTTCAGTTGCGAGAAAACGGTCAAGCTAACCACTCGTTTTAAGTTTTGCTGACCAGTTATTGTAAGTTTGCTAACCAGTTATTTGTCAAGAAGTTCGACAAGTTGTTTATAGCACGCCAATTACGGAGGCAGTCATAGAAGTCGAATTGTTTGTGATTGCTGTTTATGATTGTGATCATTAAATACGGTTCTCCTGCCGTGTTGGCGTGGTCCTTTTTATGCAGTTGATGCACAGGGAGTCCACAATAGTTGACAAAAGAAAAAATAAATAAAATTAAAATTTATTAACATGCGTACCCTGTTTGTTTGCTGTGGTTTTCTTGTGTGTAGCATCAAGCTGATTGATGCTA
This sequence comes from Siderastrea siderea, assembly GCA_964030785.1. Taxonomy (NCBI): domain Eukaryota; kingdom Metazoa; phylum Cnidaria; class Anthozoa; order Scleractinia; family Rhizangiidae; genus Siderastrea; species Siderastrea siderea. The sequence continues at coordinate 29,026,599 of OZ034973.1, forward strand.
GCGACAGTACTGTAGTCGTGAGCTGAGCATGTTGATAATTTTAAGTTTATTTATTTTTCCTTTTCTGAACTATTGTGGACTCCCTGTGGTTGATGTAAAATCACGTCAAGAATGCGCGAGATTTGATTGATTCACAGTGAATAACACTGACATGATTTCCCTGTAGTGTTTACACGAGGAGAATTATCGCGGGGACAGACCGATTTGGTTTATGACTGGCTGAATTTTTGTTTGGTTACAGGAACTGTACTAAGCAGTACGAACAGTTCACACAAGGGGAAAGCACAAATTGAAGGGCAAATTCCCTGCGACTTGTCTTACGAATCCAAACTAGTCTCACGCTCTCTCTCCTCCGCAGAGGCCCAAGGAGTTTTTCTTACGGAGAGAATCCGCTGAAAAAGTGAGTGGAGGCGTAAAAGTAGGTGGTTAGCGGAGGTGATCTTTCGGTTTACGCGCCTGCACTCACTTCGCACAGCGGAAATCCAATAACGCCCCATCGAACCTCTGCGGAGGAGAGAGAGACCCACGACTAGATTTTTTTGACTAAAATGGGTATTTCACTCGAAGGGATTTGGTCCCTAGGACTAGTCGCAGGCATTACTCCGCTCTTGTGTGCGGACCTTAAGAGTTCTTGAGAAGTTCACTATACATGCACCTACTTGAGTTTGTTCAAACGAGTTTGGAAACTTACGTTTGGTGATGGCACCCTCTAAAGGCCTTTGTGGTTGCTCTCGTGGTCTAAAGTATGGCTTCTCACGGCTCGCACTTAAGAGTGATTATTTCTTTTAAAGATGTTTTTCTATAAATGTGTAGGATAGATTCAGGCTACACCGCCTTAAACAAAACTTTGAAATTGTGTTCATTCCCTTCTAACCGAAATATGCAAATTACCTCAAATAACGAGTGACATGAGATTTTTGATTGCCGTTTACTTACGTCGTCAGTAACCTTTCGAATGGTCTACGTTTCGATCAAATGAATGATTTAACCGACTGTAGTTGCTGTTATAAACAGTGAGCAATTACAATCCAACCTGGGGAGCAGGGATGGCGCAGTGGCGAGAGCACTTGCCTCCCACCAATGTGGCCTGGGCCCGATTCCCCAACTCGTCTTCAGATGTGGGTTGAGTTTGCTGTTGGTTGTCGTCCTTACTCCGAGAGGTTTTTTCCGGTACTCCGGTTTTCCCCTCTCCTCAACATGAAACCAACATTTCTAAATCCCAATTCGATCTGGACCCGGCTGTGGACGAAGAACAACCTTGTGGATGTGCCACTGCTAATTCCCATTTATTTGTATTATTTTATTTATTATTATTGCTATTTGACCGACCAGGATTCACCCAGATCAAATTCAGAAGTGCAGTGACAGTTGAAGTATGGTGCCAAAAAGTCCCATGTGCCTAACGGCAACTTTTCCAGGCTTGGAATCGACTGGCCCATAATATCTAACTTGCTGTTCCTCATAAAACAGTTTGCCAGTATCCGTTATAAGCAGACTGCAAGTGGTACTGCATTTTTCTCAAGAAGCCCACGCGCGAGCCGAATAAAGAAAAACAATGACGTGATGATGCAAATCAATGGTGAAAACGTGGAAGCGCTGGGGACCCGTACTACGTGCGAGTTGCAACTCGGCTCTCCGCTCGCGCTTCGATTTTCTCGCAATCACGGGCTTTTCACGTTGAGAAAATTCTAGATTAGGAGAAGAGACCCAACCAGAGAGAGAGAGAGAGAGAGTGCTCGTAATGTATCAGTCAACTCGAAGCTTCAGCATCCCTCCCCCGGGCCACTCCCCGGGCATTTGAACTTTTCAAGATTGGCTTGTTCAAATTCCCTCCCCTCGGGGCAAAAAAGCCGTTCAAATGCCCCACCGATTAGTACTGAAATACATCCCCTCAAAGACAAATTTCGTCTTCAATCAAACACTGTTCACGCTTTTCAGAGAGAGATATGCCGTAATGACACCTTCAAACTTCTTTTAAAGATCCTTTTGAAAGAGTTATTCGCTAACAAAGGCGAAATTTTATCTTGTAAAACCGTCAAATCCTGCAAAAACCGAAAAAAAAAACTCACGGGCGTATTGCACTACAGTACACTAGAACAAGAGATAAATGCTTCCAAGGCAACGTTCAAATTTTCCCCTACCCGGGCACGATGCACAGTCAAATGCCCGGGATATGCCGGGGTGGGGGTGTTGAAGATTCGATTTGACCGGTACATAATCTACATGAGACGAGGACCGCCATCAAAGAACAACTACCGACTGTGCAGACAAAATCCTAGTTAAACTCGAAACAGTGGTTTGTGGATTAAGTTTTGAAGATTTCGAAAAAAAAATTGACAGAGATTAAAAATGATTTTGAAACACACACACATGACACACCAAAAAAGAGCCACGGCTATATTAAGTTAACCCGCGATTAGGCTGAATTTTAGCATCGCTCTCATATTCTCTTACGTTGGTCGCTCGCTAAAATAGGGCGTAATACAATCTCTCACAGGAATTCATGTCGGCGGCCACATTTTGGCCGCGGGAATCTCGCAATCTGATTGGCCCTTTAACAATAGAGCTGTCAACGGAAGTAAATTGTCTACGAGACTCGCTCACAATTTCGATCCGACCGCCATCGCCAAGGAACAACCAATGTGTTGCTCTAATAAATTCTCGTCGTTTTACGAAACAAAACGAACAGCAGACGAACAAGTATCTTTCGCCAAGAAGTCAACAGATAATTCGGTAAATATAACGGTAAACTGATGTTTGTCGAGAGCTCGCAATAACGATTTTCAGTTTATTCATTCAGTGTTTTTATACTTATGTCGTTTTATTGATCTCTGACATTGACATCAAAGAATCTGACTAGTTTTATAATAAATGTTCTTCGTTTTAAAATTCGCTGCTGTTTAGAGATAAAATTCGCTGCTAATCTCAAATATTTATCACTTCTGGAACTAAATTAAATTACAAAATACTCGTTTGTTTATAAACAGTTTTATTTATATCTTTATTCTAAAGAATGAAACTGAAGGTATTTCTCTTGATTGCTCAAGATTTTGTATGCAGAAAATCGGTGACAAATGCGAAGAGAATATTTGCGGATACCACCTGAAATGGGAAAGGATTCAAGCATGCGGCATATTTTGGTACATAACAACCTCGTCGTGTTTTGAATTTTCATTCAGTTTCAGCTCAGACAGAGCAATCATGTACAATACCGGAACCTTCAAGTTAGCAATCGTGTAAATTTGAGTGCTCGTGCCTAGAAGATATATTGTAGCCTATGATTTTCTTATTTTTGCCGACATTTGCGTGACTTTTAGCGAATTGCCGTTATGGGAAATTTGCATACCCAGGATCGTACAAGCAGAAGAAATTTTGATTGGTAGACGTTCCGTAGAAGAATTGTATCAGGCTCTATTTTTCGTTTCGCCCGGCCCGCCTGTTTCACCGAGCAACGAAAATAGAGCCTGGTCGCAGGTTAATATTAAGTAAACGCTTTATACTGCGCGCCCGCCTGGGAACGAGCTGACGGATTCTGTTGAGCCTGCAGGTGTACCAGCGGTTCATTTGCCGAAAAGAAACTGGCGGTGTCCAGAAGGACAGCCGAGGAGTACTAGGAACGACTTTCCGATTCGGCCGGCTTTCGGAAAATTCTCGGCAAATATCCAATATGGCGGACTGAGCATTCAAAGCAGGCATTAAAGAGGCCGAGAAACAAGGTTTTTACTGTACACTTCACCCCATTCATGTACAGTGCTTGTTTAAACATGAAATTGGCGTCGAACTGTTCAATGTCTTCGAAAAAAACTTCTATTAGCCGACGCTAAATTAGCTCAAGTACTCCAAATTAAGAAACTGAAACGGTAAGCTTGTGAGGGTCTTGCAAGAATTGAAATCTTTATTTAAAAACCGTGTTTCTGCGATTTAGACATTGTCTTAGAAATAATGGATCCTTTGTCACAAGTCTGTTCCGTTTTATGTGTAACAAGGTTGTCTTGTCCCTCTAGTCGGTATTACCTAAAGAAGTAATACCGCCCAGGGGGACATACAGACATATGAGCTTCTTATACATCATACTTTGAATATTTTTTCAAACCATTGCAGACCTTGCTGATAAGGTATAATGGTAACTCGTAAATATTTTTAAACTTAGTGCTCTTGCCTTCACCTTTGGGGGGGGGGGGGGGGTGCAAGCTGTATATATGTATAATTATTCAGCTTCATTTACTTTCCACCTGGATTTCTATTACACAGTTTCTTTCAGATTATGCTGTTTACAGGTTTCTACTATAACTCTGATAGCTTAACATAAAAAATTTTCAGACTTAGTGGTCCTTGTCCCTTTGACTGGTATTACCTAAAAAGATTGTACCATCTGTGAAAGGACATACTGTGTGTTCACGAGCATTCACAGCTTACATTTCGTTAATATCATCAAAGATATTAGTCTTGTCCCTGTGAACCATATCACCTAAGTAAATAGTACTGGAGTACTGCCTAGATGGACACATGGCTATTCGGCTTGCATGTTGTAGATATTCTCATGCTTAGTAGTCTTGTCCTTTTGGCAGGTATTAGCCAAAGAGATAGTACCATCTGAGGGACACACTGTTTGTATTCATGATTATTCAGCTCACATTTCATTAATATCTTCAGTCTTAGTGGTCTTGTCCTTTTGAATGGTATTACCTAAGAAAATAGTACCACCTAGAAGGACACATGACTATTCAGCTTGCATGTTGTAAATATTCTCATGCTTAGCACTCTTGTCCTTTTGGCAGGTATTACCCAAAGAGATAGTACCATCTGGGGGGACAAAGTGTTTGTATTCCTGAGTATTCAGCTAACATTTCATAAATATGGTCAGACTTAGTGGTCTTGTCCCTTTGAATGGTATTACCTAAGAAAATAGTACCACCTAGAAGGACACATGACTATTCAGCTTACATGTGGTACGATATTCTCGTGCTTAGTAGTCTTGTCCCTTTGGCAGGTATTACCCAAAGAGATAGTACCATCTGGGGGGACAAACTGTTTGTATTCATGAGTATTCAACTCACATTTCGTAAATATCTTCAGACTTAGTGGTCTTGTCCCTTTGAATGGTATTACCTAAGAAAATAGTACCACCTAGAAAGACACATGACTATTCAGCTGGCATGTTGTAGATATTCTCATTCTTAGTAGTCTTGTCCCTTTGGCAGGTATTACCCAAAGAAATAGTACCATCTGGGGGGACAAACTGTTTGAATTCATGAGTATTCAGTTCACATTTCATAACTATCTTCAGCCTTAATGGTCTTGTCCCTTTGAGTGGTATTTACCTAAGAAAATAGTACCACCTAGAAAGACACATGACTATTCAGCTTGCATGTTGTAGATATTCTCATGCTTAGTTGTCTTGTCCCTTTGGCTGGCATTACCTAAGAAAATAGTACCACCCAGAAGGACACACGGGTATTCAGCTGGCCTGGCATGTCACCAAATGAGACCCTGCTCGCAGGCTATCATGCTTAGTGGTCTTGTACCATCCATGCTAGATTGAGGTGTCTTATTGCAGTATTAAGTGTTGTCAGAAAACTCCCACAAATGTGAATGTGTTAACAGAGGTATCAGCTAAGGGCTATTTGTTAATTCACAAATTCTTGTACAAGTAAAATTCAAATATTGTGAGTGGGATAAAATTATTGTTCGAAAATTAGATTCATTGTACTGTGTCATTAATGTAGTATTTCGTTACAGGAATTGTCCATTTCCCTTCCATGGAAGGTTTTGGCGGGGTGGGGTGGGGTTGAGACACCTCCCCTCACCCCACCCCTTGAGAGATTTTAAAACTTTGTATTTTGAGATCTCCACCCAAATTCCTGAGAACATTCCGTGGGGGAGGTATGGTTGTTTTCTGGAACAACACAATTATATTTTTGACTTGAGGTTGCAGTGATATTAATGGAACTGTTTCTCACTCTGCCCATGAAGGAGGCAAAGGCCACTGGAAGGAAAACAAACATTAATTTTAATTAATTTTTTCTTTTTAATTTTTGGCTAATTTTGTTTTTCATTTGGAGATACCAGCAGGAATTGCTACTGTACAAATCCGAATGTGTAAATAAAGTTTATGTATTGAGCAGTCTCAGTTATGAGCAGGTTTTTTCTTCAACAGATGGTGAACAAGTTGATTACAGTTACTATTCCCTTGTCATTGTAAAAATGAAAAACAAAATAGAAAAAGGCAAACAATCAACAATAACTCATTTTTATTACATTTGAAACAATTACATACATTAGGAACGATGTGGTGCTAATTTTGGTTAATGGTGGTAAAAGAAAGAGAAGACGAAAACAGAGAATTTTGGTATATAAAACATATTTAACAAAAAATTGTCCTTTTACATCCATTTAATTATATAATCAATTTCTTTACTTTATCAAGATGGGTGATGACTACAACAAGTTCTAATTTTTAGAATGATTACTGAATGGCATTCTTAATGTGACTGTGTTAACTTTAACATTGCCATGGGTTTTCAAACCCAGCCTTCAGACGTGTGCGCATTCCTGCAGTAAAATTGGCAGGAAAAACGACTGTTTCGACGTAGGACTTTCCAATATTCTTAGCTTTCCTTGGAGACAGCTGAAAATTTGCATGACTGGTCCTCTGGTGGTGAGTTGTATGTCTCCACACTGGAAGAAACAAATAGAGTGATCTCAGAATTCGAGAAAGCCACAATCAGCAAATTCATTGTGAGAAGAGTAGACAAAGGCTTTGGTGCCAAAGGTCAGTGTTATTGTATTAACCTTAATTTTCAGTTAAATGGAAGCTTTAACAGTTTTACCTCTGAGTTTTCCTGTAAGTACTTGGATTTCACTTGAATGAACTCTATGGTTTTGAAATGCGCCAATTAATTAATTAGCACATTGTTAAATTGCATTCTCTATTTTTTTTACAAACGGTGACATGTTTCTTTCATAATGCTAAGATTAAGCAGGGTCTTCATTTTGAGAGAGCATCCGACTGCATATGAGTTTCTTGTGGTAAAATTTGAGAGAGTGAGGAACAGTTCCATTAATATCACTGCAAACCCCAGTTAAAAATATAATTGTGTTGTTCCAGAAAATAACCATACCTCCACCACTGAATGTTCTTGGAAATTTGGAGTTGGGTGGAAGTCTCAAAATACAAAGTCGTAAAATCTCTCAAGGGGTTGGGTTAGGGGAGGTGTCTCAACCGCCCCCCCCCCCCATCTATGCGTAGTATGCGTACTACTATAGTAGTATAGTAGTATAGTATGCGTAGAATTAGCCTTAAATCGGGAGTTGTTTCCTCCTCCAAAATGGCGTCGATCCAAGATGGCGTCGAAAATCTAAGATCGCGAGAGGGCCCTGGGGTTATAAGGACCGGAAGTGACGTCATCAACAACCGGAAGTGACTGGAAAGGTGAAGGTCACGTGATTTGGGGTGGAAAACCGCTGACCCGTACGGAAAAAAGGGATCGCGGGCTCAACATGATAGGTCAAATGGACTTGAGGAGTAGTATTTGAATTTGGTAGGGAAAAAAGACCCACCCTTCCAGTTTGATCTAGGCATTTGGTAGGGGAAAAGACCCACCCTTCCAGTTTTGAAACCAGTCCATCAGAAACGAGGGTCACATGGCAGCAGCAGCGACGGGCGACGGCGGCGGCGGGCTTGTGCGCGCGGGCGGGGAATCGGCGGCGGCGGCGCGGGGGCCAGGGGCCAGGGCGCGCTGTGGGAAGGGGCAGCACGCTCCAGTTTATACAGCAAGAGGGTCAGCTGAATTTTTTTTGAAAAAATCTTTTATTTTTTTAATCCCAAAAGTGACAATTTCCCAACGTAGGGTTGAGGTCGTCTTGTTGTTTCGCCCATTCTAACCATTGTCTAAAGGTGTTGCATTTCACCGCTGCACAGTAGCCTCTTTCGTGATGTCCGCAATCTTCTTCGGCTGGTTCTGTGTCTGGATCGAGCAACGATTGAATTTTCTTACATCCCCAATGTTCCAAATTGATGGCCTCAATGCCTAATTTTTTCAACGTGTCCTTCACGGCTTGTCCCCCTTTGTAAGCGACCAAGGGTCGATCGTCTGTCTTGTATTTGTGATACAAGTCTTGGACATCTTGTTCAAAACAAGCGTAGGGTTTGGCTTCTTCGGTGGGATCATCGTCAAAAGCTAATCCGTGCACGCGTGCCGTAACGTAGGCCACGTTCAGTCGATCTCGTCCTTTGATTTGTTTCAGGGTCATAGGCATTCGGTATTTGATGTTACCGCACGCCCCTTCTTTGACAGCACTCCAGCCTAGTTCGCGACAATAGTATTGGTTCTGAATGTAAAATCCTTCAAAACCAAGGAGGAGACATACTTTGCGAAGTGGTTCGGTGGACGGCATCTTGCGGAATGAAGGGCGAGGCGAAGGGAGGGACGGGTTTTTATACTTTTTTCTAGGGTGGAGACAACAACAACCAAACCATTTTTCTAACAACAACAAAACTGATTTTATTCAAGAACGATAACACTTTTTTTTTTTTTCTATTCTTCAATCCAACCCCGGGGTTTATACCAAACAATGGGTACAGCAGAACCTTGTCCTCGTTGGGTGGGCTTAATACGGGGTGGAGGAAATAACTTTTTTAACTGATGGTACAATTTATCACGACGATGGTGTAAACTCTCTAGCGTTTCTTGGCGTCGCTGAGTGGCATCGTCTTCCCCATAGGTCATTCGATCTTGTTTCTTGGCTCGAGGGAGGAAAAGTTGATCGATTTGTTGGTCTTGATCTTTGATGGCTTCAATGTTACGTTCGACAATGGCCCGTTTTTGTTGGGCTTTTTTGATGGCTTGAGGGTCGCCTTGCTTTTGTGCTTTGGTCAAAGCCTCTTGAGCTCTAGCTCGAAACCCTTCGAATTCACGTGCCATGGTCTCGTCACGTGCCACCGCTTCTTGAAATGATGTTGCTAGAGGAGGACGGGTGGTCGACACAGGGTCCTTGCTTGGTGGCGACCAGGGGGGTGGGGGTGGCATGCCTGGTTGAGGAAACATTCGTTCCAGTTGATGATAGCGTTGGATTTGACGTTGTTGTAAGGTGGCACGTCGATCTTGTCGCCACAAGTTCTCGTCGTCATCTCCATAGGTGTTTTGTTTGTCTTTGTCGGGACGATCTCCTTCCAAGGCATCTAATTCACTATCTTGGGCCTTGATTTCATCAATGTTGCGATCGACGATAGCCATTCTTTGCCGTGCTTTTTCGATCCGGGTGGTGTGGCCGGATTTCATGGCCGCTGTTAGATCGGCTTCGGCTTGCTTTCGAAACGTCTCCAAATCCTGATCCATGGTTTCCTGTCGTTTGAAGGCCTCTTGAAAGGAACCGGGTAGGGTCTTCCTAAAAGGAACTTGAGGTGGTGGTGTACGCAACGTTTTGGTCAATGAACGTGGGGTGTCCTTAAACACGGACTGGATGGTGCGCGGTTGTACGTTCTGTAACTGACGTTGCGAGCGAAAGTACTCACTGCTCCCTAACCCATAATCAGGGACCGAGGGCGGTAGAGCGCGCCCTTCACTTTCTTTCATGTCCTCCATAAGTTTCATCATCTTATCCACGTGTGGGGCATGCGCTAGCTCATCCACCAACAACCGACGTTTCCAAAATTGCGTCATCCCCTCGTCCGCGGCTTGTCCCCCTGTTTGTCCCTCTTCGGGGGGTTTGGGTACCAGGATCATCTCTTTGGCATATTTTTCACTCATCTTGTCAAGGCGTTCAAACCAGCACGCACAAAAGGGAGAAGTCGTTTCCCCAACGACAGAAGGAGGGCACGACGTTCGTACAAGGGGGTTGTCAGGCCACTGAGTCGTCGAATCTCTTTTATATGCTTTTTCAAAGGCACCTTGACCTCCGTGGGGATGGGGATCACCCCGTCGTACACGTTACGGATCAGATCTGTCAAAGCCCGTAATTCCTCGGTACTGGCTTGTTGTATTTGTCTTCCCCATCGACCTGATGTTAAGGTCAGTAAAAAGGGTTGGTGTGTCAGCACTCTCCAAGACGTGTTACCACCACCTTCTTGTTTCTTCTTGCTTTTCGGTTTTAACACACTCCCTAACAACGCGCCTAGACCTGCCACCACAGGCACCATTCCCGCGGCCATCCATCCTTTTTTACCCATCTTGCCTCTCAGTTTTCCTAGGGGAGCCCGCGTCTTTGTCTTGGCTTTGAGACGAGGTCGGGTGGGTCGAGCTGTAAAACCATCGTTGAGTCGTTTGGCAGCGGCCGAAGAAGGGTTAAAGCCTCGATGGGGTGGATAACGACGCCACGCACCTACCGGGGGAGCCATGATTTTTTCTTTCTGACAAGGTGACTTCTTCTTTTATAGACGTCGTGGTGGCATCCTGCGACGTTGTTGAGGCATCAAGGAATTTAACAACATGGGAGCTAAACTCATACCAGCCATCAGAGCGAGAGGGCCCAGGCCTCCTTTTTGTGAGCGTCGTTTTCTAGCACCTACCCGTTTCGTCTTCTTTTTTCTCACCAAACCTCCTTTTTGGGATGGACGAGGAAGCTGATAGTAAGTGTTGGGTGGCAGGTGATTGGGTAAACCAATCATGCGTGAATTGCCCGGTAAATCAAACACTCCCGCTCCTCCTTGTCCTACCAGTCCCGGCACCAGGTTACCCAACAAGTTGCCCACGGCTTCCGTGGCCAAAGGAGCCAGGGAATACAACGCCATCTGTTCAGCAAAGGGACCTAACCCTCCTTTCTGACGTCGAGATGACACCGGCATTTTTTTCTTCTTTTGGTGGAATGTCCAAAAAGCACGTGGACTTTTATACCTTTTGTTTGCGAAGAAGTTGTCCTACCATTGTACCCAGTAATGCCAAAGGGGCCGCCGCTGCGGCCCCTCCCAAGGCCGCGGCGCCTGCCAATTTCCCTGTCAAGGTGGTGGGGGTCAGTTTGTTGCGTATTTTCCACAAGCCCCGGTTCACGCTGCGCTCCAAGCGCTGCGGAAAACGGTTGGCGTAAGCGCGTTGCTCTATCTGCCATCGTTGAGGTGGAGGTGCACCCCCACGTTGTTTTTTCCGACGACGACGACGACGTTTGACCAGAGCCGCACGGCCCGTGGTCAAAGGGCTGGCATCTTGAATGTTTACATCGTACTCATCGCCTCGTAAGACAAAATGGGTGGCTGGCATGCCCGGTCCCCAGGGTGCTTGCAACGAACGAGGAAGGCGTCGAAAAGCTGAACGACGAAAGGTGGGTAACACGGCGGTATTCATGGCGAGTAGACTTCCTCAGTTCACGTCTTGCTTTTATGTTTTTTTTGAGCCTCTTTGATGACGCGCGATAAAATACCCCCCACCACAGGTGCCATGATCCCTGCGGCCACACCGCCGGCGGCTAACAACCCTCGGCGTTTTTTGTTGCGACCTCCAGGTAACCCTTTTTTGAAGAGGTGTCTGGCTTCAAAGGTCACTTGTCTCTTTTTTTCCCCGAGAGATTGTTTGAGGGTGGGTCGAGGATGATGTAAACGCCAACGAATTCGACGCGTCGTTTCTTTCCATCGTTGTTGTTGATGCCCCATGCGTCGTTGTAAATCCGCTAAGGATTGAGTTCCAGGGGAACCGGACGGACGACGGGTACCACCTCGTTGCCGACCCATTACTTGCGTCGACTTCGTTGGGCCGGTTGTAAGACGGTGATGGGGGACGATTCGTCCACCAACAGATGAGTGCGAAAGCGAATGGCTTCGTCACTTCGCGGATGATTATCAATCAACAGGTAACCGTAGGGTTGGGCTGTGGCCTTTTTATAGAGTTCCCAAAACGCTTGACTGTCGCCCATCCAACGATTGCCCAACGCTTTGACGTAACGGGTGTCGGCGGGATTTCGAAATAACACGGTGTAATGGTAATTGCGATTTTGAGTCGCTTGTTCGCGTCCTCCTGGATACAGGTTCTGCATCAACGTGATGGCAAACAATTCCAAGTGATGCGTCCCGCGCGTTAACAGTTGGGTGACTTGCGGGGATTGCACCGCTTCTTGCATTAAATCGTCTAGAATCAACATGCCTGGGCGTGCCTCGGGTGGAAACAACGTTTCCAAATCGTCGGGTAAGTTGGGATGCAAGATCACGCCCAAAGCATGAAAGTCTTCAAAAATGGGTTGCCAAGGGGAACCATAACAATAGACAATTTTTTTAAAAAAACAAGGCGATCCATCCGCTCGTCGAAAGTACACGGGGGCATCCCGCACTAAACGGTAGAGCCACGTGGTTTTGCCACTCAGGGAGGGTCCCACAATTTGCATGTTGCCAGGCACCCGCAAACGCGGGTCGTACTCATCAGACATGATTTTACAAAGGCATTTTTTTTATTGTCATCCTTTATATTCTTTTTTAGGAGCCTTCTAACAAGAACAACAGAGGCTCATGTTTACACATAACAGGCATGGTTTTGACGCCGAATACAAATTTGAGGGCGTCCATGGCTTTGAAATAACAGGCGATGCTTCTGGGAAGATAAATCAAATAACTCGTGCATACGTTGAACGACCGCCGTGTCGTTGTACAGAGCATCGGTGGGCGAAAAATAATGAACAATCTTTTGTAAAGGTGTCCCACGACATCGGTGATACAAGTAGTACAGGACATAATCCCCACACACGTCCGTGCTCCATTGTTGGAGGACCTGAGGGTTTTGTTGAAAGGTGTCAAAGCAATGCCATGGGGGGTAGTAGGTGTCGGGTGACATGGCATAACTGTCAAAGAACTCGCCTTGCTGGGGTCCCGTCCAAAACACCCCCACCCAATGTTGGCCTGGCAGATCGATGGGATCGGTGTTGGCAATAGCACATCGCGGGTAGGGGGCTTGGCATGGTACTTGATCGGCGCCGTACACGTCCAAGAAATAGCGTCGAATAAAGGCATCTTGTTGACAGATGTTCCGTAATGTCCAAGTATCGCGCATGGTGTTTTTCTTTTACACACTTCCTAAGGGAATGGGACCTTGCACGGTGCCACGGTTGTCGACTTCCAACAGATGTTCGTCTGTATTATAGAAAAACAGGGCTTGAAGGGTAGGATTGCCACTGCTAAATCGCAGGCGGATATCCACCAGCATGTGTAGCAAAGGGGTACTGGATTCCCCACCATCTTGGACAGCCGTCAGGTCAAAGGGGACAATGAAGAAACCTTCATCAAAGGTATCGGGATCCAAGAGATAAGCATCGCGTTTGTTTTTGCCCGAAGCATTCAGCAAAAGGTCATAGATTTCATACTTGTGGGTCAGATTCAAACTGGCTTTAGGGACGGGCACCCCATTGGCCGTACATTCCACGGACAGACCCTTCATGCGTGTAAAATTAAAAGGATTTTTGCCAAAATCTCCTTGGTAACGATCGTCTTCCACCAAGACCATCCAAAACAACCGTGGGGCTCTTCCTCGAAACACATCATTCAGATCTATTTGGGTCTGATTGGCTGGCAATTGATAGTTGTCACAGCGCATGCGGCGAAACGGAAAGGTCAGGGGGTTGACCACACTGGTAGCTTCCACTTGTTCTTCCATGTACTTCACAATGCTTTCTCTGGGAACGCGGTAAAACACACGGATGAAACATTGAGAGACCAACACTTCAAACGACACTTTGTTACTCGAGGTGGGGACTTGTCCAGTTCCATCATCTTTGTATTTCCGGGCCATCAAAGCAAATTCAGGGGTATTGAATTCAATATCAAATTCCACTTTGGTGTTGGGTGGCACATTCTGTTCAATCTGGGTGAAATTACTGGGAATGGGTGTCACGTTGAATTCGTATTCGCCTGTGGTATTCACCAAGTTCTGTTGGCGAGCGATGCCAGAGGCATTTTGGGTAGCGGCATCGTCCAACTTGCCACCCCATTTCTCCATTTGTCCTGCTACATCTCGGTACCATCCTTGACGTTTCAGTTTAGACATTTCGTCCCACGGGTCGGTTTCCAACAGAGTTTCAAAATATTGGCGGTACGCCAAATTCACCCCTGAAGCAGATTCGGTCTCGGCATTGTTGACTTTGCAACGCACTTGACGGATGCAACTGTACCCAAAGTTATTGACGGGTCCAATGATGAATTGGGTGGTGGTGTTGTGATAAGCGGGTGCTTTGGCATCGGCTAGTTTAAACTTGACTTTCAAATGCAGTTCCATTTCCCGCGGGCAAAAAGGGTAAGGCCGATCATCGATTCGAAATTGCAAGGGGGTGGACGATGTCGTCAAAGGCTTGATGTCTTCAAACTGCCATTTGTATTCGGTGGCATCGATAGGGCGTTGAGGACGATAGTTGTAAGGTCCTCGGTCCTCCTTTAAACTCAAGGTGGTGGTGGTGTCCATGGTGCTTGACGTGTGGGCGTCGTCTGTGAAAAACATAGCACGTGTCACTCCTTTATATGCTTTTTCTTAGGGTAACCCCTGAAAACAGTGACTTCGACGTGGACGACGACGTCCCATACCGACTTGGGGTCCTGAAATCACGTCGGGTAACACTCCAATGGGACGCTGACCTGCTCGACGAAACAAGCGATTCAAGGTGGTTTGAGGATCCAAGACCGACGAGCCTGTGATGTACTTGGATCGTTTCTTCTTCTTCTTGGAACCACTTGCTCCACGGCCACGTTGGGCTGCTTTCTTTTGAAATCCCATCTTGATCAAATCCCCAATGGGTTCAAGGATGGGGCCTAAAAATCCTCCTGTCTGTTTACCCATGCCCCTCTGTGAGGAGAACAAAGAAGCTAACAAAGGGAGGATGCCTCCTTCTTGATACGGATCGGTGCCTGCTCGGTACGTGTTTCCACCCCCTTGCTGCGTTGTCTTCTTCTTTTTTTTCCTAGGGGGTGCTTCGTCTTCATCTTTCTGACAAAAGGATTGACGAAATCGTTTCGCAGCTTGACACATGACGTCTTTGCCCACCGAGGTAGCGCCTTGACCGGCTAGAGCCCACAGGGGCGACCAACCTCCTTCTTGGTAAGGCGGGGTGCCTTCCTTGTAGGTCTGACCCCCGGCTTGAAAGGGGGGACTGACGTCCACCCAGTCGTGGAAAGCAAATCGTTTCTTCATCACCATGGTTCTCAATCACGGCAGGGCACGTCGGCGAAAATACAACGTGGCCGTCACTTCACCGCCTTGGAATGGAATGGGACGTCCTAAGTTGTCCCTTATATCGATTTTGATGTCGCGAAATTGCAGTTGACTCAGGGGGTAAAAAATCAAGTGAGGGATGGTCACATCTTCCAGGCGTTGTTTCTTGGTGTTGACCCCGTGGGTTAAGATGACTTTGGCCATTTGGGATCCTATGTACACCGGTTCGATGATGTCACAATGCACGTAGATGTTTTGAAACGAGTTTTTCGAGATCGTGGCCCAGATACTGGTCTGACTGTGTTTGGCCATGGTATGACTGCGGGTCAATTCCACTTCCGTGGGTCGACCGTTCGCATCGCGTTGCGTGATTTCTACCGTCGGATGACGTTGATCGGAGCGGTAGTAAAAGGGCACGTTCCACGTCTCCCACTCCAAGTAACCCAAGACGCGGGCCAACCAGGCTGGAATGTACACGGAGAATTCGGCATCGGGAAACGTCCACGTGTAAAATCCTTTCCCATCCAATGCCACTTTGAGAGAAGCAAAGGACGCTCTGTCGTTCGAAGGGATGTTGGCTTCCATGACCCCCATCCAACCTTCCACCACATCTTGGACGGTCACATACGCACCGGCTGGGAGATACATCGTCACATTAAACGTGCTATTGTAATGCACCCGAAACGGTACTTGCCGATCTAGGATGTTGTGCCACGTGTGGGGTAACAACAATTGCACTAAACCCACTTCCCACGAAGAATCCAACTTCCACATTTCGGGGAGACGTAGCCGAAACTCAGCGGGATGGTTGTTAGGGAACACGTCTTTTTGGGCGTTGCTCTCCAAGGTCACACGACGTCCTCCTTGAAAACTCATGCCGAGGGAGGTTAAAGACGTGGGCGTAGGGCCGCGATGAAAATACAGCGACAAGCCGACTAGCCCAGTGTAGAATGGAATGCCCCGATTGTCGGCGTTTCTTAAATGCACTCGGAGTTGATTCAAACGACGGGTGGGAGCGGCCAAGGCACGAAAATCCAGATGTTGGGGATAGTACCCACACGTTTGTCCATAGCTCTGACTGGGTAAAGGCACGGTCGCCAAGACGTGACGTTGTCGACCTCCGGTGACACTTAATTCCACAATATCCAGTTCCGCATAACATTTACTGAAATCCACGTTCGACAAGACAATGTCGTTGCCTAAGGGGGTCTGCAAATGGGGTAAGACTTGTAGACGTCCCGTCACCGACGCGGCCCCCACCACTTTGTCTAAACCGTGCGCAAAGCGCGCGCTCTTGAGAGGCGCCGCTTGCAATCCCCACCGGCCCGGTTCCAGGCTCACCAACACGAGGGGCGATGCCCCTCGCATGTGAGGAGTAAAGGGGCTGGGGTCTTGAATCCAGGCCCCCATGTCAAAGACCGCTTTTCTTTCAAACATGTGCTGAAGTCGTTCGATGGCAATGTTGAGATGAATACGAACACCTCCTAACTGAAAATCTTGCTGGATGATCCCTACATGATCCAAATCTAAACGCGAGACCACCCAATTGCCTCGTGTCCCAGCCCCCGTGTCTGCATAGACGGTGTTGTGAGCCACGATGCGGGTTTGACCAGGCCGGGTGGGATCGGGTTCGAGAAATCCCATGAACAGAGCCAACGATTCCCCCAAGTCGTAATACCCTTGGGACCACATTTCAATAGCATAATGGGTGGTAGGACGTGTGGGGCTATCCAGGAGTGTCCAGATATACTTGACTTTATCGGCCCCCATCAGTGTCAACGTGGCGTCGTTGATGTATTGTTTGATTCGTGGAAACGTGGTTGGTAAACTCCCAAAACCATGAGTGGCCAGATACGTATCGACAAGGTCGCGGCGAAAATAATCCAGTTTCGGGTTGGTGGGAAAGTTCATGTCGGTGGTGCCAGGCGAATCCAAATGTAGTTGTCCATAATGATACTTGCCTCCAGACAACATGGGAATGACAGGTACCTTGAGTTGTTCCACCAAATCTTCCAACACGTGACCAACATGCGTAAAGTGTTTGTGAGGAGACAATTGTAAGGTTCGTAGAGGGGGACCCACTTCCGACAAATCCTTGACATCGTAGTGATAATCTTGGGGTGATTTCAGAACGGCATTGCCATAGGAATGGGTGTAAACGAGACTCAAGAGAGCCACTTTCCAATCTTCACTTAACGTCAGAGGTCGTTCGAGTTCTTGACGAAACGCAGCTCGTACAGTGGTCACCCCTGGTTCCAAAGGATGCGTGCCTTGGTCGGCGCTGTTCAAGTACAAGACAAAATCACGTGGGTGGCTCTCACTCATACTGTTTCAAAGCGCGGGTGGGAATCCACGAACGATAACTGGGAGCCACGCCTTGCCAATTCACCAACACTTGACGCGAGGGACCCCGGCCCTTGTATTTAAGCTTTTTCTTGACACGCCAATGGTTGGGCCAAGGTTGCACTTTTTGTAATTGCGGTTCGTAAAAACGCCCGGGCACTTTTTCCTCTTGCCATGTTTTCAACTTGTAATAATTCACCCCGTCGTACAGGGAACGATGACGCGCGCTCACCACGTACACGTCTTGACTAAACGTCCCGCGATAACTCTGAGGTCCAAAGGCACCGCGCTTGACCCGTTTGGAAGTACGTACAAAATCGCCCACTTGAAATTGATAAGGGGTCAGAGGGGCCGTGGGTTTGTACAGACGACGCCAAATCACCGAGGCGTTGTCGGGCGTGACATCCGCCGGCGCCATCTGAGTGGACGAGTGAATCCGGGTGTTGTAGCGTTGCACCAGCTCTGGCAAAGCTTCCAGGTACTTGGGGGTGTTGTGAGCCGTCATGTATTTGTAAGTAAGTTCTTTCAACGTGCGATTAAAGCGTTCGACCACCGCTGCTTTGGGTTCCCCTCGAGTCGAATAATGTTGAATGTCATAGTCGTCTAACAATTGTTGCACATGTTTATTGTAAAATTCTTTCCCTTGATCGGTTTGTAAGTAGGTCGGACGACGATCTGGGTGGGTTTCCAACACGTACTGCAAGGCATCCCGGACGGCTGTCCCTCGTTTACTTTTTAAACCCACTACCCAAGCGTACTTCGACAACACATCGATCACCGTTAACAAATAACGGGTACGTTTGTTGGCGGCAATCAATTGGCGATCTTGCATTTCCACCAAATCCGCTTGCCAGGTACTATCCAAATGAGGATCGACCACCGTTTTGGAACGAGGAAACCGGACACGGCGCGGGCGATGTAAGGTGTAAGTCGGTTCGCCTTGCAAATAGCGTAACGTGGTTTTTTGGGGAATACCCAGGGAACGACCGGCCTCCAAGAGGGATTGAGTGTTCCCACTCAGGGCATAGGGACTGTCGTCCCCTAAATACAAATATTGTAACGATGGAGACGACGCTTTCATGACACCGATTTTTTTTCAATGGTTTTTTAATGCAAAATCAGGGTTTTTTATAAGCTTGTTTCTTCTCTAATAACGATACGCTCAAATGGGCTGGGCTACGAAGATCCACATTGTCACCAGCCACGGGCACGTGCTTGAAACGCGCGCGATACTTTTGACCATAGACATCGGGTACAGGGGGTGCAAAGTCGGTGATGGTGTCGTCCAAGGTTTGCATCTTGACCAAAAAGGTATCTTCGTCAAACGGAAGACCTCGTACGTAATTGCGTAGTTCAGTCAAGGTCTTGGCATAGGTGGTGAAAGCAAAATGACACATGTCCATTTTGATGGGATATTTTTTAAAATCGTTCCATCCTTTGAGAGCCACACCCAAGGCGGCCAAACAAGTCACCCATAAACTGTCCTCCATGAGGGAACCGACCACCATCCCGACGGCGGTCACCACCAGGGCCAAGGCATTCAAGGAAGCGTGAAGCCACTTGAAATGAAAATATCTTTGACGGTAACACCACCATTGACAATGATAGAAGGCGTACAAGGCATCGAATTCGTCCAAGAGGTCAGGTTCCACCGCGGCGGTGTCCCAATGAGTCCCCTCTAACAGGGACACAGAGGTCCGAGAAGTCATGGTGCTTCTTTTGGGAAAGCTGGGGATGATCTTGCTTAAATGTCTTTTTTGGATTCCGTCAAGGGTTCCGTCAAGGGGTCCAGAGAGGGGTCCAGCGATGGGTCTAGAGCGGGGGATGGTGGTACCACCGTGTCTCCGGGGTGTTTTCGTTTGGTTTTCTTGGGTTTGGGTTCCTTTCCCCTTCCTTTTTTTGGGTCTTCTTCTTCAGCCTGTTTCTTGGGAAACGCCACATCAAAATCATGTGGCCAAGAGATCCCAGTGCTCTTGTAAGCGTATTCAAATTGATCCCAGGCTTGACACAATTCCATGGTTTTCATCGATAAGAGGCCTAGGGACGTCATCAACTGAGTTCGAGCGATCAGACTTAATTCAGGGGAACCGGCCACGATCAGGTCGGTCATGCGATTACTAAACTGTAACAGATTGTACCCTAAATTATTCAACAACTGTTGAAACTGAAGCTCTTCCTTGCCACGGAGCGCCATCCTACACGTCTGGTCTCCACTACGTCTAAGGGAAAATGAACGACAGGGCCTGGAGACGGATTTTTATAGGTATGGGGGACCCCTCCCCAAGAAAAGACAACAACAACTTTTTTTCAAACAAACTTTTTTAATTGCACAGACGTGTGGTGGATAGCCTATGTCGCTCTGTGGATCAACAACGGTTTTCTTGTATGCACATGTTTCAGAGTTCAAACGCAGCAGAGGGTCGACGCCCCCTCAGTTCGTTAAATCCCTTTAAATCTCCAACGGAATCGTCGAAATGCCGTCCGACAAGACTTGACGTTTCGGGTAGAAATACGAGAAACCGACGCGAAACTGCGCGTACGTCAATACACGATTCTTGACCACGCGAAAACCGCGATTTTCCCCGGATTCTGGCTCTCCCGTCTTTAACACTTTAAGGTACTTGTCCTTGTTGATGGCGTTGTTCTTTTTACTAATTCCTTTACAAGAATACTTGTCTCCTTTATCTTGCCCCCAACAATAGTAGGTCTTGCTGTTGAGTCCAACGAACCCCTGGCCTGACCATTCGACCTTGAAGAGACCAGGGGTTCGCTTGTCGTACGCCGCGTGCTCTTTCGTGTCTGTTCTCGGAAACCATTGGTCTTTGACTCCTTCAAACTCTTCACATAACTCCGCCTTGACCAATTCCTCCACACTTTCCCCGGCTAGAGCCATATATAATGAGTCTGTGTCCATTTCCAACAATTCATAATCAGCGCGTTCCACAAAACGGTCAATGCAATGGTAATAGAATTGGAGCATTCTGAGCTTGGCATATTGATACACAAAAAAACCGATTTGAATCGGTAAATTCATCTTGAGTTTCTTTTTCGAGCTCTTCAATTCATAGACCCCCTCGTCAACTTCTTGTAGGTCTCTAAAAAATAGACTGTTGATGGCGCGGCATACTTTACTTTCATCTTGCTCATATTTTATGTCTAGATGCCGGGACGAATCCATAATAAACCGACCGTAGCCGGCATTGCCGACGGTCTTTGCGGTTTCGGCCACTACTTGGCTGCCCCCTTGATCCCCATTGCGTCTCGCAGTCGTCACAAACTCACCAAAGGGGGCCAAACATGGTCTCGAGCACCATTCGATCGCTTGATGGATTTTGGTGACCACCAACCCCTGCTCTAAATAAAACTGGAGCAGAGGGGTGGCCAGCAAGATCTTGTCCCCACGGTAGCTACCGATCAGGGCTCTTCTTGGACGAGGCATGCACTCGTTCTCTTGCGCAAATCGTTTCATGTGAGGTCCAATGTCGTCAATACTAATATTAGTATTCTTAAAAATGGGCGTCATCTCTTCAAACTTCGGTTTGAGGTGGTCAGGCACGTGAATATCCACCTCCACAGTGCCGAAAAAGTTACCTTGGCGTACCTCCTCCAACAGCTGAGTCGGTGATTTGAGTTTGCCCTTGTGTTGTCTTCCGGGGAAGACTTGGTTGAGGTGTGTTTCAATCTCGGGGTTCTGTCTTTTCTCCTTGAGCCATTGGCACCCCCACTCGACGATGGGGGAGTACCCGATCTTTTCCAGGTAGGCGATGTTCTGGAGAGTCTTCTCATACCAGTACCCGTAGGTTTTCCCACGGGTAGGATGGGGGTCTTCGGGGTCGAAGCATGAAGGGCACCCGTGCCAGTAACACCCCATGTATTGGTAGGGAGTGTTACTGGCGGGATCAAATCCGTCCACCGGCAGCTGTCTATCCCCCAGTCTCTTCTCCGTGTCGTTCAATCTGGTTCTCATTCTCAGAGTTCTGCCACGCTGGTGACTGGCCCAGCTCAGCCACTCATCCGCTTCTTTCCACGGATACAAGGGCTGGAGTTTCCCCCCGGCGTATTGCCAGTGGGTGTACAATCCCACGGGCATCGGTTGGGCTAACGCCCACAGGTACAGGGCGTTGGCGTCGTATCCCACCACTTTCTGACAAACACGTGCTGCATTGTTTCTGATGACCGTTTTATCAGCCTCTGCGTATCTTTTAAAAATAACGGCGGGACCGCCGACCATTCCTCCTCGAAAAAGATTGTACAGCTCGGGGGTGTGAAATGCGGAGAGGAACACCCCTTGTTCTTTCAAGAATTCCATCTCGAATCGCATCGCTATCCCTGGCAGGGAAATACAGTCCTTGAACATGTCAATTCCGTACGGTTTCCAGAAGTTTTTCATTTTGTGGAGAGCTTCGACAAAAGGTACAACATCCAGGTTATTGTACCAAATCAAAAAGTCTCTCATTCTCAGGTATATTAAGGACTGGGTCATTTGAGGTACATTCAAAAATGAAGGGGGGTGGTCTATCTCAGTACGTATGCAACCTATTGACACGAAATTAAGCAAAAAGATGAAACTTGTTACGAAGGCTCCTTTTGATGAACAGCTGTGACAATAGGGATCACGTGACTAATTAAGGTATGAAATTTCGATATTATTCTTTAGGCGAGATGCAGGAGAACTTATGCAAACCTAACTTACAAAATGTCGTCTTAATAGTTTTCCTTGCATTAAGTTCTACATGAAATTAACTGGAAGGCGTGTCCAGGTCACGTGGTCATTGAAATGTCATGATTTTGCTGTCACGCAATAGCCATAAGACCCTCATCCAGGGTAGGGAGACCACTTTTCCAGTTACATTTGGAAAGTACCTCATAAAGGTAGAAACGCAATCACTGGAAATGCCAGGTAAACGTATTTTTTCCTAGTGTGCAGAAGCCCTAAAGAACAAAACCGGAAGTGAAACCTTAATTGGTCACGCAATGTGTTGCCATGGAAATGTCAATGTCAAAAATACTATATCAACAGGATAAAGGCCATGGCCAAGTCTCACACTTGTCCAATGTTTCCTTTCGAAGATAGACCACCCCCATTACTTTCTGGATCAGATACTTGCAGACCCAGTCCTTAATATACCTGAGTTGTTCGCATTTCCTCCTTTTCCCACTCCTCTTGGCAATAGAAATACTCCTCCTCGGTGATGTTCGTGTTCTTCAGTTTTGAAAAGAACGCCTCATGGGGTGGAAGTTGTTCTTCCTCCAGCTTCTCCAACGAGTCCACCCACTCATACGGAAAGTAGCCTTTTTGCTGTTTGCAGCCATAGGCTTTTAAAAAGCCAGCGTAACTGCTCCCTGCCGCAAGGAAATTCGAAATGTCTAGAAACTTCAGTTTCTCTGTCCGCAAGGCAAGATAACTCTGACCACGTTTTACGCAAAATTTTATACCACCATGTTGTACGAGGTACGGAATGAGAAATTTCTTTAGCACGTTTAAATCATAGGTTCCGCTGTGGAAACCTATGACCGTCAGTTCTCTTAACTGTTCATCCAACTCGTCCAAGAGTTTTTGAGCCAATGTTTTTCGTTTTGACCTCTGGTCAGTGGTAGCGGTGGCGGTGGGAAGAGGGTGGGTCGCAGAATGCTCCATGCTTTCTTCTTCTATATCCTCATCAGATTCTGGCTCTTCCTCCTCCTCGCTATCATTGTCGTACCCCACATGACAATCTTCCACGTCCTCTTCACTTACGGAGGCATGTTCAGAAGGGTCGGACTTGATAGTTTGGGCAATAAGTCGCTTCAATGGTTCGTACCGTTTCTGTTCTAGCTGGTGGGCGGTGTCGCTTATTTCGTTCAGGTAGCTGATTAGTTGATCCACTGTTTCGCGCGCATCTTCTTCGCTAGGGCCGCCAACGATCAAACATTTAGGGTCGAGATATCCAGGAATGTTACTTGCTACACTCACTGAGAGCAGTTGATGTTGAGCGGTATACTGCAATTTGGGACGCTTTGCGGGTAGTTCAGAAGACTTTGGATAATATACTTCAATATCAAAGGTAGCGAAATATTTAGAATATTTCCAGTCTTCACCCACTTCAACCCCCTCTTCCTCTAGCTTGTCATAGATCGATTTGGGTGGGGTATACACCCCGCCGGGGTAGACAAACTTCACACGAGCATCACACTTGACTTCATGGCGTTGGAGGTCAAACGGACGTTTAAATATTTTCGTACATCGTCCGCATTCATAAGACTTGGTGTAATTGGACATGTTCTTGATGTAGGAGAAATGGTTCCCATATAGGTTTAACTTCATGGCACTTTCACTCTCTGCCTTGGTGAGAATTTTTCTCGGTCGGTGCACGAGTCTGGCCACCGGGTGTTTACAACCCGGCGTTGGTAGCTCTAGGGCGTACACGTAGGTGTGGATACCAAAGATTTGATCAAGGCGATGTAAATCATTCAACGTGACACCTTCGAATCCCTGTCGTTCATTTTCTGTCAATGTCTGAAAGTACTGCGCTTTCAGGGCCTTCGTCTTCCTTTCTAAGTTCTTGAGCTCAAACCCCTTATGGCGAGCTACACATCGAAAGTAACAGAGATGGTCGTCGTAAACCTTTCCTGTTTGTTTATTGCGCTCTAAGCCATCTACTCCACGATTCTCCACAATAAACGAAGGTAACAAGAAACCACCACGTCCAATGGGCATCTCGGGAAGTTTATAAACATATATGCCAACTGAACAGGTCAAAGAAACGCGCCATTTCGAATTCGGCTTCTGCTTACGCACGTATTCTAGCCAGTCGGTATCCGCCACTTTCTTTAATAAATTTTCCAAATCTTCATGATTCGCAATAAGCAGAGGCTCTTGGAACACAAAGCCGTTTTGCGATGGGTAATAGTAGCGTACCTCCCCCGTCTCGGAATTTCTTAGAAGAAAGCCGAAGGCTAAATTGATTTTAAATGCACTGGTCTGCTGCTTAAAGATGCTTTGAATGATCTCCTTTAAATCGGTCAACTCGCTGATCCTTTCGTTGTAGATGTCCGTCAACTTTTGATGAATGGTGTGGGTACGTATACTTCCCCAGTGTTGACGTAGACACTCCAGTTCATCCTCTTCGCAGTCATACAGACATCCCACGTCCGTCGGACATTCTAAGGGATCCTCTCTATTGACATCTGCCGGGTTCGACGGACCGGGTGGATTTGCATTGTGGAAGCGCTTCTCGTGTTCAAACAGTTGCTCTTTAGTATCAGCACTCACCCCACAAATACCACAGCTCCATCTTGAGGTTGAATGAATCTTTTGATGCTTTCTCAAATTCCCTTGATATCTAAACGACTTCCCGCATACGTCACAAGAATATTCATTAGTAGGAGTTTCATCTTCTACAGGGACATCAGGATGTTTTTGTTTCAAGTGCCGTTTAAAGTTGTCTTTACGACTAAACCCTTTGTTACAAACAGCACATGTATACACAGCCATCCTCTAGCTTGAAATGATGAGTTTTGAAATCGGTGACAGCTTTTATACTCTTTTCCTATCATCTTCCTATTGGTTCTCAGAGTAATTTGATTGACAGGTTGGATAGATTCATGGCTGAGTAGACAATGATTGACAGCTGAGGAAGCGATGATTTTTTTGATTGACAGCATCGATTTCATCGACAACTTCTTAATAGACAATTCATACCACCGCTGATTGATTTGTATTGAAGTGGGAGATTTTTTTTTTATTTTTTTTATTTTTTAACAGACATTTTTAATTCAAGGAATTTTTTCCTAAGAAAAGAAAGAAAGAAAGAAAAAGACACACATCCGGGCAGGGACTCGAACCCCGAACCTTTCGATTCAAATGGCGCGCACTCTACCACTACACTACCAAGACATCTCCCATGAGAACGAGACAAAATTAATCTACTCAACCCGCGTTTTTTCCCGCGTCATCGGAAAATTACTGACAAAGCATTTTTTGGTTCGCGCGTTGACACTTCGGTTTGGTAGCGTGAAAAACTTATTTTTTCACAACTTTATTCATCGCTTTACCCCCAACAACCCTCGGCTTTACAAACAAACGATGACAGCTAAGATTTCAGCGAAAAAGTGAGCGATTTTTATCTGTAAAAGCCGCCGAATGGATGTTTTGAAAAATAGCGAGAGCTTCACACGAGGTAAGTGTTGTATTTTGCTGTCAGCTAAAAAATATGTTGTTGAAGTGTTTTTTACGACCAACTTTTTCGATTAAAAAAAAACCACGGTGTCTTATAATACTCGTTTACTAGTTTTTGAAATGAATCAATTTTTTTTGTCGCCTCGAAAGAAAATTGGAACATCGAAGCGGTTCTGTTTAGCTCGCATGCCATTAACTCGCATTTCCATTGCCCGCGTTGTTGTTGTGAAAATTTTCACTGCACCAAAAAATATTTCTTCTTACTTTTGTTTTGCTCTATATTTTAGAGTCCAACGATGTCCTGCCTGTCACGGGATGAGACAAACGAGAAGAAAAAACTTTTCGCCGAGAAGAAAGCGAGCGAGCGTGTTTTTGAAAACAACAAGCAAACCTCCACGCCAAGTAAGCATCTACTGTCCGCTAAAACATATTTTTTAACGTGTTGAGCATTTTTCACACAAAAAAACAAACCACCGTTCAAAACACATTGATGTTTTTTAGTCCTCTTTTTTTTGTTTTTTGAACTGGCTCTATTTTTTATCGCCTCATAAAACCTTTTGCGAACCACCGCGGTTCTGTTTAGCTCGCATGCCATTAGCTCGCATTTCCATTGCTCGCGCTGTTGTTGTGAAAATTTTCACTACACCAGAAAAATATTTCTTCTTCCTTTTGTTTTGCTCTATATTTTAGAGTCCAACGATGTCCTGCCTGTCACGCGGTGAGACGAGCAAGAAGAAAAGTATTCCGAGAAGCGAACGGCGCCATGTCGATTATTTTTCCTGAAAACACCGAACTCCAGGGGAAGAAAAGAATGATCATTCAGATCATCATGACAGAGTCCACCAGCTACCTTGACATGAATAAAAAAAAATAAAAAAAAAATAAAAAAATAAAAAAATAAAAAACCATTCAACTCTCTTTTGTTTTTGTGGAGATTTCAAGCCGAACTCGATCGCTTTTCTTCTTCGAAAACCCCACGGGTTCCCAGCCCCAAAATATCAACTACTCTCCAATAAATTTTTCTCCTACTCCCCTCGATCCGAAAAAAATTTTTCCATGCTTTTCCCCAAAACAATTTTTTTCCACCCCGACCGGGATTCGAACTCACACTTTTATGGTCCTCACAGCACGCGCTTTTAGCGCGCGCCCCATTCCCCCGCGCCGCCGCCGCCGCCGCCGCCGCCGATTCCCCGCCCGCGCGCACAAGCCCGCCGCCGCCGTCGCCCGTCGCTGCTGCTGCCATGTGACCCTCGTTTCTGATGGACTGGTTTCAAAACTGGAAGGGTGGGTCTTTTCCCCTACCAAATGCCTAGATCAAACTGGAAGGGTGGGTCTTTTTTCCCTACCAAATTCAAATACTACTCCTCAAGTCCATTTGACCTATCATGTTGAGCCCGCGATCCCTTTTTTCCGTACGGGTCAGCGGTTTTCCACCCCAAATCACGTGACCTTCACCTTTCCAGTCACTTCCGGTTGTTGATGACGTCACTTCCGGTCCTTATAACCCCAGGGCCCTCTCGCGATCTTAGATTTTCGACGCCATCTTGGATCGACGCCATTTTGGAGGAGGAAACAACTCCCGATTTAAGGCTAATTCTACGCATACTATACTACTCCATTCACAATATTTCAATTTTACGTGTACAAGAAATTTATGAATTGACAAATCGCTCTTAGCTGATACCTCTGTTAACCCATTCACCTTTGTGGGCGTTTCCTGACAATACTTAAGTGGCATTCTCGCTAAGAGCGGTCCAATCGATTTCTCTACCAAAAATAGTTTTCCTTTATTTTTTGTTTGTGAAAAGGGTTTGGTACACATGTATCAAAACCAGTTTATTTATTTTCTAATTCTTTACTTTCGCTTTGCTACAAGCCAACAACCAATTTTGCCCGCAACGGGGTTTTGGCGGTGATCAAAAGGCTGAAATTTATGGATTTTGAGATGCGCGCTACGGCCAACTAAATGCAGCTTACGAAATTTTGCTTTGACCTAGTATCTAAGATACACCGACCAAGTTCACAGACAAAATGTGGAAAAAGTTGATAAAGTTTTGAGCACGTCAGGTGAAATTAAAGACAACCTACTCTGAAGCCTATAATGAGATCCCAAAAATGGACCAAATACAACAAACAATTTCGTATCGTTTGCGGCCTAAATTGGGTTAAAAAACAACATCACAGCAAAGTTCTTACCTTATTTAATCAATTTGTAAGCTCCAACGTGCGGGTATCTCCCTGGATCCCAAGCGAAAACAGGTTAGAACTCCGCCATTGACAGCGTGTTAACGTTAACATCGCTCGTGTCAAAGGTCACTTACATCACCCTAGAACTTGGCAAAAATACTTTATTCGGGGATCCTAACCCGTTGCTGTCGACCAAAATAAATGTCTATAGCTTCCTTTAATGCTCGTACATCCAATTTTGATCCAGAACAGGATGGAAGTTGCGTTAAGTTGATAAATATTCATGGCGGGTGACGCTCAACTGGCTCAACAAAGTAAACAACGTCGGGTATCTTAGTTGATCCAGATTTCTGCTCCGGTAAGGAATACAAAACATTTTCAAGATCCCTAGAAGAAGAAAAGAAGTTATGTAGTTGAACTCTAACAATGAATTTAGGCGGTTCAACACCTCCTGCAACTTGGACGCGGTCGAGGCAGAAAAATATAATTTGAAAAGTTGCAACGAAAATCGTACTAGTTGTCCAGACTCACCTGGGAACTGGCCCGCCAGAAGGTGAAATGAGATTATTTTCGCCTAAGTCGTCTGAGTTTCCGTTTTAGCCTTGGGTCTAGTCGTTCGGTAATGGACTGTAGGAATCTTCTTTTCAGTATAAAGAGAAATCGTGAAGTTCGCTGTAGTTGGAATTACTCATCTCGGAAGACTTGGGACGACCCCGACGTTTGCTTACGTCACAATTTGTCACACAATCTTATCGATGTCGCGCGACTAACTTAGTAGCAAGCAAAAAGAGAAATTAAAAAAAATCCTTTGCGATTTAGGCCCTGTGCACTTAATGATAATTTATGGAAAGTGGTGAACAGGTTTCATCTAGCAAGTGAGAGAAAAAAAGTGCGAGCGTGACGGGGTGCATTGGCGTTCACTGAAAACATATAGAGGATATTGCACGGCGGCGCGAAGATAGGAATTTTATTTTCGAGTGGTAAAATATTGTCTTTTACCACGAGAAAATAAAATTCATATATTCAAGCCACCATGTAATATTCTTTCTATTATATAGAGAAGAGTATCTTTGCACAAGAGTAAGAGAATAAGAGAGTGTAAGAGCGGAAAATGACGTCATCGATATCCTCACCAGTGAGGATATGGAAAATACGCCACTCGAGTCCCAGATGTAGTTTCGTGTGAACTTTACGAGTGGACTACTTTCCACTAAAACACTCTTGTTTATATCATAAAGAGGAATACGTCACAACGCACGGTACAGTCGTAAGTTGGAAATATGAATAGGAAATGTCAAATATGGCCTTTCTCATGTCCCCTGACACCTGTACTGAATCAGGAGCCCATAATCCTGACTCCTGACTCCTGACTGAATCAGCTATTCGTAGTATTTCCTCGCCAATATCAAATTGCGTTGTAGGGTACTCTTTTGCCCTCTCCGAAATCCTCGATCCTTTCCTTTTGGTCTCTGAAGTGCCAGCCCATGTCGCACAATTCGATTGTTACTTCACAAACACTTTCCAATTGGGGGGGGGGAGGGCACTTCCTATAGTGGAGTATACGGGGAGGCTCCGCCCGAAAAGGGTGACTTTTTGAGCCTGCAGCGTAGTGAAAGATTGGAAAAATCGTTATCTTAGTATATTAAGTATATCAAAGGTCAGCAAAGTGCGCTGCTAAGTAAAAGAGAAAGCAGCTATTAAGTATATAAAAAGGTGCCAAATTCTGGCAAAAATGACGCGGAACACACGAAAATTGAGGGCCTTTAGTAACCGACTCAGGGCGACTGAAAGCCCAGATACAAACGTTGCGACAATAAGATATTCTACTTTTTTGGCTTATTCTTGGGATATAAACATGTGTATAAGAAAGGGCTACATTCTTACTCTAGGTTATGAAAAGGGTGCAATTTGAGTAAAAAACTGGTATATTAAAGGGTATGGGTTTGAGCCTAGGGGCGGAGCCTCCCCCTGCTGATAGCTTGGATTCTAGTGCCAGTGATGAAAACGTGGATGCCCAGTCACGTCTTTCATACAAATCTTCTGACGATTGCTGCCTTGTCGTGCTGCCCAAAGTGGATGTGGTCTTGAGGTCCCTCTGATGTGGAGAACTCACAAAAGCATCCTGGCTCCTAGCAGTCAAACAGAGCGTCTCGATTGGAACCTTCAGGATCTTTCTGACTCGGTTTTATTGCCCTGGCCAATGTGGTGAAGAACTAATGGTCATCAGCTTTCTGTGACAGTTAGAAAACCCAGTCTGGTCAAGCGAGTCATGGAGTGATAAACATATCAAGAAAGCGTCTATCTTTTCATATATTGTCATTATTTTCTGGATTGAATAAACGTGCAGCCACACCTATACAATTGTTGGCTCGCAGTCGTTGATTTTTGTTATATGCTCTCTTTCAACACCCCCACCTCGTCCAATATTTGAAGTTGCACTGAGGATATCTTAGTTTGGTAGTGCTTCCCAGTCCAGTGATTCCTCGGCGTTGGAATGAATATTTATTTAATGATTGATTTATTTTACGTAACTAGTCGTAAGTATAGAAATATTTTCTCTCTCAACTGCTCAGTTTGAGAACAACTCACGTTTCCTACTATATTTGATATTTCCTATTCATTATTCCGACTTTTTACCGTGCCGGCTGTGACGTATTTCTCTATATGATATAAACAAGAGTGTTTTAGTGGAAAGTAGTCCACTCGTAAAGTTCACACGAAACTACATCTGGGACTCGAGTGGCGTATTTTCCATTTCCTCACTAGTGAGGATATCGATGACGTCATTTTCCGCTCTTACACTATCTTATTCTCTTACTCTTGTGCAAAGATACTCTTCTCTATATAATAGAAAGAATATTACATGGTGGCTTGAATATATGAATTTTATTTTCTCGTGGTAAAAGACAATATTTTACCACTCGAAAATAAAATTCCTATCTTCGCGCCGCCGTGTAATATCCTCTAGATGTTTTCAGTGAAGGCCAATGCACCCCGTCACGCTCGCACTTTTTTTCTCTCACTTGCTAGATGAAACCTGTTCACCACTTTCCGTAAATTATCATTAAGTGCCCAGGGCCTAAATCGCAAAGGATTTTTTTTTAATTTCTCTTTTCGCTTGCTACTAAGTTAGTCGCGCGACATCGATAAGATTGTGTGACAAATTGTGACGTAAGCAAACGTCGGGGTCGTCCCAAGTCTTCTGAGATGAGTACTTCCAACTACTGCGAACTTCACAATTTCTCTTTATACTGAAAAGAAGATTCCTACAGTCCATTACCGAACGACTAGACCCAAGGCTAAAACGGAAACTCAGACGACTTAGGCGAAAATAATCTCATTTCACCTTCTGGCGGGCCAGTTCCCAGGTGAGTCTGGACAACTAGCACGATTTTCGTTGCAACTTTTCAAATTAAGCTTATATTTTTCTGCCTCGACCGCGTCCAAGTTGCAGGAGGTGTTGAACAGCCTAAATTCATTGTTAGAGTTCAACTACATAACTTCTTTTCTTCTTCTAGGGATCTTGAAAATGTTTTGTATTCCTTACCGGAGTAGAAATCTGGATCAACTACAATACCCGACGTTGTTTACTTTGTTGAGCGTCACCCGCCATGAATATTTATCAACTTAACGCAACTTTCATCCTGTTCTGGATCAAAATTGGATGTACGAGCATTAAAGGAAGCTATAGACATTTATTTTGGTCGACAGCAACGGGTTAGGATCCCCGAATAAAGTATTTTTGCCAAGTTCTAGGGTGATGTAAGTGACCTTTGACACGAGCGATATTAACGTTAACACGCTGTCAATGGCGGAGTTCTAACCTGTTTTCGCTTGGGATCCAGGGAGATACCCGCACGTTGGAGCTTACAAATTGATTAAATAAGGTAAGAACTTTGCTGTGATGTTGTTTTTTAACCCAATTTAGGCCGCAAACGATACGAAATTGTTTGTTGTATTTGGTCCATTTTTGGGATCTCATTATAGGCTTCAGAGTAGGTTGTCTTTAACTTCACCTGACGTGCTCAAAACTTTATCAATTTTTTCCACATTTTGTCTGTGAACTTGGTCGGTGTATCTTAGATACTAGGTCAAAGCAAAATTTCGTAAGCTGCATTTAGTTGGCCGTAGCGCGCATCTCAAAATCCATAAATTTCAGCCTTTTGATCACCGCCAAAACCCCGTTGCGGGCAAAATTGGTTTTTGGCTTGTAGCAAAGCGAAAGTAAAGAATTGGAAAATAAATAAAGTGGTTTTGATACATGTGTACCAAACCCTTTTCACAAACAAAAAATAAAGGAAAACTATTTTTGGTAGCGAAATCGATTGGACCGCTTTTAGGGAGAATGCCACTTAACACTGCAATTAGACACCTCAATCTAGGATGGATGGTACAAGACCACTAAGCATGATAGCCTGCGACCAGGCTCTCGTTTGGTGACATGCGAGCTGAATACCCATGTGTCCTTCTGGGTGGTACTATTTTTTTAGGTAATACCAGCCAATGGGACAAGACTACTAAGCATGAGAATATCTACAACATGCAAGCTGAATAGTCATGTGTCCTTCTAGGTGGTACTATTTTCTTAGGTAATACCATTCAAAGGGACAAGACCACAAAGTCTAAAGATATTAATGAAACGTGAGCTGAATACTCATGAATACAAACAGAGTGTCCCCCAGATGGTACTATCTCTTAGGGTAATACCTGCTAAAGGGACAAGACTACTAAGCATGAGAATATCTACAACATGCAAGCTGAATAGTCATTTGCCTTCTAGGCGGTACTATTTTCTTTAAGGTAATACCATTCAAAGGGACAAGACCACTAAGCCTGAAGATACTAATGACATGTGAGCTGAATAATCATGGATACAAATAGTGTGTTCCTCAGATGGTACTATCTCTTTGGGTAATACCTGCCAAAAGGACAAGACTACGAAGCATGAGAATATCTACAACATGCAAGCTGAATTGCCATGTGTCCATCTAGGCAGTACTCCAGTACTATTTACTTAGGTGATATGGTTCAAAGGGACAAGACCAATATCTTTGATAATATTAACGAAATGTAAGCTGCGAATGCTCGTGAACACACAGTATGTCCTTTCACAGATGGTACAATCTTTTTAGGTAATACCAGTCATAGGGACAAGGACTACTAAGTCTGAAAATATTTATGTTAAGCTATCAGAGTTATAGTAGAAACCTGTAAACAGCATAATCTGAAAGAAACTGTGTAATAGAAATCCAGGTGGAAAGTAAATGAAAGATGAATATACATATACACAGCTTGCACTGCCCCCCCGCCCCCCCCCCCCCCCCAAAGGTGAAGGCCAGAGCGCTAAGTTTAAAAATATTTACGATAAGTCAAGTTTTCCGATTTACCATTATACCTTATCAGCAAGGCCTGCAATGGTTTGAAAAAAATATTCAAAGTATGATGTATAAGAAGCTCATATGTCTGTATGTCCCCCTGGGCGGTATTACTTCTTTAGGTAATACCGACTAGAGGGACAAGACAACCTTGTTACACATAAAACAGAACAGACTTGTGACAAAGGATCCATTATTTCTAAGACAATGTCTAAATCGCAAAAAACACGGTTTTTAAATAAAGATTTCAATTCTTACAAGACCCTCACAAGCTTACCGTTTCAGTTTCTTAATTTGGAGTACTTGAGCTAATTTAGCGTCGGCTAACAGAAGTTTTTTTCGAAGACATTGAACAGTTCGATGCCAATTTCATGTTTAAACAAGCACTGTACATGAATGGGGTGAAGTGTACAGTAAAAACCTTGTTTCTCGGCCTCTTTTAATGCCTGCTTTGAATGCTCAGTCCGCCATATTGGATATTTGTCGAGAATTTTCCGAAAGCCGGCCGAATCGGAAAGTCGTTCCTAGTACTCCTCGGCTGTCCTTCTGGACGGTATTATTTAGGCACAACCGTGTTGGCGAGGTGTTGGCGGCAAATTCGGAGACAAGATGGAAGATGTTAGCCAGGTTGTGAAATTGTAAGTTGGACGTTTTTAAGGCAATTTTATCACAGTGCAATTCAATAACATCTAATCAGCATTTTTTGTTCATAATCAGGCTGGAAGAACTAGTAGCGAAGACACACTCACTTTGTTTGCTGAGAAGAAAGGAAACCGAATGTTGTGTTCAGCATTGTCGAGACCTTCTCAAACCATGGTAAGCATTATCTTTGAGGATTTTATTCGTTTCGTTCGTGTAAATGTCTCTCAAGATTCTTTTTTACTGAGTTAACAATTTTTCTTTCACGACCATTCAACCACCGTACGTGTGGTTATTGGCCAAGGAAATGTTTGGCCACATTCTATGTTAAACCTACCCCGGTGGGGAGGGGGGGGGGTACTTCCTAGTAATAGGCTAATGGGGATGTGCCGCTGGATGGGGTCGCATTTTCTCGACTGGATTGACTATAATGGGGTTGCATTTTCAATAGAGTTACAAGAATAGCTTTACACATCTTCGGGATTTTGGGGGGTAAGAAAATTCTGGCAAGTAGAGATTCTAGTTTTCAAAAAAATGGGAAGACTCGCGATAAAAAAGTTATTACAGTATTTTGGTGCTGCATAAACAGAAAGTGACTAAGTTGAGATCACCAAGTTTACATTTGCCCTGAAGTGGCTAAGATGGGGTCTATAATAATTCATTGGTCACAGAATGGACTGTATAATGGGATAGTGGCTCTGAGAGGGCAGCGGCACGTTCCCAGTACACGTTACCCGGCACGTTACCCAAGTACCCCCACTGGGACACCTACAAGCAGTAAGCAAACTTGACTCAGAGAAATAGTATACACATACACTCTAGGGGATCCTCGTTATACTGCCGCAGTTCAGATGAGAGAGATGGTGTTTGTTTTAAAAGTGATGAAATGTGTTCTAGCCTGTGTACAGCCGCCCACCCTCCTCAAGAAAAAATCGGAGGAGGGCAGGCGGCTGTACACAGGCTAAATTTGTTCAAGATAAGTTCTTGAACCCAAACCTTTTCAATGTTAATACTATTCAGTTATGGGTACACAACGTTTTAAACAAATGGCTAGGCTGTTTCATCGCTATGGGAGTTCTATGTGCATAATCTGTTTTTTACTACATATAATAGGCCACTAAAAACCAAATTGGATACAAAAAAGGAAGAAAACACTGGTAACTCTGGGAAACTGCAAACGATGCAGAATGAGAATTCCACTGCAGAAGAAACAAGGGTTGATAGCAAAGGTGAGGTACACTAAGTAAAAGGTGTGGAGTGTGCCACTGACAATTACACTTACACTGTAGTTGACAATTTAGAGGTCTACAGTGTTATTGTAGTGCCAATTATACATGTACACCCCTATACAAACAAATATGTAATGTTTGCCTTATTTGATCCTTTGTGCCCCCACAAACAAGAAAACACTGTTTCCCTCAATGTTTCTTGAGTGTGCAAACAAGTGGGAAGTAGTGACTTGTTTCCTTGCTGTACAAAGCACAAAACATTTGTAGTTTCTCAGAAACAAAAATGTTTTGTGGGTGCACAATAATTATTCTAATAGAAAACAATGAGGGAAAAATGTTTCTCTTACAATGTTTCTCATTCTGGGGGGCCTTGAGGATCATTAATTGCATTTCTGCTCAGGTGGTAAATTCTGGGAGGTGGGGGGGGGGGTAGGGAGGGGAGGTACTCTTGTTCTCTTAGATTGTTCAGATTTAGAGAGGCATACCAAAAGCCTGCCCATCATTCTTTAACATTCCTTTCTATGGTTTTCATGCTCATTCCAATCTTCTTCTATCCTTACAAGAGAACAACAAAATTACAGCTCACGAGAATAAAGAATCTCATTTCTCCAGATTATTGTTTTGTGGATCTACATGTACACTGAATTTAAAAGATCACTTTTCATGAAGAAAAGTGATCTTTCAACTGTTTTTCTTTTGTTTGACTCATGAAGTATGCAGTGTTATTGGCCTCATACTATACATGTAGGAATTTGGTGCTATACAAATATTTTTATATTTATTTTTTCATTGTTATTTTCAAATATTGGACTTTCTGGCTTATGATTTTTATCTTATTTCAACCTCCCAAACTCTTTTTAAATTTTTATTGTAGCAAAAGAAGCTGAGAAGCAAGAACTAGAAGCACTTGAAGGTTTGTTAGCCAAGGCACAAAAAGCAAGG
This sequence comes from Siderastrea siderea, assembly GCA_964030785.1. NCBI lineage: Eukaryota > Metazoa > Cnidaria > Anthozoa > Scleractinia > Rhizangiidae > Siderastrea > Siderastrea siderea. The sequence continues at coordinate 29,062,582 of OZ034973.1, forward strand.
GAGATACAAACAAAAGTATGTGTAGAATGCAAACTGATACACACATAGTTCAATTAAAGTTCAACCTATTGAGACTGGTCTTTTATTCTGGAACTGTGCTCCCAGCAGGGGGAGGCAGAGATTTGTACTCTGGATTTCAAGTGATGGGAAATTGTTAAATAAAATGAGGACATAAATTAAAACCCAGAAAATCCTTGGACTCGAAGCAAAACCCCCAAAAAATCCTTGGACCAAAATAAAACCCCCCAAAAATCCCATATTAAATTGTGGAGCCTAACAAGAACCCAGAAGGGATTAAATGACAATAACAAAGACCAATAGTGCTTTTTAAATGGTCTTGTTTGTTTGTTTATTAATAAAAATACTATCACAATAAACTTTCCCAGATCTAGTATTCATTCTTACAAACTACCCGAAATACTTACAAATACATAAACAAATAAATAAATACTTGCAAAAATTTTTTTACCCCCCAAAATCCCCAAATTGTGAATTTCAAACCCACAAAAATCCTTTGCACCTTCCCGTCACTTGAAATCTGGAGTACCCCCCTCCCCCCCTGGGACTGGGCTATGAAGCTATGGCAGTGGGAGCTGGAACCCCACCCCCCACCCCCCTCCCCCTCGCCCCTGGGACTGGGCTATGAAGCAATGCAATGGGAGCTGGAACCCCCATCCCTTTCCTATTGGTCAAAAATATAAGGCCTGAGGGCTGAAAGTTTCAAATGCAGAAAATTATTGTTCCACTTCTCCCAACCCTTACTGTTTTGGATCTGCACCGCAGTGAAACCTCGCCAATTGTAATTGTATTGACGGTAAAAAAACACATACAATTAACTCATTCACATTGGAATGTGTACAGCACATCCAGTAGTTTCCTTTGAGCTCCACCAAATGAAATCATTACATCCCATTTTGCCATGAATTGCTCAGGGTATAAAATTCAACACATGTGCAATCAGGCAATCAGTAGCTAGGACTTCCTGTTTGTGCTTCTAAACATGGCAGCTACTTATTTGATGATGATCACATACTTTTTAGATTACTTGCATTTCTTGTAGACTTTATTTGTTTTGTAGATTGACAAAGCTGCAGCCAAAGCTAACCAGAAGAAGAAAACATCCAAAAAGCCTCTTCCAGTAACTGCTCGTAAGTTTTCACTGCAAATAGAAGAAATATATTTATCTGTCCTCCTAATCTTCTGAGCTTCCTTGGTGTTGCATGTTTAGAGTCCTTCAACCTGCTACTTGAACCCTACTCTCTGCCCATTTAAGAATGCATTAATTCTTCATTGAACCTCCCATGACTCAAACCTTCAGTCATGAAATGTTGTTGTAAGTTTTGGGCTGGTGGACGAAATCTACCACTTAAGAAAGCTGCTAAATAGTTTTTTTTTCTGTGGTGCTGTTTATTACATAATGCCGTGGTGGATCTAGCTTTTGAGTCTGTGGATGAAATCCAAAAGTGTGACCATTCAAATGAAAGCTATTGAGCAGTACATTCCTTTGGCACTATTTATAGCAATATGCTATGCTGCGTAGTTCTAACTTTTGAGTCTGTTGATGAAATCCTAATTTGTAATCACTGAATTGAAAGTGACTGAGCAGTACTTTCCTGTGGTGATGTTTATTATGCTATGGTATGTAGTTCAAACTTTTGAGTCTGTGGATGATATCCTAAAGTGTGATCACTCAATTGGTGGCCATTGAGCAGTACAGCCTGTTGTACATTGCATAATGCTGTTTTAGGTGGTTACAACTTTTCAGTCTGAAGATGAAATCTTTAAGTATGACTATTCAAATGAAACTGCTGAACAGAACATGTTTTTTCATGTGGTACCTACTGTAACTATGCAGTAGAAGGTGGTTGTACCTGTTAAGGCTCTGGACAAAAACTTGAAGCGGCGATTAAAATCTGTTGAGCACTAATTTCCCGTGGTGCTGTTATAGAAGGTAGTTGTAACTCTCAGGTCTGTGGACGAATTAGGACAATTCAAGTGGAAGCTACATGTATTGAGCTGTGTTTACAGGTTCCGCTGTTTGTTAACAATTTGAGTTAAGGGTTGATGCCATGCTTTAATCACTCTGTTTCAGAGCCTCCTGTTAAACCGTCCACTCAACAAACAGCAAGGCAGTCCCATTCCAAAACTTCCAGACCTGCACCCAAACAACTTACAGCTGCCAGGAAACCTGCAGCACAGAAGCCTGTTGTAAAGAGTACTTACAGTGCATCATATGGCAGACCCTCCTCAGCAAAGTCCCTTACGCGGCCTACAAGTTCCAGGGGCTCTGCTAAGGTGTACTTAGACAGTGTCTTCATGAACAAAAATGATAGAGGAGGACAGCAAAGGAACTTGTCCAAGGAGCAAGGTAATAAAATATGCAGGTGTCATTGCTGTCCTTGGGGATAATTTATAACAGGTTAAACTTTTACTAGTTATCCAATGAAAAGTGATATTTTTAATGAAAGAATTGAATTATATTATTGCCAATTATCCATTGAAACGTTCTGCATGAAATGCACAGATGCTATCTTAGGGGAATCGTTTTTTTTCCATCGAATCATTCAACGAAATCTTAAATTGGCACAAGTGATTGCTTGGAGCTGATTAAACTTGTTAGCAGTTACTAAGACTTAGTGAAAGTAAGGGTAATAAGGTAATAAAAAGAATTTTTGCACAGTTTATCTAAGTTTAAATTTCACGTCGTCTTATGTTATTCTAACGCGGACTGTGGTTAAGAAGTTTAAATCAAAACCAAAATAATCACGTACTTCTAATCACAATAATTATTGCTTATCATCGTCATCATCATCATCATCATCATCATTATCATCATCTCATCTCTTCATGCCAGGAGGTGCATAAGGTGGTCACATTTTTTAACCCAGCCCTTCGTTTCCCCTATGTTAGTTTGTTGCCTAGGGGCTACTATGGGACCTATCAGCCTATGTGCTGCCAGCTGGCTTTGGCCCACAAGTGTCATCACTGTCCCAGCATTGAAACCCCTCAGTTTGGGCTGTACAATTAAAAATGCTTCAGGTTTCTGTAACAATGTGCTTCTTTATGGGGCAGGGTTGTTAAAACTGCACCCAACCCCCAACCTGGAGTGCCAGGGAATCACTCTTCGTCTGGTCTCTACCCTTCGACTTGTTCGGAATGCGTGTTCCTACCAGGAGTTCAGTACTGCAGCCGACATAACTCTAAGGGTCATAAAGACACACAAACTATCCCACCGCGGTAAGGGGTTCAGCGTGTTTGCGGCTCTATTTAATGAGACCAATTTGCCCAAATTTTTGCAGTTCGCCATTGTTTTTTTTTTTTTAACAAAGACTGAACCAGTTATGGACCATGTGCCCCTGAGTTTCATAAGTGTAACCTTACGCTGCTGGAAAAATATTAGGCGCAGAAAACTTTTTTCCTCGGCCTTTGCTGGAACAGGGCTGAAATCATCAAATCATGTATATGTACAACAGTTGAATACCAATATGCAGCGTAACATTGAAATATTCATTTCAGGACGTGCCTCCTCAACAAGACCTGGAACAGAACGATCTGTAAGTGTATCACAAAAGACAACAACATCAAGTTATGAAGAAAAGGAATCAAAAACACATTCTGAAGAATCGCATCATAATTTGCATGTATCATCAGAGAAAGACTCCTTTGCTTCAGCTAAACCTGACACCATTGCCTGTGTTCATCAGTCTGCTAGATCATCTGGAGAATTCCAAGCAAGTAAGTTACAGTTTGATAATATAAAGCCGTTAGCATTGGATGAAGTCGACAATAAGTCTGAAAGCGTTACAGGGGAACCAAGTAAACCCTCCGTGCTGGGTAACCTGTACTGCCAATCTCAGTCAGAAGCAAGAGATCTGCAAGATCACAAACAGGAATCTTTTGATCCATTCGCTGATGGTGCTGAACTTACTTTACCCAGTAAATATCGCAAATTAAAGGGATCAAGCGTAAAGCTGTTTTCTGAGCTAAGAAAAATTGCTGATAAAAGCGAGAAGCCTTCATCTTGGTAAGAACTGCAAGACAAGGCTAAGGGCCTCCTTGATGAATACGAAAAGTTGTCAAGACTCACTCGTGATGTAGTCAATGGAAGTCATAACTTGAGCGAGGATTCTCCTTGGCAAGAAGTTTACAAATGCTACAGACACTGGCAAATTGTGCTCAGCAAATTCAACGAACTGTAAAGAAGGACACAGCAGCTGTTGGAAGGTGAGAAATTGCAATGTTTGTGCGCATTTAGAATTATTTTTGCAAGCTGCAATAGCTTATCTCAGCAAATGCATCATTGAAAAGCATGCGTGCAGTTCACTTCATTTTAAAAATGCTCGAAAATTGTCCATTTTTGGTTGAATTTTGTGGTATCGTAAAATGCCAGTTATAAGCCTCAGGCTTTTAAAACTATAAGTGAATTGATTTCCGTGAAGTGATGGCAAAGCCTTGTAAAAGAGTGTTTTCACCAGTGACGCAACAACTACTGGAAGGTAAGGAATCTACTTTGTGTGTTTTAAGTTTTTCAGTTTCATAAGCTTTTGTACGTTTTGAAAAGTTCTCGTATGGGGGAATTAGGTGGTGTCCCAAGCAAGATCTTGAGAAGTTTTAGCCTTTAAAGTGTTGACTCCACGAAATTAACAATAGTAAATTATCCTGAAAATAATAATCATGAAGCTTTATAAATATTAATCCTGAGACTATAGTGATCTACCAAAAGAACCACCTTAACCTGAGCCTTCACACCTCAAACAACACTTTGTCATTACTTTGTATTTGGCAACAAGGTGCCATCACCGTCACAACATGCAGGATCACATAGGATCACATATGTTTCAGCAAAAGAACACTAATGTGGTTCTTTTGCTTTCTATGTTTTCCCTGTGCTTGATCAAGCTTGATAACACCTGCTTGATAACACCTGATCAAGTCCTATTGTGTGAATGCCATCGTAAAAGACATGTTATTAACGTTCATCATTGAGAATTTAAAAAGTACAGTCGTACAAAAGACATGAAATATCTATTCCGTAGTGGAACGCAAAGGTCACCTTGTAGTAATTTTTGGCATAAAATTCGCTCAAAACCGCGTTTTTTGTGTAATTGTAACTCCGAGTACATATGTTTTGCTGGCATTTTGCTGACAATTCGCAGTCGTTCGTCATTTACATGTACATGAACGTGTTACTCCGTATACTGTGCAGTGCTTGTTAACAATCTGCATCCGCTTTCGTATCTTTACCGGCTACAACGACCACAGGCAGCCCAGACGCGTTGTATGTGGAGTTCATTTAAAAATAGAAAAGGGTGACAATATATGTAATAGCACGAAACAAATCTTTACTTCACGAAATAAATCTTGTTTACTTCTTTAGTGGAAGCTACCTCCGATTGAAAAAAGCCACAAAATGAATTTCCACTAAAGAAATTCTTTAGTGGAAGCTACCTCCGATTGAAAAAAGCCACAAAATGTCATTTAAACCAGCGAGGACGAACAGGGGAGCATTGAGCTGAAGGTAGACAGGCTTTATTTCAAGATATCTCGACTTTTTTATCACCGGTTAGTCGGTGATAAATCTCTGCAAACCTTAGGCTTAACGGCTTATATAAGCAGCAACGCTAACAAGCGATTGCGTAAGAGAGCGGTGCAAGATTAACCGGAAATTAATTAGCAGGACACAATAAGCAGAAGTAAACAAGATTTATTTCGTGAAGTAAAGATTTGTTACGTGCTATTACATATATTTTTACCCTTTTCTATTTTTAAATGAACTCCACATACAACGCGTCTGGGCTGCCTGTGGTTTAGTGAAAAGGAGAATTCGTGGACTAACACTAATCTAAAACAATTTCAACTGAGCTTATGTTTTTGTTATTGTGGTCTTGTAAACTGTCGACCAGTCATTTGCGATTTCTCACCCTGAACTGAGTTCAATTCTTGTTCACCATCTTCATCCAATCACCTCTCTGTGCAGCATCCAATGACTCTCAGTTCGTGTTCGTGTTAAGTGCAACGGAAATGTCGTTGAATATCGAATGGCGAATATCTGAGTTTTCATTACTTTGTTTCTCTCGGTCTGATAAATTGTCTATCGTCATTTTGACACTGTAGTTCTTTTCAACGATCTATTTTTCGCCTTTCTACTGGCTCCAACGATTTGCTTTATTTTCTTGCGAAAAGCATATTTATAGTAATTTATAACAAAACAAACTAATAGTACTCTAATATTATACTAATGAACTTAAGTTACATCACTTTCACTTGATAATAACAATGTATCACGTATATTCATACACAAGGAAATAAACTTCATTACTAGCTTATTCACATGATAGTCTAGTCGTTGTTGAAGAGGGCACCCATCCATAGCCAGCAAAGAGCCTCAGGGGAGTCTAATTACGTTTTGAAGTTGACAGTTTTTGACCACCTACGCGCCTCAGGGGAGAAATACACTCGTTTGAAAAAACGTTGTCGGGTGAAAAGTATAAACGATGGACAATGCGACGCAATGGAACTCTGGGAAGATGTCACAGGAAAGTTTGTTCCAAGATAATCTAAAGAGTAAATTAAGGCATGCTGTGTTATTATAATGTGCACGTGTCTAAGAACAGGCAAGCCAAAGCACCATTGGGTCGCATCGTCAGTGACTTATGCTTGTTGTCCTCTCTTTTTGATTGAATTCGTGCTTCACGTGTACTGCGTCAACGTTTTTTATTGGAAGATTCAGTTTCTTCCACTTGACCTTCTCCGGTAGGGCTTTAAATACAAACAACAGCAGCGCTAAACTAAAGTCGACTAAACTAAACTACAGTCGAGCTGGTCATTGTTTCAAGCTCTTGCTGTGGCCTATCTTACAAGATCCCTTTTCGTACGCTCGACACTGGCAGATATGTTTCTACTTAAATTTTTGTGGGCAGCTTTGTTTGGTGCTCTTGGCGGGGTGATGGCAGTACTGTGTTTAAATGCTGTGTGGAGTGCTGAACAAGAAGAGGCGAGAGAAACGGATATTCGCTATAAAGAATTCCAGAATCGTCCACAAGAACATGATGAGCGATTTTGCTAGAAAAAAAAAGTGAGTGCATTTTTACGTATTGAGTCTAAGAGTTGAGTGATAAAAATTAGTTAAAACTTTAATTACTGTAGAACACAGGCATCTAATATTTATTTTACGTATTCTTCATCATTCTCATAACACCTCCAGGTGGTGTACAAGGCTACGTATTTTACTGATTGATGCCATGATTTTCTGTTTAAACCCGGCTTCTCTGTACCCCTTGTTCTGTATCTTTTCTCTTTTTTCTCCGTATAATTTTGTTTTCAGATTTGTGGACGATTTTTCACGACGGCTGAAGACGTCTAATTCCTTGCCATCAAAAACAAGTACATGTAGCCTGCACCTGTGATTTTTAGACGAACAGTTATCTAATTATGTGCTCATTTTATGTTATGTAAAAAGAGACACCGTCGCAAAAGAGGCAATAACAAAGTAGTTTAGCCTTTTGAAACGTAACTTCAGTTTTTTTTAAATGTAACTCTGTTCTGCCTGCTTTATTATTGTGCCATTTTTTGGTTTTAACGACGAATGAAACCTATATGCTATTTTATTCGTCAAACAGTGGACGTTGTTTATTCTGGATTGTTATTTATGACGTCGTGTTTCGTTCTCAATTTTAATTGAGGTGGAATAGTTCTTGCTTAGCATACCAATTGTTTAACAAATCAAACCGCAAAAATGTGAAATAACAATAAAAATTCGAATCGATGATGCGATGGATCTTTTTGGTTAGATAGAGATGTCACCAACATTTCAGATCTTCACAAAACAAATATTATTTTTCGAGGCAGTCCGTTGATTAAGGCTCATCAACTCTTTTGTCGAAAAATCCAAGTTTGTTTAGAAAGCGAAAGCTGTGAAACTGTCAAATTGGAAACTTGAGGAGCCCTTTCTGCTTTAAGACTAAACTAGCGATCAAGTTCCATCAAGATCTCGTCCGTGGGACGGGGTAGTTATTATGTTCATGTTTGGTAGCATTTTGTAAATTGTACAATTTTGTAAATAGTCAACTTTGTGAATAGTCAATTTCCTCTAGTCATCTAGTCAAATTAGCGGCTGTTCATGCTTCGACAATTTTTCAACTAAATCAGTAAAAACAACTAAATTGTTCAAAATTTTACAAAATTTGTAATTTGTATTTCACGGAAATACTGTTTTCACTCTATGTTAAAAAAAAAAATTACAAAAGATCTACCAATACTAATATTGTAAACGTGGGGTCATTTTACGGTTTGCCGGTTCCCGTCATTTCCCTAGAAATTTTTCATCTATTCATATAACTTCAGTTATGTCATGACATGTTCGGTAACTCTTTGATGCGCCTGTGTCTGTCTAGTCCGTGAGAGACAGAAAGAGTAAAGTGGAGGGGAAGTCGATCCTTTTCGTTTCCGCGGCTTGGCCCGGGTGCAATTCTCAACGGCATCTTACTTCTCAGGAACACTGTCAATTACGCAAGCAGCCAGTGAAGAAAACATTGAATTCATTCCCTAAAGTATCTGCTCTACTTTCTCCCGCATTTCTCAAAGAGGGAATGAAAATGTCCCCCTTGAACTTGATTTTTGTTTGTTTTTTTTTGGGGGGGGGGGGGTGGAGGTTGAAAATTCAATATCCAGCTCAAGCACGAATATGAAGCATTTTATTACTGAAGACAGTTTTGAGCTAATTTAGTTTGTTGTGTCCTGTGATCTGTTGTTTGAAACATTGAAGAGTATCAGCAGTTTCCATAGCCTGATTGCCAGGTGGCAACGGCACGGGACCTTTATTGGGCTTCAGTTTCAATAGATAATTGTTATAAGAATCATAGCTGATCTATACTGAAGCTCCTCTAGAAAGTCAAGGCTTATGGTAGCCTCTGCAACGAAATAGGAGACGTCTGTACGCAGGGTAGGCTTATGCTCATAGCAAGAGACGTGTTCATAACCACCGCAAACTGTGGAGATTGTAAATTTAACAGTCTCTGAACTTACACCGTTATTTTTTTAACGTCGTGTCGCCCTGTCGTTTTTCGTCTTACATGCACCACAACTTTTAACGGACACAGTAAAAGCGAAGCAGATTAAAGCTACGTCAAAATGATGATAATGAACCAAAAGGAATACCTGCCTAGTGTTCCGAGTTCCCCGCCACAGCAATAAAACGAGATTAGTATGGCCGCGGCCCTATTCCACGCGCTTTATTTCACTCATTCAATACTATGTCACAGAATCTTAATCAGGGGAATCCCCTACATCTCGGATATGACAACAATAGATTTTTGATGACACATGTCAATCATCCAAACGAGAGCCAACTTATTTGCATTGTGAATATTTTTAACATTTTTAAGCATATAGATAATGCGGAACTTTGTTCCCGTACGTAGAGAATGTTTTTTTGTCACATCTCAGAACCCGAGCAAAAACTGATCTAATATGGCGGTTTGGGTATCTGCAAAGTTACATTTTACAAAGTGTCGCCGGACCTTTTTTAATAAATTGTGGCGTTTATATCTGAGATCTGTACAGTTCTTGCCAGGTTTCATTGTTGTATCGAATATTATTTTTGAAGGCAGAATGTGTATTCTGGAATTTTCACTTTCACTTCGACGACACCCACTACGACGGATAACCAGGTGATAACAGATAATCACAGAAAATTTTGATTCCATGTTCTCGTTCTTACAATTAAAGCTAAAAGTTGGAAATCGTTGCCCCAGTCCCATTTGAGATTGTTGTCTTGTCAATGGCAATATAAGCTCTCTCCGCGACTGCGTCTTCTTCGGAGATACCCATAGAGGAGCTTATGTTTACCCGACAGAAGTTCGTGTGGCCTGTTGTTCCAGGCGTTCACGAAGAAAAAATATTCCTACCGACAAAAAGAGAGAGGACTGCCTACACACACGCCAAGTGCAGGCCATATAAAAGTTCGTGTCGCCACTTCTCGTCTTTCCCTTCGTGTTTTCAGTGTAGATCTCTTACAGCGAGCCGTTATTTTCAGACTATCTTTCCCTGCCTTGCTATAAACTTCGTGAACATGACTTTCGTCGTGAAGAGGAAGTAGATGGTTTGATCTTGAAGGGCTATATTTACAATAATATACAATAATATAGCTCTGTTACAGTTGACCGCTATAGTGTAGAGATCTATAATTCCAAGAATTGTTTGCTTTTGTATAGACTCCCTCATCACCCGCGTTGGCAAAACATTTATGTGTAAGTTAAATTGCATTGAGTGATGGAAGCAAATAAGGTTGAGAGTTGAATTGAGCAAGCAGGGCGAGCAGTGCTCTTCGGTTGCCACCTTGTAATCCCACCCGCTGTACTATCGATAACTTGTTGTTATATGTGTTTGGATATTGTTTGGTTTGATTGGCGGTAATCAGTTAATGAGGAAACGAGCTTATTAGTCATTAATTGTAGTGGCACAGCCTGGTGTTTGTCACCTCACTCGAACATTAATGGTCAAGTGTTGCTCACGTTCGAGAAACAATCAGATTGCTTGAAAAACATTCTCATTAGCATAACAAAGGAAACTGCACTGCATGATGTAGATAAACACCCCCAAAACCCGATACTGCGTGCGACACATCAACGTGCTGCGTGCGGAAGACGTTTGGGCTTTATCTAGCGGTCTTTAAAAAATGCTTCTCGCAGACCAATTTTGGCAGACTGTAGCTTTGGGTGCCCTGATCGGCTGGATAATCGCATTGCTTTGTGTAAAGGTGTGGGAGAATAAAGTAACAACGAAGAGAGAGATGAGAAGAAAGAAACTGCCACAGGAGCACGACGAGAGATTGTGTTGGGAGGTGAGTCGGATTTTTTCAACATGAAGTGTGGGAGGTTGGACATGTCAAGCAATAATTGCTACTCTTAGCTTAAGCGATTCTTATAAATCTGCAAGAAAGAAGAGAGGGTGTTATTATCAGTATAGGAAGAAGAAACGTAAGTCTCTCGTTCCCCGTCAAATTAGGAGAAGAAAGAGACTTTTCGCAGTCTACCGTGGCGTAGCCTCAAAATGGTGGCATCGCTTACGTATGCGTGACCAACTACTAGTATACTACTTCACATGGCTGCGGGCACAAACTAGTTTCATTTTTACTCAGAGGTTTTAATTTGTACCTTGATGTTCTACGCGTGAACTTGTGGATGGGAATGGAAGGGTGGTGCACGAGGAAACCGCTAGTATTTTGAAGTCCTTCTCTCCTCGGAGTATTTTTTTTTCTTAACTATCTATTCTTCACTCCCAACGATCTGAACTTCAAGAACAGTTTAATTCTTTACCTTTTCTCTCCTTTTTTGTGTACTTTTTTCTTGTTTAAGTAAGGCCTTTATATCTGACTCAAATGTTTCTGCCTTTAGATTCAAGAAATATCTGAAGGTTGAAGACGTATTCCTCTAACCATTCAAGTGTAGCAGAATTTACCACAGGCTGTTATCCAGAAACCGAGATTTTTTTTTAAATATTGTTCTAACTAATTTATACGTTGGCGCTTTTATAAAGTAAAAAAATTGTGCTTCTTACTTCTGTAAAAACAGGATGCTCACCGCAAATATGAGATTGTATTGTGCGATACGCAAAGCTGTGCTATCCAATTGTGCATGTTCCGCCGAACAAAAATGTTATTTTATGCAATGTTATATTACGGACAAATTGCAAGATTACAAGCGAGTAACTCTGCTGTTTTACAATGTGGATGTAATAAATGGTAGTAGTCTAAGGTTGTTTGAAGCGTCAAGTTGTGAAAGAGGACATTTATAAGATCCACAGTCAAAGCTCCGAATAGTCCTGTTTCGAGTTTACCGAGAGTGCGGAATAAACTGAATACTTAAGACGCATTTTTACAGAGTTAGTCTCAATCTGAAGTTAAAAAAAGGGAACAAAAACCAGGAGGAGATTGCTGAATAAAATACTTAGAGTCGTGAGGGGTTCATGTTCTCATTGGTAGTTGTGAATATTTTACTCCAGATTGATACCTACCCTGTACAAAAGCGTCTGTTGTCTTTTTATCCAGCGGTCTGGTCTTGGTGAATTCGAAACTGGACTACCTATTCCTCGCCGACGTAGCTCACTCGTTTTCTTATAAGAAAAGGAAACGAAGTATATGCAGTAAAGCAAACATTTTCTCAAAGTCCGTTTTTGGAATCACTTTTGCTTAAGAATTGGACTTGTGCCAAGTCTAAAACAAATCCATTGTTAGGGCAAATAATCATTACGAAGAAGAAATTCAGTCATTGAAGTAGCGCACTGTAGTGTTTATGTTCAAGTTATTCATTTGCGCTCTTCTGTGTTGTCAAGTGAGAGCAAGTCTTCCGTCTTAACCATGAAATAAAATTTTTGGGACCGCTTTCATCCGACCGCCTTTCAGTAATCGTACACACCACTGCTTGTTGTTTGTCATGTTGCCAAGGAGTTCACATTTAGCGGGTCATGCACATTTTTAAAGTGATAGTGATCATTCAAAGGATTATTTCTGAGGCCATGGACATGTTTTCGAAGGTCAATATAGGGTTAACCGGAGCTTAATGTGATTGGTTTCTATTTCTGTTGTTCTGTGACTCCAAATTTGTTGTTGTGCACGCCGCCCTGTGGATATCATTCTGTTCACGCCAAAAATGTTGGAGTAGCTACTTCGATCTTTCCAACATTGTGCCTTGTCAACAAGTACACTTGGTCTTTAACTGGACAGGCATGTTTCCCTCAGAAGAATTCATGACAAATCTTGTATTAGTTAGGGAAGAGAATGGGGAATGAGGAGAAGCGGTTTGAAAACTTTACCTTCGCAGACAATACTGCCAGCTACGCAGGCTATAGTTTTCTGTGAAGTAGACTCCTGTTTTTTGCAATCGTGTTTTCGTTGGAGTTTTTTCCCATTATTGCTCATCTTGATTAGTTTTTTAGGAGTACTACTCCCACTCAATGGTTTTTTGTTCGTTTGCTTTATGTTAGACTACGAAAAGTCTTTCCGCCAAAACAAAAAGATAACGCGAGCGAGCGCGAAATTGGAGGGAAACGTGACGTGCGTGTGCTAGATGCGTGGAAATTGCAGACTACTGTTGAGCTACGCGAAAATCATTTTGTCTACACCTGAAAAATTCGAATCGGATGATGTTTCGTTTCTTGTAATGAAAAAGAAAAACGCTCGATTTTTGACTCTGCTTTTTGTACGATATGATTTAGCGACTCCCGCCGCGGTGAAGTGAGAACTCCAACAATTCACTGGCGACATTTGAGCCCCAGAAGTATAACAAAGCGAAATAAAAATACAAACGTTGCTTGAGCATATTTTTTCTAATTCGTTCTAGCATCGATTCTAGCAACAGTGGATGACCGCTCAAGCCTGAAGTTTTCAGGAGTTTTGCAGTCCCTCGCTAAAGAAGAATACACAGTTAGTTATGACCTACTAGAACTTTTTAACCTATTAGAGAGTAGTAACAAGCAGTTATTGCGGACAGTGGCTTGCCTAATGCCAAATGACACCAAAACTGCCAAATATTATTACATACCATAGTACGCGCTAGCATTTGTCGGTCGATTTTTGTCACGCGACACTAGCAATATATTTAAATCACGTAAAACCTTTTAATAACAAACACAAAACAGATAGTAGTAGCACTGACAATGAAAACATGATCTTTGTAGTATCTGCCTCGTTTGCTGCAACGGTTAGATTTTATAGGTGTACTACATGTAAAACAAGTGTTGCCGAGATATACACTGCCTCCCTGATAATTATTGTAAAAACAGTTTTCAGTCAATATGTCATGAAATGTAACGCTTCAGTTGTCAAGCGAAGTATCATTGAACAAGAAGCTGAACAAATGTAGAGAAGAATATGGTTTCCTAGAAAACTAGGATGGGGAATCAAGGAACGAGGATCAAGGCTAGGGGATCAGTCAGTATGTCATGAATTGTAACTCTTCAGTTTCAAGCGAAGTATCATTGAACAAGAATTACACTGTGTATTGCATGCTGAACAAATGTAGAGAAGAATACAGAATAAGATTTGTTTCACAAAACTTCTAACTTTGCTCTTTTTCAATTTGTGACTCAGTGGGGATAAGGGAAGGAAATACAGCAACGCAGTACCTCATTAGTTGAAACTGCCCCAGTGTATTCATTTAATACTTCTATTTACGACTCTCGGTCAACTGCAATAATAGGAAATTAACCAGTCTAGCAAAAAACATACAGCCTTAGAAATAAGAATCCTCATGAGAAAACATGATACATTCAATCTCTTGAGTTGCTGTTCACGTGCCAGGGTTCTATCTAGGATTTATCGTTTGGGGGAGAAGTCCCGAGTGGCCGAAGGCCACGAGCTTCCTAGGGGACTCCGGGGGCATGCCCCCCCGAAATTGTTTGCAATGAATATGCGCTGAGATGCAATCTGGAGCATTTTGAGACACAATTTTGAGATAATGTTTGTAATACTCCATGTTCCTTGTCATATAGTGTCCTTAGACAGGGAATACTTACTTCGTGTGCACTGACCTCGTCGCTTCTGGATGATTTTTCCGATATAGTTACTTATATACTGTAATGATAACAATATTTTTGGGGAGAAGCTTCTACCCCTCGAATACCCTAGATAGAACCCTGCGTGCCCAAAGTCATGTATGACTCAATATGTAGAATAATGTTAAAATACATGTAGCAAGCAGTCTATGTTACAGTAGTTCAGGCCTCTGCCTACAGCAGGCAATTGTGTGTGAGCAGAACAAACCTGACGATCAATGCTTTCACTTCCAATTCCGCCAAACACAAGTACCGGTATTTTATCTCGCAAAAGGACAGCACTTGCATGGAATCTTGGAACACGCATAGGTGCAATTGATTGCCACTTGTTCAAAGTGATGTCATAAATATCACTACTGATACTGGCATGCCTGGAAAATGCATCAACAGTACCCCCAAAGATGTAGAGCTTCTTGTTAAGGTACACCCCACAGGCGCATCCACGCTTTTCATTCACTGGAGTCATTTTTAAGTTATCCGTCGTTACGTTACTTTTTTTTCCCTGTATTTAGATGCAAGAAAATGAAGCTCAACCAGTAAGACGTCTCACTGAATTTGCTGTTCGCAAGTCACGTATATAATATTATTTGGAGTGCATAAGTGTATGAGCAGTTTCATTGTAATTGTGCATGTCATACTTAATTTTGCCTTGATAAGCCGATAATTCGTCAATTTTGTACTCGAGCAGTTTTAGAAGGTGTTGACAATTTTTGTTCACATTTTGTCGGGAACAATAGCCATCAATGTTGTTACGTTTGTCGTACGCGAATGACTCAGTCGGCGGTTGAGTGTACTGTCATCTAAAAACTAATCAGATTTTAAGTATAAACTGACAAAGTGTAATTAGTCTAATAAATGTCAGACAGTGTTACTAGTCTTCAGCAAATGAACTTCTTTTTTATACAACAGTAAAGGGCAACCCTCCTCTAGCGCTGAACAACACTTGTAACGGCACCAATAGATAAATGCCATGTCGCCGGCGAGTGGCTCTGCCGTTTTACAACCTGAATGTACTGCAACTTATTGATGGCCTGAGGAACACTCAGGTGTCAGTAAGTCAGATTTAAAACGTACAAAAATTTAGAAGACTTCTCAAAAAAATCCCTTAATTCCAGCGCTGAGTTCAGCTTGTTTCTGTGAAGGTAAACAAACTTTGCCCAAAGCGATCGATGGCACAAGTCGAAGATTTATTATTCTCCTCATCATAATAAAGAGTAAACACTGACATCGCAGTAAAAGTTGTTCAATATCCTATAAGTTATTTTCCCCCTTGAATATCTCTTCCTTTAGAAAAACGAAAGAAACTGCGAATAATAAAACTGTCTTTGTCGCGTGAACACACTACGATCCGACAACTTTTTCCCGACTGAAGTGCGTATCGCCTTCATGATTTGAGTATTCAGCCTGCATTCGCCTTTCGGTGGTTTGTTGTCTCGAGCCGTCTTACAGACCGTCTCTTCCTTCTTTTGTCGTTTTAAGTCTTCGGTGACGAATTGCGATGTGATGTATTCGACTTTCTGAGTTTCGCTTCTTTCCTTCTGTTCTCAAAGTTCTGTACACCGTAACCCTGTCTGACCCCTTCTCTTTGTATTTTGCTATAAATTTGTATCAATGTAACTGATTTCGCAAAGATGTGGTTACATTACCCACGCGAGAAAACGAGATAAGCGTGAGTACTTTGGGAAGTGAGATGACGGCGGGGGATCGCACACGCAGTTATTACTTCACACAGAATCTTTGATCAGGGGAATCCCCTACATCTCGGATCGGAAAACTACATAGATGCTTTGATGACACATGTCAATCAAATGGTGGCCAACTCGTTTGCATTCTGAATATATTACGTACACTTTTAAAATGACGTCCATTTTCTCCTATGGAAAAAGCATCGAAGAGAACACAAGAATAAAACATCTTGCTGCTCTTCTTTTACAAATCATAAATTCGAAGAGTAAATTCCGTCAGTAAATGTGGTGTATGCTTTATGGTGTTTTATTTAATATTACATGTTTTGCTGTCACGTTCGTTAGGATAAGGCTACCGTCTTGAACTTGAAATGCACTGCTTTATTTGTATGATATCACCACTTTCCATACGAGACTTACATCGCTAAGTGCTTGTTGTTGATTCCTGACCAAAGTTGTATTTTACAATTCACAAAGACATGCAGAAATAGGCTTCTTTCGATATATTAAAATTCAGCTTGGTAGCGAGGCCTAGAGGACACAAATAAAAGAAATTTCACAAGCATGTTTATTCATTTCTTTTGTTTGTGTCCTCTAGGCCTCGCTACCAAGCTGAGTTTTAATATATCGAAAGAAGCCTATTAGGAGCCGCGCGATGACGTCACAAAACCCCAAACCACGAAGAGTTAGAACCAAGAACTGGCGAGTAAGTCATTTGCCATGAATGACGTCACAAGAGATCTACATTCACTACAACTATAAAGTGACTACGATTTGTACTACGTTAGAACGCGAAAAGGAGCTTCAAATTAACGATCCTTGCAACTTCGTGGCTGCCTTAAGGTACAGACAGTGAGATATGTTTCCCTCGACAGAATTTTGGACGAGTGTGGTATTTTTGGCTCTGTGTGGCATAATCGCCCTGCTCAGTTTCAAGTTAGGAGAGACTAAAGAAAGAGAGAACCGTGGAAGACAGGGTAATTTTGTGCCTGAATCTGGCAAACTTCCCCAAGAACATGACGAAAGAGGTCTTGTTGAGGTTAGTTGCTCTTCGAAGTGGTAACGGGACCTTTCTTTCCAACGGCGTTTTAT
This sequence comes from Siderastrea siderea, assembly GCA_964030785.1. NCBI lineage: Eukaryota > Metazoa > Cnidaria > Anthozoa > Scleractinia > Rhizangiidae > Siderastrea > Siderastrea siderea. The sequence continues at coordinate 29,079,909 of OZ034973.1, forward strand.
TTTTCCTCTAAAGCATCTAAATATAAAGCGCTGATCCTTGAACTGAAATTGTTGTGTTTCTTCGTTTCTTCTTTTTATGCAAATCAGTTATTTTTGTGATGAGAATTTCGCAGGCATGTAAACACTGTATTTACACCATAAACCTTGAAGGAATTTATTCGAAGCGAATGAGCGCTTTGTTTCTGGTGAGAAAAAAAGAAAACGCTCGATTTTTTACGTTATTTCTTAGACAGTATGATGTCAGGTAACTAGAGTCCTATAGCCTGCGACCGGAGCGCGGAGAGGCGGCTATTCGCAGGCGAAGAGACCTGGAGAATATGCGAAAAAAAAATTCGACTTGCGCCGCGGTCGAGTGAGAACTCCAACAATTCACTGGCGACATTATAGCACAAACCATCTCTGAAAGGTTAAGCCCCAGAAGTAAATAACAAAGCGTAATAAAAATACAAACGTTGCTTGAGCATACTTTTTTTCGATTCCCTCTAGCAACAATGGATGGCCGCTCAAGCCTAGCCCGATGTTTAGAGCTGAAGTCCCTCACTCAAGAATACACAGTTGCTGTTATGAACTACTGGAACTAGTAGTTAATGTGGACAGTTGCTTGCCTAATGCAATTAAAAATGCCATAAAGTTGTTAGTTTCATTACATACCATGGGTCGCACTATTTAGCTGATTTTTGGTCGGTCGATTTTTGTCACGCAACATAACATTATATTGAAATCAAGTAAAACCTTTCAGTTACAAAACACAAACCAATGAAAACATGATCTTTGTATGTACATTATAGGAGTATCTGCTTCGTTTGTTGTAATGGTTAGATTTTAATTTATAAGTGTAGTACATCGTAATATAGAAAGGAATCACAGCCAGTGTACAACAAATGTTGCCGAGATATAGATATACACTTCCTCTTCAATGTGTCATAAAATGTAACGCTTCATTTGTCCAACGAAGTATCACTGAACAAGAGATGCACTGTGTATTGCTACATACGTGTGCTGAGCAAATGTAGAGAAGAACACCGTCGATGATTGTAACTTGTCACTTTTCACTGTAAATTAAATTAAAAATTAAAGATGTGTTTCACAACACTTCTACCTTCAGTGTAACTTTGCTCTTTTTCGATTTGTGACTCAGTAGAGGGGATAACGGAAAAATACAACAATGTAATAACTCATTTGTTGAAACTGTCCCACTATATTCACAGAATGATTCTATTTACGACTCTCTATTTAACAACAGGAATTTAAGCAGTCTGAGAAAACGTACACTTGGAAATAAGAAGACCTTCTCCTAGGGTTTATGAAAACAGGTCTTGTAAACTAACTTTCTGTTGTGTTACTTATTAATTCAAAATTATATTGGTAAAGAGCTGTTTTGCCGGAGACGCTACCCCTTTAGACTCTCTATTTTCATGTTTCTTATAACACTGCCTTATTTCTTGTAATTCAGGGTTGAGAAAATGTTTGCGACCTGTCATCTGTTATTTCGTGGGTGAATAACGCATCTTGTAGAAAGGTGGCAGCAACAAAGTTATAAACCTTCTGAGAATGAAAACATCACATAAGGATAAACATCACTCTCTTCATTCAAAAATAATTTATCAACGTTTCTCTGAGTTAATAAAAGAGAAACTCCAAAGACATAAATTCTGACTTCAAATATCTAGGAAAATAGCCACTAGGCTTTTGACTGTGAAAACCGTTTCCTTTGTTTCATGACAACAGAATTCATGCACTGTGTTATGTACGCTCAAAAGGTTTTAATCTTATACAATGTACTTTCATAAAACAAAACGTAATCACGGGCAGAATGTCTTAAGGACAGTTCACTTGCTTTTAACAGAGATAAGTAAAAAACGTTGTCCTGCCCTGTATATATGTTTCAGTCAGTATGTCATAAAATTTTAGACAGTTGAAGACTTGGATTCTCCCTCTTGTGTTTGCCTCTGTGGTTATTTAAGCATGTCACCGTTTCCTATTTCTTGAATTCAGCAGAACCCAGGTAAAGGACAGGTAAACAGGCAACTCGCAATCTGATTGGAGTGAAGTGAATAGACTGCTCTGGGGACCAAAGTTCCACGACAAAAAATTACCAAAAGCACAAAAGCAAACTTATTTTAAAACATTTTTACAGCAACTGGACACGAGGACATGTGCACTCGGATTGGTTACACTCTTGAGCTACATCAGATCATATCCTACCAATAAGGAAGTTGCTTAAAAATGGAAATTGGCAGCAACATTTCCTCTGATAATTAAATAAAATGTCTCATAATCTGGGCTCGTGTACATAATAAATCAATCATTCCATTCAATCTCATGAGTTGCTGTGCGTGAGTCCAAAGTAATGTATGACTCAATATGTAGAATAATGTTAAAATACATGTACATGTAGCATCAGCAAGCAGCCTATGTTGCAGTTCAGGTCTCTCCCTATAACAGGCAACTAAATGTGTGAATAGAACATACCTTATCTTCCATACTTAGATTTACAATATTGGCTTCCCAAGGCTGTCCCATTGCTAGTTTACAATTTTGGTCAGTGAGTGAAGTAATCCTTTGAACATGCTAACTGAACACCCTCTAAAATATGTCTCCTCATATGGCATAGAATGAGCTCCCACCCACTTGTTCAACTGCACATCGTAACACTCCACCATCCGAGAATTGTGGCGATCAACACTTTCGCTTCCAATTCCGCCAAACACAAATATTTGATCTCGCAACAGGACAGCACTTGCATGGAATCTTGGAACACGCATAGATGCAATTGATTGCCACTCATTCAAAGTGATGTCATAAACCTCACCACTGATACTGGCATGCCTGGAAAATGCATCAACAGTACCTCCAAAGATGTAGAGCTTCTTGTTAAGACACACCCCAGAGGCACATCCACGCTTTTCACTCATTGGAGTCATTTTTGTCCACACATTTAACCTGGGGTCATAACGCTCATTACACGATAGGAAATCATCATCACCCAGGCCCCCAATAGAGTACAAATAGTGTCCATCTGTAACGAGACAAACTGACGAGCGACGACTGCTGAGTGGGGCAACCAAGGTCCAAGAATTTGTTGCAGGGTCATATCTCTGCACAGTATCACAGCGTCTTCGGCCCTGTTCAGCAGTAAATTCAATACCTCCCACAATGTATAGAAACCCCTGTAAGGTGGCTGCCCCAATCAGTTTGACTTTCTTGGCCAGTGACGCTACATAGCTCCAGGTGTTGGTGCGAGGGTCATACCGCTCCACACTGGAATGAAAGGAATCTTCTCCTTTGCCACCAATGGCATAAACAAACCCCTGACAGGCAGCAAATCCATGTCGACACCGCCTGGAAAGCATAGGTGCTAACTGGTACCATGTTTTGTCAGCTGGTACATAACACAGGGTAAGATTACGAACCAGTCCATCAGGGGCCAGTCCTCCACATGTGATGATGGCATCTTCATGTGTTTGGAGGCAGAGTCTGGGTCTCTGTGGTGAAATTTCCTGCCCAGAAAACAAGGCACGCCAGCGCATTTCGTCCATCAATATTTGTCTGCACTCTTCATTGCTCTGCACAAGCTCATTACACACGAGCTTTGTGTATAAATAGTGCTGGGAGATGGTACCCAGTCGAACGTGTCGAAACAACTCAGCGAAATTTCGCTCCCTCTCCTCTCGATTTTCTTCGATCCATTCCAGAATTGCTTCAAAGACGTGTTCTTCGGCGGTTATCACGATATCATCTCTCGAAATTAAATCCTTAACGTGATCGAAGGAAAGCATCAAAAAGTCTTTCGACCTTCCCACCGTTCCAAAGTTCTGCTTGATTAATTCGCCAGCATAGCTTTGCAAATCTTTGCATTCGTACTTCTCGGCGAATAGATAGTTGAAAATGCAGTTTGAAGGGGACATGTGTCGTTCAATAAACTTACAAGCGATGTTTTTGAGACGAAGAAGAAGCAAATAATTCGCAGACGCAATTAGATCTTCCGCGTTCGCCTCGCTTACTTGAATCTCGCCCGTGTAAAGATAAGTCAAAAGCTGATCCATGATTGTAGATGGAATTCCTTCGAGTTTAACGACTGGCGCCGATTTCTCTGCCATGTCGTTTGTAAACAAGCCTTTGAAAAACGTGCTGCTCGCAGCCAAAACACATCGATGAGCTGCGAACATTTTACCCTCCACATCGAGTGTAACATCGGACAATGATTTTTCTCTTCGGGTTTTGTCGAGTGTTTGCATCATTTCCCAGCAGTAAGGGCTTGTAGTAGGATAAAGCGGTTCTGGGAGAACATTTTCTGCCATCTTGGATTATTATTCTTCCCCGATGTTGTTTCAAGTGACATCTGTCTCGTACGTTCAGTGTGCGCGGTCACCAAGCAACACGCAATGATCCGAATTCATTCCGCCTTTGGTCAAAATATTGATCGAGCGGAAACGTCGGACATTCCAGGATCGAGCCCACAGCATAATTCAAGTAAATTTTGTAATTTGTTGGTTTAGCAAATCTGTTGCAGTGACTTCGTTTTCGACTTGTACCGTGGGAATATTATGAATATTTTCCATCCCTTGACTAAAAAATCCCTTTGATTGGCTAGATTACTCAGATATCTGTTTGTTTTTATTTCTCCCTCAATACGAAACCGAACTTTTGTTTAGAGTTCTAAAGACAATGTCCGGTTTTTATTGTTTTTCATGGTTTCCTGGTGCTGTGTGTAAAAAACCGCAGACAGAAAAGGTCAGAAAATGAAATTGATATTTTTAGTAGACAAGGAAATGTTACCAATGTCATGGAAGTAACCGCAGCTGTAACCGGACTTTGTAAAACTAATAGTAATCGGATTAAAAACTAAATAATGGCAGCTCGTTACACTTAGAAAACCTGAACTGCTGTGTACTCAATCGCGAACGTAAATTTTTTTAGGAAACAGAATCGTAGCCACCGAATTTCGGAGCTACTGATAGCTCTTATCTCCGAAAATGACAGTTGGCCTTATTTTACAATTCACGGAAGACGACGTATTTGTCCCTCAAAAACAATAGAAATTTAAATCAGTCCCATTAGACTTCCATTGCTAAGAGAGTCTGAGATGAAGTTTCGCCAAAGAAATCTGTAGTTTTCACTGCAATTAAATCCGAATATCTCAGGTGATTTAGGCCTACCGAACAGATATTTCCCGAAACGTTTCACCATCACCAAACTTCTAGTCATGAGAGATTTCAAAAGACATAGGAGATGCAGATCATTTGCATTGTTCATAACAACGCAGTTCCTTATAATTTTTAAAACGAGTTACGTTCGGGGTCTCGTTGGGTCTGCTGGTTATGACTTTGTTTTCCTCCACTGTCAGTAGGTGTTACAATTGGAATTTTTTTCAATCCTCTTTCACCTCTCGGTGGCAGCTATTAGCTCTTTCCTTTCCAGAACTTTTCAGGGCAGAGACGTAATCTTTTCAGCTGTAGGAAACCAAGGAATGTCTGATTTGGCTGAATTGGCTCGCGCGGACTTTTTTCTCGCTTGCATTGGTAGAATGTTTTCTTTTGCGGTCTGATATTGGCTGCTCTTTCCGCTGCTGTGATTGGCTACATGAATTGTCTATCGGAAAACCGTTCACGCCAATCAGAGTTCATGGAGATGCACATAATACTCTATTTTAAAATCATTATCTGAAGATCGATCTGTTGGTTTCTTGCTTCTATTTCTCCCAGAGGAGGAACAACTTTCAACCCATTGTCCTTGCGGAAACTGCGGTGCCTTTGATTGGGATCTTTCACGGGATGCCCCGGATGTTCAGGAAGCCTCGAGTGATCAGGATGATAATACTACCAAAGAAGGTTGTGTTCTTCTTTCAAGTTGGTTGCCTGATGAAATGAAAGAGATTGAATCTCGCAAGGATATCAACCGGCGATATGATACAATGGATTTCACTTACTCTTCTTTCAAAGTAAGTGCAAGGCTAAGCTCACACAAGCAGGCTCCTTAGTGGGGAGTCCTATGGGGACTCCCGTGGGGACTAAAAAGCAAGAAAAATCGAGGCAAGCGGAGCGAGCGGTTCTTGCTTTGCGGCGGAGGCGCCGCCTTGTACCCTTCCTCAATGCCTTTCTTGCGCCCTATTCCTCTGTTCGTTGCCTGTTCACAGGTTAAGCCCACAAAAGGTTACTTTTTGCTTTAGTCAGTTCCAGCAGTGCCCATCTCCTCCCCCGGAAGTCCTGAGGCGAAGAGATTGAGTTCTTTTCTTACTGTGCTGTAGAGCTTGAACAGCTCGTTGCTTCGCCTGTTCCAGGCGTTTAGATTGTGGGTCGGCGCGAGGGAAAACTAGGAGGGAGGCTTTTTTCCTGTTTTGTTTTGTTTGTTTGTTTGGTTTCTTTTTTCTCATGGTGTCATTCCCGGTGTTTTGACCTCACAGAATCGTGACTTCTTTTCATTGATAATATCATCAGCCAAGACAAGAAATTTCTGAAGGGCATATCGAGGTCGATTCCTGTTCACTAAGTCCAGAGGCGAAGAAACTGAGTTCTTTCTGACTGTGCTGTAGAGCTTGAACAGCTCGTTGCTTCGCCTGTTCCAGGCGTTTAGATTGTGGGTCGGCGCGAGGGAAAACTGGGGGGGGGGGAGGTTTTTTGTTTGTTTGTTTGTTTGTTTGTTAGGTTTGTTTGTTTTTTGTTCTTGCGCCCGATTTTTCTTTCCCCCTCGCCACAAGCTTAACGCCTGGAACAGGCTATCTCACTGTGGGACATAAGCCGGTTTGCTGTTTATCTTTAGTTTATTTGTTTGTTTTTAGCTTTGGTTTGTTTGTTTGTTTCTTCTTTAATTCCAATGACCAGAGGTTGGCCCGGGTGCACTACTGGGGTTGCGGAATTCCTGATTTTTTGTCGTAAGAAAGGAAATTTATCGTTAGATGTTTTTTACGAAGCTGCAAAGTTCAACTCGGAAGAGTCCCTGCCATCTAGTAACAAAAGCCGACTAAACGCACTATTCGAGAATTTTAACAGCGGTCAATCTTAGAATACCACAAGAAAAAATGGAAAGCATTCATGTGTAGTAAAAAGTTACAGTTTCCTGCGCTAAAAATATGGCACAGTGCACCACAAACATCGGTAAAAATTTTTTCCCTTTCCCCACAAACCTAAGAGAGTAGTTGGCAGAATAATTTCAAGAGAAAGAGGTGAAAATCGGGCGAGCTTTTTGTTTTGCAGATAACCAGGCATCGTCGTTGTTTTACATGTATCTGTCTGTGGCTGTCACTTTTTTTCTAGTTTGTTTCTGTTATTTTTCGCAGGAGCTACGCGAGCTTGTTCGGCTCCATCATGAAGTTCAGCTGCTCTGTTTTCAGTTGCACGTGGAAGAACTTGCAGGCAAAAAACTACTGCCGCTCCTGGAGAAAATGGACCCTTCGGACGGGTGAGATAAGCCTACACAAAATTTACCTTCTCTTGTCGTGTTATCTCTACCCTGGGTACCAGAGGTTTCTTTCTTGCTAGCGTCGGGCTAAATCGGCCGGAGGCCGACACAACGAGCGGCTTGCTGAGAACACAAGCTGCAACCGGAAACCGCTCAAGAAAAGCCTTTTGCACCCAGGGTATGTTATCTCTCCTCTCCTCTCCTCTCCTCTCCTCTCCTCTCCTCTCCTCTCCTCTCCTCTCCTCTCCTCTCCTCTCCTCTCCTCTCCTCTCCTCTCCTCTCCTCTCCTCTCCTCTCCTCTCCTCTCCTCTCCTCTCCTCTCCTCTCCTCTCCTCTCCTCTCCTCTCCTCTCCTCTCCTCTCCTCTCCTCTCCTCTCCTCTCCTCTCCTCTCCTCTCCTCTCCTCTCCTCTCCTCTCCTCTCCTCTCCTCTCCTCTCCTCTCCTCTCCTCTCCTCTCCTCTCCTCTCCTCTCCTCTCCTCTCCTCTCCTCTCCTCTCCTCTCCTCTCCTCTCCTCTCCTCTCCTCTCCTCTCCTCTCCTCTCCTCTCCTCTCCTCTCCTCTCCTCTCCTCTCCTCTCCTCTCCTCTCCTCTCCTCTCCTCTCCTCTCCTCTCCTCTCCTCTCCTCTCCTCTCCTCTCCTCTCCTCTCCTCTCCTCTCCTCTCCTCTCCTCTCCTCTCCTCTCCTCTCCTCTCCTCTCCTCTCCTCTCCTCTCCTCTCCTCTCCTCTCCTCTCCTCTCCTCTCCTCTCCTCTCCTCTCCTCTCCTCTCCTCTCCTCTCCTCTCCTCTCCTCTCCTCTCCTCTCCTCTCCTCTCCTCTCCTCTCCTCTCCTCTCCTCTCCTCTCCTCTCCTCTCCTCTCCTCTCCTCTCCTCTCCTCTCCTCTCCTCTCCTCTCCTCTCCTCTCCTCTCCTCTCCTCTCCTCTCCTCTCCTCTCCTCTCCTCTCTCTCTCTTCTCTTCTCTTCTCTTCTCTTCTCTTCTCTTCTCTTTTCTTTTCTTCTCTTCCCTTCCCTTCTCTGCTCTTCTTCCCTTCCTTTTTCTTCCCAAATTCACTGTATCCGGGAGTAACGGTGTTTTAGTTTTCCTTTTACCTGCAATTTCCTCCTTACCTGTAATATCTGTATCCAGTTTCTTTCTTTCTAGTCCGGTTTACTTACTATTCATTGGCTGACTAGTTAGAAGATACGCTATCCTTTCCGTTTTCAGGGCATTTGTACCTCTGTATCGCATGACTCATGGACTTCTCTGTGGAGACGGCAGGGTTTTTCCATCCATGGTTCTTGACAACTTGTGATCCAGAACTTCGAAAGTCAGAGAAAACAAGTTTGCGGGGAACAATCTCTGTAACAGCCACACATGGTTTCATAGATTTTGTCCACTGCTCCGAGGACATCGATCAGGTTTCAAAATTTATTCTGCGCACTGAAGTTGCTGTGCTAAAATAATCAGTTGATTGCAGACACAACTTTGCTGTGAAGCCATTAAATGAACGCTATTTACCGACTGCATAATCTTGGTCGGCAGCGGCTAACATGTTGCGCACGCGACGAAAACGTTGATGTTCATTTCAGTGTTAACAAACATCGTACTTGGTTCAGTCATAGAGTCTGATAGCTCCTTGGCCAGTGGATGGTCGGCAGGGTACACGCAGATTCTGGCTACTTGTTTGGTGAGGTCCAGGTGTAGAAAATTGTAAGCCCAGTTTTTGTTTTCTGTGAGCGGAGAATAGAACTTCACCAACCGGTTTTTACGTCTGAACTGAACAAACTTGGTTAATAAAATTTGGGTCTTTTGGATAACAAATTAAAGAAAACACCGTTTGAAAATGTTCCTGTGCGCGAGCGATCCAGGTGAATAAAGGTGGACCGTTCTTACAACCAAATGAACTATCAGATTACTCATAAATGTGAACTCATCAGGACTGCGTTCTGACCAATTGCATTATTATAACGTCCCACCCAAATGTTCTAACATTGGCCCTTTTTACTAGAGACGGATTATCCGTTTGGAACAAACTTGGACCAACAACGCTTACTTCGTTTAGTTATGCGTCTCGTAGTTCGTCTCGTATAGACGGGCACAAGACGGATTATCCGTCGAGACGAACTATCTGCATGCTTCTTTCCGGCGTGGAAAACGAATTACACCCCGACGACGGCTAATCCGTCCTAAGCCCGTCTTTCTACAAGACGAACTCCGATATACATAACCAGACAAACAAAACATTGTTTGTCCAAGTTCGTCCCAGACGGATGATGCACCTCTAGTGTAAAACGGCCATTATACTGGATTACGTTTAGCGTTTACGTCCAATCTGATTGTCATGATGGACGATCCAACAAATCTTGACCATGTTATTCTTATTTTCACTTATTTTGCCTGTTGATTTGTTTATCTGACTGTTCATTGTGTTATCCAAAGATCCCCTGTAACTTGCAGCAATTTTAAGATATGAGACCATTTTAAAAGTGCCCAAGCTTTGGCGGTTTTGTCTTGTTTTTTTAAATCGTGGATTTAATCGAAGTTAACTGTTCTTAATAGGATGTTAAAGAATAGGTTTTCGATATTTAAAGGGCCAGTCTCATGGCGATTTTCCTATTTTCTTGGTCACAATTTTGATTAATTTATATCAAAGTACCTTGCTCACACATGAATTGCTTTTAGACCACCAAGGGGACAATATTTAATGAATTTTCAAAACAAAAACAGCCAAAATTAGTTTTTTAGAGATTTTATTTGAGACACAAGGGCAGAAACTTGAAAAATTCTGCCAGAAGGTTTCAAGTCGGACGCCATTTCCATCCTGGCGATCCCTATCCAGACATACTTATTACAGTTTCCATGTACTGGAATACCCATTTCAGTACTACTGGACCATTATTAATAGGCTTCCATAGATAAAAATGTGTCGTTTGGCTTTTCACAGTGATACTAGAAATTGATGAGACTGCCCCTTTAAATCCTGGTAACTAAAGAGCATGTACTGTTATAACGGTAGTAGAAACTGAACAGTAAACCATATGAAATTCCCCTCTGCTTAATTAAAGCCCCGCTAAAACGAACGATATTTTTTGTCCGGCTAGAGTTACAGTAAAATGTATGGAACAAAACCCCGATATAAGGAACCCTAGTACAACAAGTCCCCGCCGGCTATAACGCCGACATAACGAAACCCTGGTTTAACGAAATCCCCGATATCATTGCCTGCGTGCAGATATCACTGACGACCTGAACACAATCCAGAAGGCCTGATGCAACTGATAAGCGTCATCCTGCAACTGAAGCTGAATGCGAAACAGTTCAACAAAGATGCATGCAGAACTTATATGTCGACATTTATTTCAAATCTGGAGAGTCATTACACGATTAAACCGAATGATGAGTGCTCCAACATAACACTGTTTAATTAATTAGCCAAATCCGATGTAACGAAGACTTCCGTGTTCACAAAGTCGTTATAACCTTGCTTCCTCTATAAGGAAACAGTCCCTCAGCATTTCGTTAACGGTTCCACTGTAAACGTCAGGAACTAAAAATCCTTTGACCCCGGTCATATTTGAATCCATGAACAACGACTCTTCTCACCTTTTTAGTTATTTATTTATTTTTCATTTTCCCTTTTTTCCAAACCCAGAAAATTGTTTGCGCCGGGATGTCAAGCAGAACGCACCCAAAGTTTCATTCTTCTTTCAAGAACAGCGTGCTTTTCTGTCGACATTTTTATTAGCCTAATCGGACGGGTGAAAAAACCGGGCCAACTGCTTCCAGCAATCTGTTTTAGAAGAACTGCCAAGAGATTTTCACGCGTGCTCGCGTGTCGATTTATTCAATTATCTGTGAACGGAAAAGAAGAGTTGCTTGTAGACTAATACAAATATCAACATTTCTGACCTGGACTGTTGAGTTTGGGTGATCCAAATTTGGTTCAATGTTAGAATTTCCTTTCGGAAGTAACCTGCGATCAGGCTCTATTTTCGTTTCGCCAGGTGAAACATTCAGGCGGGACGGGCGAAACGAAAAATAGGGCCTGATACAATTCTTCTACGGAACGTCTGCCGCCCACTTTTTTTGATTGATTGACGTTCAACAAAACAGCCAATCAAAATTTCTTCTGCTTGCACGATCCTCGGTATGCAAATTTCCTAGAACAGCAATTCGCAGAAAGTCACGTAAATGTCGGCAAAATAAGAAAATCATAGGCTACGATATATCTTCCAGGCACAAGTACTCAAATTTACACGATTGCTAACTTGAAGGTTCCGGTACTGTACATGGTTGCTCTGTCTGAGCTGAAACTGAATGAAATGAATGAAAATTCAAAACACGACGACGTTGTCATGTACCAAAATATGCTGCATGCTTGAATCATTTCCCATTTCAGGTGGTATCCGGAAATATTCTCTTCCCATTTGTCACCGATTTTCTGCGGAAAAACCTTGGGCAATTAAGAGAAATACCTTCAGTTTCATTCTTTAGAATAAAGATCTAAATAAAACCGTTTATAAGCAAAGGAGTATTTTGTAATTTAATTCGAGAAGTGATAAATATTGGAAATTAGCAGCGAATTTTATCTCTAAGCAGCAGCGAATTTTAAAACGAAGAACGTTTATTATAAAACTAGTCAGATCCTTTGATGTCAATGTCAGAGATCAATAAAACACTGATAAAACGACATAAGTATTAAACAATGAATGAATAAACTGAAAATCGTTATTGCGACTTGTTTGCGGTTCTCGCCAAACTTCAGTTTACCGTTAAGTTTACCGAATTATCGGTTGACTTTTTGATCATTCTTGGCGAAAGATACTTGCTCGTCTGCTGTTTGTTTTGTTTCGTAAAACGCGGAAACAGCCACTACTCTGTTCATGTTATCAATACTAGTTGAAGCCGTCAAATGAAAATTCCGCGACACGATGCGATAAAACGGAATACATACTTCACTGTTGCTGTACTTCTCTGCTCCAGGTGAGAGACAGCTTGCGTCAAACCGAACGCCATTCACAGGAGAGAAAGAAATGGTGACAATTCTCCTAGAACGACGAGAATTTATTAGAGCAACACATTTTACTTCGGCAGACTTGTTCCTTGGTTGTTCCTTGGCGATAGCCGTGGGATCGAAATTACTTCCGTTGACAGCTCTATTGTTAAAGGGCCAATCAGATTGCGAGATTCCCGCGGCCAAAATTTGGCCGCCGACACGAACTTTTGTGAGAGATTGTATCAGGCCCTATTTTAGCGAGCGACCAACATAAGAGAATATGAGAGCGATGCTAAAATTCGGCCTGATCGCAGGTTATTTCGGAAGTCACGCGCGAATCCGCGCGAAAGGGCGCTAGTTCCCAGTCCAGAAGAGCTTTCAAATTGGCCAGGCTCCTCACGCCAACATGGCCGACGATCGGTTCGGTGGTGGAGTCTTTTGCTGATTTACTCCTGTTTCTCGCCATGAATGACTACGAGGAAGATACTTGGAGTAAGTACACAGTTTAGTAGAAGGTAAAATTTAGTAATCATGTGGTGTTTGGTGAAAATGTTTGCAAGTCACACCTCTACTTAACTTATATAGGGTTCTGTTCTCGTGTATCGCAACATAGTGGCAGATAAGCTTACAAAACACTAATCTACAGACTACAAGGAAACAATGTCTAAAAAAACAAAGGAAATACAGTGTGAATTCCCTTCCATACCGGTACAAGAGGACAGAGGCCGGTTTCGAGAAGGAGCAAAATGAGCAAAAGAGAAAAGGCAAAGGAATTTAGGTGTTTTTATTGTTAATTGAAACTTTCACTTTTTCTGCCTTTCTCTCTAAGATTGAATTATTACCTGTAATTTTCCGTACTAACTAGTCTTGTATTCGCAGTTTTTCGGACATTTTGGTGTCTTGTTGCCAGAGTATTATTGGTGATTTCATTCATGCATTCTTGGCCCAGTCTACAGCTCTTTAGTGTTGGGATAACAAAGGTAGAAATATTAGATTGTGCAGTTACATGTACCTTGGTTTTGCCTACACATAAGCCTGTGTGAACGTCAGTTAATATGAGGCCTTCCAAGGTGGGTTGCTGTGTCCTCATGTCATGTCCTTCCAAAATACACAGGGTGCATTTCAAGAGGACTACATTGTACATGTATGGCAAAGATCTTCGGATTTCTTAGAAGACTTAAGTATTTCTTTGGCATGGCATTGACGTGAAATGCACCTAGGCAAAATAATGATGTCACTCTTTGAGTTGCAGAAATTGTCGCTGTCACCAAACATTGTGCATGACAGAAATTATCCGTGGATAACAAATTAGGAACTGCATGTACTGTGACTCTTTATTAAGTAATGCTTGGCCAACTCCTTGGTTCAGACCATTTTCTGTAGTGCATGAATGAAATACCTGTGATTGGTTCTGTTTGACATTCTATTTTTTAAAATTATTTTGCAGGTATTGCCTCATGGAAGGCAGACATCCCAGGCAAAGTGTCTTATGTCAAACATGCACTGAGTTGTTCTCAGTTTCCAGAATGCAGCAGAAATGTGATTCACATGTTAGAAAAATACTTCAAAGCACATGCACCGGAAACTCCTCCAAACCCTGGACTCTATCTGTCAGCCTTTCTTGACGATGTGATTGACTTGTATATATTTCACACCAAAGGATCAGGAGCTAATCCTTTGTCTGCCATTCAAGAACTTCAGCTCTTGGAGGTTATTTGTTCTTGTTTTCAAGAGCAGCCATCTGACATTGTAAGATGTGGAGTGTTTTATTTATTGTTTGGGATATCCACTCAAGACATAAAGGATGGAAAGGTAGGCTTTTAAAGATTTAAACACGAAGCACTTTTAACCTGAAAAAATTGCATACTTTCACACAATTCAGGTTTAAAGTCTTCTTTATAGAGATCTATGCAGTCATGATAAAGATATGAATACTAAATTAGCAATTAAAAATTACACAGGATCCTTTTTAATTTTATGCTCCTTGAGAAACATGCAAGGACTAAAGGACTATGTACATAGGATTCTACAGGATCTTATGTGTAAGATTCTTGTTACATGCAAAAATAGATTTAGTAGAAACTTTTCGGCAGTAATAAGAAAAGCTCTGGAGGTAAGAGCCAAAGGTGAGTGTTTTCACTGCTCTTTTGGAGTGTCTGTGACTTTTACTTACATGCATGGAAATAAAGAAATAAAGGACCCTATTTCTTTTGTGAAGTTACATGTAGCTGTTGTTGATTGATTGATTGACTGATTGATTGATTGATTGATTGATGGATTGATTGATTGATTGATTGATTGATTGATTGATTGATTGATTGATTGACAGGAAGGATGGAATTCTAAAAAAGAGCTGGTCTCCATTATCAAAGTCCTAATCTGGGATGTCTCCAAATTAAGCACTGTATCTGACCAAAATATGTTTAAGTAAATAAAATGCAGCATATCAAATATATTTACATGTATTGTAGTACTTAATTTGATTTTGAATTGCAGGTTGACAGGAAGGTTGAAATTCTAACAAAACTGGTCTCCATGGCTGTAGCACTGCAGTGTGATCATCTGTTGGAGTCCATGGCTGTCTGGATGCAGGTTTGACATCCTTCAAATATTTTAGTCCCTTAATAAAGGCCTGATATCAACATACAAATTATTCTTAGTAGCCGTCTTTCTTACAGTTAAATCCTGTTAATGTGGACACTGTTGAGACCCAAAAAAATGTCAATTTGTATTATGGGTTCTACATGTACATATCACTCCTAGTGGTATGCAGGACTGTTTTGTACTTGTTTTTTTGCTGACTTCTCTGTTCATTTCAGAGGCATCAACATAGACCTAGCATTGTGTTAAAAGTGACTTCCTCCATAGTTGAAGATTATACTTGTCTGGTCCCAGCATCATTACCATTCCTTCAGAGTCTTGCATCTCACTCACCACTGATGGCTTGTCAGTTGATGGTTGCTCTCATCAGTCTCTATCCTGTTGTCACAGATGACAAGCAAAAAGGTCAGATAAAGTGATACAAAATGGTCATTTTTGAGCTTAGTTAGTCATTAGTCAATAGACAAAAAGTATAGTAAAAAATGGTTAAAATTGGGCACTAGTATTTAGTCTATTAATCTTTCATTTACAAAGTGAATCTCCCTCATTGACAACATTTAGTAACGGGACTTTCCTAGACTTATATGATCCTAACCTTATTTAGTGATCTAATTGCTAATTCTACAAAGAGCACATTTGCCTCAATTGTTACAAATCATTAAATAAAAATGGTCTGAAGCTATAATAAATTAAATCAAACAAATATTACTGTTACGTGTATTAATGGAAAATTATTTGAAGGTGTTACTGTAAAATGACGTCTGAGTAACGACCGCAGAAATTCCATAATGATGATGTGCCTCTACCCAGATCTTGGTATTGCTTCTGATTGGTTAGAATTTTCTTTCAACCAATCAGAAGGCTTGGAATTTTCTTTCAACCAATCAAAAGCACTGCCAAGATCTGGGTAGAGACACGTCATCAGTATGGAATTTCTGCGGTCGTTACTCAGACCTCGTTTTGCGAGGGCTCAAGTGGCGACCTCATGAAACATCGGCTGTTTTCTCAGGCTATGTATGTTATAGTGATGGTGTTATTGAAATTGACTGAAATCAATTGTTAAAGGATCTGTATTAAATATTGTGGCAACCATAATTTTTTTGCACAGCTTTCCAGTAAAAAAGTGTTTTACACAGGCACTAAACCTTATCACACGGTGTGACACCTATGGGCTATTCCAAAGCTTTTTTCATTTCACCAGACACCTCATTTCCAGTACCCATCCTCTCAAACCTGCCTCCTTTGTTTCATAAGGTTGTGGCTTAATTGGGTTAAGATTATCATTACAGCTGAATTCTAGCAAGTGGCTTCAATTGATTTAAAGAATATTGCCCTGAGTTGTTGTTGTTGTTGTTGTTGCAGTTTTTCATTGTTGTTGCTATTCTTTTTTTCTGCTGATTTGTGCTTCTTTCTGGAGGAAAAAGTCCGTGGTTACTGGCTATTTTCTCCAGAGCAATGAGGCCTGTAAATACTTTTTTTTAATAAAAGTAGATGCAACAAAGCGGTAGATGTAGCTGCAAATTACATCTTCTCACCTTCTCTCTGTGAAAAAAATGTTTTGCTGTTTAGTTAGTTTTGGTTGTTGTTAATTGCAAGGACAAGGGTACAAAGAGGCTTGTAGTTGTTTCCTGGCATCGCTCATTGCTATCTGCATGCCTGGTGCAGGCTAGGACAAGAACCAACAGTTAACTCAATTTATACACTACTGTAGGTGAAAGGCGGCCACTCCTTTCATTGCACCATCTCTACCTCCCAAAAGTTGCCTTAAGGCCAATGGTTTTATACCTTTATCTTTAATTTTTACATCTCCTAATCTGACATTTCAGTTGATAGATCATCGCGTGACTCCTCAAACCTGCCTCCTACATCTCTTCTGAAAGTCGTGGCTTCCTGGGTCAGCCAAAACCCTGACCTGTGTTCAACAACTTGTTCTGCTACTCTGCTGACAACGGGACGCCTGCGTGGATCAATAGCCCCACCTGAATCTACCCCTCTCCCCTCAAGTCCTATATTAGGCTTGCTTCACTGGGTGGTACTAATTCCACTAGTAGGTAGCAGTGCAGCAAGGGACGGACACACCCTGCATGAAACTAGGCTCTTATGCTCACAACTTCACCTTGCAATTATTCAAGCATTCTTATTGGCTGGAAAAAATGAAGAGAATCCTCAGGATGAAATGGAACTGGAGCCAGGTGAGGTTATGGACGAATCAGACTCACGTCATCTCATCAAAGGAACAGATCTAAAACAACTCACGCAGGATATGACAAAACTAATTGACAAGCTTAAAATTGTTGAGTTCAACCACAGCATTACTGATCAACAAGTTCAACTGTCGCTGGATAGATTTGCACAAACCCTGCAAGTTGCTATAGCAACAGGATGTCTATCTGCTACTAAAGGTAACTCCGTAATTTTCACGCAACGTCTTAGAGATGGAATGTCGTTGTAACCTGTTATGAATTAATCTACCATGGTTTTCTTTTTGCCGTATTTGTAGTACCATATTATTTTCATTTTAGTGTTTACATGTACAGACATTGCTATAAAAATAGCATCTTAGTGCCAGTGTTGATCTTTATCCAAAATTACCAAGGCACGTTAAACGTATTATTTGTTGATTTGTCACATTTATTCTAAAATTTCCTATGACTCGCCATAGCCACAGTTTGTTTTAAATATACTTCCATTTCTACAGCTCTCACCCATAAATATGCACTGGCACTGCGGTGACTGGAACACGTGCCCCCCAAGCTTCTGAGGACTCCAATCAAGCTTTGAAACTAAAAAATATATAAATGTTTTGGAAATAAATAAAACGGAAAAACATAAAGTTCAAACATTGTTAAAATGTGGGTGGGTAAACCGCATGGGAATTTTCCATGGCCCCAAACTGCATTAATTATTTTTGTTGGGAAAGAGGAAAAGGTAACCCGTGACGAAAAATTATGGACAGGAAAACGGAAAGGGGACACCCCTCTTCCCGTGTACATGTAATTGTTTCTCCAATTTTACCTTAAAATTTTGTCCTTGCGTGCGAGCTTTTTGCGCCTCTCCCACAAACTGACTGCCTGGAATGGGCTGGACAAAAAAATATACAAGAGCATAAGCTATAAGTTGACCAACTGATAGACTGTACGTTTATTCTTCCTAGAGGGAAAAGGGGTTTGGGGGCTTGTACGTCTAAGGGACCCACAGTCTCAAATTACTGTCATTCGTTACCTTGACGATAAGAATTTTCTGTTCTTGCAGATGAGTTGCTTTATATGTGTAAACTTTTGCCAGCCAACAGGTTAGTTTTACTTTCAGTATTAACAGTATTGAAGTTGGAGGTGATGTTCTCAAATGTTTGAGTTGAGTTTGAGAAATTCAAGCAACCCATAGGTCTATTGAATATCAACTTGAAACTAATAGTGACTTACAGTAGTCGATTACTTTAAGTGCTCTTTACAACTTTTATACACACGGCAGTTTAAAGTCAGTGTCAACAACAGTTTGTTATAGACAACTGTTATTTTAGTTGTCGACAAGTACGCATTACAGACAAACGTTGACGTGGTGGCTGATAGTCGTTGATAACTGTCCTACAGGAGGCAAACAAAACTGTAGTGATAGTTATCGATGTCAAATTTAAAGTATTTTTTCCCTTTCAAAGGAAACCTACCTGGTTGTCAACAACTTTTTCTATGGTTTGTTATCGGTGACAGGTCGATAACTTTATACAATCGACAACTAAGTGGTCACTGATAACAATTTCACTTTGTTGTGGAGTTGGAAGTCAGCGAATGTAGAGTTCCATCATCTATAAAGTGTCGTTTTTCTTTATCCACTGAGAGAACAATAAAACTATATCGCAGGCCATAGCCTGCTTACAGGCGGTTTGTGGGTGTTTTTATCGCAGAAAACCCCGGAAAACGAGGAGTTTGCGATCGCCGGCGCCATCTTGGGCGAGCGCGAAAATTCGGTCTGGGGAGAGTGACAAAGCGAGGGAGAGGGGGCGGGGAAGCGAGAGAAAAACGGCCTGCCCGAAAACCCGTCGCAGTCGCAGATTTTGACTTCGTCCACCGGCGGACGAGGCATTTTGATTGGTCGATTTACTGTCAATCATCGTCAGTTTGGAGTCACGCAGTGAAGAAGCAGATCAGTGAGACAAAGTAATGTCGGAGAAGCATGCAATCGAGCGAGCGTTAGAATTTTTTAAAATCGAAAGATAGAAACGTTGTTTTGAAGCCTGGGCAAAGGCGAGCTGTGAGCAGTCCACAAAAAGGTGAAGATTTCCTGGCTGTTCTGCCTACTGGCTTTGGGAAAAGCATGATTTTTACGGTCCTCGGAATCGTAAAGAGGGAGAGCGGCCGTTCATCGTGTGTGTTGTTAATTTGCCCGTTGAAAAGGATAGTTGCGGACCAGTAGTAGAACTGGTCAAATCACACAATCAAGTTGTTTTGAGGTAATGCAAATTTGTGATGTGAAAGTTTATCGGTTTAAGTTAACTTGAGGTTAAATATGCCGCTTGCTTTATAACAAACTCGATCGGTTTATTTTATTGAAGCGAAGTTAAGTTGAAATTTGTCGCTTCCTAAAAGAAACCTCAAACATACATTCTCTGATTAGAGCTGAAAGCGATGTGTCGCTGCTTATGTCGCGGGGATTTCACGAAAACTTCAAACACAATCTCATTCAACTTGCTTCTGGCGATCGAACTAGCGGGTATTAAAGTGTGTTGCACGTAAATTGTAAAACTCGGCCAGTTGATTTTCATGCTTTACTGATAATAAAGCCAAAGAAATTTGGTAAAACACGTCACGACTGCAAACGAATTGAAAGCTATGGTCGATTGCGTTGTAAGTAGACTTGCCCTCAAGTCGAGCTCAGAGTTTTTTCAGTTTTGCAATTGAATACAGGCGTTGTATAAAAGACCGTGAAAACGGAACAATCAAAAGGATACAAGGGGAGTGCAGAATGCACTGGGAATAATCAGGGGAATAATAAACTCAAAAAAACTGACAAGCGCGCTACACGTGAGTTTGTTTTGAATTACAGAACATGAATGATGGCCTGTCACAGGCCAATGATTTTATTGGCTGATATGGAATGCGTGACAAGTGGCACCGGAAGCGATGTGGCGGTAGAGCGGCGACTCACAGGAGACGGGTTTTCGGGCAGGCGGTTTTTCTCTCGCTCCACCCGCCCCCTCCCCCTCGCTTTGTACTCGCTCCAGACCGATTTGCGCGCGTGTCCAAGATGGCGCCGGCGATCGCGAACTCCGCGTTTTCCGGGTTTTTCCACGATAAAAACAGCCACAAACCGCCTGCAAGCAGGCTACGCAGGTCAACGTCTGAGGATTTGAAATTAACACCTTTTTTCTCTTCTTTTGCATCAGGTTGCTTACCACAGTCATAGGAAGCCTGGGTACTAATCAGTGATTACTTAAGGCGAATCACCGAGGTTTGCTTTGTGTGAGAACAATGTCTGTTGATAGTGAGATCAGAGACTGTCTTGATTTTTTTGGTTGTTTTATAATTCTTAGCCAGTCACAAACAGACTTTTTCTCGGTATGATTGTGAAGTTAAAACGTGAATGGTAAAAAAAATACCTTAATTGTCTGCAAGGCATTGTGCTGTGTTGTGGTTCTTGGCGTTTGGCAATTTTCCACAGCACACAGAGGGTCATTTGTGATATGGTTGTGTATCTGCAGTCCTCTAATTGTGAAAATGAAAAAATGGAAACGTAATGCACAGCGCCTTAACGCAGTGGTGATAATCCTTTAATTTCTCCTTACAATATCACTACTTGGTCAAACACAATAGTCACGAGAATAAAGGAAATGATCGCCAAAAACAATATGTCTTGATTTTGAAGCAATTCACCCAACGAGCCCCGTAGGAAATACATAGAGAAAAGTGAGGAGAGCACGCATGTTGATATTGGGTTTGAAAGGGTTAAATGAGAGCATTTGCAAATGTCGCTTTGCTCAACAACACTTTAGTCCTGCCCGCCTCACAAGAGAGCTAGGCACCATATATATGTAAGGTGAGGGTAAAGTCGCACTCGAGCCAAGGACGCCCACACGGCTGGAGCTTATCCCGGTTTCTGTGGCATAAAGCAACTAAGAGTATTGCTTCTCCCCCCTGGATGGGATGCTAGTCCATCGCGAGGCTACCCCCAGCAATATGTCGCCAGTAGCCATTTATACACCTGGGAGGAGAGAGATAATGTGGGGTAAAGTTTCTTGTCTAAGCACACAACACGATGGCAGGCACTGGGCCTCGAACCACCGACCTTCAGATCTGAAGTCCAACGCGCTAACCACTGCACCACCGCCCTCCCAAAAATGTAACAGTGCACATATGTTAAACTAGTGTGAGGTAGAGACGAGGTCCATTAACCTTACGAAGAAAAAGAATGGGACTAACTAGTTCAATAGAGGTTTTGTTAGAGCTGGTTCACAAATTTGTCCAAAGTATCGTTCAAACGCGCTCGTAGCAAGAAGTTCTCTATAAGCGAGATAGATCGTTTATTTAAAAAAAATACACTTTGCAGTCAAATGACTGAATTACGTGAATAAATTATTTACAATAAAAATATATGACGACAATTTAAAATATATTACATGCAGTGGCTAATTATGAAACTGTCTCTGAACCTGTTTGTCTTGCAGACAGGCGCGGCAAAGGCGCGGCAAAGGCGCGTGTCGATCTCAGATTGTAATTCCGCTGAGATCGTGACGGCAGAAGGTGTCTGAGTTTATGGTTGCCCTGCGCGTCAATGTCTTTGAAGAGTTCCTTACATGTGCTCCTTCTATCATCTAGCGTTGGAAGGCCAGCTTTAACTAAACCTTCACTGTAACTACAATCTGGAAATATCATGCGTAATGCACGGCGCTGAATGCGTTCAATTTCTTCAGAGAGATATAATGGTAGATTACAATGAAAGACCTGGCATGCATATTCAAGGATTGATCTGATAACGCTACAATAGAATCTTACAAGGTCATTTTTAGCAATACCCGCGCGCTTAAGTTGTCTTAAGAGATAAAGTCTCTTGGCAGCCTTAGTCGTGATTGAGTCAATTTGCGCAGACTATTTAAGATCACTGCTTATGACAACACCAAGAACTTTAGCCGAAGATACCATTTCGAACTCGACCCCTTCTATTGACACCTGAGGGAAGCAAGGGGGAGTGTGCTTGAAGCATGTGCTGATCTCCTTGCACTTGGTTGGCTGCAGATGGTTTTCCTGAGACCAGTCGTGGATGTAATCAGCCGCTTGTTGTAGTGAGCTGAGCTTGGAGGCTGGAACAACTTCAGAGACCGTTGTGTCATCGGCGAATTTCCACAAGTGGAACCCTTGTGGGAGACGGAGATCGTTTATCATCGCTAGAAATAGCCACGGACCCAAACGGGACCCCTGAGGCACTCCAACAGGGACATCCAACCAATCAGATAAAACTCCATTCAGTTTCTCCCTCTGCTGTCTGCTCCTTAGAAAATCGATCACCCAGTTCACAACTGTAGGTTTCACGCCAAGACCAATATATGATGGTCAACGAGGTCAAAAGCTTTTCTAAAGTCTAGTAGGGCAGTCCTTACAGTTGAGCCGGTGCCGTCCGTAGCGCATAGCCAATGATGGAACATGGAGATTAGAGCGAAAGTGGTGCATGAACCTGGAATGAATCCAAATTGTGCGGGATCAATGGCCGATAATAGTACTGGTTTCAGTTCCTTATCGATAACAAAGCCCTCCGCAACCTTAGACAAGGTGGATGTCAATGGAATGGGTCTAAGGTCTTTATTGATGTCATTGACAGTAGGTGCTTTGGGAAGAGGCGGTACATCGGCAATCTTCCAAGCCCGGGGAACTTTACACTCGGAGAAGGAGGTATTAAGAATTTCTGCAATTGGTGCAGCCAGAATATTTGCATATTCCCTTAATACCCAGTTCGGGAGATCGTCCGGCCCGCCGGCACGTGCGCAGCTGATTTCACGAAGTTTGCGCGCCACAGAGTATTCAGTGACTGAAATGGGCTGATCGTCGTCCATATCCACGCGCACGCAGTCAGTTAAGGGCGAGTAATCTTCCATGACGCTGACAAATGCCTTGTTGATTTTGTTTGCAGGGGGAAGACTCATCGCACACGAGGTCGGGGTGAAGAATAGCAGTCAAGTCACGCCCTGTTGTTTTGGCAGACCCGCAAAGCTGTTTAACCTCTCTCCACCAGTTGCGTGGTTTGGAATCTTGCAAGTCCTTAACCTTGTTCTCGTAGTACACCTTAAGACAGCGCTTGCGCTCGCGGTTAACTTTATTTCTAAGGATCTTGAAGAGGGGCTGATTTTCAGAAGTAAGGGCCTTTTGGCGACGGGTAATGAGCTGCTTGAGCTGCGTTGACACCCAAGGACGATCCGTCTCGTGGATTTTGATGGAGCGCACAGGCATAATTGTGTCCAAACCGTAGTTGATAACTTCGGTCAGCAGCGACAGCTTTCCTTCACATGACTGTTCAGAGGACAGCAGATTCGACCAGGGAACGTCCATCAAAAATCGCCCAACACTATTGACTTTGCTAGGGCGCTTGTCTCTCGATTTAATGATCTTGTGCTTTGGCTTCGAGGCACCGCGGGTCCCAGAGCCCATGTAGATGGTCACGTGGTTAGATAGTCCAACTGGAGGTAGGCGAGTCGGGACGGAGAAGTAATCATCTAAGTTCGTAAAAATCTGATCCAGAGTCCTATCACCCCTAGTTGGAAATTTAACAGTCGGTTTCAGGTTATACGGTTTAAAGCATAATTTTACTTGTGACACTTTCGCAGAAGTCTGCAAAAATTGCACGCCATTTACACGAGAATCTTTCCTACTTTGTACAATAGTTAACATTAGTAGTTTTTCTCAAAAACGCAAATATGTGGAATCAAACCGTGAAATGTCCATCTTTGCAGTCCGTATAGCGAAATTCGGACAGCTCAGGGAATCAATCAGCTTGCACCGTTTGGGGACCAGTTCATAACTATTAATTTGCTCTGGAACATGTGTTGTTTTTTCTCTAATTTTTTTGAGTCGTAATTTATGTTCTTCGATATCAGCTATAAACTGGAATTGTTTTTCGGATTCATGTCATTTGTTGGCATGCCTACTGGTTTTCGGTTGTGTCTACCCTCTGAAATGTTCATAATTATTATTCCTCGCGAAGCGAGGAGGGCCGAAGGCCCTCCGAGCGTAGCGAGGTTTATAAATTTGTCGCGTGGGGATCGCGCGAGGATTGCTAAGGGCGGTCAAATCTCGATCTGCCGATATATATTTCGATGGTGTCCGCACAGTTGCCTAGCAACAAAACCAAATCGCGACCGCTGACAGTTGCGCACTCTCATGTTTCTTCGGCGTGTTTCTTCATTTCTTGCCTGCTTCGCTACGTACATTTACGTGCTGATATTTTTATTCATCGTCTGTAAACAAGTAATTAGACAGCAACCCCTGGTTTAACAAGTGGCTCAAAATCCATTCCGGGGTAGATTTACAACTGAAACTGAGCGTGAACGCCGACTTGAAATTCAGCGCGAGCAACGAAGGCGAAAGAGTCGACGACAAGAAAGCACGGGTAGGAGAACATCGTTTACCGGTAATAGCCTAGCAAGACTAAAGCCGTCAGCAGGACACAAACAGGAGACTGGAATATTACAGGCGAGAAATCTTGGAACATACACAACGTAGCTTAAATTTAGCTTGATAGCACAGCGCTGCCACAAAACGAGATTCCCCAACAACGCCAGAATCGATACAAGGTCTTCGAAATATAACTCAGTCACACCAGTTGAATAATGACAATGAACTCAGCGGCTACAAACTCTTCGAGAAAATGTGTGCTGAAACCGATCAGGACCGGCGACACCGACTACAAGTGCTTCGACAAAAGGATTTTGTTATAGAAGCAACGAGAGGCGACAAAAAATGCATGATCATCAAAATACTTTTGCTAGAAATTTACCTTTCCAACGGAGTGAACGGACGGTGACTGAACAGGTTGGCTCAAAATTATTTCCTCTCTCTACCATTGTCTTTACTCTTGATGTACTAGTAATTATTATCAACATGTAATTACTTTTCCAAGTATGATCAAAATTAAAGATTACACAAGAGAAATGAAATTATTTCACGAAATAGGTTTCAGTTCCCACAACAATTTGCATATTTGTGTGTGAGCAGTAAAAAGAATTTAAATTCTAAGTTTAAGACGTTCCCGAAAAATATTTGAAAGAAATAATTCATATTGGATCAGTAAGAATTTATAAAAGTTTATGTTTTCCGTTATGGATATTGACCCTATTAATAGTTTAAAAATAATATTCAGATGGATCAGAAAGGGCAATTTCTGTTCACAATTTGGTTTGGAAATGCACTTACAAGTACTGCTCTGCCTAGCAATTACCACTTTAAAATGTGTAGCGGGTATAGGTACATACATGCATGTATTTGATGTGAAACAAAAATTACTGCTTAACATTAATTATTGACAATAATTTCATGCTACATACAGTGACCAGCATCACAGGTCTCCTCGCAGTGCACAAGCAAGCACCAAAATCAGGGGAATTGAGATCCTGATCACCTTCAGCATGATCTGTCTATGTGAAAGTTTACTTACTTCTGAAGGTTTCACATGCTATAATCTACATTCACCCTTTCCCTTAATTAGCTACTCTTGCTTTCCATACCAACTGACCTCCCTAAGCCCCAATGTAAGCCTGCAAATTCTCCTTACTGGTCTTTATACATTTCTTGTAGTATTAGTGCAGAGAACGTCTTTCTACTGAAATTAACACTATTCATGTTTGGTGATCAATTCCTTAATTCTGATGACCTAATTAAAGCATTGCTATTGTAGGGAGATGCTGGTAACTGGGGATTCAAGGGTTAACTTATTATTTTATTGTGACAATTATCTAATCCAATTTTTATAGTGTGTTGGGGGGAATGAATAAACATGCTACCACATCAATATGAAACTCTGTGCTTTGCTTGCCATTATTCTGTATTATTCTTTTTTCAATTTTTGGGTAAAAATGGATAATTTTTTTTAATACACCGCATCACTCTTCAGCAGTAGTAGACTCCTGCTACAGTATCTCAACCATTCAAGGGAAATAATGAATTGTGTTAGCTATTGACACTTGTCAATACCCAGTAAATAGAACAAAAGCTGTACAACAGAATCTTGTATTCCAAGTTGGAATTTCAACTGCATTTCTGATAAACCTATACTCTCACCCAACCAAAATAAACAGAAACACCACACATTGGCCCTGACAACAGGTCCACAGCAATACTATATACATCCTCTCTAGAGAGCAATTTACCTTCTGTCAGAATGAAGAGAAGTGGGGGGGGGGGGGGGGGGGGGGGGGGGCTGAACGTATTTTCTTATACATGACAGAGGATTGGATGCAAGTTACATGGAAACGACTGGGAACCAGAATGTTGATCTTAACTCACAATTCGGGACCATTGTGGCCACCCATTCACACCTCCAGTTAAACCGACATTCTATCCTCTCCAGACCCCCATCAATCAATTTTGTGGTGCACCCGTGCCCGAGCTTCGCGAGGTTCTGCGAGTCACGTATTTCTAGTAGTGTTTGATCCCCACGGAAACATATGCGTCATAAACCTTTCCACAATGTAATCCACAAATTCAATAGCAATTTAAAAAGTACAATACGCTTTTTATACCATCAAGCTAGTTCTTTATTATTTACTCTGGCTTTTACTGCTTTGTTTAAATCGTTTCTATAAATGTGAAGAAAAAACACCAAAAGCCATCTTCAATTAACCGCTGAAGATGGTTATGTGGTTAGGCGCACTGTAATAACCTAAGAAGTCACGTGCCCCCGGCTATATCAAAAAGAAAACTTTCCAACCAATCAGCGGAGGCAAAACTGGAACAAGTGGGACTGGGTGTGTTTTCTTTTAAAGGTTGTCTTGTCTATTGTTTCATACATTAAAGACGCTAATGACGCCAGAATATTATCGCAGTCCAACTGAACTGTAAGGCTACTACGTGCATTGAAACAAGGGGGTTAGTTTCTAAAGAAACTGTGGTGCTGCGTCGGTGAGGACGCGAAACACACAATTTTGGATTTATCAACTGAGTAATTGAGGTCAATTGGCCACCGTAAAGAGATTGAAAGTTGACGTTTCGAGCGTTAGCCCTTCGTCAGAGCGAATCCACCGTAAAGGGATTGAAAGCTGACGTTTGGTTCGCTCTGACGAAGGGCTAACGCTCGAAACGTCAGCTTTCAATCTCTTTACAGTGGCCAATTTACCTTATCAGCTCAGTTGTTAAATCCTAAATTTTGCGTACTACGTGCATTGGTTGATATAAAGCCCCCGGGGTTAGGGGGTACTCCCTAAGATGGGGAGGACAACAACCTCGTCCCCAGGGCCTTCTCCTCGTTCAAAATGGCGGTCGGAGAAACCCCTGGCCAAGGCTGCTGAAATACTCCAAGAATCGTGGAGTATTTTGTCACGTGACACACGATGAAATGGCTTTTTCGGAGGTTGTTTCCAGCGTATAGCGGCCCTGTTTGTTTTCTGCAATCGGAAACCGTTGTTCAAACGGAACGAAGACATTTCGTCGTGTTTACGTGAAGAAATTCTAACGAATTTTTGGAGCCATTTTGGCAGCCTTGGCCAGGGGTTTCTCCGACCGCCATTTTGAACGAGGAGAAGGCCCTGGGGACGAGGTTGGGGAGGACAAGTGAGACACTTTTGGGATGTGGATAAAAAGACAGAGTCACAAGTCCCGCACATTCGTGCTCTGGTAGTCACAAATGGGCACTATGGCCACGTCCTTAGGAACAAAGAAAAGCGTGAAATTCGCCTAGCGGAGAGGATTCATGTAAGATCTTAAACGACCACATTTTAATGACAGCCATGAGAGCGTGGCTGACAATTTCAACTTTCAACAAGTATTTTACATCTGTTGGACGTTTAACAGCTTTTAAAGCCAATCAGTTAGCCAAGGATCACAATTGGAGTCTGGATCTGAATGCTTATACATCTTTTGGAATCTTATAGAATGCCATATCACATATGCCCTCCAACAAAGCGCCCGGGATTTACAAAGTTCCAGCAAGAATTGTTAAAGATAGCCTACCAGCAACAATTCACAGAATTGCAAGCATGATGAATAATTCCTTCAATGTAACACCTCCGCACGAAAATTGTATGGCCGCTTAGAGATACGACATTTATAAATGTCATATCGTCGCGCGACCATACATATAATATCCTCTATATATCATTTTTACCCGTGTTATCTAAAGTAAATGAAGTGCTGGCTCACAAACAATTTTGTTAACTTCTTGAATGCTAATAACAGGTAACAGGCTATCAAAATTTCACAGGGGCAATCGTTAATATCACTCCACAGAGACATTCCTATTGTATGTCACTGACGAGTTACTGAAAGCTATGGATAAAAAGAACGTTCCAGTTCTGGTGATATTGTAGGAGCTGTACCATAGTGACTCGTCTGGACTCTTATCTCAAGGATGCTGATTTCCCTGAGTTATTTCAGTCAGCATACAAGGCTGGCCATAGCACTGAAACTGCACTCATCCGGGTTCAGAATGACATTCTCCGTGCTATTGATGATGGCCAATGCGTCATACTTGCGTTGCTTGATCTTTCAGCTGGACAGACT
The DNA here is from genome assembly GCA_964030785.1 of Siderastrea siderea. Taxonomy (NCBI): domain Eukaryota; kingdom Metazoa; phylum Cnidaria; class Anthozoa; order Scleractinia; family Rhizangiidae; genus Siderastrea; species Siderastrea siderea. The sequence goes on from OZ034973.1 coordinate 29,108,573, forward strand.
TCACCGTCGTTTTGGAATAAAAGGTAAAGCTATCGCGTGCCTTCGCTCTTAACTGTTAGAGAGAAAGCAGTTTGTGTGTGTTGATAACAAACGTTCTTCGAGTCGTGATCTCACCTGCGGGGTCCCACAAGGCTCAGTGCTTGGGCCTATGTTGTAAGCGGAATTAATTAAGCAGACACGCAGATCTATATGGCCTTCCGTCCGTCATTTACAGGGGAGCCGGAATATTCCAAATCTAGAATTGAATTATGCATCCAGGACATCGGATGTTGGATGACAACAAATAAATTGAAATTGAATAGTGATAAAACGGAGCTCCTAGTTCTCAATGCTCGCCATCGGCCCATGCCTGCGCTTAACTCCATCTTTCCCGGGACTGATCTCATTATTGCATTTGAATCAGCGAGGAATATCGGCGTTTGGTTCGATAACTTAGTTTCGATGGACAAACAGGTGACCTCTATTTGTAAATCACCGTTTTATCATCTACATAATATTGCTAAGATAAGGAAATTCATATCGTTCAAGAACTGTGAGACACTGATCCATGCATTTGTACCATCTAAGTTGGATTATTGTAATTCTCTCCTGTCTGGTCTTTCACAAAACCAGATTCAGAGGTTTCATTATGTCCAGAACTCAGCCGCACGCCTCCTCACTGGTACTGGGAAATATGACAACATTACACCCATACTGAGAGAGTTACATTGGCTTCCAATGGCCGAACGAATTCATTTTAAAATTCTACTTTTAACATTTAAATCGTTAAATGACATGGCGCCTTTTTATTTACGTGAACTTTTATCGCCATATATTCCCTCCAGAAAGTTGCGCTCCTCTACCAAATCCTCGCTTCAGTGAATACCTAGATGCAATCTTAAGACGTATGGTCAAAGAGAATTTTCATATATTGCACCAGTGTTATGGAACTCTCTTCCAGAGGATATGAGGAGCTACAAGTCCTTGACTACTTTTAAAACAAAGCTGAAGACCTTTCTTTTTAAGCGTATTTTTAAATTGACACTGCATTATACAATTATTATTATTATTATTATTATTATTATTATTATTTTGCTTAATTGTAAATATTGTCAATTCTATTATTTAATTTTAAATATTGTAAAGCGCTGTTGGTTACCCTGTAGAAACAGCGTTATATAAATCATCATCATTATTATTATTGTTATATTGAATATGTCAAAAGCTTTTGACAGCATTAATCATGATGGGTGACTGTTGAAACTTCGTAGCCTTGGTGTGCCACCATCAGTTTTGGCCTGATTTTTACCTACCTGAAATTATCATTTATTATTATTATTATTATTATTATTATTATTATTATTATTATTATTATTATTATTATTATTATCAAAGGAAGATACCCAACGCGTTCGAATTGGAGATGTGGTTTCTCTGTCTCTCCCCCTTGAGTATGGGTGTGGCACAAGGTTCCATTCTTGGTCCATGTCTACTGTATACATTAATGATCTGCTATCTATACTCTAACACTGTCAAACGGCGCGTTATGTTGACGATTGGAAACTATACCTCAAACTTTAAGGACTAGTGATTTTTGCGATGCTATTTCTCGTGTGAATTCCGATCTTAGAAACATCTGTAAATGGTGCTGTCAGAACTCTCTTCCCATTAACCCAGACAGAACTAAACTACTTGTAATAGGTGTGCCAAAGTCATTACAACAGTTACTTGATTTCACAATTTCACTTTGTGCAAAGGAATATCACCAGTACCGGTAACAAAAGACCTACGGCTTGTACTTAGATCAGCACCTTTCCTATGATGAGCAGAAATATGTCCAGGTTTGCACGCAGCTGCGAAAATTACAATTTTTGCCAAAAATTGGAAAATTCGTCGAGTCGATGTAAACCTGTCAAAGAGGGCCATGACAAGGCCTGCGATTTTTGCGAAAACTGCGAAAATTGCGATTATTGTAAAATCTGCGAGAAATTGGAAAATTCGTTGAATCAATGTAAGCCTGTCAAAGAGGGCCATGACAAGGCCTGCGATTTTTGCGAAAACTGCGACATCGCGTACAATGCCTATTGTTCTCGGGACATTTACTTCCAGTTCAAGAAAGTTTGTAGATCTGTCATATCGCGTGTTATTATGCATAGACGCTTAGAAAGAGCTTAATTGATTGGTTGCCATGAACGCAAGGCGATGCTCATTATGATGTAGGCGGCCAACTAGACAATGAACGAAGCTCGCTATTGTTTCGCCTTTTGTTTCGTAAAATCGAACATATGCGCATATTTCGCGTAGAACATTTCATGAAACGGTTTTCCATTTTGATCTGGTATTTCGGATTTCGGTATTTCGTCTGGGCAAAAGTTACAGCACAGAAAGGGAGCCATGTCGAATCATCACTGCGCGAGCGAGGTGATTGTGTCGTAAATAAATTCAGCATTTCGCTTGTTTGTGGTTTGTGTGCGCAAGCGGCAGACACTGTAACGTTTTGCTTCTGTCTTTGGGAGCTTTTTAACTTTTATGTGAAACAAAACAGCGGATAAGTGAGTTTTAATACAATCCCTAACAGAGCCGAAAATCTAAAGCTCGATCGTGGTCAGCGATCGTAGCGAACATAAGGATATGCGTCACACAAGCAGTTCGTATCTCAGAGGTAAAATGCTTCGTTGAAGTAAATCAAATACTACGCTCGGGTGCCCGTAAACTTCTCGCCATTTCATTGACCGATTTTAAAAACTAAAACGGATTCTGTTCGAGAAAAGGTCCATCTTTCATTTGCCACACGTAGGTTTTCTCAAAGCAGTCTAAATTTTCTGAAAATCTCTTTCGAAAATGGACTCCATACAAAAAAAAGCCCGTTTTTGCTGTATTTTCAAGTTCAAAAGGATAGTCCTTACTCTTGTTCAATCTTTTTCGTTTTGGGCTTAAATTGCAGATACAACATTCTTCTTCAAAAAGCCGCCCGTAGGTTTTTAGGGTTTGACTTCTGGAAAGCAGGAAGACAAGTTTTATCAGAGCTACTTGACCAATTTGAGCCCTTTCTTCTCTTATTTTGAGCTATTCATAGCCCACTCTCATTCAAATTTGCCGCTTCACAGCCTTATGAATAATTGATAATGCCCACGCATTCTGCGCGATGAAAATGCGATTATTGTAAAATCTGCAAAAAATTGGAAAATTCGTCGAGTCAATGTAAACCTGTCAAAGAGGGCCATGACAAGGCCTGCGATTTTTGCAAAAACTGCGAAAATTGGATTATTGTAAAATCTGCAAAAAATTGGAAAATTCGTGGAGTCGATGTAAACCTGTCAAAGAGGGCCCCGACAAGGTCTGCGATTTTTGCGAAAGCTGCGAAAATTGCGATTATTGTAAAATATGCAAAAACTTGGAAAATTGGTCGAGTTGTTGAAACCTGTCAAAGAGGGTCATGACAAGGCCTGCGATTTTTGCGAAAACTGCGAAAATTGCGATTATTGTAAAATCTGCAAAAAATTGGAAAATTCGTTGAGTCGTTGAAACCTGTCAAAGAGGGCTAAGACAAGGCTTGCGATTTTTGCGAAAACTGCGAAAATTGCGATTATTGTAAAATCTGCGAGAAATTGGAAAATTCATGGCATAGGTTTAAAGTAACTAAATAACCGTCATTGCCGTTCACAAGGGCACATTAACACTCTAATAAGTGAACGCATTTGCCAAGGCATCCAGTTCAACCTTGGAGGGAGACTGGTGCTGAAAGCGTTCCTCGTTCAAGTCTTTTCGCATAATTTCGAATAGCTTACTATCGATGGTAATTAGTTACGAAAGTTACAAAACCAGTAGCATTAAATGTAAACTGATAAATATGGGTTTACTCACAAATCCACTTGTTGTTGTGGTTAAGCTGGAGGGAACAAAATGTTGTTTCAGACTGTTATACTTTTGTCCTTTGTGTGATGTTTTACGTGGTCACGGAAGCTTATGACCAAGATCAGAAATTCCTGTGGTGCTGCATCAGTGAAACTTAAAATTATATGAAGGAAAGATAGTCGGAAGAATGAAATAATATTGTTGTGGAAGTTTTAGATGAAATCTTGCTCAATATCCTTGACCCAAATCAGCAATGACTTGTAATTTACAGCACTCAATATGTGTGAAAAGCCTTTGGTCAAATCTTCCCTGCTAGCAGAGGCCCCTTTTCCTTTGTATTCGCTGAGCTGACGGGCGGGTCGAAATGCACTGGGTCGAAATGAACTGTGTTGAGCATGCGCCACGGTTACTTAGCCATCGAACGGTCAAGTGATGCTTTTAGCACGCGATCAGCTAACGACTCCCACCTTTCTCAACTGGCGCGCCAAAAAAACCTGCGCAGTTTTGTTGTTGTGAATGGCGAGTTCAACAAAAACTCGACAAAAAAAGTAGACAGTTCGTCTAGAGATAGTTGTTGTCTAATCTGCGTATTAATTTCAAGTTATCTGGACAAGGAAGCTTTTTTAACATGACCACAACTCCAGGAATCAAAGAGAATTTAACCCATTGACGGCCGCGTGTTTTTTGATCGCTTCACAAAATTAGCAGTTGGTAGTAAACAACCCCATGTACAGTACGAAAGGACAATTTATAGGCTCGAAAAACAACATTTACTTGATCTAGAATAGTTAAAATTTCTAACTTTTGAATAAAATACACCTGTTGTCAATTAACAATTAGCCAAAAATACGATCTCAAAGTCAAAAGTTTGAAAATTTCTGGAAGAGATTTCTCACGTTGTCTCGAGCGTGACATCAAACCACAACAGAGGATTTGTGTCTGTTTAGGTTAGATGATTATATTTCTCAATTTTATGAATTAAGATACACAGAAGAAGAGACAGTAAGCTTTTCTAAATAATACATTTATTAAAACACGCCTTTATTTTTTTCTGAAGACCAAACGCGTTCAATTCTTTCTTCGAGGGAAGCTACGCGCAAACGATTTTGCTCGATGCGTAAGTTATTTTGAAGAGCATTTACTTTATTTTAGTGATGCGAACTGTGCACGTTTTTCAAAACTTTTACGAAAACTGTAAGGAATATGAAGAATCTCTCAATTAAAAAGCCATTTCCATACAAATTTAAAATCAAATGTGTAATTTACTCTACCGTAGACTCGTAGAAGTGCTGGAGCATTTCCCACAAAGTCCGCAGCTCGAAAAATCTTTGGAGATGGAAGATTGTCCTTCGCCTTGGCAGATGTTTTCTTCGCTCTAGAAGCTCTAAATTCCATTGCTTAACTTGTCGAGTGTTTCTTAGAGCTTGTTCTTTCGATTGTTTATCTTTCCGTCGTCCATGTTAACAAAAACGAGAGAAAGTAAACGTTGTAACTCTTCACGAGTTAAGTTCTCTTTCCAGGTCGGCATGTTACTACGCGGGTCACTAAATGACAGCGGAATAATTGTAAAGGAATGTGCGAGACACAGTGGGCTCGAGTCAAGGTCAGCAAACAATACAGGGAGCATGCGTTTCGGAAACCGCCGTCCACGACCATGGACGGCGGCTGAATCAAAACGAGTTTCGACCCATGGCAGAGGTCCCTTTTCCTCCTGCCCGTCAGCTAAGCGAATACAAAGGAAAAGGGGTCTCTGCTAGCAGGGAAGGTCAAATCCAGCTGATAATTATTGTCTCGCATTCCCTAAGATTGTTTCATGTCCCATATGGTCTTTCACTAGGAAGATTATCATTTCCATGTAAATGTTAATGATGTAAATGTTTGAATTGAAGGCCAGTCAGCAGAAAAAAGCAATTCTGACTACACTAACACGAACACTCAAAGTGAAATAGTTTATTAAGGAATATGCAGTCAGTTATCTGATGATTACACGAGCTATAGCTAGTAGCTAATCGTTCGAAAAAAATACACACAGACTTCCATGTCATAGTACCAAGGTATGAAAAATTACAATAATGTACCACGCCAGATACGAAAAACCACTAAAAAACCACTCCTTCTTTGTGGCCAAAAAAAGTGGAAACGTATTCCCCATCTAATGCAGTTGCACTAGACCTCGAGGAAGAGGTACTCCTAAAACACCCTTCCAAAAATAGAAACTAGAAAGAAAAAAAAGGAACCCAACAGGAGAAGACTGACTGACGTAGAATGACAAAATATCTCCCACCAAAAGCCTAAATAGTCCAGGTCACATGACAAGACCCGAGCCTCTCAATCGTGCGTCAGAATATTAATTTCTGACTAATTCGTTCCCAGGTCACTCAACCGTCAGAAATTACATATTCTGACTACACTAATACGAACATTCAAAGTGAAATAGTTTATTGAGGAATATGCAGTCAGTCATCTGATGATTACACGAGCTAGAAGACAAAGACAGGGAAACTGAAATAAACGAATGAAATACTAAAGCCAATACACTGAGAGAGCAAAACGTAAATACCTAACATTCTCGAAACCGAAACCTAGAATTCAACTTATCTTCAACATAGTCATTTTTGGCTGTCACAGTTTTCCATCTCACATGCCTTTGAAAGAGTCTGTCTTCAATTCCAGCAGTAGCTGCCGCGGTAGCACCCCTTACCCTTAACAAATGGATGCTAAAAGGCCAAATATAAGATACAATACTATATTATAATACTAGAATAACTTTACAGGTCTATTGACAGAAACAAGCTTATGTCCAGACTTACATTTCGATAACGCTCTGAAAACATAATGATCTGCGGCAACAGGCAAACATTCAACCTCAGATATATAACGCCTCGAAATCATAACAGGACAAATGTCCTTACTTAAGCCTTCAGAAATTAATACTACGCTAACTTTTCTATAAGTTGACCAGTTTTACTCCTTTCACTATTTATCGCTTCATAACCAGTATGAAAAGGAATATCTTCATACCTAACACGGAAAACTTTGAAAAACCCTGAATAAGCGAGAACAAAAATACAGACATTTCTCAGTTCAAGCAAATTTTCTAAATTTTTCTCATCATATCTAGAGAAACAGGATCTTTCCTGTTCACTAAACGTTTTCCATTTAGCCTTTTGGCAGCTTCCCTCACTGCATGAATATTTGGACTATCAGTGGGGGATTGTAAGCCCGCTAAACTATGGGCCCACTGAATAACATAAATAGCCATGTCTACTGAGCTATGAGATTGAGTAGTGTCCATCAAATACTGAAGGTATAGAGCAACATGTTCCGGCTTGGCAGGAAAGCGCCTGAATTTCATCTCTAGTACTGGCAAAGCTCTTCCGCCTAACGAATGCCCTCCTGTACGCATCTGTGGTCCAGCGGCTCTGGAAGCGATCACTGGTGTCTCTCGGCTTAGACGCCAAATCTGTTTAGGATGGATCTTGCAAATAGGCAAAGGACGATCAAATACCACGGCTGAACACATCTTCACTGAAAATAATAAAGTAAAAGAAAACGTACAAAAGGAAGAACAAGAAAGAGAGAAAATTAGTATCAACTTCTCAAAACAGAAAAGAGAAAAACGACTCTTTATACGAACAATCTGGAATTCCCTAACACACAAAATTACAAACTGCACCACTGGAGGATGCTAATGGCAACAAAAGTCTGAAAATTAAACCTCCAGCTAGAAAGCTTTCAAACACAGTCATAAGCTCACAAATATACCATCCCAGGGGGATTCCCAAGGTGCCGCATGAAAGGGCCCATTACAAAACGAATCATCCGGCAACAACATCTCAAAACATCTGCAGCGACAAATTTCCGCCGAGGAAGACTCCTGCACTTCCACCAAGGCAGTCTCCTAAACTTCCGCCAAGGAAATCCCGTAAACTTCCGCCGAGGAAGTCCCGTAAGCTTCCGCCGAGGAAGTCCCGTAAGCTTCCGCCGAGGAAATGTCATGAACTTCCGCCGAGGAAGTGACAAACCAATGCCCACTAATTCGCACAACTATAGGCTCCAGAGCCCTAATCAATATCATATAAGCCAATAACATACGAGCCTCCGAAAGCTATGCCCTTCAAAGGGGAAAACACACCAGCACCAATATGCATATCCAGTGACAAAAAACCTACCTAAACTCCCTTGAAGTGGCAAACGGAAAAACTAACGTCTGACAAGGTCTGACAAGGTCTGACTAAGGTCTGACAGTTCCAGTTATCAGGTATCGTGAACGCACATGTTTTTCGTCATGGAAGGCAAAAAATAATTTTTTTGCTCTTTTCTGATATCCTGGTAAATGAGTTAACGCTATTCGTTTAACTAATGGAACAAGGAAAAGTGAATCATGAATTTGAGGAAGAAACAACAGTGGTGACTGGTGGAAAAAACGAAATCAAATCGCCTTGTGTGCGAATTACGCAACCAAGCAAGGATTTGAACAGATACCTTTTGGACATATTCTATCTACCGACTGCTAAATCAAAGAGTGCACCTTTTGAATCCATCGATCTCTCCATATAAAAGCCTTTCGCGAAATGTCTTGCATTCTCCACATCAGAAGATCGCCTTTTGCTGTGGATTACAGCATTCCAATATCGCTATTACGAGATTACCAGAAATGCAGCTGACTATAAGGTCATATGGGAAGAACAAGATAGCCCCTGTTCAGCTTCGAAGTGCGACAAACTCATCATTCATTTAATTACCAATACATCTACTGGTGAAGAGCAATTAGTCGCTATCACAATCTTTGCCACAACCGGGAGGATTCAAGTACAAGGGAAAAAAATTCGAAGAATGGAGCATTTTTGAGTTCCCCGTGCTCCTTCACATTGTGAACACACTCAGCGATCATCACCCTCTCTCTTCTCTTTCTTCATTTGAGGACTCATCTCTCTTCAGATCTTCACTTCAAAACTTTTTCACAAATTTTATTCAGTTTGTTGGAGATGACGACATTCCTTCATCAAACAAAGGGGAAAATAACAATAGCTATGAGAGTCACAAACCAACCTCACAGCGGAAATAAATTTTCTTAAAGAACAAGTGACGGTGCTCTGGCAGAACTCCACTGGTGACAAACATGACACAAATCCTGCTATTCAACGGCCTGAAACATCTACCACATCTGAAGGCACCATGCCAAACATCGCCTCGGAAAACAGACTTGAAAATCCAGAACCTCAGGTGACGGAAACAGGCAATCCATCTCAACTCATCACGCCCAACATCCCCACAGAAAACAGATTTTGCCCCTTCAAGATGGCAAAGAATCTGATACTCCATTCAACGGGAGTGAAGAACCTTCGAGTTTGGACCCGAGTTCGAGTTCGAGTTCGAATAATAATTCTTTTTGATGTTCCAGCAAGTTTTAGGCTGAATAAACATTTCTGTTATTAGATAAGAAGGCTGGATCTTGGTCAAGTTCCAGTCGTTATTACCTTTCAACGAGCAACAGTTTTATTTTGTTTTTTCTGGTCTATTTCTCGGTTATTCACGAGCAATGAATATTAACACACGCTGCGCTTGTGTCCTCTCGTGCGTTCACTATAATTCCTTCTCATAATACCAAAAAAAAAATTCGTCTTCTGAGCTTGTTTCTCGTCATTTTTCGGCCCCAGTGTAATGCCATCGTGGGCGTTTTTGTTAAAACATGTATGCAATCCGTAATTAAAAAAGCTAAAACGTCAGTCAGTATTTAAAGAATAATGGCAAAGAGTCTCCAGGAAGAAGCTCAGAAGACGAAAATTTTTTATTATTATGAGAAGGAATTATAAATGCACGAGAGGACACAAGCGCAGCGTGTATCAATATTCATTGCACGTGAATAACCGCGAAATAGACCAGGAAAAACAAAACAATACTGTTGCTCGTTGGAAGTTAATAACGACTGAAACCTGACCGAGTTTCAGCCTTCTTATCTAATAAACGAAATGCTTATTCAGCCTAAAACTTGCTGGAACATCAAAAAGAATTATTTTTCTAACATCAATCAATTTAAGAAAAAAATCTGTAAGGGCAGTTTAGAAATATTTCTATTTATGCAAATTACGGACTTTTTGGCTGATTTGCGCTGCATTTTAGCAGTTTTTAAATATAAATATCTTAAAATCGCAGCCACATAGGAAGCTCAATGTACATTAAGAATGTTTTGGTATCATAAAAGATCCTTCAACTGAAAAGAGAAAGTGTTAAGTTTTATCTTTCTTGAAATATTGGAGAAAATTGCAGGAATGACCAAAATCAGCCCGTAAAAAATGAATCATGATTTACGTGAAAACGCTCTTACAGATTTTTCCCTAATTTCGCATACAAGTTGTGTAGGTTGAGTAGTTCAAATAGTTCAAGTTTCGTCATAAAGTGTCTGACTAGTTTTCGAGATATTCGACATTATTTAAAATGAGGGGTTGTCCATTACCGTTGCTATGGTGACAGCTGTTGCTAGGAAACCAGTGAGAAAATAAACTTTGATCATTTGTTGAAAAGGTGGTGTAGTATCAAGGAAATCGAAGTTTATCTTCTATGCGAAATTTTGACTTCAAAAGATACACTCCAAGGCCAAAAAAACTGTTGCGAGCCTCCTTAATTTACACCAAGAAGCGGTTATTATGAGTTACGAAGTCTAGAAGATGCAACAACACATTCGCATTCTTTGGACTACCTAAAAACCGAACTTGAAATACGCACAGCGGCCAAAAAACTCAAAAACAATAAATCTCCGTTTTCAGACAAAATCAAAAACGAAATGATCAAATCCAGCTTAAACCAGTTAATGCCTGTTTATTTGAAATTATTTATTGCGGTTCTTAGCTCGGGCACTATGCCTCAAACATGGTGCGGTGGCCTTATTACACCAATCTTTAAAAGTGGGACTGAAAATGATCCTGTATTTCTCGTTGTCTTGGTAAACTATTTTGTTCCATTCTTAATCAAAGACTTCTTGAACACGTTCAGTCGCTTGACATACTTCACAAATCTCAAATTGGTTTTCTAGCAAATAATCGAACAGCAGACCATGTTCTTACACTACGAACGTTAATAGACAAATATGTCAATTGTCACCAAAAGAAAGTATATGCATGTTTTGTGGACCTTAGGAAAGCATTTTATTCGGTCTGGCATGATGGACTTCTATGCAAGCTGTTAAAAATCAATATCCGAGGAAACTTCTATAATGTAATTAAAAGTTTATATTCGAATTCTACCTCCTCTGTTAGAATTGGAAATAGCCAAACGCGATCTTTTCATTACGCCAGAGGTGTGCGCCAAGGCTGCATTCTAAGTCCTTTGCTCTTTAACCTATAAGTCAATGATTTAACAATATTCTATCTGATCCGTTCGTGCTACCACATGGCAACAAACTCAGCTCCTTTTTATGCAGACGACTTAACTATATTATCACGATCAAAAGTAGGATTGCAAAATTGCCTAAACGAGTTATCCTCATATTGCAACTCTTGGACGCTCAGAATAAACCCCAAGAAAACCAAGATAATGATTTTTCAACGATGCACAAAAAAGTGTGATTATGTTTTTCACATAGGCAGTGAAATAATAGACATTGCCCAAAACTATACCTACCTAGGGACTCGCATCTCATCTTCCGGAAATTTTACGCTTTCGCTTGAACACCTTCGACAAAAAGCTCTTCATGCTTTCTTTGGTCTACGACGGCACACTGATTTTAATAAACTGAAACCTTCTCTTGCGTGTAAAATTTTTGACTCAATGATCTCACCAATTTTAACCTACAATAGTTAAGTTTGGGGTGCCTTTGCGAAATCAGATTTTAAGTCGTGGGACAGCTCCGCAATTGAAAAAAACTCATTTACAATTCTGTAAACGTTATTTAGAAGTTCATAACAAGGCATCCAATATTGCATGTAGAGCTGAACTGGGTAAATTCCCTTTGATCGTTGATATAAACAAAAAGATATTTAATTACTGTAAACTACCTCCGAGAAAAGGCAGAAAGCTCTATAGTCAAACAATCTTTAAAAATATCGATTGACCTTCATTGTAACGGTCATAATAGTTTTTACTCTAGTCTCATGAAAATGACTGACTATTACAATTTCTGTGACTTTAATTGTAATTCATTGAATGAAGGTAAAATCAAACAATATGAAGATCTCATGAAAAAGAAATATATCTCTTACTGGAACCAAACCCTTCAACATTTGCAAAAACTTAGTTTTTATTACACATTCAAAAAGATTTATAGCCTTTCTACCTACCTAGATCTAACAAGAAAGAACCCATGTAGAAAATCATTAGTAAAACTGAGACTTAGCAGTCATAAACTTCGGATTGAAACAGGTAAATACGACAAAATACCTCGTGATGAGAGGTTATGTAGTCTCTGCAATTGTAACAAAATTGAAGATGAAACTCATTTTTTACTAGATTGCCCCAGCTATTCTTCGATAAGAGACAGGTTCTTTTCTAAAACAGAACCTAAAATCTCATTTCTACGACTATTATCACATGAGTCCTTATTTTCACATCTAATGAATTGTATTGATTATTTTATAAATATTCAATTAATTTCGTTCATCTCGTCATGCTTTGAACAGAGAGACAAACTAGTTACAATAGCTACGTCTCGGAATGGTTAAAAATAAGAAATGGTCGTAATCTCTTTAGTTATTTTAATTAAGTAAGAAATTAATAATTAAATTTTAAGTGGCTTTTGCAATACTGTAATACTTTGTTATAGCCATGCAAATAAAGCTTGTTGTTGTTGTTGTTGTTTGAGAAGTAAGTACACAAACTCACCTAGGAATTACGCTTCAAATAATCAAAATCACTGCAAAGTGCAAGACATAAAACTCGAACGCCTAGTTGCAAACAGCTTATTTTTGCCCTTCCCTTCAAGGACAGGTCCGGCTTACTAGGAAGCAACAACCAATCTCTCACCAGTGAATTAAAATAAACATTATCGTTGCATAATAAAATCCAAAAAATACGCTGATTTCCACAGAGGAACAATCAGTGTTCCAACAGCTCTACAATCCTGCATGTGACTCAACACTTTGCCTATAACCGCTATATAGGAGGCACTAGGCAATTGTTGTCGGAGGACCAATCTTGAGAGAAAACATCCACTGCTTTAGACCCTGGTTGTAGAAATCTTAAATTAAACTTGAGCAATTTGGTATTGTAACGATAAGAAAACCTGTCTATGGTGTGAGGACCCCAAAGACCAACCAGGAGGGAAAACACATCGTCGTGAACAGAATACACATCTAAATCTGTAATCGTACTGAAAATGTCTACCTCAGAGTTCTGATCTCGCGGGATCCAAACAGCATCCAGTTGAGTATGAAGAAGGAAGCTCTCGTAACTCATCAATCATACTGCCAACTTGAACGATTCTCACAACGTTCTATCAGTATTCCAACAAACTCTATTGTCAGAAAAAATGGAGACAAAAGCTATAAACGCAAACTTAACTGCAGCTAGCTCCCTCCACGTAGAGCACTTTTGAGACTCAGAAAGACTCCAGTTTCTATGGAAAATTGTAGCAGAACCTTGAATTAAAGGCGGAGCAACCAGTAGACGATGCATCTGAAAAAATAACCTTCGAGAGAACGATTCACGGGAGAAGGCCAAAACAAGACCCCATTTAGAGCGCGTTAGTTATTTCTCCAAACCAAAAACTCTGTTTTAGCTTGATTGTTCAAATACACAACAGCATTTCAGCACGAAGTACGAAAATTGACAACGTGATGCAAATAACGAGTCATAACTTGGGTAATATTTCCGCAACTGGAGCTCAAAGAAATTACCTGCCCAATTATCAAGCTTCTAAACAAGAATGAATGCAGACACCTCCAAATTAGCACAGACCTCATTCAAATCAAGAGAAAATTTCTCTATTCTAGAATCACTAGCAAGATGAAACCGAAATGGGTGTCAATAACGTAACCAATCCATGAAAAAGTACTTTTTAGGCTCCCAAACTGACTTGTCTTGATTGACCTGAAAGCCGCAATTGTCAAGGCCTGAGTGAACCAACGAGAGCTGAGTCACTGTTACTCTTAGCAGATTTAAACGACGAACCTGCGCCGACACCACCATCAAAAAACATCGCTATCGAGATCCCCTGAGACCTCCAAAAAGTTTGCAAATGCTTAAATAACTTCGTAAAAATAAATGGCGCACGCACTGGAAACAGTAAATTGAAAATCTGATCTAGTTTGATTACCGCCAAAATCCCAGGAGAATGCCAAATATTTGCGATGCTGATGGGAAAATATCCACGTGATGAAACCCGGCTTCAGATCAAAAGAAAACACAAAGTAGTCTTTGGAAAAAAAATTCTCTAATCATATGCAGGCCTTCACACTGAAACTTCTGTTGTAGATGTTGAAATTTATGTGTCTTAAATACAAAATAAACCTTTTCCTCCAGTACTATAAATAGACACAGACAACGGATTTACAATCTCCTACACATCAGCTATTTCCTCAAAGCGATTTTCACGAAGGAGCTCTAAAATAGCTTCACTTACAAGCTCCCGTTCATTGAAAACTGATGCATTGTTTTTAAAACGGTGAGGAAGCCGAGTAGTGATGAATAAAATGTGGTAACCATCTTTGATAATATCAAGAATGAATTTAGGAGCACCGATGAAGTGCCAAAGATCTATATACAGTTAAGCAGCCTGCACTTAACAGAAACAAGCACAGGATCAATGGAAAGGGCTTCCAGCTAAACTTCAAAATTCTTCAACTCGCTACAAAAACCTTCAGCCAATGTAACTTCCGAATCAGCCGAATGATAAACAATAGAAAGGTCTGACTTACTTTCTTCATATTCGGTGAGGCACCTACCATCCAATTTCGATTTAGAGACAATGACAAAAGCACTGCAAGCGTAGCAGCCACCAGGTCAGTTAGGAAAACCATCGATTGGTCGAACATGAAGATGTTGATGGATAACTTCGCCAGCGATCAAAGTAAGAAGAACCTGCTTGAATCTGCGAGCTGGAAAGGACTGGCTGTCTGGAAACTGCAAAATTCGAAAATCGCAGAACGACACAGAGCTTTTTAAACCTTTTACTGGCCGAGCCGTTTTTAAAACAGCTTTCTCTGCTCTTTCTTCCGCACGGCGAATTTTCTTGTCATCTTGTTCGTCATCACCCAGCTCGTGCTGTACATACTCGTTCACGGTTTTCCATGCAAAAAGCGGACTTATAGTCGTCCAAGCAATCCTGGATTATATTGGAATTCATTCCCCTTACGATTGAAGGACTTCGGCTCCTCTTGTTTCATCTTCTTGACTTCGCGTAGCTGGTCCATGGCAGCTTCTGTATGGGAACATTTGAGGTTCTCCACCGATTGAGAAACCAACAGGGAAATCTGATCTGCGACAGCAGTTGCTTATTATTTTCAGCGAAAGACTTGTCAATGAAGCCTTCGACCTCTTTCGGGATGGACATATCGAGCGCACGTGGAAGGGTCAAGAGAAAACTAGAACGAACTGAAAAAAAGCAACTCAACAGGAGAAGACTGACTGACGTAGAATGACAAAATATCTCCCGCCAAAAGCCTAAATAGTCCAGGACACATGACAAGACCTGAGCCTCTCAATCGTGCCGTCAGAATATTAATTTCTGACTAATTCGTTCCCAGGTCACTCAACCGTCAGAAATTACATTCTTTGCATTTTGGAAGTACTGGTAGAAATCAAAAGCACGTCTTTCACATTTGCAGCCGTGAAAAAGCATGGGTAGTACAGAATTTCTCTCTCCCGAATGTAAACTACTGGTGCAATTGACATGTTTGAATTGAAGGCCATTCAGTAGAAAGGAAAAACATCCTTGAATTGTGGAAATACTTGTAGAGACGTCTTTCCCATTTCCAGACTGAAAAAGCATGGGTATAACAGAATTTCTCAGCTCCCAGCTTGTCGATGAAGAATCACAGATTATAGCAAACATATAGCAGTGATGAAACATTTCTTTTCGCTTGTTTTCCTGTTTATGATCCTTAAAAACATACACAAAGGACTGAAGTTGTTTCCTGTTCCTTTTGATGGCTTTTGTTACACTTGAAATGGCTAAACGTTTGCTTCTGATGAGTGTAAACAAGCTAGAGTAGCGAAGACTTCAGTATAAATCCGCCATGCAGGCCGCTACCAAGCTGCCAGGCCTGCTTGAGAGAGACTGGGATGAAATCGCCCCCAATTCTCTGCTCGTACATTCCCCTACATCCACCCCCAGAGAACGAGGGATGTTTCATAAAGCTTTTAGAACAAGGGATATTCATACATTCATGTTACATCTCGCGCTTGGAGTTAAAGAACGAGGGATATTCATATATGCCTGGTATATCTCGCGCTGGTAGCTTAAAGAACGAGGGATATTCATAGATCTATGTTTTATCTCGCGTTGTGTGCTTAAAGAACGAGATATGCATAGATTGATGTTACATCGGCTGGATTAGTTAACTAATATTATTTCATTGCTCTCGTGTGTCTACGTTTTAAATTTGACAGTGATCAGTAGGAATTGAGATTGCAGAATACTGAGAAGAGTAAACTTGCGATCTTTCCAAGCGTACACGTTGCTTTGTCAACATGCAACAAATGGCTCGTCAACTGTCTTTGGTATATATGTTTTCAATCGATAGAAATAAGTTTTCTAGTGAATGAAAGCGAGTAAGAATAGGCTGAGAGTTAACAATTTCCTTCGTTAACCCCCCGGGGGGGAGGGGGGGGAGAGGTACTCCCTATAGTGGGCTATACGGGGAGGCTTCGCCCGAAAGGGAGGTGCCTTTTTTGAGCTCGCAGTATGTAAAAGAGTAGGGAAAATTGCCATTTTGGTGAACGAAAGGGCCACAAAATCGGCTGCAAAGTGGAAGTAATGGTGGCTAAAGAGAAATATATATCACAGGGTACCACATTTTGGCAGAAATGACTACGCAACTGAAACAGAACGACTGAAAACCAGGGGAAAACGTGGCAATTAGAAGAAATTCTATTGTTTTGGCGTATCCTTGGGGTATAAGAAAGGGGTGCAATTTTGCTCTAGGTATGTGAAAGGGGTACCATTTTGGTAAAAATTAGGTATATTAAGGGGTAAGGGTTTGAACCTCCGGGCGGAGCCTCGCCGTACAAAACTTAATTGAGTAGCCCCCCAGGGCGTTAACCTTCGAAAGTTCTTGATTTTGGATGGCATCATGCGCAAGTGGCAGTTTCAAATTACACGCGCCAGTTGTTTTGAAGTTATGCAAATTTGTGATGTGAAGTCAATTTGTGTAGTCCATCGGATTTATTAGTGAACTGAAGGTTAATTACATATAGGTTGTTTGCTTACAATCGGTTTACTTTATTGAAGCGAACGTAAGATAAGATATGTCGCTTGCTGAAAGAAACCTCAGAGACATTCGCTGTTTATGGCAAACTGAAAGCGACTGAAGCGACGACGTGTTGCTATAAACGCAGACATATTCACGGTCGATTGCGATGTAAGATACTGTAAGTCGCTTACTACGGAATTATAAAACTCACAAACTCATACGCTCAAAGATATTTGCGTAAACGAAACCAGAAACACATCAAAACTTTCTGTCTCGGTGTCATGGTAAAGCACCGAAGTGCGTTGCTGAACTGTGAAAACCACTCCGCGAGATTGATCGGTTTCGCGCAGGATAATCGTTCCTAATCACAGAACTGCGAAAAATCACAATTGAACGCGAAAAATCGTTGGCCTTGCGATTTTTCGCACTTTCGCAAGCACACGAAAAATCGCAAATTTCGGAGTTGCGTGCAAACCTGGACATAAGTGGATGAGCATGCATTATTTATTTTAAGGGTGCTTTGTAAATAAGGTTTATTTAATTTTGTTAACAATTATTCCACTTTTTGTCATTTACTTAATATTTCATTCCCTTTCTATATTGATGCTGAAATCCCTTCCACTTGAAGGGTAGCTCAATAAAGCCTCTTGATCTACCAAAACAAGAGGTAAATAGTGAGGCTGAGTGTTAACAGCCGTGGACACTCAGGGTGGATTCATTTGCAGCATACGCGTATACTTGTCGCATTTTTAACGCGTACCCTGTTGCAAATAATCTGTCGATAGACCCCAGAAAAACTACCCGTGCGAAACTTTAAACGTACAGTGATTATGTACTTTCTTCTGTTTTTCTAAGGGGAAATAGCTTCACTGATAGAGTACTTCAGATTTACCAGCGGTACCAGCAAACTTATTTACGTTATCTGAAAATCCTTGACAATTAAAATTCAGAGGGTGGGAAATTCGACACCCTGTTTATTTGCATCGCATTAAGGGTACGCGTAATAGGCTACGCGATTAATCAATTGTGTATCGATTTATCGCATTCATTGTTCGATAAATCTGAAATACAGTAGCACGGGAAAATGCAAACCTTTCGCAAGTATTTGAGCAGGAATTTCCCTCTTTGGGAGAAGTAAGGGGCCGACCATTTAACTCTTGAGGGAGGGGGTGGATGATTTCTGGTCAGCAAGCTTTTTTTTTTCTAGCAACCTGGTGGGCAGGATATTTTTTTTCCTTCTAAATGCTCTGCAGAATATTTTTTTTTCCTCTTCATTTCTCTGCAGGATTTTTTTTTTCCTCAAAAAAGTGTCATGTGTTTACATTTACAGAATGTATTTACATTTACATTGTGGTTATTGTTGTAATAGTTCAATATGGAGCTGCAAAGCCTTAACCCTTTCCCGTCAGTGTTTTTCCCTTAGAAAAACGCATTTTTTACCGCTAAAGCGGTTTTTGAAGTGCTATGATGCCAAATGCCACTAAACTTTGCTACAAAAGCGTTTTCTTACATTTTAGCTCAATTTTGAGCCAGCTTCTGTTGTAAATTGTACATTATTTTGCTTTCACCCATGCGCATAAGCCAAAATTTGGACTATTTGGACTTTGGATTTTTTTTTGCTGATTCATTTCTAATTTTTTCTCGCTTCTTTTGCTTTCCTTTTTCTCTCCCTTTCTTTTCTCTTTATCTTCTACCCTTTATCACCTTTTTCTATCCACTGGAAAAGTTTTGTCCTTAGTCCTTCTAAAAACCTGGAAATGGAACATTGATCAACTAGGTGACTTGGCCTATTTTACCACCAACTTTGCAGCCAAAATTGGACACGTTTTTGTGGTATAGCTCTGCCAGAATTTGGTCGATATTCAAAATGGACGCACGTATGGATGGATCTGTCCTTGCTGTGCTAGCTGCTTAGCTGCTTATCAAAACAATCTGGTGACGTCAAAAATGATGACGTCACAAGTGGCTCAATGGTTCCCGACTTCAACGTCGGGAAAATACAACTCTTGACGGAAAAGAGTTAAAATGTTGTAAGCTATACAAAATCATGCTATACAAAAACATGTTTTTTTTTGGGGGGGAGGGGTATTCTTTTTAGTAGTGTTCAATTTGGGCGTTTTGGACGCATAGATTGAAGAGGAATTTTTTATTATAAAATCAGCTATTTCAAGACCTTATTTGGAGATTTTAAGCAATATGATGTCTGATTTTTAATCGGAGAATTCGAAAGAATTCTTGGTAGAACACTTTTTATCGTATTGATAAGCAATAAAAACAAACAGCACTTGAAGAACACTACAACCAAATATGCAAGTCGGTAGGCTAACCGGAATGTTGTTTTGGCTATAAAACCATGAGAGTGTGATTTAGGCTAACTGGAGTGGTTCACTGGCTCACAGATTGTCGGACCCTATGAAGCTAAGAATGCATTGCACATTCTGAAGCATAACCAACTCCAGAGTTTAAAGGGAGCAAGGGAAGAATGGTTGCAGTTTTGCTGGGATTTTGTAAAGTCCCCCTGAAATGATGAAATAGCTTTGCAACATTTTTTTTTCTTGCTTGCAGCAGTGCAAGAATTTTTTTTCTATTTCATTTGTGCTGCATGCAATTTTTTTCTTCTGACAAGGGCTTGCAGGAAATTTTTTTTCGAAATCATCCACACCCCCCCTCAAGAGTTAAATGGTCGGCCCCTAATCAGAGTCAACAGCGTCAAAATAGCCAATGACGTACGAGTGCACGCTGGAATGCGCCATCGATTTATCGCATACCCCATACGCGTAACCTATAATCGCGACGCAAACTAAACAGGTTCTCGCATTTTTTGCTATACGCTTATGCTGCAAATGAATCCACCCTCAGGCTCACACATTTTTGGCTTTTTAAGGTGTTACGAAAAATAGCTGGCACAGTCTCTTTAATTAGTTGAGGCCAATGAAAGTTTATCAATCCAAGGGGTTGCAACACACTCGCTAGTCTAAGTAAACGGCATTTTGCACGGCTGGTTTAAGGGCGTGTGAAAACGAGCATGCACAATAACTAAGAGGTTTGTGCTGGTCCATATAGCCAATGGAATTGTAGTTACAATCGCCACTAAAATGTGTCTTTTCCATCTTCTCCTCCAAACAGCCATGACAGCCATATTCTGATAACGGGTCTCTATCGCTAGAGACACACTGGTGAAAAACCACTCAATCAGGAGTTGAACGAAAGTATGGATGGCGAAGGATTGCAGCAACTTTGAAATGGGAATGTCGTTCAAGTAAATAAAATGATACAAGTACAAGAAGCCGTTAACACACACTATAGCAGTTGATTCAGACAACATGCTCATGATAGCGATATCAGCCATCAGTCTTTCACGACGAGGAGTACGAAAACTTCCCCAAGGAGCTGATGTTTTTTTCCAAAGAAGATGGCAAATGTGATCAATCACAACCATTGTGCTTCGTTCAATGACTTCTGCAGCGCCGTGAATTATTCCAAGAATAGCGATGGATTGCAGATCGCCGAGATCCGCTTGTAGAACTCTGAAAACAACGGCTGATCCATAATAGCCCGGGGCCAATAGGGCGTACGAATATCCCGGATGTGTGATGTTTCGTAACCGCTGAATACAAATTCGCGAGATTACTGCGACGAGAACGCCGCTGAGAGGAACAAAGAGTGCAATTAACAGTTTACCTTCGCTGTTTTGTTTGTTGTACCATGGATAAATACAATACGCGATGGAGATGGCAAGGGAGTAAAATAGAAGGTACGGAACTGTCATTTGCAGAAACAAAATCAACTTCTCTCTCCTTGACCGTGAGAAGTGATTCACTATAACATAGACTTGAACACATACACTGGAAACAAACATGACGTTGAGTGGAATCTTTTGTAAGTCGGATATGTTGGAATGAGATATCCTCAGAGCTTGTAGAGCAACACGGTAAAGTGTATCCAACGAATAAAAAATACAACAAACCAGGATCAGTTTTTTTTTCAGCCCCATTAACTGAAATGGGCGAAAAACAAATAGCACAGTTACAAAATACCAAATATACACAAAAGCGCAAGAGATTATACCAGAAATTAAGCGCATCCTTTGCACTTTTACTGGAATTTGGTTTTGGGGGAAAAATTGGCAGTCGTGAAACGTTTTGTAGCATAAGTAAGATATCAGCATGTATATTGTGCCTATGGCGGAAGCCGCAAGAACTGAAATCAAAGATCCAGTATCCATTGATTTACAAACAGTACGCAATGCGGATGGCCTAAGTCGCTTCCAAGCCATGGCGCTATCTTCATCTTCCTGTGTATCTTCATTGACCTCTGGTGAGCAGGCATTGATGACACTTACATCAAGCCTTCTTGACACTAGATAGTCCGAGCTTGTGGCTTCTCTGTCGCTGTATTCTTGGTAAATGACCTCATCAACAGGATGATAATACCATTCTCGACCTGTGCTTTCTAGAGGATTGTAACCAAATGACTCAGCTTCTTCTGGGTTGTAGTGTTCTGTCACGCCACGTGTAAAACTGAACACCATGCGGCCAATCACTTCTATCAGTGTACTGCTACTCATTTTAGTAAAACACTACAAACCCGCTTAATATACCTTGATGGGTTTTAGGAAACGACCCGAATCGTGACAGTGGTCTTTGTCGACTGTTTTCTTTTTGCGTCGTACAATTTCCGATTCGTTCCTTCGTACTTTCGTTCCTTAGTTCCTTAGTTCTTTTCATAGGCTTGGCATTACTTAGTCTGGTTCGAAACGTAAAACAAAAAAACCTCAGTTGTTTACATTGTAGTACTTGCTATTGATCGTTTGATTAACAAATAAAGAAAGAGAAATCGTGTATCATATTTCATCAAGAACACAGTCACGAGTGTAAGGAAGAAAGATCGAGTCAGAGACGAGTAAGCGGCCCGCGGGCCTGATCACACGTGTATTTCGTCTCTTTTATCCAGTCAGACGTTTCTAGTTTTACCAATACCTATTTATGTACAAAAAAAATCAAAATTTATACTGAAAGAGTCAAGGGTGTCAAAACTTGAAACCATTTTGGATGGTGAATTGTTTATGTTTGTCCTGCTTTACTTCAAATATCAGATCATGAAATTAGCAACGGAAACTTCAGATACTGAAAGTTCAGGCTTGTATCGAGGACTTATTTTTACATTTGGTTTAGGGAGAGGTTTCGAGCGACCAAAGGCCATGATATTTCTGGGGGAGGGTGTCCAGATGTATGCTCCCCGGAAATGTTTTGAAATGGATGTCAGGCGCTTAGATGCATACTAATGCATTTTAATATATTGACTTTGTTTGGGGGGGGGGGGGGGGGGCAACGAGCCTCCATCTTTTAAACCCCCTAGGTAGATCCCTGGCCTGCAACTGCCATTATTCGTTTCCTCAAAAAAGTTAATGATTTCAAATTTCTACAGATAACGAGCAAGCGTTTGGAGCTCTATTCTGGGCTACTCATATACGTTCACATGAGTGAAATGTATTCTTATCCGACGAAACCGAAAAGATGTAGTTTCCCACTCGTTAATTCGATCCCCTTCTGTGTTCGATGAAATCTTTCGATTTTTGAAGGGTTGAACCGAACGTATTTGCTTTCGTTCATTTTTTAAAATTGGCATGCCACAAGACGGGATTTTTTTGTTCTCGAAAAGAATTGCTAATGTCCAAGTTTTTTTTTTCTTTTAACTGAAACTGTATGCAAAATCATTTAGTTTAATAATTCACTGTCATTAAAAATTGTTAATGGTGATAATGAAGAAATTACTACTTCCGGCCACTTTTAAAAAACGTGTGAAATTCTTAACATCTTTTTGAAAACTCAGCAAGATTATCTACAAGCGGAAACCTTTTCTAAGCCTTTGATGGTTTACTCTTTTCATTTTCATGTCATTGAAGCTCATTAGTTTTACCACGAGAAAAAACCATTTGGTCCAAGTCTCTATCGGCTTTGCAGAAATCCGTAGATTGACGTGTAGATGTTTCCCGCGTTAAAAATTCCACTGAAGAAGGAGAGGAAGGATGGGGCAACTGACGGAAGCTTAGGCAGGGTGGTATCGTTGAATTTTTCCATGATCTTCGCCCTGTTTTGTTAACGTAAAAGCGTTCATTCTTCCACCGGCAATAATTTGACGTCAAGTGCCGTTACCAGGGAGCGCCAATAGTAACGTATTGTACATAACGCTTTCCAAAGGTTTATATTAAGGACGGTACCTCCATTTGTTACTGCGCATATGTTCTGGGCATCTCGGGATATTCGGGTTTCTTAAGGAATTTCCCCCCTAATACAACGATATTTTTGCAAGGTTTTTGACTATGTGGAAAAAGGAGATCTTAGCAAGGGCTATCAGAATGCAAAAAGAAAACTGGGGGCAACCTCGCATTTTTCAGAGATAATTGAGCTTAAATTTAGAAAGAAATTGTCATACATTCTTTGTATTTTAACGCTTTTTTAGAATAATGGTTGCTTAATTATCTCTGAAAAATGCGTGGTTAGCCACATTTTCCTTTTTGGATTCCAATAACCCTTGTTAAAGTGCACCTAACCCCAAAATATTTTTTACGCTAATATAAATCTTTGCACCTATTTTAAAAACATTTCGCCATTATTTGCAGTTTTTGAATTTTTTTATGGGCTTCAAAACTTACGACAAACTAAGCACCATTTGTCGCACGACCGAGTTAGAAGGGGCATGGGTCTATTCTTGATTTGACGTCACAAACTGCTTTGCATGCATATTTACAAAGACTTAAGGAGATGCAAATCAGTTTGTGATGTCAAATCCAGAATAGACCCATGCCCTCACTAGCTTGGTCGTGTACCAGATGATGGCTAGATTTCGTAACTTTTACAGCCTATAAAAAGTCAAGACTGAGGGGGATTTCATAAAAAAAAAGGCGTAATGCTTTTCGAACAGGTGTAAAGAGTTATTTTAGCGAAAAAAAATATTTTGGGGTTAGGTGCACTTTAAGATCTACTTCTTCCCCATAGTTGTAACCTTTGCAAAGATACATCTCTATTAGGAGGCACCGTTCTTACGTAGTCAGGCAGGGGGCAAAGTAAAACAATGAAACACGAAAGAAAAAAGGAAACATAGGTGTGAATGTCGGCGCTGGAAGGAGAAGTAACCCTAACCATATCCAAAGGATAACAAGGTTATTACAATTAACCCATTAAGTTCAATTACATTGCGGTTAAACAGTTTATTACATTAGGGTTAAAACGTGTTATATTTACGGTTGGTATTACATTTAAGGTTAATTTGTATTATATGTATAGCTAGTATAACAGTCAGCGTTGTCACTGATTAGACTTAACGCTGATACAAAAATCGATTAGCACTTCTATTCAGCCCATCAAATCTACAACACGTGGCGTCACTCTGTCAGTATGATAAAGTAGTTTCAGGGACATAGCACCCAACTAAATACGTGCAAAAATACCTGCAAATACCAAAAAACTGCTAATATCAAACCCAACAAGATATACTGACATTGGTATGTTAATGCACGCACTTGCAATTTTTAAATTGATTAACAAGCGAAAATGAGTAGCAGTGCACTGATAGAGGTGTTTGGCCATATCGTCCTCAATTTCACTCGAGGCGTTACAGAGCACTTACAGAGGCTTCTGGCTACAATCCTCTAGAAAACACAGGTCGAGAATGGTATCGTCTTCCAGTTGATGAAGTTATTTACCAAGAATACAGCGACAGAGAGGCCACTAGCTGGGACTATCTAGCGTTTGGCAATCTGAAAGTAAGACTCATAGACGTATGCTCACCAGAAGACAACGGAGAAACACAGGGAGATCAATGGCTTGGAAGCGATTTAGACCATCCACTCTCAGTACGATTTGTAAATGAATGTATATTGGAGCTTCTATATCACTAATAACTGCCCCAATCATAAGTACAGTATATATGCTCATATGCTATGTAATTTAACGACTTGAATGAGAGCGGAATTTTCAGAAATTTATAAGTACCAGCAAAAAAAAAAAAAAAAAAAAAACGTGGAGCTCCGCTTTTAGGCTTGACTAAATCTATATATTGATAATTAAATCTAATAGACAAATACAGTGTCTGTTAAAAGAACGAAAAGCTAAGAAATTACATTATATAATTCACTTTTTCATTCTTTTTTATTCTTGGTGCATATGCATTTTTCTATTTCGTACTTAATGTCAACTTTAACTTTAAAACTACCTATGTTCCGAAGTACTTCATTCCTTCTGCAGCTGCATAAGTAAATTTTCCCTATAAGTATTAGGTAATTAAGTAAAGGGCCTTCAGGTGTCAGAATGCCAATCAAGATGTCCTTTAATAATAATACTACTACTAATAATAATGGTTTCTTAACGAAATCCACGGGGTGGCTCTTACTTCGTTAAAACTACACACTATTTACACTAAACGAATTGTGATATAAAAGTAAAAAAAAAAGGTGAAGGTGAACTTAGGTGAACTTGTTGTTTTCTTCTAACAGAATAGTATGGTTCGAAATTTTTCCAGAATGATTTTGAATAAGGACAGTGCCTCCCTCCAAAAAAAATAATAATAAAACAAACAAACATACAAAATATGGATTACGGTTTTTGAAGGACACCGATCTCAAAATTATCCACCATAAAGAATGGATTTGAGGCCACAGTGACTAAGGCGTCCAGTCAGACTTCACGAGGTTATTTTTTTCTGCCCTGTCAAAAAGAAGAAAGCTCAGCGTTTTGGTTTCTACGACATGAGGCAGTATATTTGATAGCCTTTCACTGATCATCGACGTCATTTCAGTTTCTTCTATGCTTCAAGTTGAACTGGCACAAATCCACATCCTATGACAACACCGGTTGAGATCTTGAGATTTGAATATGAGTGGAAGCACACTCATAGAAATGTTTGGCTACTTCGTGGTATATAAGTTTTACACGAGGCGTTACAGAGCACTACAATCCAGACGAATCTGAATTCACGGCAGAGTCTTTTGGCTACAATCCCCTAGAAAGTACAGGTCGGGAATGGTATCGTCATCCTGTTGAGGAGCTTATTTACCAAGAATACAGCGATAGAGAAGCCACAAACTGGGACTACCTAGCGTTCAGGAGTCTTGATGTAAGGGTTCTAAACGCATGCTCACCAGAGGATAACGAAGAACCAACCAAAGATCAACAAGATGAAGACAGAGCCATGGCTTGGAAGCGACTTAGACCGTCTCTCCTCCTTTCAGTTTTTAAAGTAATGTACATTGGAGCTTTGATTTCACTTTTAACAGCTATCTTTCTAGGTACAGTATACATGCTGATCTCTTACGTCTGTTATAAAACTATGCACAACTGCGAATTCCAGTCAGGAAACGTAATTCCAGTACGAGTGCAATGGATGAGAACACTTTCCAGTGTGTTCTTTTGTGTTTTTATTTACTTGTGGTACTTAACAATCGCACTTTCTCTTTTTCGCCTATTTCAGTTGACGGGGTGCGAAGAAAACTGATCCTGGTTTGCGGCAGTTTTTATTTTTTGGATGCGCTTTATCGTGTTGCGGGGGATTTCGCATTCCAAAATTTCCACCGTGCAAAAAATTCCTCTCAACATTTTGTTTTTCGTCAGTGTATGTTGGTAAGTAAATCTCCTTACGAATCACTTCGAGATGCTCGCTCGGTCACGAACACAGAAGCTTACTTTCTCCTTTCAAATGGCAGTACCCATTTGTTTTTCTTTCTTGCTTCCTATAACTACAGCGTCTTTTATTTACCCGACGTTCAGCAAACAAAACAGAGAAGGCAAATTGCTAATTGCACTCCTCGCACCTCTCATTTGAGTCGTTCTTAAAGTAATCTCACGAATTTGCGTTCAACGGTTATGGAATATCACCCACCCCGGACGTTCTTATGTCTTACTGGTTGCATTGTATTGTGGTTCTGCAGTTACGTTCGAGTTTTACAAGCGGATCTCGCCAGTTTAGAATCCATCACTATTCTTGGAATAATTTATGGCGCCGCAGAAGTCATAGAACGAAGTACCATGGTTGTGATTGATCACAATTGTCATCGGCTTTGGAAAAGAACATCGGCTCCTTGGGGAAGTTTTCGTACCCCTCGTTGTGAACGAATAATGGCTGATATCACTATTATGATGTTGTTTGAATCAACTGCTATAGTATCTGACAACGGCTTTTTGTACTTGTATCAATTCGTCTACTTACAAAACCAGTCTTTAAAATACTTACTGCAATCCTTCGCCATCCACACTTCTGTTCAACTGGTGATTGAGTGGTTTTTCACCAGCATGTCTCTGATGATAGACTGAGACTAGTTATCAGAATATGGCTGTCATGGCTGTTTGGCGAAAACAATGGAAACGACACATTTTAGTGGCGGTTGTAAATGGGGTGCCCCTGGCTATGTGGACTAGCACTAATCTCCTACAAATTGTACACGGACGCTTTAATGAGGCCAATCAGCCTTGCAAAATGCCCTTTACTAATTAATAATGAGCAGAGGTAAGACTAGACTTTTTTCCATGTACAGAGATCGAACTCGATTGCATTTATACGTACAGAGTTGCAACTGCTCTTCTAAAAGATCACTAAAATAATGATTTGAAACTTTTGTTAAACCTTAGAAACTATGCGTAATTACGGTGAAAAAAAAAAGGGAAAACTCATGCACTACTTGATTTCTATTTGATTACCCACTGGAAGGTGGCGGAACCGGGAAGAAAAGAAGACAGGAAGTGTACGGGAAAGAAGAAAAGGCTGGACGAAAAAAGAGCAAGGAGGCGGGAGGCAACAAAAATGGAGGTAAAACCAGGATTAAGGGGTACGGCAAGCAGGAAGTTTTCCCCTTTGGTCCCCCTGTCCCTGTCCATAAAGGGCATCCTTAAGGGAGAGTACAGTTAGATATTTATGTTTTCTCGTTTGATCCATTTTTCTTATAATTATCCCCTTAAGGTTTTATTCAATTTGAAGATTCCATGATTATAGGTTTGTAGTTCGTGGCTCTGGCCCTAAATCTGTCAGATTTTTTTTCACAATTTTCAAAATGCAAAGAAGAAAAATTGGGGGTTGACGCAAGAGTTTGTTTTTTCTTGTTTAAAGCTCAGGATTATTGAGAATGGCGCGATTTTGGAAGATGAGAAAATTATAATTTTAAAAACTGTATATTATACTTTGAACTGTACTCCTCAATTAAGCAAAAAGGGAACTTAATGAATTTGGATTGCCTAAAAAGGCAGGGCGAGTCACTCCCTTAGTCAGGTGTAAATTTGTTCCCAGGGTCTTTCTTCTTGCCGTCCCCCTAGAGAACTCCTGCTTTCGTATATCAACTGCTTTTGTAGATAATTATGCTGCTTCTTTCTCGGCGACTTTTTGGGCCTGATCTTGCTGATTTTGCAAATTGATATTTCCATCCCCGACTTAGGAAACCAAATGAAATTACAGAATCTCTTTCCAAAAATGTGCAATTTTAAGTATTGGATTTAAACTTCGTCCAAACAATTGACAGTTCTTGCACTGTAACTGGAATTCGGTTTAAAAAGTGGCCCGAAAAGTATTTAAAAAAACCCCGCGGATCCCTAAAGAATATAAACCGTTCCTAAAACCAACAAAAAGGTTTGCTTGGAATTGATGAGTACAGAGGGCCGATTCTTCGTCGCATACAAAGGTCAATGAAAAGTTTCCTATACCTGGGCATGACGGGAAGGCTTGTGGTAGCTACAGATGCTGATCATAAAGGGCGAAATATCAGCGATTACCATGGATATTTTTATATTTTTAGGGAGCTTAATAAGACCGATTGGTACTTCTTTGTAGTTTACATCCTAAGGTAATCTTCGTTTATTTATACGAGTCGGGCTGTTGTGCCTCATATAAGATACCCTTGTCCTATTTTAGACAACAGTGACCTAGAATTCACTCCCAAATTCACACCTGTAAGTTCTGCACGCTGTTCAATAAAAAGAACTCTTGGTGAAATTCAAGCAATACAGTCACTGTATTGACTTTTACATAGTCGCATGTGTTATTGTAAATATAGACAACCACTATATACGTAAGTGCGAGCTCTGATTGGCTCCCTATTTAAAGTGTATCAGCTCATATCCCATGAGCAAAGGAGAGAAGGCTTTTAAAATAGATCACCTATCTCGCCAGGGGCGAAAAAACTTCTTTATGTGGAAAGATTATTGGATTGTTTTGTGTTCTCATGAATTAGGGGTTGCTATGAGCTTATATATACGACGAGATTTCATGGAGCAATTGTCAATCATAAAACATTTACGACTATTTTGTATTTTCTAATACTTCCTTTCACTTTGTAAATGGTACCCTAACTCAGACCGGTATACAAAATCATATTTTATCATTCAATCTAAAGCAGCTAAAAACCATACACTCTAAGTTGTGGTGGCGCATAGCACCTAAATTTAACAAACAGGAAATGATGCGAGTGATTAAAACATAACCTAATGGAAACACAAGTGCAAGTTTGGAAGAATTTGAAAGCGCCACGTTTCTTTTTCTTTCTCGCCTGCAGCTCGACTTCACAGAAAGTTTCCAGTTTTTTCCAGCCTCCTCTCTTGCAGACGCGCCATTTTCGATTTCTTAGACTCATGAACAGGTTTTACGTGTAAAGTTGTTTATTATAATATTGCCACGGAAGTGTTACGGAGATCCATATCTTTGAGGTATATTGGCATCTGTACTGAGCATAGGGACATTTCATATTTACAGTTTCTTCCTGAATCGTCGAAACACTGATTTTCGTGATCGAAATGGTTCGATTCGATATTTCGAGACAAATTTTCAGTTTCTGTTGTCGTTTTAAGTCACTTCAATTCACAAGTTGAACGTGCACGTGGCGCGCAAAACAGTGACAATAAACGAGTTTCCTGATATTGCGTTCCACTTTCTTCCACAGTTTTTCTCCAATTTTAATTCAACCCGGCAATGTCGCTCATGGAAGAAAGCGTTGTAGTTGATATTTTAATCACGTTCGACTGAATAATGAGATACGTTATATTTATGATATAGAAAGATTGTTTTACTGGAAAATAGACCGCTCGATCGTAAAGTTCATATGAAACTACATCCGGGACTCAGGTGGCGTATTTTCCATGTCCTCATTAGTGAGGATATCGGCGTCATCGATATCCTCACTAGTGAGGATATCGATGACGCCATTTCCCGCTTTTACGCTGTTGTTTGTGCAAAATTCTCTTGTCTATATAACAAAAAGAAAATTACACGGCGGCTTGAAGATATATTAAAATTTTATTTTATCTTGGTAAAAATGCGCTCGTTTGTAAAATATTGTTTTTACCGCTCGAAAATAAAATTCATATCTTTACGTCGCTGTGTATTATCCTATATATGCGTATGTCAAGATCAATAGTTGTCTAAATTTTTGGTTTCAAAAAGTCAGTATTTACGAATATTTTAGTTCCTATTTTAGTGTCTTGTTTCATATCCTCCGTGTACATTGTATCTCAAAACCGATTATATATCAAACTGGCAATAGAGAGAAAAGAGAAATAAAAATCGACCTATAGAAAACTGGGCTAAGATATGCACAACACTAAACCAGCTTTGTTCCCCTGAAGAAGCGTTGCAGGGCCTTGCTCCCCTTTAATAAGGGTACGACTTTAACCGTTTTCGTCTCTGGTCTGAAATAGGGTTTCTCTGACTGAGTATATATTATTCCCCGTTTGGCTGGAGAAGGAGTCACCGAATACTAGGTGGAGGGGACTGAAGTAGTTTTAGAAAAATCTTATGTTTGAATAAATATACGATTTTTCTGAAACTACTTCAGTCCTTCCTCCTGAAATCGTGCCTCCTTTCCTCCCCACGGGGAAAATCTATACCAAATTCATATAAGTAGGCAAAATATACCCTATTCCAGACAATCCGTAAGGGATTCGAGCTTTAGAAACCCGCTCATAAAGATCTCAAAAAATACGCGCATAAGGTAACAGCCGTAGGGTGATCTTTGCTGACTTCATTGTTTACCCGAGGCGGATCCGGGGTTCCGTGACCAGCCCGTGACGGACATCACGTGTTGACCGTCACGGTTATCTGACAATCACGGGTTTTACCAAGGCCCGAAAAATCTTTTCTCCGAGAAAAGACTGAGCTCAAGAGTTTCGGCACTTTTTGACCGGTGGGCTGCTCAGGTATCAACGCCTCAAGGGACCGCGGCTTGTCGC
Source organism: Siderastrea siderea (assembly GCA_964030785.1). NCBI lineage: Eukaryota > Metazoa > Cnidaria > Anthozoa > Scleractinia > Rhizangiidae > Siderastrea > Siderastrea siderea. The sequence continues at coordinate 29,139,954 of OZ034973.1, forward strand.
GACGAATCGCGACTCGGTCGTGACGCCTCAAACTGCCTCGAATTACTAAAATGGCTATATTTAAATATTTAACATGAGGGCCAGTTTATTTTGGTGTTTTGCAAAATGGCTAACGCTCAACTTGAAAGAAACAGCGGGCTGCACACGTATACTGGTGAGGGCCGGTGTTGAAGTCCATAAGTCGGTTGGACGAGTGGTCTCTGGAATATCTTGAGCGGATGCGGAAACAAAGCTACCCCTGGACAAACACTGATTGCAACCAACGACAAACGGTTTTGCTGTCATGCTATCACTAGATCCGTGCATAATCCGATGTTTGGACTGGACATTCATAAGCTGACGGTATTCAGATTCGTCTTCATATTCTTGTTAATATTCAACTTTACCACCTGACGTCAGCCCTGATAATGATGTAAGCGATATCTAAACGGCATCTTGCTGTAGTTTTTGTATTAATTGCAAAATGCTTGAACAAACGAGCAATAGTTCGTCTACATAGAAACCAAGAAATGTGAGCTGGAACCTTACAAAAATAGTTCAAATGAAACGAAGATATGACCATCGCACTTGTTGTGATCGCAATTTACGCAATTTAAGCGGGATTTGAAATCTTTCATCTTTCGGGCTTAATTCGCAAATGCTTTAATTGCCATCACAACTGCGATGTTTGTATTTCCGCAGCTCACATCATTTTCATTCAATGTTTCATTCCTTTCAGGGTTAAGATGAACTAAATCAATTGGCCTGCTCCCAATGTATGAGGCTTCATAGCTCAGTTGGTAGAGCCCTACAGCGCGAACGCAGAGACCACAGGTTCGAATTCCGTTGAAGCCCCGAAAATCTTCCCTTTCGGGCCTAATTCGCAATTGCTAAATTGCTGTGGGTTATAAATTAAGTCACTGATGCATTTAAACAATTGAGAACTACTGACAAAGGGAATTAATATCAACATGCGGACCGCTGAGGAAACAGCAAGTTTAGCTCTTGTTTTTTATTCAAAGAAGACAGCGGGTTATCTCAGCAGTGGCCTCTTTGGTTAAAAATATTGATCTTAGACACATTCAACGTTAAAAAAGCTCAAAACCAACGACAGAAAACTAAAAAACAAAGAGTTGCCTAGCGTAGGAAAACGTGCGAAGCAAAGTATGCTGTCAACCACACACTTACGCTTATGGGCTTCTGCCCACTCCTATCTCCAAGAACACAAGGGTCACACCAACCCCTCCCGTCGCAATATATATAATTAGCTGAACCTAAATTTTTATTGTGATGGTCGCCCTTCGGCTGACAAATTAGGCAATACTTTTTATGAAGACCTCTGACTAGTTATTTGTAATGTTTTGTAACCTTTGTTTGTTCATTTCATTAGCCCTTTTTGTAAATCCTTTGAATATAATGTGATGTTATGTAATCTTTGGCTGACAAATTATTGTTTACTTGTAATGTTTTGTAATTGTAACCTTCATTAGGACTATTTCATTAGCACTTCAGTTTTGTAAATCCATTCATTTTTACGTGACCTTAAGACTTCGCAATCTACCGCCCTTTGTACATATATATATGATCGTGTAACCGACCTAGCTTTACCAAGTATTGTCCAATGTCAACCATACACTGAAGAAGCCCGAAGGGCGGTTTGCAGTATATATATATATATATATATATATACACCCGTTTTCAAAACATTGCTACTTGAAAAATATATATACATATATACATCTTTTGTCTTCACAACGCGAAAACAAAAGAATAAATATGAAAACAAAAGGTAAATATATATGTATATATATTTTTCAAGTTGCAATGTTTTTGAAAACGGGTGTGTATATATATATATATATATATATATATATATATATATATATATATATATATATATATATATATATATATATATATATATAATTAACGTACCAATCAATCATCCGTGACCTTGAAGAACCTACCAAAGGCGGCCTCGTCCGTACGAGAGGTTGGCCGCCTAATTAATCATTAACAGTAACGAATAACTTTCAGATATTCCAGCAGCCATACTGCTCATCGATACTACCAAAACGCGTCGGAAAGTATAGTCTGCAAAGTTCCTCCGCGCTAGGGGCGCCATGCTTTAGAACTTGAAAACATTCTTGTTTCATTTTTCGGCGCGAGTTCGCAGGTCTTTCTGATTGGACAATAAAAATCGGAGCCTCTTCGGGCGCCTTCGGGTATAGATACGAAAATTGACCAAAAGTAGTACTTGTTCCCTCTTTTGCATACCCGAAATGTAGTTTGCATCCCTAATTGAAATTAGGTGTATCACTTCAGCTTTTTGACTCTTTATCTTATATTTGCTGCATTTATACTTAATGTATAAATTACGTCTTTTCCTTCCATAATTTATGTTAATACAGAGATCAAAGAATGGGGACGTGAAGGAAGATCTGTCTATTGAAGGGATATTGAGTTTCAGTAGTCAGTACTATAAATAGTATTTCAGGACTAAAATATGACATATTTTGGTCCAACCAAAGGTAAACATTTGCAGCAATATTGGGCAGCATACCCAACCTGTTTACAGCCAACTGCTTTTCTTAGATTTTTGATTAGAGAGCAGGTGTATCGCAGGCAGAGATAGTTACACTGAGACCCCGAATTTCAAGGAAACAGCCCCAGAGTGAGAGTGACAACCGAGAAAAATTAGAAATAAGCATAATGTCGTGCCATTCATCCTAAATTTACCTATATCAATATTTAGCATCTCGGTTCTGAATATCTGTTTAGCAGTTTCCAATACTTCATTCGAGTGCCAAAATTAAAATTAGGCCTTTTGAATTACGCCTTCATTAAGTATGCCTTTGAAAATAACTTCGACACTACAGTAGCTAAAACGGTTTTAATTTGCAAAACTCATGAAGATTTTATCTCTCGCCGTGTTTAAAAGAGACTAATTTCAAGTTATTAAGCCAGGAATAAAAATACCATTAACTGACCTACAGTTACCTACCGTTGCTTACCAACGAGCCCGTAAATCAAACTTTTCATGTTAGATCTCGTTTCCTAAAATCCGTACTCCTCTTTCGCTACTTTATTGGCCTGTTCTCTGCTTTTCTGTCTCTTCCAACTGTTTTTTCTTCTTTTTTTATTTGATAAACCAGACAGTTTGAGAATCAATTGAAACTAATTTTAAAATGGAGCCTTATGTTTCTTCGTCTTAAGTAGGTTACTCGCGACTCCCACCCCAACATCGTCACTTTCACATGCCACTTGCAGATCAGTATACACGTAAACCCGGATGAAATTTAACACTTTCAGTACGATGAAGTAGTTTCAGGTGCAGGGCACGCAGCCAAATACGCGCCCCCCCAAATTTAAACAACGCAAAACAGCCAAGATGAAACGCAAGCCAAAAAGTTATACTGAGACTGGTATGTTAATGCACGCGCTTGGTGAACAAGAGAAATGAGTCGCAGTACACTGATATAGGTGTTTGGCCATATCGCCTTCAGTTTTACACAAGACGTGTCAGAGCAATACAACGCAGAAGAACCTGAATTCACGGCAGAGTCTTTTGGCTACAATCCTCTAGAAAGCACAGGTCGAGAATGGTATTATCATCCGGTTGATGAAATGCTTCACCAAGAATACAGCGACAGAGAAGCCACAAGCTGGGATTATCTAGCGTCTAGCAATCTTGAAGTAAGAGTTATGGAAGCATGATCACCAGAAGACAACGAAAAAGGAAAACTTATAATCACACTCTTCGCTCCTCTCATCGGAGTTGTTCTTAAAGTTATTTCGTGAATTTGCTTTCAGCGGTTATGGAACATTACCCATCCGGTACATTCGTATGGCTTATTGGCGCCTTTGTATTTTAGCTCAGCGTTTGTATTTCGAGTTTTACAAGCGGAACTTGGCAGTTTACAATCCATCGCTACTCTTAGGATAATTCATGGTGCTGCAGAAGCTATTGAACGAAGTACCATGGTCGTGGTTGATCACATTTGTCATCTGCTTTGGAGAAGAACGTCAGCTCCTTGGGGAAGTTTTCGTACTCCTCGCCGTGAAAGGCTGATGGCTGAATATCGCTATTATGAGTATGTTGTCGGAATCTACTGCTATAGTGGCTGTTAACGGCCTCTTATACTTGTATCAATTCATTTACCTTCAAAACAATTCCGGCTTGGTCAAGTTGCTCAAGTCATTTTCTATCCATTCTTCAGTTCAGCTGGTGATTGAGTGGTTTTTCACCAGCGCGTCTCTAGCGATCTAGACTCGTTAACAGAATATGGCTGTCATGACGATGGAAGAGAACACGTTTCACTTGCAGTTATATGTGCGCTGCCACTGGCTGTGTGGTGTAGCGGAAACTTTATAATGATTGTAGATTGGCGTTTCGATTCACCCTTACAGTTAAACCAGTCTTGTAAAATGCCATTTACTTAAAAACAGCAGCGTTGTGAAAACTTCTACCCCCTTTAGATTTCCTGTCAACTTCCCTTGAGTCGATTGTCTAGTATATCAATCTTGTTCCCAGAGTTTTTAAAGCTGTAAATGCGAATAAGCGGATAAAAGCGCTAGCTGTAAAGGTTGGCACACAATTTATAAGATAAGTGCCGAGGACTCTCCGATCTCCCTAGCACACGTCCGTTGTAGTGTTTACACGAGTAGACTGGTTGCAAGGACTTGTTACAAGATTCTTAAGTGCCGTGGGTACAAGTCCTTTGAGCGTGCACACCAGGGGGCTTACTGCAGGGACAGTCTTATTGGGTCTTTGATTGGTTTATTTCATTTCTTTTCTTCATTCAGTCACTCGTTCGTTCGTTCTTTCGTTCATTCATTTTTTAATTGTTTTTTTATTTGTCGTAGAGACGTGTCCCATGAACGAGCACAGTTTCAAGGGACCAGTCTCCGAAGTTGGTCCCTTCAATACAAACCAGTTTGAATTCGTGCCACAAGTCACAACCTAGATCAAATATTCTTCCCCGCGAGTTGTTATATATATATATATATGTATATATATATATATATATATATATATATATATATATATATATATATATATATATATATATATATATATATATATATATATATATATACGATTTGTTGTAGCGCGCGCGCGTGGATGCTCCATTTGAAACTTGTTTTTATAGTATGGCGCGTGCAGGGCAACGGTTATTCACCCTGAAGAAGACGCCTAAAAGGCGTCGAAATATAGGTGTGTGAAAAAAGTTGAATGCTTGTCTTCATTTGTGATAACATATATATATATATATATATATATATATATATATATATATATATATATATATATATATATATATAGATATAATCAAAATGGGTAGATTACACAAAGGGGACGTGTCCCACGGACCTGACATCTCGAATCCAATCGTGTATGCTTATCTTGTTGTTGTTTATCATTACAATACTATTAAGAGCAATCAGCGGAGGCAAAACTAGAACACCCTAGGTTACGGTTAATTATATGCGAGGAAAGTATAATTATACACGCCATTAATATAGCAAAAATAACTAAGTGGTTTTTTTGCCAATTGATTGTTTTCAACATTTTTCCGCTTGACTGAGATGTCTGTCTCAGTTACATCCACAACCAATTGCATGGAGTTGAAGACACAGTCCGATCTCAAATAGGCAACTAGTGAGTTTAATTTTCAAGCCACTGAGGGAAATTTTCCATAGGTTGAGCTTCGTTTTCGCTGCGACGGCAACCGAAACAACCACAGCAGATGAAGTGAAAGCAGCGCTTGGGGCAAGAAGACACTGTTTTCCAGGTAGACCTCAAATAAAGGACTCCTTTTACTAGGCAAGCAAGAAAAATGAACAAAAAGTTAGCAAAAGTATCGTTTTTTAAGATAAAAACTGAATTACTCCCTTCCTATTCATCCGCCTCCGGTTTTGTTCCCCTCTGACCCTATTTATAAAGGATGGAAATTTAGAATGTTTCACACGAAATTTCACATTTATTGCACTCAACCCATACGCTATACGAATGTGTTTGCGAACACTATCATAAAATAATGGCATCGCATATGCACTAAGGAGGGAATTTGAACTCCAGTAGTTGTGTCCTTAAAAAGACAATGAAATGGCTAACGTCAACTCCCAGCTTCGGCTGTTTGTATGAGGGAATCAGAATGCAATACCCTAAGTAGAAAAAACCACTACAGAAATTGAAGTAAGCCACCTGCGCCTTGAGCTACTGTCCTTGTAGAATAATTAATATGCATTACTATACTGTCTTGTGTAATCGACCAGGTAAGAGAAGTCCTGAAATTATTGATACTGACATAAACTGACGTTTTCACAATCAGCAGAGCGGAAGTCATTTTCAGTTTCATTAGGTAATAGTGTATCTTCATTCGATGGTATTTATGTCTCCTTTTATTGACCTGATCGGTCAATTAAGCAGCGACGTTGTTGGCCATTAAGACTCAGAGATTGACCCGGGGGGGTACTCCCTATGATGGTCTATACGGGGAGGCTCCGCCCGAAAGGGGTACCTTTTTCAGGCTTCAGTTATATAAAAGGTTAGGGATTTCACGAGCTGAAGTATATGAAAGGGTAGGGAAATCTGTCATTTAGGTACTGGGGGTTAAGATCTCCCCCGGTAAAACTGTTCTCCGCTGCATTCCAAGGGTTTAGAACAGGGATGCAGTGTTCTTAAGTACGTATGTGAAAGGGGTACCATTTTTCAATGAAAGGTATACGAAAAGTACCTTTTCTGTCAAAAATGGTATATAAAAGGGAAAGAGGTTGGACATCGGGGCTGAGCCTCCCCGTATAAAACTTTGTTGAGTTCCTCCCCCCCCCCCCACCCCTTCCAGGGCAATTGATCGGTTCTGATTCCGTTTATCGTATGTCCGAGGGTACTTCTCGTCGTTGTATTGTTAGTCAAATTGTCAGTTGATTGAGTCACTACAGTTTGTCTGTTCTGTTGATGACGTTGATAAGTCAGTCGATTGCATCTCGAAGATAACTCAGTGTCGGCATTAGTTCAGTGGAGTTTGTTCCAGGTAACTAAACCAGCATTCTAACGTTGGTCGCTGACAAATTGTTTGCTTCTCGCAGATAAATGTCCGCATCTGTTTTGCGGTGTCAATTATATTTAGTAAACCCACTTGCTGAAGTAAGTAGTTGTTCGTAGTCCATGCTGTAACGGTGGAGCATTCCTGGTCAATTCTGTCATCGCTTTGTAAATGAAAGATGCATCAACAAAAACCTTTCAATAAACGTATGACGGTGAAGTTTATATGTACTTGAGGTTATTATAATACTGTGGCTAACTGATGAAACTTACCCACAGCGATGATTAGCACTGAACTGTTGAGAAGCACGAACAGAGCATTGACAAAGATTGAGTCGTTTTCCACACGAGTTCCGCTAACGTCAGGCTCAGAATAAATTGCACCCAGACAAACGTTAAAGAATATTATCCACAACACGAACGTTTGGAGTTGATCTTCAAATTTCCCTCTCATGGGTCTACAAAGCGTGTAGGCAATTCCAGATGCACTTGCTGTAATCAAGGTGAAGCCAATCTGAGAACGACTTTCAGATCCGAAGAGAAGAATGACTGAAATAAGGATAAGCTTTCGGTACATCTCAACTATCTCCCAAAACCAGTATTTCTTCTTGTAGTTCTCAAAAAACACTCTCAAACCAAAAGCAATTTCTTCTTCACTTTCAGTCTCTCGGTACTTGTAAATAGGAAGCAGCAGTAGTAGAGGAAACACAACAGGGTATAATGCAAACACTGCAGCAATTCTCCAGAAGACATTGTGTCGAGCAGTGAAACAGTGGATGGAGTAATCAGCCTTCAATAGAGAGAGGCAGTCGCTATCGTCTTGGTTAAAGCAGACGTTGACACATACTCCAGGCAAGGGCAGAATGTGGATAATCTTCTTACTTGTTATTGGGTATGATAGCAGAAGAAATAAGAATATGTTGCGATAACAAGACTTCCTTAAGCTTCTTATTTTCATTGCCTTTTCGCTCATGAAAATTTCCATCTTGTTGATGCAGCGTTTCTTTAGAAAGAGGTATAGAAGAATCAGAGAAACAACCAGGATGTTGGTGCCAACGGCTAAGGCAAATTGCAAGAATGGATCTGGTCGCAGTTGGAAGTGAATGCAGCTCAAAGGTGCAAATTGCAAAACATTTCCTTCAACAAATTTCAAATATTTTCCTAAGGAGATGAGAGTTACTGGCCACTGAACACGTGCTAGTGCTGAGAAGATTCCACCAATGACTTGATAAAATCCAATCACGATTTTGCAGCAGGACATTACAACATCCGCAACAGTACGATTGTTTTCTGTGCGTCTTGAGTCGCCCCAAAGAACCAGCAGGAACACCGCAACAAAGACCAAAACCACGACACCACATGAAATTATGGTAACTGTCATTCGTGGACATTCCAGGCAGTTGTTAAATCGGAAATAGTGGTTATTAGAGCACGTGGCACTCAAAGTTCCTTTGTATCTGGGGTGACATGCTGAGTCAATGCCACCGTAACAGGAACCTGGATATGGACATTTCAGCGGCTCTGGTAGCGGCTCTTTAAATCTTGAGAAATTTTTGTTATATTCAGGTCCAAGATGGTGAACGTTTTCAACGAAATTTTTGTAAATCTCCCTCGTGGCTTGTTTGGACCATTTCCAAAAATAATTAGGCGCCAGTAATGCTGTATCGTTGACACAGCTTATGCCTTGGGATGGACATTCTGAGCAGGGGCCAAATCGATCCACACGGTAAAAGCCACGGAGACATCTGCATGCGCGATAACCAGCTGTTTCATTCGAAAGGGTACCTGTTTGTATATAGGAAATATGATCATGTATATAGGAAATATGAGACCACCAGCAAAACGCCGCGGCTTATAAACTTTTTGCGTCAGCTTTCATGTTTTCCTTGCAATGAAAACTACAACCAGGGGAACACCCTCCCCTCCTACCCCTACTGTGAGCGCTTGTCTTCATTGAAATTAAAGTATTTTAACAAAATTTCCTAGTGGGAGAGGAGGGGGGGAGACAATAGTACGGAGGGTGTTAAAACAAAGTCACACTGATTGCAGATTTAAAGATTTGATTATTCAGTATAGGCCCTGTTCATACGTGTACGTTAGGCACTGTGAACCAACTGAGCTAAATGAAGAGAGTCCGAGTGAAAAAAAAATGTTTTTGCTTTTAAGGAAACAATTAATACCATGAAGATTCAAGACCAGAAACTTTTTGTTAAAAAAATCCTAGCACTAGCACAGGGTCTCGGACATGCTTGTAGTGAGAGAGAGACGTGATCCGCCGAACTATCCCCAACCTGGAAATAAGTTTCTACAATGTAAAATTAAAATTAGATTGTGTATGATTTGACGACATATAGTGAACCTATGAATCAAGTTATCTACCATAAGGGTCCTTACCGTACGGACATGCGTAACAGTCAGTTGGACTTTTACCAGGATGACGCTCCTCGGAAACGTAAGTACCATTGCTACATCGTTTGCAGTCAACTTGCCCCATCTCATCCTGATAAAAACCTCCTGAAACATATCATTTTCTTAAAATTTAGAATCGTTCAAAGTGTTGAACTCTCAAATTAATTTCTTACGAACTACTGTAAAAATGCAGCTCAGTTTTCAAACATTTATAGTCAAAGCCGGCCAAGCGTTCCCATCCTTAAAGGACTAATAAATTCATTAATGGCAAATTGATTCCGTTCGTTGATTGAATAATCCATTCGTGAAATGAATAATCCAATATTCAAATTGCGCCTCGATTCAACAATCGAATGCTGAGCCTTGACACATATTTCTCCTGAAATGCTAAATTTCAAGTTTATTTTTAGTATGAAGTGCAAGATGAGATTGTAAAATTACGCAAAGGTTGCATGTCACAGGGGACAACAAAGATCAATCCATCGATCAAACTGATAAGCTTTTGCAAATATTTACAAGAATTGTTTAACCGAAACGGCAAATATCCTCAAAAACAGCGACATAAACATTTCAACGCTTACCTTTCCTTATTACGCAGTAATACTCAAAACAACGAAATTAGACTCCTCTCCAGCATTAATTTTTTCGTAACCAACACTACTTGAGAAACAGAAGTAAAACAGACTTTTAACATTGGCCTGATTGGCACAATTAGCCCTTTGTGTACTGTCACGATGTGTCACCGTATTCCCTTTAAAAACATGATTTAACACGTCTGCAGCAATTGTAATGTAGTTCGTCAATAAATTCCCTGAAATTTTCTGCGACCACAGATGGAAAATTTATAACAGCAGTACCATTCAGTTCTCGTTCAGTAAGCCTTATGTGCAGTTGTCTCTGTTTGCCGAGCGACACCAAGAGGACTGAGTTCCAGTGACAGACGACGACGACGATGAACGACGAAAGGAATGCAAAAGGAATGCAACTTCCATTTTATGAGTCGGCGCGACGTGCATATATGCACGACGGCCGCCTTATTAGAAAACTAAAATAACTTACCTGTTCTTTATTCAAGTCCGCCATGTTTGCCGGTCGCACTTCCTTCCATATATGGTATAACTTTTGTTCATTAATGCAATCAACATTCGATTATTAAATCGAGGCTCTATTTGAATATTGGACTATTCATTTCACTAATGGATTAGTCATTCAACGAACGGAATCAATATTCCATAAACGAATTGATTAGTCCGTTAACGACGAGAACGCCTGACCGTCCTTGACTGTAAGTCCAGTCTCTATATCACCGTATTTCAGAGGGCTTATAGCAGAAATGTTCATACCTAGGGATGGAGGGGGATTATAAGTAAAATCAAACAAGCTAACAACATAAAAAGAAGACTACCAGCAGGCTCTCCTCTCCATATACATTAGTTTGGTCCTCTTTACTAAATCCATTCAGAGCCTTAGGTTTAGCTGACCTTTGCCTCTTTTATCTGTGCATGCTCTTTGCTGTCAATTAAAACCGACAATCATATGATAACCAACTAAAACAATAGCGTCCTTTAGTTGGTACGTTCATACTCGTACTACTCTGGAAAAAATTTAGTATTTCTACTAACTCCTCACGCACACTTTTTTCCTCTTTTTTTGTTGCTGAATGCACTTAGTGTACATTTTGGTCTCAGAAAATAAGAGAAGATCCTTTAAAAAAAGATAGGGTGTTACTTCTAATGGTGCATTGCGGTATGGCCTATTGTCTTTCTTGGAACAAAGAATTATATGAATTTGCATTACCGCAGAGTAAAACTGGTCGATTGTATCTTAATCAAAAGCTGCTCAACGCGTGATAAGGATCGTGGTTTAAAATGCCTTTGACAATGAAGTCAATGGTTGTCAGATCAGAACAGCGTATCTCAAAGTTCTTGTTCATGCCCGGTTTTTCTCGCGATCCGCAAAAATAGGTTCCCATAGAATAAAATTAACGCAATTTTTTTTACCGCAAAAATTTACTTCACTGTAGAATTTATATTCAAAAATACTGGTATAAAGGAGACAATGTCATAGATAACTCGTTGGATAATACATCAAGTCGTACCGTACCCTAGTTATTGTCGATCCATTGCCTGTAATCGAATAACTTATTAATCTGTCTTACATTCGCATGTTGTTTTATCTGCATTTCGATTGATGTACTCAAATAAAAACGAAAATGTTATCAGTTCCATTTAACACACGACTTCCAGAAAATCGCAAAAATTAATTTCCAGCAAGAAAAACCAGTCTTTTTCCATCGCAAAAATTAGTTCCCGCAAAACACAAAAATTCGCCAAGCCGCAAAATTTAGTGCCACACGGTAGTTCCCAAACTGGCAAGATATATATATTATTTGCCGGCCTTGGTCGGTCCGTATTGAGAAAAACTGTGCCAGAGGTCTTGAGTACGGCCCGAGGCCGCAGGCCGAGGGCCGTACTCAAGACCTCTGGCACAGTTTTTCTCAATACGGACCGACCAAGGCCGGCAAATAATATTTTTATTTTTTTCTTGTTGTTTTTCAAAAGTTAAACGTGTCTTGTTGTTTTCGGAAAGCAACGTTTTGCAAGCGCGCGTAAAATGAACCATGAAACGAAGCCGTTTGTGACACCAGAGCAGCAAAATACGCTTTTTTACTCTGTTAAAACTCAGAAATCACAGGAAGCAATATAACTAAAAGAAACCCCTTTATCTTCCCAAATTTCGATACATGTAGCTAACTCCTGCTCGATTTACTCAAATGTTTGTCGAAAGGGAAGAGGCGATTTACATTGTACAACCTTCGGTATTTTAACAAGAAATTTTGGAAAGAAAGTTTTTAACGACAATGTACAAAAAATTTCAGAATTCTAAGTTTCGGAGAACGTTTTAAAGATTTTAAAGGTTTTAAAAACCCATTACAAATTTTTTGTTATTGACGTTCCGTTGACCGCTATGCTGCGCGTTGCTTCTATGTCCGAGTGTCAGGTTATGAACGTTAACTTTCGTAATTTATTTTTGTTATTTACGTACTTGACTCTCAATAGTTTAAATAAATATAATTGATAAGAACGCATATGATGCGTGTCACGTGCCATAAGTAGATTTAAGAACAGATCAGAAAGTTACCAGATCAAATATTTGAAAGGTTTATCGCAAATTAGTAGTAATGGCTTAAATAAAAAATCATTAACTTACAATGTCTGCAGGTTTGTAAGCCCAACAAAAGTGTGACGGCTGATTCGTGAGATGTGGTTGAAGTTCAAGAGCCTTCAGATAAAGAAAGAGAAGAGAGAAAGGACGGAAAGAAAAGAAAAATTTCACATCATTGCGTTTGATCGGCGCCATATTAATCTGCATTTTATGGAGTTAAAACCACAGATACAACGAAGGCCGATAAATTTCTAAATAGCAGGTAAGAGTGATCTTCCAGTTTTCATGACTGTTTTTTGTTTTTGCCAGAAAGCGCTGTGGAAGAATGTAAGTTGTTCCTGACATTTGCCTGACGTTTTCTTCGAAATTTCCCATGTTATAGCCCAACTCTGTCTTTCTTATATTTTTGTTTTGTATTCTTGAGTTTTGGAAAAGAAGAGGATTCCATCTCGTTTAATGGACACATGTCACGTTAAACTACTCCCTTACAACACGGATAAATTATTGCACGCAGAAAATGCCCTATCTGGTAGTGACTGCAGCATGTTGAAGGACAAATCCCTGAAAACAGAAAGACACAATGCATTAGTAAATTAGTGACATGAGATAATGTGGTCTACAAGTTATGTTTTATTCCGTATTGTTTAAATGAGATTTTTGGTAGTCTTGGCAAGAATCTGGAAGTGTTGCGATGCCTTCTTTCTAATTTTACACGCATGGCTTATGCTGTGACTCCACCCAGAACATCACCTAGACATGATCAAGTGAGGGCAAAGTGTTTATCGAACAGTCTAGGGCATTATCCTCCGATATATCGGCCATCTAAAGGGATTGACTAAATATTCAAAAATTTCCCCTTCGTGCCCAAAAAGTTCGAAAAATTGAGTTCAAGAATGATAATTACGAATTTCGGTTGTAACGGTGAAGGATATCAACGTATTTGTCGATAAAACTGTGTGAAGGAGACTGGCTAGAAATCAAGAACCCACCCAGCAAAATGTTTTTAAATATTTGGAGTCAATAAACCATACCCTTAAGTGAGTTTTAAAAATATGCACGGACATTTGTCCTTTGGTATAATCTGTTCCTCGGAGCTCAAAGTTTTTCTTGTGAATCGGTCTCGCCAGAAATTTGTTCGCTTCTCGGAACAGATAAACTCGTGCACCAATATCTATGCACCGGTTAGTATTTATTTATTAACTTCCCAAACCGTTGTAGAATTTCTAGACTCCTCATCGTACAACCGCACACTGATTATCAGCAAATACCCTGCTTTTTACTTTATAAAGAAATTGAATGCCAGCCTAGCGTTCAAAAGTTTCCGTCGCGAAGCAAAAGGTTTGTGTAAAAATATGGCAAAACAAATAAACAATTACCGAAGTCAATTAACAATTATTCACCAAAGTGGAGGTGTAAATATTTACCACTCTTCATCAACACTGAGGTGAATAATTGTTTTATTATATACCAAACCAGTGGATAGCCAGCTCTTAAGTCCCTTTTTTCTGAGAATTGAGGAAAAGCGCGCGCACGAAATCCAACAAAAGTGACGGGAGCCGAATAGCAGATGCTATCCCGAGTTTGAGTAGCCAATCAGAGCGCGCAAAAAACACTATCCACTGATTTGGTATGTACTAAGTACAATTGTTTCGTTCGCGCTTGTTCATTTATCATTTGTTTATTTATCATCTCATATCCAACGCGCGATCTTCAACTGAAAACAATTATTAAATACGCATCCTGTATGTGAATGGTAAAGCAATTTCTAGAGATAACAAATGAATGATGGAGTGAAAAAATCGATATATTGTTTAATCTTCGCAATTAGGCCGGTGGCTTACGACAGAAAATTTATAAATTTGGCATAAATGTTGAACTTACAGTGAAAATATCACTGATAAATTCTGAAATAGATAGGCTGGTAGGTGCTCGATATGATTCTGAGTCAACCCTCTAAAATGATAACAGAGTAAGAAACAATTAAACAAATAAATTACAATTTGTCTGTATTTGTGATAGAAAATCGACAAAAACAATAAAAGACACCCATAGAATAAACACAGGGAACCCGTCAACGCCCGTATTAGCTATATCATAAGCTTTAAGAATATTGTTGTTAACCTGTGTTTTCTGTGTCTTTATTAGTCGTTTTGGAAGGGATTTGAATCAGAGCGAAGACAGTTTACCCGGCTTGCTGGTCTCAAATGTTTCTTTGTCTGGCGGGTCGTAAACAGGACGCGACAATTACGTCTCAAGGCTTGGCCGTTAAATTGAAGCCCTAGATTCTCTTCCGAGGAGAGTTAATAGTTGCAATGACAATGATAACTTGAGACGAAATTGTCGCGTCCTCTCCTGTTTAGTATGCGCACATTAATTACGCGCGCCCAGCAAAATAATAAAATACGAGCCATGATCTGCGCACGCTTATATAATCAGCTTGTACAAAATTACGGGCGTCTTGAGCGCCTGCTTTGGAGTGAAGAGAAATCATTGACTTTAAGTCACTTTATTCTGATCATGCTTTCCGCTCAAGTTGTCGAAACGTCAATCAGAAACAGTTATCACAGTCATCACGTCATCACAAACAGTCCTTCTAGATATCAGGACTACACTAACACTGGCGATCAAACTTCACTGACTTATGATGTGAACTCCCAGACGGATTCAAACCGTTTACAGGATTATTATTTTGGTTTTCACGTCAGAAACGCTTAAAAGGGCACCAAATTCCATCTGGTTATTAAAATGAAATTGAAGTCAGTTACACTGAAGATGCATATGTGCTTTTTTATTCTGCTTTTGTCTGTTGTGCCACACTTCGATTGCTCGATTTTCCCCCGTGTTTCGTTGTTTCTTGTATCTGCGAAATTTCGCCTGCCAACAGCGAAAAATGGCACAGGCGAATTTTCGCCATCGCAAACTTTCGTCAATTATTTCGTTTTACTCAACGAAATTTCATTGACACAGTGAGTTATCGTGGCTATTTCGCTGAAATATCGTTTTCAGGCAATGCGAAATATCGGTGATACTTCGCGAGAACAAAGCACGCAATCCGGCGAAGTTCGTTTGCATTGCTATAGGTGTTGGGCAGAATATTGGGAAAACCAAATATCTTTGCAAACGGTTTGCTTGCTAAGAAGGAGGAGTGAGGAGATAGAAAGCAGTTTATGGAGTATTTATGGGACACTTTCTAGTTCTAGTATAAACCAAATAATCAAATAAATCAATTTATTTTTTGCATGTCCCATGTGAATATGTTCACGTGCGCATTACATATATCAGTTACAATTTGGAAACGTTGGTTTTTAAGGAGAGGGGGGAAACCGGGTCTCGGAGCAAGGAAGAGGACCAACAACAAACTCAACCCACCTTCGACACCTTAGTCAACAAGGCGAGCGTTTTTCTCTTTTGTTTTGTTTTATTTTGACAATCCAAAAGCCTAGGAAGTTAGGTTATTTGCGCATGGCTTTGTAGCGAAGAGACTTAATTTTTTTCTCCTCTTTTGCCATACAGCTACGTAAAAAATGTTCTAGAAATCTATTTACTTTTTCTTTTTACTGTTTGGGTTCCTTTCTATAAAATTAGTTGACTGTTGTTATGATATCTTCTTGTTTTCAATAGTCTGAGAAAACAGCCGACGTTTCGCGAGGTCGCTTCTTGAGCCCTCGCAAAACGACGTCTGAGTAACGAGCGCAGAAATTCCATACTGAGGACGTTCACTGCCCAGATCTTGGTAGTGCTTCTGATTGGTTGAAAGAGAATTCCAAAGTCGACTGTTTTAGTTACGTTAAAAAACTTTATGGTAAAGTTTTCAGAAACTCGCGAAAACGCGAAGAAGCTTTTGCCCTTCTCCTTGCTCTTCTTCTTCTTCTTCTTCTTCTTCTTCTCATTCTTCTTTTTTTTGCACAAAAATGCGGCTTTAGATGTGGAACAAGCGCCATTTCGCTACCCACACTCTATCAACAAATTCGAATAAAATTTGATTAGCGTAACCAATCAGATTGCAGAATTTGTGATAGAATTCTACTGGGTTTGTACTAAATTAGTTATTACACCTTCAAAAGATTTCGAGCATTTGCTAACAAAGAGCGCAGCAAAGAGCCGAAGGCCTGCCCAACTGAGGACTCGGGGACATGACATTACATCGGTAGGAACCCTCCTGACATCGGAAAGCTAGAGCAAGCCGATTGTTTGGTTTGTCGTTTTCGTTTGAATTCTGGCAAACGTCCAAAGAGGGTACTTTTAAAGAAACTCAATATTAGCACGCTTGTTAAAAGACCTACAAGGCCGTTACACGTTGCAACCCCTTCAAGGGTTTCTGCTATGCGTTATCAAAAAAAAAAAACGAATACCTGCTAGTTCCTTTTAAAATATAATTATTATATAACTTTCAATTTCCGGCCATTAAAGCATCATTGGGAAGTTAACATGTATACTTACAAGTCCAACACGTACTTTATGCTTGAATTGCCGAGACGTGATATATCGTTGACTTGGTTCTCTTTCATTGTTCTGAAGCGAGTGACAATCAAATGCAAATCACAATCACATGCAAACACTCGAAGGAAGGCTGACCTCCATCTACCTAAACCCAAGCTTAGCCTTGGCAAGCGTACTTTTAGATTTTCTGGCTCAGCCTTTTTTAACTCACTACCTTTAAAAATCCAACAAGCTGCATCTCTCTCCTCTTTTAAAAATCTTGTTAAAGCCCACTTTTTTTCATAGCACCTAATTTACGATATTTATCTTTTCTATATACCGTTCATGCTTGTAATTCGTTTTAGTTTTTAAACTCTTTTTACATAACTATTTTAATTACTAAACATTAGCTTTTAACTCTATTTTTATAACTATTTTAAACAATTAGATATTTTATATTTTTAGAAATTGTATTTAGCAGGGCCCCTCTGGAGACCAGCCACTGTGCTGAATGGGCCACCCTGTATAAATAAAGTTTTACCTTACCTTACCTTACCTTACCTGTTATTTTGGACGAAGAAGAGAACTCTCCTTTAAGTTTACGATGATATATGATGACCTCGGTAGTGCGTGTAGTGTCATAATATCGCTGGATTCTTCCTGAGAACATAT
Organism: Siderastrea siderea; assembly: GCA_964030785.1. Taxonomy (NCBI): domain Eukaryota; kingdom Metazoa; phylum Cnidaria; class Anthozoa; order Scleractinia; family Rhizangiidae; genus Siderastrea; species Siderastrea siderea. The sequence continues at coordinate 29,157,646 of OZ034973.1, forward strand.
TATATATTTGAATGGCTGCATTTCTAGAATATATCCTTACGGATTTACCCTTTTTATGTGTAGGTGTAGAGGTGTAGATGTAGACCTATATATTAGTCCATGGGCCAGGACCCCAAAAATGGCCATTTGGTACCAAAAAGAAGGACAAATTCTAACATACATTTTTGAAAACGTTGTTTTCTCCAGTTTATTTTGGTGTCTGATAGCCATGCCAAATGAGTAGCTTTAAAGGGGTTATCATGTGATAAAGTGACGTCACTCAAATTTACAAAGTGACCAAATAATGCACAGAAATGACTAATAATAGTCTAATGGAAGCCTGAAAGCGCCATTATGGATAGGCTTTTAGAGTCTAATAATCCCGAGCAAGGTTTCCAGAGTTAAACTCTACTAAACAGAAGTGTGGCTCCTGAACGGTTTCCATGGCAACAGATAATATTGCTAAATTTAGAGAATTTTTCAAAACTCACGACAGAACAAAAACGGAAAAGTGGTTGTGGAAGCAAACACAACTTCAAGTTAGAGTTGACATAATTAGGTCTGATATTTTGGCAAAAAGCTGGTTGAATTAGAAAGGAGCTATTTTTAAGAAACGTTTTACCCCTTAGTGTCATTGTCATCATCCCCAAGCAGGATAAGGCCTGAGTTCAAACTCGGGGAGGGAAAAATGATTGATCGATAATATCTTCCACTAGATCACATAGAACAGCATGAAACTTACCTGGAATATTAATATTAACGTACCCTTTTGCTTTAACTTACAATTTTGATCACGTGACAGATCACGTGACTAGAATGTAAAAATTTCGAAAAATCACGCGAGTTTTAGTTGTACTGATAAACAAAACAGCGTTTTCGATAGAAATTAGACATATCTAACATTCTGCGTTTGAAATGCGTGTCCTGGTTTTTTAAAAGTGAATATGTGAACGTTCAAAAGTGAAATTTTACGAAAGTTCTGGATTGCTGTAAGTTTAATGAACAACACGACGCTCTTGAGTTTTGCAAACATGACTGTTTTGGCAGATACGTCTGCCATCTTTAGTGTGAATTTGAACATAGTGTCCAGTAGAATGTATATAGTGAAGAAATTACAACTTTATATTAACTTTGGTTTAGTTAATATAAGCAATATACAACGCATTTCTACGGTTTATTGGCTCATTAATCAATAGACAAACATTCCAAATGTGAGGCTGGAAATGCTTAAACTGCATCTAGAAAGCGTTTTTGTTCGATGTTGCCTCGTAAACCCGTTAACAATTCATCAAATAATTGCTATTTGATTATCGTTCTATGCTGTATCAAATTTTAACTTTCGAAGAGCTCACTAAATAGGTGTAAAAAGGTTAATACATAATTAATCTACGAATTTCATTTCAAGCCGCTCAGAAATACTTTTCTTTGTTCTAAATCAAACTGGCCCAGTATTTTTGCCTTCGTTTTGAAAAAGAAATAGGTGTATCTCAGCCATTTGTTAGGTCGCCGGGTTTGCGGACGTTTGTTCGTGCCATTGGTCCATTCTCCGTTTGTTTGGCTGTCATTTCGCTCGTTCGATTGTTGGGTTTGTTCGTTCGTTCATACATAATAATATTGTCCGTTCGTTCATTCGCTGCTTTCGTTCCTTCGTTTTGTGGCCATTCATTCGGTCGCGTGGCTTGTGCGTTCATCCATTGCCCTCATCCTTCGGCTTCCCTTCATGTGACTGTTAACCAGTTAACTCATAAATTACATATCCAATCATAAAGTCCGAAAAACCCAGAAGAGATTAGCATCTCTTGGGTTTTAATATTAGAAATAGCATACCACAGTGAAGGACCAGTGTCCTTTACAAATAATTTCAAATATCAAAAAACCTAAGTTTTCTGATACATGAACGCCTAAAAATAACGAAAACATAACCGACAGGGCCGAAAGCACGGCAAACATCACATGAAAAACACCGAATCTACACAACTGGTCACAGAAATACTGTAAGCACAGGAATGCACCAAAGTGGTCACATAATCTCTTGGTTGCTATTGCAACCACGAGATTAAAAAACTGTTGCTGTAAGAGCTCAATGTTCAGCTAATTCGCTCTTTTGTGCATTTATCTACTTGCCTAATAGCTAGTTATTCTTCAAAAACAACAGGGCTGTAAAAAACATCCAAACTTAGAACACAACGAAGCACTACTCACCCGTCAAGGGAACCACCATGTTGGATTTAACCCATACGGTCATGCGGATTTCCCATTTTTTATTTTTTCATTGTCGTAACATTCCTTCAAAAATAGCCTTTTTTAAACCAAATCCAATAAAAGAATATATCATAGTTTTTCTTTTTACCATCAAAATTGCCGGAAAACTGCATTCGTCCCATATTTATAGGAGTTTTATGCACAGCCTCGTTTCCATGCTAAATGGGTATTCTGAGAAATTTCAAATTTAAAAAACTACATAAAAGCTACTTTTCTAGAAAGGTTATCACACCAATTTCAAAACACCTCAGGGTGGACTATCAATTGATAGCACTCACGTTTTGTCCCTCGATTTGGTACCGAAATCTGGTCTGGCCCATGGACTATATAACCGATTTCACAGTTGTGCTTAGCAACCTGGCCTTTGAGCGGAGGCTAGGTTAGAGGTGACTTTGTTTTGATACAAACCTCCCTGCTTTTCACATGTAAACCATATTGTTCTTACGCTAACAAGTTTCGCATCCTGATCATTCATATGTGAAAAGCAAGCAGGTTTGTAACAAAACAAAGTCAAACCCAGCCTCTCTTCTACTCAAAGGCCAGGGCAGTAAGCACACAAATGTGAAGTGGGCTGTTTTTGAATTTATGCGGAAAAAATTAATCCGTCAGTCAGTCAATTGATCGATCGATCGATCGATCGGTCAATCAATCAATCAATCAATCAATCAATCAATCAATCAATCAATCAATCAATCAATCAACCCACCCATCCATCCATCCATCAATCAAAATAAAGCATCAATAGATAGTTGCTGGCGGAAGGGGCATACATTATCGGTGGCATTTCTTACATGCTTGATATTACTGAATTAAAACATATTACAACACAAGAGAGTTGAATTGCTCTGTTACTTATCAGTATAGACTAGCCCTGGAAAAGCATCGATTTTTTTAGTAGATCTGTATTAAGACGATATTTTAGCCTAAATCTAAATGACATTCACTTTTTCCGCCTAAAGCAGACTATACTAGTGGCATAAACTAAAAATGTTTTTGGAAATTAAACTGACACCAACTTGTTTCAGCAGAAGAAGTAACATAAATCCTTCAGTAACTTACATGAGAAAGAGCGTAGTAAGACCTGTGAAATCGGGCACGGATCGAAGCTGGTTTTTGTTCAGTGACCTAGCGTTAAAAGATAATAGAATGCTATTTAGTATTGCAGTTTACTAAAATTAAGAATCCCTGTCTTTTGACTTTCATATTGATAAATCACTGTGCTTTGTGTCTCTTGTTGTGAATTAGAAAACATTAAAAACACACATACCGTATTTTCTCCATTAAATGTCGGGGCATCTATTTAAAACTATACCTCGTAAACCCGGCGTTTATTTGAGCCCGGCGTCATTGGGTGTCCAGCGTTCATTTAAATGGAGTATTTTTCATCATTTTTATAACCTTAATTTACGTTCACTAAAATTACAGCAAAATATAGCACAACATAAGTAAAACAGAAATAAAACGTTATCAATGCTTTTCAAAACAGGGCGGGAGAATTGGGTGGGCAATAAAGTGAACTGAGGTACCGTAGTGGGTCTTGTAAGAATTCCTTTTACAAGTTTTCGATGTTTAGTTATAAACATGAGCGATAAAAAAGAACGACGTTTCGACCGTTCTACGGTCATTTTCAAGTTCGAGTTGGGAGATAAAAATTTTAGCATATACTCAATTTTGAAACAATATGATAATTAAAAGGTACATGCCAAGATATTTACATACAAACAAAGAAAATAATGAAAATAAGTATGCCAAATAAAGGCGCAAGCTAGCAGTAAAAATAAAATAAAATAAACCTAAAAAACAATAAAAAGTATTCAAAGCAGCTAAACAAACAGCTTTGCACGGATGGAATCGCTTTGTTTGTTAAGTTTGGGTTTGAGGTCACGAATGAAGAACATTTCGAAAATCAAACAGTCAAATTTGTTCTGACACTTCCTCAGAATCTTAAAATTTTTCGCAATTCCCTGTGGCTCCTTTCCATGTTGTTCCTTTACGTGGTTTCCAATTACCGATCGTTTGTGTTCCTTTGTGTTATTTTCATTCTTTTCTTTGTTTGTATGTAAATATCTTGGCATGTACCTTTTAATTATCTTATTGTTTCAAAATTGTATATATGCTATAATTTTTATCTCCCAACTCGAACTTGAAAGTGATCGTAGAAAGGTCGAAACGTCGTTCTTTTTTATCGCTCATTTTTATAACTAAATGTCTTTCAAAGAACTTATTGGTTCGAAGTTTTCGATGAGAAGCAGTAACATAAAGGTTCAGTTTCAAATAAATGCCAGACCTCAAATAAACGCCGGTACCTCGAATAAACGCCGGGGGCGTTTAATTTAAGTTTGGCTATGTTAACCCGGCGTTTTTTTCAAGGCCCGGTTTTAATCGAGAAAATACGGTAATAGAGACACTGGCACTCACAATACACTGAGGCTGTTGAAACGCACAAATGTTCCATCCTCTATAGTGCGGAGGGAATTTTCAAACAGGAGCCTGTTGGAAAAACAAAAATCAATGTAAACAGTCATCCAATCAGTCAGTCAATCAATCAATCAATCAATCAATCAATCAATCAATCAATCGATGATTGATCCGTCGATCAGTCAGTCCGTCAGTCACCTCAGTTGATCGATATTTCGATCGATCGTGTGCAAAACACATACACGAAAGATACGATTGCTTTAGTTATACATCTGATTGGTTTAGAGAGTCGAGCATTAACCAATCACAGAGCGCAGGAAAGCAAAGCAAAAACAAACGCGAACTACACGGGACACTTTTGGAAAACTGCTCCAAATACAGTTATTTAACCAAAAGTTATTTTTAATTTTTTTTTTCATGTAATAAAGTTAAGAGAGTGGTCTTTAACTTACAAATTTTCCAGCTTGTCGCCTGGTCCTTCCAAAGTCGTTGGTTGTATATGCGTCAACATATTGTAACCAAGGTAACTGCAAAATGTGAGCATTATGCATTTGTTTAAAGTACTGTCGTCAACTAACTGATTATATCATATATGTCATAAACATCACAACGTATCTGGAATGAGGAAAAAGTGTAACGGAATACTGCAGTAAACTTACAGACTTCTCAAGTCTTTCATTGCTCGGAAAGCTCCACTTTGGATGTGCTTCAGGCTACAATTGGTGATCTTTCTGATAAAAACAAAATAGGCGGGTCGAACACGATCATCTGGGTGACTGTACTCTGTGGTTTCACTTTTTATTCGTCAACTTTTTTCAGCTTTTGTCATGTCATGTGGGCCGTCTGGTCGTTTTAACGGGGTGAATTCGTAAGGATATGAATGGTTTGGGACGGTCAAAAGGGTGCCCTTAGGTCTTATTGACGTGGTGATCGGATTTAAGAAATTTTCTGAAAAGTGAAGGTAATTTTTGATTGGACAACGGAAAATTCGAAGTGGCTGTAAAAGTGAAATGGTCGAGATGGTCGAATTAACAGGGTTGTAGTTAAAGCAGATTTGTACCATATGTAATGAAGAGCAAAGGTGCGTGTTTGTATCAACAAAGTAAAACTATTCAATAGAATATGTCCGATGTAGTAAAGCAACCATAATGCCTTAATCAAACGTTTATTTATTAATTTTTGGATGGGCAATTAAAAGCACTTTGCATAGAAAATATCTCAACTACTTAACACGAACTTACAACAAACGCATCTTCTCAAAGCCAGAGAAAACGTCAGATGTTAGGTTAGGTCCTATGGGATTTCCAGATATATCTCTATAAAGATGGATACACATTAATTTTTTTAACAAACATTAATAATGCATTTGGTACAACGAATACTTGATGTTCTGAAAACAACCTTAAAAACAACCTTAAAGAGAAGCAAGTAATATAAAAAGAATCAGTAGAGGAAAACTGGACAAAAACGTGAATAAAGAGATGTAATTGTTTTTTATTTAGATTGATAATCTCAAATCTTATGCAATCACAAGTATACTTACAAGTAGTTGACGCGTTTTGCTTTTGCAAGGATAACCTTTAAGTCTTTTAAGGATAGTCTGTTTCCTCTCATCTTGCTGAAAATAAAGCAAGAAATAAAGCAAGATCTAGAATAAAGTGACGCAAAAATTTTTCATTTCATAATAGCCGGGAATTCTTGTTAAATTATTGGATAACAGCATCATGGCTCAGCGAAAAAGGTCACAGTAAATGGACAAGCTGTGCATCGTCTTTGGATCCCTCCTTATTCAAAGGGGTAATTTTTCCAAAGGCTACGAAACGATCCTTCAACTTGTCATATTACTCGTTTAGAAAGCAAAATATGAAGCTCGCTGGCTTATAACTCATTAAAATAAATTACAAACAGATTTTAAAAACAGACTATATTTGATCATTGTGATTGTGACAACCTCCACCCCCAAAAAAGAAAAGTTTTTTTTCTTTCGTAGACGGAGCTTTGTTCTGAAGTCTCCACGTGAGTATTTTTCCGTTGAGTGAAAATATCGCTGTTTAGCTTTTTGTACGGCAATTACGTATTTATCTCTGTTCCTTTAATTCAACGACTTTGTACAAAAATGCTAGTCAGAAAATCTATCCCTTTGAATTCCGTCCTTAAACAGTACTCTTCGATCCACCTTGTAGCTTACCACTCAGGTGACATAAATACGTAACGGCGGCCAAAGAGCTGCTCATAACCAGATCTTGTGATAGCTCAGAGAAATGCGCTCTTATAAGTGCATGTTTGCTACGGGAGCCGCCTTTCAAACATGGGATAATTAAAAATGTTGCCTCGATTTAACCGCATTGTATGACAATGAACGAGTTCAGGTACAAAAGCAGCTGAGTGGAATAACAATGCAAACGACTCTAGGTTCCGAGAATGTCTCATTCATTGACTAACCAATTCCATAAAAAAACATCGTAGCCTGTTATTAGCAAACCAATCAGAGCGCTTGCTCACACCCTGGCTTGTCTGCTCAGTAACTAGTGACACTCGGACGAAACCGATACCAGATAGTCACTTTATGCCTCGGATAATACAAGTAAGAACTGAAATCTTCAGTCAGAGAATTTTTACCTACCTATAGAGATTGAATAATTGTCCAACAAGAATTACGCATGAGGGCGTATCTGTTAGGGGAAGCACAAGGAATCAGGACTTACACCATAGTAACACCTCCCGGAAGATGAAATCCGCCTTCAATGTTGTTTTCATCCAGATTTCTGCAAGAGGAAAATGGACAAGGTAAGTTTCCCCTGCAAAGTCTCGTGGCGGTTGAGGGGGCGGGGGGGGGGGGGGGGTAGGCTACCCATTCTGGTAAGTTCCATAAATGGGATGTTTTACTCCTCTTTTTTGAAGTGAATCTCATCGGTGTGAATTGGAATACATTGTGTGGTTGACGTCATAGGCTTGTGTCTGGTTCTCATGAATAAAATGCAGAGGATTCTCATTAGCGTATAACCGGCTTGACAAGTTTGCTTACCAGGTTGCCGTTTTTATCAATGATGTGATGTTCTGTTTTCAGCTTGTGGCGGTTTTGATTGGTATAACCGGTTTGACAGGTTTTCAACTCGTTTGGATGAAGCATTCTGGTCGCGGGAATATTCTGGCAGCCAATCAGATTGCGACAAGAACAACAGAACCATTTGAAAGCAAAAGCAAACGGCTGCAAGGCCGTTTGGGTGAAGGTGGGCCTTTAAAGTTTTATTCACTAACAAGCTTCAAAATTACTGAACTGTAACGTTCTTGGGCAAGTTTCCAAACATTTTCAGTTCACTGATTCATAAATTGCGCATGTTTATGGCATCACAGCCTATATTTCCTCCTCCAAAATTTTATTTTTCCTCCTCCTCCTCCTCCTCCTCCTCCTCCACTCATATGTTATTTTATTTATTTCTCCTGTTAATTCTTCCTCTACCCCTCCTGTACCCTTCCTGTACCCCTCCTGTACCCCTATTGTACCCCTCCTGTACCCCTCCTGTACCTTTCCTGCACCCCCTCTGTACCCTTCCTGTACCCCTATTGTACCTCTCCTGCACCCCTCCTGTATCCCTCCTGTATCTCTCCTGTACCCCTCCTGTACCCTTCCTGTACCCCTCCTGTACCCCTCCTGTACCCCTCCTGTACCCCTCCTGTACCCCTCCTGTACCCTTCCTGTACCCCTCCTGTACCTTTCCTGTACCCCTACTGTACCCCTCCTGTACCCTTCCTGTACCCTTCCTGTACCCCTTCCTGTACCCCTCCTGTACCCCTACTGTACCCTTCCTGTACCCTTCCTGTACGCTCCTGTACCCCTCCTGTACCCCTCCTGTACCCCTCCTGTACCCCTCCTGTACCCCTACTGTACCCCTCCTGTACCCTTCCTGTACCCCTACTGTACCCCTCTTGTACCCCTCCTGTACCCCTACTGTACCCCTCCTGTACCCCTCCTGTACCCCTCCTGTACCCCTCCTGTACCCGTCCTGTACCCCCCCTGTACCCTTCCTGTACCCTTCCTGTACCCCTCCTGTACCCTTCCTGTACCCTTCCTGTACCCCTCCTGTACCCCTCCTGTACCCCTCCTGTACCCCTCCTGTACCCTTCCTGTACCCTTCCTGTACCCCTCCTGTACCCCTCCTGTACCCCTCCTGTACCCTTCCTGTACCCCTCCTGTACCCCTCCTGTACCCCTCCTGTACCCCTCCTGTACCCCTTCTGTATTTGTATCTCGTTTACGCCATTTCGTTCTATTGCTCCAGAGAAATATATAAATTAATTGAGATATGAGTATAGGAGGAGGAGAAGGAAGAGGAGGAGGAAAATAAATTGTGGAGGAGGAAAGGAGGCCGTGATGAGAAAACTATTAAGTCAAAGATCACTTCAAAATTAATAAGATAGGAAACGTGAAAGGACGTGAAAAGTTCGAAGTTTGAACCTTTTTTTTATTCATGGTGCAACTGACCTGATTTTCCATTGTTAAACTGGTAGAGGTGAAAACAAAGGGAAGAGGGGATATAACACACACACACACACACACACGCACACACACACACACACACACAAAACAAACAGAAACGGGAAAGCACACTATACACAAAAAACACAAAGCCGTGTATGCAATATTCAATAAACTTGCATGAGTTTTAGGAGGGTCAGATTCCGGAAAATGTCTTCGGGAACAACCTTCAAGGCGTTTCTTGAAAGATCTCTGAAAATGAAATGAAATGATCCGTTAAAAAGATTAGCATTTTGACCCTATTCAGATCGGGCCGTTTCTGCGCCTCTTTTTAACTCCGACAGTAGAGCAAAGTTAGGCAGCAGACATCCCCGGGCCTACGGCAATGTGAGTGAACTCGTAAGTAAAGTTCACGAGGCGGTAACGCGCATACGGCAAAACGTGAACGTTGAATTATTTTCAAAAAAAATTACTCTTAAAGTAATAACTCTATAATTACTCTTACTCTTAATTACTCTTAAAAATTACTCTTAAGGCCGCGGGTGAGAAACTAAGTCATCAGTATTTATTTATTTATTTATTTATTTATTTATTTAAAGCGTATGCACGAAGTGCGACGAATGGTAGCGACATGATGCGCGAAATATTCATGAATAAGGTCTTCAGTAAAACTTTCAGTTTCTGAATCAATAACTGCACGTGCGTTAAATCGTGTGCTACGGAGTTGTGACTTTAAAGCATTTTTAAATAAAAACTGTCGAAGTCCGGCTTTTTTACGTTTAAACGTTAATAGAAACGTTTTAAAAGTTTTCCAACAAAAAAACAAACAAACAAAAACTACAATAATATTCCTTATAGTTAATATAGAGCTTGGGAAACGCTTATAATCTTCAATCCAAAAATTTTCGATCTTTAAATTGCAGCGTATTGTTCTTTTCTGAACAATAGCTGCTAGAATTTAATTTCCATAATTAGCATAATCTTACTTTAAACCTTCTTGTTTTTTCGGTAAGCCTTCGGAAGCCCTAAAACCACCAATTTTGTGTCCAAGAATACAGCGCAGATATAGAATTTCCTGAACAGACACAACAGGCAGACAAACTAGGTGTATTGCAGATTGTCACAACAGAAGCAATTTTTCAAACAGGCTTTTCAACAAAATTTTGAAGCCTTCAAACTTAAACAAGGACGATTTTACTCATTTAAAAGCTTACAACTTTCAGTGGAACTCGAAATCCTATAATCGGCTTCTGTTGTGACACAATAGAGGTTTTAACTGATCAATGAGTGGTAAAATCAAGGAGTTTTGTCTTCTCCACGAGGAGAAAACTTGGACACGGAGTCGCGTTTTACAAAATCTTAACTTTGGGAGCTCATAGCATCGCAAAGAAGAGCATTCTATCCAACCGAAAACAACCTTGTTGCACTTCCACCATTGCCCAAGCTCTCTGTTAAGTTTCAACGGAATCGGCTTCTAAACTTTCAAGATATAACGTTTGTTAGCGTAAGAACTTCACCAAAATTTTGCCTTATGAATTTATTCATGAGCAGCTTGTCACCCGCCGCCTTAAAGGCTAAGTTTATTACTGTGTGTAGAGTTGTGTTCTATAAACTCACAGCATTATAGTGTTGACCGGTAATCCATGTGGTACTTGATTTATTCCTTTGCACTTTACAGTAAACTGTTTGCTTCCAAATGGAGTACAGGTACACTTTTCTGGGCAAACGTCACATGTCGCAGAGTACCACGACACTAGCAAGATATGACTCAGAACGATGTACATCAAACGTTTTCCTGTAGATCTTACTGCCATCCGTTAAGAGAAATTATGACTTGCTATGAGAAAGACAACCTTTTTGTAACACATATCTTCCCTCTCGCTAAAACTCCGAAAGTCAAGACTAAAACTAACTCATCTTTTTTCCGAGGGGAATTTTGAGTGTCAAAGATGAAAATCTAGGAATCATCAATTTATCAATTTTATTTTCTTTCACCTGTATTTTTTCCCTTTTGGCTTTTTCCCAGGGGGTACTCCCTAATAGTGGGCTGTCCGGGGAACGGGGGGGGGGTGGTGGGCGAAAAGGATGCCTTTTGCACGCTTGCAGTAGACTAAAGGGTAGCAAAATTTACTGTTTTAGTATGTTTTAGCGTCGCCAAAATATACCTTAAACCAAGAGAGGATAAGAGATAGCAGCTAAGTCCTAAAAATGTTTCAAAAATTTTAGTGGAAGTCGCAACGCAAAAATATACGAAAGCTTTCGAGCCTTCGAGCGACTAAACTCCAGCGATGATCTATTGTTTTGACCTATCTTAGAGGGATAAAAGAGGTTTAATTTCTGTTCTGGGTATATAAAAGGGGTACCATTTCAATAAAGATTAGTATATTAAAGGGTAAGGTTTTCAACCTCAGGGAGGAGCCTCCCCGTACGAAACTTCAATGAGTAACCCCCTAGGAGTGCTTAGTGGAGGAAAAAAAGACTCTAAAAACTTTAGTTTGTTAACTTGCATCCTTAAACCGATAGACGAGAATAGTTTCAACCTGACACGCAACAAGAAAATTAATTGATCAAAAAATCATAGCTGTGGTGAGACATACACCATCTTGCAACAATAACAAAATAAGCAGGGCTGAGTGTTTTTAAAATCGGCGAGGAAACTAGTAACATTTACGATAACGTTTCAGATCCTTAAATATCAGAAATTTCCAACAAGAGAGGCCATAAAACTTATCAAGCACCTAAAAAATCCTAACTAAGCAGGACCTAGTATACCGAGGGTGAGCATTACTTTAATAATACCCTTTCCTAATAATCAAAATACTAAAAAAACTACTTCAAATCAGTAACAAAAGGCTACAATCCGCTTTCACAGATAGTTTCAGGGCCGTTTGACCGGTTCGGATTGTGAGGTGAATCTATCAGCGGAAGAAACTTTTAGGTAATTAGTTTGTGATTTCGAATTAAGCGACTGAGGCCTAGGTCAAACATCGAACCTCTGGTACCAAACGCCGAACACGTGTGTCGAACCTAATGCAAATGCGAAAAAGCTATTGTTTTTGCTAATTTGCATCAGGTTCAGGACAAGTAAAGTTCGACGTTTGAGCTAGGCCTGAGGTTACTTATGAGCTACGCAAAATTTTTCAACTCTAAAACATGTTAAGCTAGACTCGAAGCGAATAGTTTTCTAATATGCTAAGTTGCTTACCTTGCTCCCGAAAGTAAGTCACTTTGAAATAAAGTGGACCAGTTAAATGATAAGTAAATTTCACAATGTTTCCTTAAAAGGAAGAAGTGAGGCGTTTTGACTTTCATTTCATGAAAGATTCGAAACCTTAATGTGTTTTAACGGAAACAAATAACCTTCATGGTTCGAACACACTCGTTAATTACGCCAAACCACCGCATAAAATTTTATCGTAAAAGCAAACAATTGTTTGTTTCTGTGATTAAGCGACTAAGGCTACCGAAAGGGATAGAAAATGGATGGATAGATGATTTTTTAGTAATCACTTTGCAATTAGAAGCTTCAACTCTTATAACCACATTAACCTAAACTCAAAGCGAACAATTTTCTAATACTGATGAAGACTGTCTGCTAACACGGATATTACGTAAGTTCGAAATGAAGTGGACCAGTTTCATGATGAGTATTTCACAATGTTTCTTTGAAAGGAAGCAGGAAAAAGTTTGGACTTTCGTTTCTTAAAAGATTCGAAACTTCAGTTTGGTTTAACTGATAAGCATAAACATTACTTACCGTTTCGAACACCTCCGTTAATCTACCTTAGACAATATATCGTAATTATTATAGCGTAAAGACAAGAAAGACAAGAAAGACACGAAACTGGAAAGGTTTTGGTTCAATCCGAGTTGCTGACGTGTCTCTAGCAATCATGACTCGTTATCAGAATATGGCTGTCGTGGCGTCTGTCATGGTTGTGTGAGGAAGACGATGGAAAAGCCACATATATATGTGCCGTGCCACTGGCTGGGTGGGTGATTGTAGATTCGCGTTTTAATTCCCCAGTTCAGTTAAATCAGTATTGTAAAATGCCTTTTACTTGAAAACACCGGGGTTGAAAAAATTACTATCGCCTATAGGTTTTCTGTCAACTTCACCTCAGATTATAATATAGTAACCTGAAAAAAAAAGCAATTCAGAATTAGGTTAAACGTATTTACTTTTTAAACGCCTTACCTAAATTCCATAAAAATGGCAACATACGGCAGGAAAGAAAGTTACACACAAGGAAATTTCTTGAAATACACGAGTGTTTGCCTCAAGGCCATAATAAGAGCGGGAAAACAGGCGCGGCCACATTCGATCCCGCGCAAAGAATTCGCTATATTCTAGTGAGCGTCTACAAACTGCTTCAGTTTGTTTCAATACAAAATTTCGTCCGTCTGATTATTGAAAGTGCTTAAACTTATTTATACCCGCGTACATCTGTTTGGCAAGAAAAAGAATGCCTTTCTAGCACGTGTCTATGTCTTCAGATGAGTTTAGCTGTGGCTTTCCTTTATCCCCCGCAACCATTTTCCAAAGGGATCACGAATAACTTTCCAACACTCTGCTGTGAGCTCAAGTTTTTCTGGGTTGTAGTGCTTTGTCATGGCTAGTGTAAAACGCAACACGGTTTCTCCAAACACCTCGATTACTGTTCCCCTACTACTCATTACCCAATAATACTCCTCGGTGGACAAAGACCACGGTGGAAAATTGTGGCTCTGTCACCTATTTTAAACATTACTGCAATTAAAGGAAACTCAAGTATAATTGAACTACTTTTTTGAAACTGTAAGTGTCTTTTGCCAAGGATGACCAGGACGGAAATGGGATTACAATTTGAAAAAAAAAACTTAGCCAATATTTTTCAGGTTGCTCCCTCGTGTCTTGGAAAAATCGCTAAAAATTTGTGTATAAAAGGATTTTGCTAACGATGGCAAGGATGGAAATGGATTTATATATCAGTGTATTTTGCTAAGGATGGAAATGGATTGAAATAGAATGCTACTCGTAGAAATTGCGCCTAGCTATTTCATAGCGTCTTGCAAAAACAGCTAAGAACCCATGCATCATATTTTGTTCTCTTAAAAAAAGAAAACAATTCATATTATTTCTTCTTCCTGGTGTTCTAGAAGCATTTTTTGAAATTAAAAACCCTAAAAGTAAAAGTTCCTATGACCCAGCCAACATCATGATGCCGGACGGCTGCGTGCGGGGCGCCGCCCGACCACAGACCGTTGGAAATATTAGTCAGGAGAACCTTGAGTTTTTCCAAGTTGCCCTTGAAACCATCTTATGAGTTTCACTGACCTGATTTCATGCATTTATTCATAACACTAGTTAACCATTTGGTAAGAAACTTTGTCGACTCTTGATTCGAAACTACACTAATTCCTTTTCTAATCGAGGGACTTTTGCGATAATCTCGCAAAATTGGCCATTGAAATTTTCGCCGGTGAGATTTTGGTGGTATTTGAATAGCTCACAAAACGAAGAAAGTATACAAAGATCACAGGCCAATAAACAGTTTTATTGAAATGCAGTGATAAGTGCGGTAAGACATACACGTTGCGTCCATAGCTAATTGTCGACAAGTATCGAACCTTTACAAAAAAACAAGTGCAAACAGATGCTGTTTTACAACTTGTTTTGAAGGTGATAGTTGACAACCAGAAAATTACAAATAGCACTGATTCACATAGGGTTATATTACGAATTGTTGGTAGTCGACCTTTACCGGGTTCTTTAATAAACTGATAGGAATTTCCTAGTTAAAAAACCTATCTGAGGAATTTCTTTCGAATTTGAATTCAAGCTATTGAAACTTCGATAAAATGGAATCAATTTACCGTACATTGCTTTTCCATTCAGTAAGCACAGTACATAAAGAATATTTCATGTTTTCCGTTTTCACTCACCTCCCCCCTCCCCCCCCCCCTTCGCACTCCCCCTTCCCACTCCCTTTTTTTTTGGGAAGTTGAGAGCGAGACTACCTCAAGTAGGTTGCTTCTTTAGTTCGTTAAAAACTCAGCCGTGTTTTATCAGATTTAAAAACACTCATTAAAGTTTATTTCCAGTCCGTACTGCGCAGGCTGAACGGTTTGTTTTGGTTTTTTTGTTTTGAAAAACTACTTACGTCATGCACGACTTTATGAAATGTACCAATTCGTGACGTCTTACATAAAGTGAAACAAGAAAGTTCAATGGGCATTTTAACCGGCCATTCTGACCCTCCCCACCCCTAGGTTTCACAAATGTTAGCCTGATCCTGTATTTATACGAACCGGCGTGACAAAAAGTGTGATTGTGTGACACAATATTTTGACTATAGCGTTACTGGATGACGTATTAAATGCTTAAACTCTGATGACTCAGCTAATCTTTCTTATCGCTTTTATTTCCGCTGAAAAACGCAAATTCACTCAAACGTTGAATGTCGGTATAAATTTGCCCACAACTGAGGATGCTTACAGAGGGATGACGAAATATTTACTGTTGTGCCTAGACCTTGAATACGAACAGTGAACATAGCAGTAGAATCAAAATATAACGCTTGACACAAGCTCGAGCAGATCGTCAGAGTCTGGGGCACGTTAAGGCATATCTCTTGACGTGATGTTTAAATCCGGTTTGCTAACCCGGGAATCCCCATGCAAAGTAAACAAGTTGACTCGGAATGGCTACGTAAACCAACAACACACGCAAACCACACGCATCGCTTGATAATATTCAGTTATTTTCTAACTTAAAGACTCGTAACAGCTACCTTATTAATTGATCTCCTATTAATGACTGATTCCTTCGTCTTTATGCAATTAAAATCAACTTCTCGCGTCAAATAAACACTCATCTCTCTCCCATCTCAAGAACTATGATGTAACGATGGTGCAATCACTAATTACATCATCATACTACTGCTAATCCCTTCTCTTCCTAAGCCACCGTTCCTTAACGTGCTAATAAGCTGCAAACACAGCTGTCGTTTCTCTTGTCTGCGAAATACAGGTTACCCAATGAGAAAACTTACAATCCACTTCGGAAACTGCCCCCCCCCCCCCATGAAACGCCAAGGGAAACTGCCTCTCACGCAGCACAATATTACACCGCTGCTACACAAAACGCAACTTTCAAAGCAAATCACATTCACAGAAGCGTGATATGCTCCTCACATTCGCAAATCCTTCCACTTCCACATTTTTACATCCCTCAAAATGCCAATCCCCATTACAAAACTCCTGCGCTAAAAAAAATTTCACCATAACCACTAACTAGATCAGACAACACAGCCAATTTCGCATTCAATCTTCAATCCTATAAGCTGCTTTACTCAGTTGCGCATGCGTTATACCAGACAAATACTGAAACCCCATACTTAACAACCCTTCGCCGTTCATATCTTAAATGCTGTAAATTAAAAGACAAGAACACACGAAGGTAACATTCAGCGGACTAACATGCGCTTGCGTCTTACATAAGACAGTACCGCTCTTGAGTACCCGTACCACAAGCTTTACAGTACTTTGTTCGTATGTTAAGCCAACTGACGCAAAAAAAAACACAGCGTGTCCATTTTATAAACCGGCGGTCGCCATATGGCGACGGCCGGTTAAGTACAATTGTTGTCTCTTGCCATCATGGATGTGAGCTTTACTCTCGATGAAACTGAAGAAAGAGACATTGAGGTGGCCGCGCGGCCAGGACAAGATAACATGTCGGTGTGTACATGTACTAGGTTTTGTTTACGGGAAACAGGAAGAAATTCCTGCCCGTGTCGTAGTGCCCAGCAGTTGCCATCGAACACGAGGAACTGCAAGCTTGTGCATGAACACACGGTGTGTGTTGCAGGAAGATTCTTCCGAAAATGACAAGGTATTTAAGTCTATTTTTCCTGTTTTGCTACAGCTCCAAAACTGCACTCTATTTCATAAATTATCTATGCTTTTTCCTTACATTCCATCATGTGAGGCTCACAAACAATTCGGGGCTGAGCCTGCACAGTACGGACTGGAAATCAACTGTAAATTTCTTTTCTTTTATCGGCATGAATTATTAATGAGTTTTTTTTTAATGTGTTCGAAAGAATGTTACCTCGGCGCTTTCGTTGAGTTTCAGACTCGGAGTAAATTGTTTCAGTGTTTTCAGGCGTTTTCAGATGTTCAGGCACAGAATTCCTCAATAAAGAAAGGAATTGATTTTATTTGAAAACAATGCAGGTGATCTAAGCTTTAGATACACTAACTCGACTGCTATCCTTTATTACGCACTTGGTTGTCAGTTGAAAATGAGTAGCAGTACACTGATAGAAGTGTTTGGTCACATCGTGTTCCGTTTCACACGAAGCGAGACAGAGCACTACAACCCAGAAGAACCTGAGATTCACGGCAGAGTCTTTTGGCTACAATCCTCTAGAAAGCACAGGTCGAGGATAGTATTATCATCCGGTTGATGAAGTTATTTACCAAGAATACAGCGACAGAGAGACCACAAGCTGGGACTATCTAGCTTTCAGCAATCTTGAAGTAAGAGTCATGGACGCATGCTCACCAGAAGCCAACGAAAAAAAAAACAGGAAGAACAGCAAAATGAAGACGGAGCCATGGCTTGAAAGCAACCTAGACCATCAGCTCTCCGTACGATTTGTAAACCAATGTATATTGGAGCTTCTATTTCGCTAATAGCTGCCCCAATCATGAGTACATTATACATGCTCATATCTTATGCGATCCATAAGACTGTCCTCAACTGTATCCGTTACCCGTGGAAATCAGTTCCAGTAAGTGTGCAGTGGACCATAACGATTTCTGAAGTGATTTCCTCTTATTTCTACTACGTTTGTTTCCTTTTCACCTGTTTTTTTACTTTTTCGCCCGCATCAACTGAAACGGGTGAAACAGAAACTTTTCCTGGTTTGTTGTGTTACGTATGGATTGGATACACTTTTTCGCGTAGCTCTGCAAGCCATGGGAAATTTTTATTTATTCAAGCCTTCGTTTGACATTCCTCGTCATACAAACTTCATTATTAGTCTGTGCTTACAGTTCTATTTTCTTGGAAGGCATTTTTCAATGAGGTCAAGCCGAACAAAAATGATATCTCTAAATTGTAAAATGGCGACACCGAGCTGTGCATGTGCGATTGCCTGTTTTGTTGTATCGGATTCTCTGTATCGAGCATTTACCGAACATGCCGAAAAAGGAAAGCTTATTATCGCACTCTTCGCTCCTGCCATCGGAGTTGTTCTTAAAGTTATTTCGCGCATTTGCGTTTAGCGGTTATGGAACATCACCCATCCGGGATATTCGTATGTCTTATTGGCGCCTTTGTATTTTATCTCTGCGTTTACATTTAGAGATTTACAAGCGGAACTTGGCAGTTTACAATCCATCGCTACTCTTGGGATAATTCATGGCACTGCAGAAGTCATTGAACGAAGTACCATGGTTGTGATTGATTACATTTGTCATCTGCTTTGGAAAAAAACATCAGCTCCTTGGGGAAGTTTTCATTCGTACTCCTCGGCGTGAGAGGCTAATGGCTGATAACGCTATTACGAGCATGTTAACTGAATCGACTGCTATTAATAGTGCCTGAGTGTTAACTGCCTTTTATACTTGTGTCAATTTATTTACCGTCAAAACAATTCCGGCTTCCTCAAGCTGCTCATGTCTTTTTCCATCCATTCTTCACGTTCAACGGGGGATAGAGTGGTTTTTTACCAGCGTGTCCCTAACAATCGAGACTCATTATCAGAATATGGCTGTCATGACTGTTTGGCGAAGACGATGGAAAAGACACATTTCACTTGCACTTGTGTAGTGCCACTGGCTGTGTGGTGTAGCGAAAACTTTATAGTGATTGTAGATTTGCGTTTTAATTAACCCTTACAGTTAAACCAGTCTCGTAAAATGCCATTTACTTAAAAACAGCAGCGTTGTTTGCCTTATAGGTTTCCTGTCAACTTAAACTTCAGACGATTATAGAGTATGTCAATCTTGTTCCTAGCGTATTTAAGGCTGTAAAAGCGAATAAGCGGATAAAAGTGCTAGCTGTAAAGGTTGGCACACAATTTATAAGATAAGTGCCGAGGACTCTCCGAACTCCCTAGCACACGTCCGTTGTAGTGTTTACACGAGGAGACTGGTTGCAGCGACTTGTGACAAGATTCTTAAGTGCCGTGGGTACAAGTCCTTTGAGCGTGCATACCAGGGGGCTTACTGTAGGGACAATTTTATTGAGTACCCCTCCACCTAGGCTCAGTCTTCAGCCGTGGGTGTCTCGATGCGCCCGCGATTCTCGCCACCTTCACGGCTGGGCGCACGGGTTTGGTTATTGTTTAGACTGACCAATCAGAGACAAGCCCCCTGAAATTTGCGGGGCCGAATGCGCGGCATAATTTAGCGGGATTTCGTCTTTCTTTTGAAATTTCACACTTTTAGGAGGCGTTTCAGGAAATACTTTTCGCATTTCGCTTTTTCTCAAGACAATACAAAACAAAAGAAACGATAAAATTTATGCAATCGACCTGTGGATTGTCTGCATAATTATCAAAATTGTCATGACGTCACGGACATGCAACCAAACCCGTGCGCCTAGCCGTGAAAGTGGCGAGAATCGCCGGCGCATCGAGACACTCACGGCTGGAGACTGAGCCTACCCTCCACCCAGCATCTTATTTGATATCTTGGTAAGAGTTCAAAACCTGATCCGCTTCTAGTATTTCTAAAAATACCAAACTTCAACGAGACAAAAATTTTGGATTTATCAACGGAGTTGATAAGGTAAATTGGCCACCGTAAAGAGATTGAAAGCTAACATTTCGAGCGTTAGCTCTTCGTCAAAGCGAATCAAGGAATTGTGGGTTGCACTTGGTTTATATAGAGAGTGGTGGAGCTACGCTATTGGTAGGAACGTGACAACATGAAAAACAGGAATAAATTAGTTGAATGAAAAGCGTTCGTTGATACCATGGGGATTAAGTGTGCCGATTTGAAAAATGAATTTTTTTCTAGATTTTTACGGCTTTCCGTGTTACCCTGGTGTAGGGAAAGGCCACAGATCGTCATCTGTTGCGGAGGTGCATGTAAAGCGATCAGTGATTTTAATCCATCGCTTGGGTCCTGTTATTTTGTCCGGATTGTGAATGAAAGGGCAAGTGTTGCATCGTTTAAGCGCGCACTTAAAAGTACCTGGTTGATCATCAGATTTAAGCACACTTCTAACTAGAAAGTTCCCTATGTTTTTGTCTCGTTTGAATGAAATCAATGCACAAAACAATTCGATTCTACTTTCTGCACCTGTTTCTGCAACTTGTCTCGCGCAACAATTTTTATTCCGTTGCAAGGTATGTTCACTGCATAAAACAATTCGATTCTACTTTCAGCCCTGCTACCGAGATCGTGTCTAAAAGTACACACGAGTGACCACGAGTGACCACGAATGACCACGAGTGACCACGAGTAGACCACGCGTGACCACGAGTAGACCACGAGTGACCACGATTGACCACGAGTGACTACGAGTGACCACGAGGAAGAATGCATAAAAATATTTTGCTGATGTCATGATGACGTCATCATTACATCATTTTATCAAATAATGGTGGCGGGAAGTTTGTACCCCCCTTCCCCCCTCCCTGTCCGTCCCCTAGCCCCACCCCCATTCAGTCAGAAATGGCGGAAATGTCGAATCCAGGTATTAAGGTCTCAAGAAACGGTCAGTTTGCAGTGAAATAGTGATTATTTGATAAAATGATGAAATGATGACGTCATCATGACATCAGCAAAATATTTTGATACAATCTCACTCGTGGTCACTCGTGGTCAGTCGTGGTCAGTCGTGGTCACTCGTGGTCTACTCGTGGTCACTCGTGGTCACTCGTGGTCACTCGTGGTCACTCGCGGTCACTCGTGTGTACTTTTAGACACGATCTTCTAACGCGGCCAATATTTGTGAGCGGTCCTTTAATTTAGGTCAGCGAGATCGGCGAAAAAGAACATTAGAATCTGTGTTCCTCGATGAGTTGTTTCTGAATAATAAACAAATTTCCTCTAATGCTTTCAGCGACTATTTCTCTGGGTTTCACTGCTTTATTTTTGTCTTTTGCTACCTAGGACTCACGCGGATGTAGAGAAAGTTAAGCCGCAGATAGTGGTTTTAAGCGATGATGAAGACAATCATGACGGCGGTGACGCGCCATGTCGCACAGTACAGCAAGACATGTTCAGAATACACAGTACAGCAAGTGATGCCTCAGTTGGATTTTAAATTTTCTCGTGTACGGATTCCGCTGTAATGACTGTAATGAATTGCAAAGGATAGATGAGCAACTTGGGAGTGACCGACATTTTGTTTTCTTTCCACTGTCAATTTACACACGACCCCGCATGCAAGCTTTACATTCATTATTATTATTATACTGCCGTACATATCTTGAAGCCCGATGACTTGCCTCTGAACCGTGCTGTTTATAAGGGCCGTGTGTTATTTCACTTTTAAAATATTTATACTTTTCACAGCGAATATTTATGATTTGTACTGTACTCATGATTTGATCATGATCCGCAACACTTGTATCCTTTCTCTCTTCCCCTTCCTTTAGAACATCCAATCTAAGCTCTGCTGTTCAATGTCTCTCGCTTGTTTTGCCGCGACATTAAGCTTACTCAAATTTGAGCACAGCGTGACCGAAATAAAATCTGACTGGATGCCTACACTGTACGTCGTCTATTGTCATATGTCCTCGGGACATTTTAATCGAAAATGAAACTTAAATCCCACCGAAAGCTACAATTATTCTTAATAATAATAATTGTAATAATTATAAGTTAGAATTTAATAAAAGAAATCGAGATTTTGACTCGAACTCGAAATTCTAACTCGAAATCGAAATTCTAACTCGAACTCAGAAGTTTAATACACTCTCTATAAGCGGAAACCTTTTCTAAGATTCCTTTAGAAAGTTTATTTAATTTAGTCCAAATCTCTACAGTCAGCGCAGAAATTTGTTGGCAGGCTTGAAGCTGTTTCCGGCGTTACAAATTACAATGATAAATAAGGAGAGGAAGAATAGAGCAGATAACAGAAGCTTGGGCAGGAACTCTCCATCATGATTCTCGTCCTGTGGATAACACCAAAAAGACTTTCTTTCTCCCACGAGCAAAAAAATTAAAGTCATGCGCCGCCGGATGCCAGGACAAGTGATAGCATATTGGACAATGATACCGTTTCCAAAGCTTAAGGTCGGCCTGCGGCCCATTCGGTCAGGGCGCGCGGTTAACTTGAACAAATCCCACTGAAAAAGGGAGCCCGTTTTAGTGGAAATCTAGCCTTGTTTGAGATAAAATACCCTAAAACAACTCATATACAGCATCAAGTACCCGTTAAGTTCAAATAAGGGAGTGCTTCTTTTCTTCGGGCTAATTTTTTAAATTCTTTCTACGCCAACTCAGTGAAGATGGCTGACATTTGCTTTTTTAATTTTTGTTTTAATTTAACAACAACTTACTTTTTCAAACTAACAAAACCTCAGTAGCAATTCATGTAAAAAGTAGCCAATGTTTTACCCTCCGGCTTAATAGTCAATAGGTCAAAATTTATGGTAAGGCGAATATTTTTACTGGATTATTATTACTAGAAAACGAAGACAGTTCGTATGATGCTAAGATGCAGCGACAAGCACATTAAAAATGGCCAGTTTGACAAGCTAACATCTTGGAAGAGTAAATTTAGCAAGCAGCAAAGAATGGGTTCGAAACCACTCAGGTTGCGAATTGTTTTAACAGTTGTTGTTGTTGTTATTGTTGTCGTTGTTTTCTTTTCTGTTAGAAACGTTTACCAGCCACCATCTTGAAGTAGGCGTAGGAAGATAATTGTCCCTCTTCGGTAAGCACTTTGTATAGTCTGAAGCAGAGACAGGCGGTACCACTCCCCTCCTCCGCCATGGCTCCAGGAATCAAGACACCAATAATGCAAATATCGCACCCCTAGCGCCTGGTAAACTCGAGGGCACGAAAAGGGCTGATACTCTTCAGACTGCACTGTGCAAGGATTGGGTTTTAAAAAACATTATCACAGAGTTATCCACAATAAAGCATGTTTTTGGAGCCACAGTGACTAAACCTCCAGTCAAACTTCACGAGGCTATTTTTCTTCTGACCTGTCAAAAAAAAGACAGCTCAGCGTTTTGGTTTCTGCGATATTTGATATTTGATAGCCGTCCACTGACCATCAACGTCATTTCGGTTTCTTCCATGCTTCAAGTTGAACTGGCACAAATCCTGTGTAACAAAGGTTGATATCTAAGGCTGTGATTTGAATTTGTTTCTTCAGTTTAACAAGTAAGTCAGTAATCGATATGAGTGGAAGCACACTCGTAGAAGTGTTTGGCCACTTCGTGGTCAGTTTTACACGAGGCGTGACAGAACACTATAACCCAGAAGAACCTGAATTCACGGCAGAGGATTTTGGCTACAATCCTCTCGAAAGCACAGGTCGAGAATGGTATCGTCATCCTGTTGATGAGCTTATTTACCAAGAATACAGCGACAGAGTAGCCACAAACTGGGACTATCTAGCGTCTAGCAGTCTGAATGTCAGGATCACAAACGCATACTCACCTGACAACGAGGAAACAACCGAAGATCAACAAGATGAAGATAGAGCCATGGCTTGGAAGCCACTTAGACCGTCTCTTCTCCTTTCAGTTTTCAAATCAATGTACATTGGAGCTTTGATTTCGCTTTTAACAGCTACCTTCCAAGGTACAGCATACGTGCTGATCTCTTACCTCTGTTATAAAACTGTGCACAGCTGCGAATTCCAGTCAGGAAAAGCAATTCCAGTACGAGTGCAGTGGATGAGAACAATTTCCAGCGTGTTCTTCTGTCTTTTTATTTACATGTGGTACTTAACAATCGTGCTTTCTCTTTTTCGCCCATTTCAGTTAATCGGGGTAAGAAGAAAACTGATCCTGGTTTGCGGCATTTTTTATTGTTTGGATGCACTTTATCGAGTTGCTCTGCAAGCCCTAGCGATTTCGCATTCCAAAATTTCCACCGTGCAAAAAATTCCACTCAACATTTTGTTTTTCGTCAGTGTATGGTTGCAAATATATCTCCTTACGGATCACTTCGAGATGCTCGCTCGGTCACGAACACAGAAGCTGACTTTCTTCTTTCAAATGACAGTACCCATTTGTTTTTCTTTCTTGCTTGGTATAACTACAGCGTCTTTTATTTACCCGACGTTCAGCAAACAAAACAGAGAAGGCAAATTGCTAATTGCACTCCTCGCACCTCTCACAGGAGTCGTTCTTAAAGTAATCTCACGAATTTGCGTTCAACGGTTATGGAATATCACCCACCCCGGACGTTCTTATGTCTTACTGGTTCCATTGTATTGTGGTTCTGCAGTTATGTTCCGAGTTTTACAAGCGGATCTCGACAGTTTAGAATCCATCGCTATTCTTGGAATAATTCATGGCGCCGCAGAAGTCATAGAACGAAGTACCATGGTTGTGATTGATCACATTTGTCATCGGCTTTGGAAAAGAACATCGGCTCCTTGGGGAAGTTTTCGTACTCCTCGTCGTGAACGACTAATGGCTGATATCGCTATTATGAGCATGTTGTTTGAATCAACTGCTATAGTGTCTGTCAACGGCTTGTTGTACTTATATCAATTTGTTTACTTACAAAACCAGTCTTTAAAATACTTACTGCAATCCTTTGCCATCCACACTTCTGTTCAACTGCTGATTGAGTGGTTTTTCACCAGCATGTCTCTGATGATAGAGACACGTTATCAGAATATGGCTGTCATGGCTGTTTGGCGAAAACAATGGAAACGACACATTTTAGTGGCGGTTGTAAATGTGGTGCCCCTGGCCGTGTGGACTAGCACTAATCTCCTACAAATTGTACACGGACGCTTTAATGAGGCGAATCAGCCTTGCAAAATGCCCTTTACTAAATAAATGTGAGCAGAGGTAAGACTGGACTTTTTCCATGTACTGAACTCAATTGTATTTATAGGTACACAGTTGCAACTGCTCTTCAGAAAGATCACTAAAATAATGATTTGAAACTTTTGTTAAACCTCAGAAACTATGCGTGATTACGGTGGAAAATGCGCTACTTGATTTCTGTTTGATTACCCGTTGGAAGGTGGGAACTCGGAAGAAAAGAAGACAGGAAGTGTACGGGAAGGAAGAAAAGGCGGGACGGATCCCCAAGGTGGCGGGAAGCCACACTGCGTAATATTTTGCAGTCGAAAAAAGAGCAAAGAGGCGGGAGGCAACAAAAATGGAGAAGAAACCGGAATTAAGGGATACGGAAAGCGGGACGTTTTTCCCCCTTGGTCCCCCTGTCCCTGTCCAGGCTGTTTCTAGGTGTTCTTGTTATGGGATATCTGTAATTTTCCTGATAAAAGGTAGCCTCAAAGGAGAGTACAGTTAGATTTTATGTTTTCTCGTTTGATCGATTTTTCTTTTTCGCAAACACTTTTTTACAGTCCTTTTCAGGTTTTACAAGGCATTATATAATCACAATTAATTTACGGAAGAGGCAGTGATTGAAAATGATTTTAAAAAAGAAATACAGCAGTTGGCACGAGGATTGCACACGCTAACAAATTAAGAGCTCCTGAACAGAAATATCGAGAATCCCACGACAGGAAGGAAATTTCGTCTTCTATTTTATTTTACCAAAAATACCCCTTTGGTAAACTATTTTCAAAAATCATATTTAAAAGTTCCTCCGCTTTTCGTTTTTCTCTGAAATTTAGATAAGTTCGAAATACGGCTAGAAGCTCCCTTGCGCCCCCCGGAAACAAGGGAAAATTGTGCATTTTTAGCAAGCTCGTACGCAACAATGGAAATCGTTCCCGTTTTACCATTTGGCTCATAACTACATCATTCTTTTCTCTATCTAAAGATATAAAAATCGGATATAAATTTGTATTTTAAAACTGCTTGTTGACCTGTTGAAGATACTAACCTTGAAGGGTTCAGAGTCAAAGTGAAATTTGGGTCAACTTCAGAGGCCTATAAAAGACCTAGCATATATTTTTCAAACCAAAAATATACATCAAATGTAAGCTCAAACATTCCTTTTCCCTCTCTGAAAGTGTCGTTTTTGGCCCGCTAAAAGCGACGCGTCGAGAAAAAAAAGTGTGCAGGGTATTTTGAGCATTTCGGTAGAACGGCCGCTGTCACATCGGTTCTTCTAAAGCAGTCATAAAACAAGGTTTCACTGGCTCATTGTTTTGAATAGGTTAATAAAGTAAAAATGTATACTTTTCATATAGAGGTAACTATGTTACTATGGCTTAGGGGCAACCCGGTTTACTTTTCTACAATGTAACAATATTATTTGATTGATCCAAACTGATAAACCAAAGATACTCTCACCTTAAGACATCATCTTGTGAATCTCTTGGTTCAGGTTATCACTATTTTTACCAGAATTATTGGCTGCATTAGTCATGTTAATTTGTAGATTGAAAAAACAAAAGTTACAAACCACGTCAAACTAGGAACCCTTGCTTAAACATAAATGTTAGTTTTCCGGTAAATAGCTGTTTTGAATGTATATATGCGAAGTGACATTTCTCTAATGATGGAAAGAATCGTAAGGGTCATTTGCAATTTCAAATATTTTAGGGTCGGATCATTAACTGTTAGAGGGAGTGGTTGGAAAAAACCGAAATATTCCCTCAAAGCTTTTGTGGAAGAAAGAGCGCAAAAACACCAGGGAAAGAAAATTCAAGCAAAGCTTTTAGTTACAAAAAATAATAAATAAATCATAATCGTAATAACTAAGCAGGAAAGTGCAAAAATTTAATGATACGTCTCTTATTGTCTTTGATCGGTTTTAAATGGACGTGTGAGTGCTATTTTAAGTCTCGTGGAACGACACATTCAGTTAACAAAAGCGCCACCACAAGAACAACTTGAAACCATTTCTTATAGTAGGCTGATGTAGGGTACTTTCCTTCTAAGTTTTAAAGGAGTTACAATTCAAAGCGCTCGCCGTGAAACTGAAAAAAGTCTAAGTTTGCGGTTGCTATTCATGGCGCAGATGTCGTACTGGTCGTACACGATGAGATGTTCCAGTTGAAACCTCGAGAGGATATCTTGCTTTGTGGTACTCGAAGTGGTTTATTTTTCAAAGGCAGGGAAATCGTTTGCCACTAGACCCTAAAAGAACGCAGTGGCTAATGCTGGGACGTCACTTACTCGCCATCGGAACCTAGCAATCCGGCTTATTTCATCCCACGGTACTGCATCTGCGTCCACTTTCCTTCTTGATGAATGGCCAATATTGAACTTTGTTTTCGAGGTAGACTTTTTTTATCATCGAAGCCGGAAGCTTTTTTTGTTTCTTCTCTTAAGGCTCAACCCTCTCCCAAACCTACGAACAACGCCTGCATGAGGCTATGTTCACACAGAACAGTTTCCAAATGGTTCTGGACCAGACCAGGTCTGTTCACACGGGACTGGTACAGAAATGGTCCGGTACCAGTCCACTTCTGGACCAACGTGAGAAAATCAGCTGTTTGTACCAATACGTTATCCACCGGGACATCCAAATGCGTGAAAGACGATCGAAGAAGGCTGAATCTATCGATTGAAAGAAGCCAAAGGCCTCTGGCCGGATAATAAATTACCCCATCCCTGCCGATTACAAAATACACAAAGCTTTAACCTTCTTTTTTTAGCTTTTAACCTTTTCAAGCTTTAAACCTAGAATTACAATAAGTTATGCGGCAGTTATGCTATCACAGACAGTAGTTTGGCCTCTCTTTAAATTTCTAGGTGAGTTTAATCAAAAACTGGCACACCACTGATACACGCGATAAATTTAATTAGTGCCCAAGCCTAAATTACGCTGTTGGAACCAAAACGAACCGGACAAGGTGTTCACACAGTACCTGTCCAATATGGGACCGGAATTGTTCCTGCATTTTTGCAGGTCCAAAACCCGGACCTTTACTAGACCGGATAGACAATACGGATAGCAGTTTCCGTGTGAACAGAAGACCTATCCGAACCGGAACCGTTTGGAAATCGATCCGTGTGAACAAAGCCTAAGGATTCAGAGGGCTCTTGAGATTTCAGCACAGGTATCATTCCACACCATCTTACGACGGTGCAAGGCCAATCGGAAAAGATATACATCATTCTCCCGAATTAGCTACTTTCTTTACTTTCTTCTTGCGACAAAAAGCTTTGCAGCGTTTCTTCTGCAGAAGCTAGCGCTTTCCAAATTAAACTTTTCTTATTCTTCCAACAACCCCTCTAAAATAAATGTTCCGACCCTAAAATATCTGAATCTGCAAATGACCCCTAGCATCCCTCCCCTCATAAAAAAAATAAAATAAAATAAAACAATTTGACTACATTGCACGGGAAGACAAGATATCCTGTCCAGGTTTCAACTGGAACATCTCACCGTGTACGACCAGTACGACATCTGCGCTGATGGCAAAGAACGGCAACCGGAAACTTGGACTTTTTCAGTTTCACTAAGAGTGCTTTGGCTTGTAAACACCTCTGTTGAAACTTAGAAGAAAAGTACCCTACACCAGCCTTTGGTTTGAAAAATATATGCTAGGTCAGTTATAGGCCTCTGAAGTTGACCCAAATTTCACTTTGACTCTGAACCCTTCAAGGTTAGTATCTTCAACAGGTCAACAAGCAGTTTAAAAATACAAATTTATATCCGATTTTTATATTTTTAGATAGAGGAAAGAATGATGTAGTTCTGAGCCAAATGGTAAAACGGGAACGATTTCCATTGTTGCGTACGAGCTTGCTAAAAATGCACAATTTTCCCTTGTTTCCGGGGGGCGCAAGGGAGCTTCTAGCCGTATTTTGAACTTTTCTAATTTTTGGAAAAACGAAAAAGCGGATGGACTATTAATTATGATTTTTGAAAATAGTTTACCAAAGGGGTATTTTTGGTGAAATAAAATGAAATTTGAAATTTCGCTTCTGTCGTGGGATTCTCGTTATTTCTGGTCAGGAGCTCTTAAGTAGGGAAAGGTGAACTGACATACGAAGCAGTGAAAAGTTAACAACCAAAGCTCAAAGAGCGGATAACTCTTATCGCTGTCCAACTATTCGACGAACTGACCTTTTAAGCCTTGGAAGCTTAGACAAAACACCTATAAAAACTCTAGAATTTGATGCACGCGAATTCTCAAGCATCGGTCGATCGATTTTATTATTCGCTTCGTTGGAGAGATAAAAAAGGAATATTTTGTCTGCCGTTGTTTATATTCATAATATATTCTAAAGCATTGAGATTTTTGGCCATCCTTAGCATAGTATGGGAAAATTCTTGAAGAGCCGTACTGCTGTAGTCATCTGGCAGTCAGTTTATGAAGCTTATCCTGTCCATCATAGTACAATGGTCGCTTAATGACACCCCTCTGTAACGGACCTGGTGAAGCTTGGTTGTTCACCAGGTTTTTTACAAAAATTCTACCAGGGCAGACAAAACTCCACCAGGTTGATCTGATTGTTCACCAGGGAGGCCGACGATGAACTCTAGCCATATATGTATATGCCTGCAAAACTGTGTCCCAGTAGTTAACGAGGGAACCCCTATTGCATTACATTTTTAAAATATGTCAACTGAGGCATCTTATACAAGAGTTGTTCAACACCAGTCAAAGCCATTTAAGCAATATTCTCAAAATTAACTCACCACTTCTTGGTTACTGCATATCGTATGCATATCGTAGTGTTGTTTATCACAGACAGGCCACGATGTCGTTATACCTGCAGGTTCTGCCTCTTCTTTGCCTCCGATCTAGATAGGCAAAGGTCTCTTCTGCTTCAACTGGTTCTGAGGTTGCCTCTTCACCGTCATCTTCGCAGTTGTCGTCTGCATGCAGTGGCACCAATGGTCGTGTGAGGGAATCCTCAAATTCTTCAGCAATTTCTTGAATTTCATGATATGTCTCCACTGGCATCTTGTACACGGTTTCCGTGATTGTAACAGCTTCATCTAAGCATACAGTCATGGCATTGTCATTACTGTCCCGCAGGATATGTACGTACGCCATTGAAGCACCTGTCCAGTTGGGGTCTATGGCATAGAAAATGTTCTCTTCATCTCGCGAGGTTTCAACAAGAAAATCTCCCCGCAATTTGGACCGTGGTCCAATACTCGCTGTTGATACATTTTCGGTAACCTTTAGAAGGTTAAAGGGTAACCCTTCAGTTCCACGAAATATAAGGACTTCTCCAATCTCAAAGACAAAATCAGACGCACTTAAGGAACCATCATTAGAACCGTCGGCTGAATGATAATCTTCACTTTCCGGTTGCTCTGCGTTACTTACAAAAATGCGATCTTGGATCTGTGCAATGGCTAATTCACGTCTCGATGCGTGTTGACCAATAATGGTTGGTGCAGTTCCGTATTTCCTCTTCTGGAAATTTCTCAAGCTTTTCATTGGTCTTGACTTTGTAGCCATGTGAATGGCTCTCAAATTTGCCTTTTGTTCGGCAGTTACAGTTCCACTGTTTCCAAGTTTCTCCACATACCCACGGCAGCAATTCATTCTTCCAATATAAAAATGCCTTCCAACCATCAAAGCCTCATCTTCTTTCCCTTCCTGTATGTTCATTTTGATCTTCCTTAGGTCTGCAGTGGAGAAACTATGCTCGTTGCGTTGTTGGAACATTGTCCAAATTGCCTGTGTTGAGTTGCTAGCACTGTCATGATCTTCAGTTGTGTATGTGTACGTGGAAGATAACAAAAATCTCAGTGCAGGTTCTATTTCAGGCTCTGACAATGAACATTGCAGACACATTTTAATTGTAAATTAAGTTCACAAAAGAAACCTTCTGCTCGTTACATGTCTCATTCAATGAATAATACTGTTCTCCATGGCTATTTAATACTCTACTAAAATTAAGCATTGCAGAATACCTATTCCCAACATACCTCTGTAGCGTGATCGGACTGGGTCATCCGCATGAGAACTTTTGATGTGTTGCCATAAGTTGTCTCTCTCAATCATGATGTCATTGAAGTGACCTAGTGACACGACTGCTGCACAGATTGGGCACCGTACAAACAACGGGTCTAGAAGCAAATCTGCTGATCCATAAACTTTCCTTACTTTTGCTCTCTTGTCAACGAGAGTTGACCAGGCAGCTCTTCTGGGCACGCTGCGACAGCAAATTTCGAAGTATGAGAAATGGGGCATTTTTTACACTGGCTTTCCCTTAGCTGCTCAGTTACTAGCTCTCTCATTGCTTCTTCCCTTGACTTTTTTGGAAGCCCATGTATATCGACACTGTTTCATTCCTTTTCAACTATGAATTTTAACACTGAAATGTTTGAATTTTGTGATCCACAAGAAGACTTTGATGATACCGCGGCTGCAAGAAAGCCTTTGCCTGGCTCTTTCGACTGTACGGAAGCGCCTACTTTCCTTGACAAGGTCTCCAGCTCCAAAGAAACAGTATAATCTGTTCGTCCCTTTAAGAAATGCATGAATGCCGCCCATGTGGTTTCGCACAATTGGACTTTTCAATCATTGTAAAGATAGTTAAATTAAACGTGTTTGCGAGATGCGAGACCACAGGCTTCTAACACTTTGTCTTTGAAGGCAGCAAACGACGCAACACAGCTGGAGGTCAGCGAGAAAAGCACAGAAATTCGACTGTCGTTGTTATCTAACCTTATAAGCGCAGTGTAAATGACGTCTTTTTCTCGGCCTTGAGAGACGTTCTGTGGCTTTTCTTGACTTCTTTTTCTTCTTCGATTTCCTTTTCTTCTTGACGATCTTGCGTTTTGTACCCAGCTGATTCTTCTTGCGCTTTTTGGGCTCACACGTGTCGGAAGAATCGGACGATTCTTCAACATATTTCCGTTTCATCCTCCCTTTAGCTCGCTTTGAATGCTCGTTGCTGGCCTCGAAAGAACAAGAGGAAGATCCAGAGGTTTAACTGTCGCTTGTACTCGGGCTATTATCAGAATCTGCACCTCCACGATCATATGATTCATCCGCCATTTTCCTACACGATCACTTGTCAGAGCCCGCACGATTTTGACCAGCGGGAACCAATCAAAAGAGACAAATTGGGCATGTTTCTGTTAGCACTTCCCAAGCCCGCAATCCTTTTGCACAGCAATCTCGATGCACACAAGTAATTCTACAACTGAACAAGACTGAACAAACGAGAGCCGTGACTTTTTCTCACAGGTTAACAGGCATCACGAGGGAAACTAAATTGTTCACCAGGGAGAAATAAAATTGACCAGGGGCTTTTTAAAAATCCCGCAGGGGCCAGGGAGGTCGAAATTCCACCAGGGAGGGCAAAATAACCCACCAGGTCGGGTTTCACCAGGTCTGTTACAGAGGGGTGTTTAATGCATTGAAACACCAGTGCTTGGCGTTTCTTAATATTTTGAACAGTTTTCATAGAATTTTAACGTGAGCCGAAACAGGTGAAATAAACAAAGGCCTTTTCAAGAACCGAAGGCCTTGGTGTGACCGGAATCTAAATATTTTTAGTGAAAATCAAAGCCACAAGGAAAAATTTTCCGCTCCTCAACAACATCATGCGGGCCACCGAGGAAACGAAGCTTTCGCTTGTCTTAATTATTCATTGCGTAAAAATAATAAATTGATATTTAATCATTTTCTTGGTGGTTCATTTACTAAGATGGCTATGACAGTTAAAAGAAATAACACTGTAAAACCCTTAGGCAAATAGTGGCGTGTGATATTTTTTTCCCAACTTAAATTCCCACGAAAGACGAGCCGACCTATTGAAGCCTTTATATATTTCGAACAATAATGTCACTCGACTCTTCAACGACAGGGAATAAGGAGAAAAGTTTCCCCACATTCAGGATGATATGTTATAAAATAAATGTCCATGCTTCTACGCGAAAAGAAGAAAAAAAAAAGAAAAAAGCTAATCAATACAAATTATCGGCTTAATCGCGGCGGTCCTGCATTTGTCCAGGCTGCATTTTATGAGGACTACGCCGAAGAACTTAGCACTAGCAGACGGCAGAACTGAAAGGGTTTTCCACAAGCAAAATAAATTTTAAAATACATTAAAAGAAAGTAAGTTTTGCACAATGGTGGATGCGTTGAAAAAGAAACATTAAACTATCACTTCAACTACGTTAAGACTAGATACCGTTGTCTTGTTCGCGCAGGTAAATTTTTTTCGGACAATGGAATGATCGACCTCTGGGATCCTTCGACATGAACAGCTCTCTGGAAACACTCGTCCGTGAAGTGATTAGAACAGGCGACAAAAATACCTCTCGGGTTGAAATTTGCACTGAGTGTGAGTACGAGCATTATCCATTTTTCCATTGTGGGTCCGCTCGCAAGGCTTTGCTGAAGCGAAATACCAGCTCGGTGGTTGGATTTATTGCTGTAGCATTGTACAACACAAGTAACACCCGTCGTAACCGGCCGCAGCAACGAAAATTTCAAGGCCGTGCAACAAACAGTTGGCTAGAAATCTCCCCTCGATGACGGTTAAATTTCCCGCGGCAAGTTACCATGTGAAGGTACTAGGTTTGAGGTAAGCCTTTGACGTCACTTCCGCTTATTCGCAAGCCAGCTTGCGGAACAAGGGCTAATAATGGCGGCCGTAAAATCTCGACAAAAACTATCAGACAAAAACGACTTCCAGTTGTCGTACTGAGTTGAAATTTGACTAAGAACCACGAACTATTTTCGAACATGTAAAAATATGGAATACCAAAATTCTAGTCCCAGTGCCACTTTAAATAAAGTGTTGTTGTTGTTGTATGACAACGTTATTGAAATTAGGTGTATCTCTTTCAACATGCACTTTATCTCATATTTCCGTATTTTATTTTCTTCAATAATTTATGTTAACGCAGAGATCAAAGAATGCGGACTTGAAGGAATATCTGTCTGTTGGAAGGGATATTGAGTTGGGAAATTACAAATAAATTCAAACGCAAAGTGAAAGACTGATACGTAATCAGGAAAATGGAAAAAATTAATAACAAACAGACTTCCTTTTGAAGTCTGCAAAACAAACCCTAACTACTTAAGAAAAAGTGTCTCACTGCCAACGTTTTCATTCAAGGAAGGTTGTAATTCACGAATCAACAGTTTCCTGATCAGGATATTGCGTTTCAGTAGTCAGTACTATAAATAGGGTTTTAGGTCTAAAATATGACATATTTTGGTCCAACCAAAGGTAAACATTTGCAGCAATATTGGGGGGCACACCTAACCTGTTTACAGCCAACCGCTTCTCTTAGATTTATGATTAGCGAACGGCTGTAACACAGGCAGACATACACGGAGACCCCGAATTTCAAGGAAACAGCCCCAGAGCGAGAGTGACCAACCGAAAGACATTAGAAGTTAACATAATGTCGTACCTTTCATCCTAAGTTTACCTCTATCAATCTTAAGCATCTCGGTTCTGAATATCTGTCTTAGCAGTTTCGAATACTTCATTCCAGTGCCAAAATATTAGGCCTTTCGAATTACACCTTCATTAAGTATGCCTTTAAAAATAACTTAAACACTGCAGTAGCTATAACGGTTTTCATGTTCAAAGGAGACTAATTACAAGTGCTTAAACCAGGAATAAAAATACGATTAACTGACCTACAGTCACCTACAGTTGCTTGCCAACGAGCCCGGAAATCAAATTTTTCATGTTAGATCCCGTTTCCTAAAATCCGTACTCCTCTTTCGGCTACGTCATTGACTTGTTCTCTGCTTTTCTGTCTCTTCAAATAGTTTTTTCTTCTTTTTCATTTTATAAACCAGACAGTTTGAGAATCAAACTAATTTTAAAATGGCGCCGTATGTTTCTTCGTCTTAAGTGGGTTACTCGCGACCCCCACCACAACATCTGTCACTTTCACACGCCCGTTGCATGCAGATCAGTATACACGTAAACGAGGATGAAACTTTCACACTTTCAGTACGATAAAGTAGTTTCAGGTGCATAGCACGCAGCCCAATACGTGCCAAAAAAACATTTAAACAACACAAAACAGCTAAGATGAATCGCAAAAAAGTTATAGTGAGACTGGTATGTTAATGCACGCACTTTTTTAACAAAGGAAAATGAGTAGCAGTACACTGATAGAAGTGTTTGGCCATATCATCTTCAGTTTTACACGAGACGCGACAGAGCACTACAACCCAGAAGAACCTGAATTCACGGCAGAGTCTTTTGGCTACAATCCTCTAGAAAGCACAGGTCGAGAATGGCATTATCCTCCTGTTGATGAAGTTATTTACCAAGAATACAGCGACAAAGAAGCCACAGGCTCGGACTATCTAGCGTTTAGCAAACTTGAAGTAAAAGTCATGGACGCATGCTCACCAGAAGACAACGAAGAAACACAAAAAGAACAGCAAAATGAAGATAGAGCCAAGGCGTGGAAGCGATTTAGACCATCCGCACTTCGTACGATTTGTAAGTCAATGTATATTGGAGCTTCTATATCGCTAATAGCTGCTCCAATCATAAGTACAGTATATATGCTCATATCTTATCTGTTCCATAAGACTGTCTTTAACTGCCACTTTTACCCAAGGAAGTCAGTTCCAGTACGTGTAAAGTGGACCATGACAATTTCTAACGTGATTTGGTCTTATTTCTAATACGTCTGTTTCCTTTTTACCTGTTTTTTACTTTTTCGCCCGCATCAACTGAAAGGGGTGAAACGGAAACTTTTCCTGGTGTGTTGCGTTATGTGTTTATTAGATACACTTTATCGCGTATCCCTGCAAGCCATGGGAAAGACTTTTCATTTTAAGGCTAACTTTGAAATTCCACTTTACACAAACTTCATTATTAGTCTCTGCTTACAGTTTTACGTTCTTGGAAGGCATTTTTCACGGAGGTCAAGCCGAACAAAAATGGTATCTCTGATTTGTAAAATGGCAACACCGAGCTGTGCATGTGTGATTGTCTATTTTGTTGTAGTGGATTATCTGTATCCGGCGTTTACCAGGGAAGCCGAAAAAGGAAAGCTTATAATTGCACTATTCGCTCCTCTCATCGGAGTAGTTCTTAAGTAATATATCAAACACGAGAAAGAGTGTTTCATCAGGATATCCAAACCCCGAGAAGTGGGTTGAAAAAACGAGGGGCAGCCGAGTTTTTTTGACCAACTTCGAGGTGTTTGGATACATGATGAAACACTCTTTCGAGTTTTTGATATGGCTTCTCAAACCATTCATAATTCTTAGAGAAATTCAAAGCAAAAGTTTGCAAAACTTTATGCTAATTAAGATCCGGTATCCAAACCACCGTCACGGTAGTAATTTCCTTTGTTTTCTCTTTATGCATTATTAATGAGTTTGAGAAAGTTATTTCGCGAATTTGTGTTCAACGGTTATGGAACATTACCCATCCGGGATATTCGTATGTCTTATTGGCGCCTTTGTATTTTGCCTCAGCGTTTGTATTTCGAGTTTTACAAGCGGAACTTGGCAGTTTACAATCCATGGCTACCCTTGGGATAATTCATGGTGCTGCAGAAGTTATTGAACGAAGTACCATGGTTGTAGTTGATCACATTTGTCATCTGCTTTGGAAAGGAACATCAGCTCCCTGGGGAAGTTTTCGTACTCCTCGCCGTGAGAGACTAATGGCTGATATCGCTATTATGAGCATGTTGTCTGAATCTACTGCTATAGTGTCTGTTAACGGCGTCTTATACTTGTATCAATTTATTTACCTTCAAAACAATTCCGGCTTGCTCAAGTTGCTAAAGTCATTTTCCATCCATTCTTCAGTTCAGTTGGTGGTTGAGTGGTTTTTCACCAGCGTGTCTCTAGCAATCGAGACTCGTTATCAGAATATGGCTGTCATGGCTGTTTGGCGAAGACGATGGAAAAGACACATTTTACCTGCAATTATATGTGCGGTGCCACTGGCTGTGTGGTGTAACGAAAACTTTATATTGATTGTAGATTGGCGTTTCAATTCACCCTTACATGACAAATTAAATCAGTCTTGTAAAATGCCATTTACTTAAAAACACCAGGGTTGTAAAAACTACTACCTCATATAGCGGAACTCGCGGAGCACCATGGGTAAACAAATCTGGTAACCTATCGATCCGAGAAATTTTGGTTCTGACGCCAGCGTAGGTACGCCCGTACAGACTCTGGGGGAGGGTGAGGGAAGTTCCAAGGCAACCCGACCTGGGGAGGAGAATGCCATCTTTTCTTGAATCTGAAGTAAACAGTAATGGACGTTGGTACCTCATACGCCCGATTTTCAATACGATAATTGTAGTACATTTTTGAAAATGAAGACTTTAACAGCTCGTCATGAAAAGAAAGAGACCTGAACGATTGCTTTAATCTCGATGACGCACATAGAAGAAATTGGAGAGCTTGAAGGCACGAAATTCTTGTTGGAAGACATGCTTGTTTATAATTTTTCAAAGCTTAGGAGGTCTGGCAGGAACCCGGCGACTTTCGTTTAGATTTTCAAGTACTTCTTTCACTTCAATGGAAAAGTAAGTTACAGATTTGATTGTGGATTTACAATGTAAAAATTGTTTAATTTAGCGACTTTATACGTTAACGAAAATATTCTTGAAATGTTTGAAAACTTGTTTAAAATAGCTGTGAAATTACCTTGTAGTTCCCGTTTGCCTGGGAGTAGCTTCATTCGAGGGGAAAATTGAATGCAGTTTGCTTTCCTAGGCAAACAAGTGTTATGTGAATGAAATTTCTTTGTGAAGGTTTCTTGTCCCTTTTTATGTGTTTGTTTATTCAAGGAATTTTCTGATATGTAGGTTTAAGCTTAATCTCCTTTTCAAGTTTAGTGCGTAATTTTCAATATTTTTCTTTGAGCAATTCTTTTTTCACACCTAGTATATTTTACTTGAAAAGTAGAAATCGTGACTGTTCTAGACTGAGTCCCAGCGTTGTTTTTTCAATCTAGGTTGTTGTTCTTCGGGTTGTTTTGACTAATTCGTAATTTATTATTCAACAACTGAAGTTTCGCTCTGTCGTCAGTATTAAGTTTATACACTCAATTGACCTCAACAACTCATGATATCTTTATGACGTTTATAATAAATTATAACTTAATTGAGTTTAGTCACAGGTGGTACTCAGACTACAAACTCAAACAACAATAAGAATATTGTAACAATATTAATAATAATAATAACAACAACAACAAATAACAACAAAAAAAGCCCACATAATTTTTATGTGATTGCTATCAGCTATCGCAGTTGTCAACCTAGACCCTATATAGTTCCCCACTCACAACAAGAACGATAATAAAACAGACTATGATAATGATATCTCCCAGGACAAATATCTATGTACAAATCAATTAGGTCTACAGCACAAGCACAAGCTAAAATGTCATTATAATCGGAATAAAATATAATTATTGAGACATTCCAAAGTTTTTTTCTGAACTAAGGCGCCTTCTGTTACTGGGGCGGAATGTTTTTTCGAAGAAAACCACAAAGTTTTGGACCCCGCGGATTCCAGTTCAATTTTCAATCCCACGTGCTACAGCAATAGTTATTTTCTGACACTTTTCTCCTAATGTTTTCGAAGTTGCTCTGAGAATTTTTGCCTAGAAGTTTGGGAGCAGACAGGCTGTTTCCAAAATGGTTTGGTCCTTTTCAGGTACCCAACCGATGTGTTCTTACCCGGAATTCAACATACAGAAAACAAATCAAATACACCGTAATTTGTACCGTGGATATTCTTTCAGGCGGGGGAAGAATCTATTAAAGTTCAAACGCAGAATCAAAACACGACGCCATTTTTCCGTGTGCTCACACATTTTTTTATTCGTCACATCCCATAATAAGTTTTACATTTCTCAGTCCCCCGCGTGGCGGAGCGCCTGGGGCTTCACATGATATAAGCTCAATTCAATCTTCTCTCCATCCTCCTCGCCACAACGAATCGCACAGTTATTTCTCCATCCTCATACTCATGCCTCCCATAACTGACTGCTGCATACGCCAACTGTGAAGCGTCTGTCATCGTGGGAATGGATGCATCTACAACGGTTTTTCCTGTCACGGGGTAGCATCTTGGCGCTTGGACTCCAGAGAGTTCTGGCAGTTGGCGGAACCACTCTTGACACTTCTTCTTTAATTCAACTGGAAACTCATCATCCCATTCTAATCTAAGTAACCAGGGTTCCTGCATGGCCATCCTAGCTCTGATTGTAAATGGTGCCAAAATTTGCAGTGGGTCAAATAGCGTTGCAAGTTTCTTCAGGAACCCTCGCTTTGTGTACACAATGTCCAGTGATGGGTTCAACTTGAAGGTAAACATGTCCGTTTCAGCATTCTACTGGACTCCCAAAGCTTTCATACAAGGTAGCTCAGATTCCTCAATGTTAACATTCGCGACCCGATCTTCCAAAGGCACACCTTCCAGCACTTTAGGTTTGTTACTGCACCAACGCCGTAGTTTGAATCCTGCTTTGCCAAGTAACTGAATGATTTGGTCACGAGCCTTTACCGCTTCGTTGTCTGTCTCCGAGGAAGTCATGATGTCGTCCATATACATCTGTAGAAGGATGATGGCGACTGCTAACGGGTAGCCATCTGCGTTATCTTCTGCATGCTGCCGTACACCAAACATCAGTCTCATCGCTTCGTAGACCTCAGGAGGTCTTGTAAGATCCAATCCTCTCCACAGGAAGCGGTGGTAACACCTGTCTTGCTTTGCCATAATGACTTGTGAGAACATCTCTGTCAGATCTGCTACCAGGGCAACAGGATTACTGCGGAAGCGCAGTAACACTTTGGTCCGGGCAACATGGTATCATTAAGGCTTACTCCTCCATATCTTGCCGCTGAGTCATAGACTATCTTGACTTTGGTAGTCTCTTTATCCTCTCTCATAACAGGAAAATGGGGTAGGTAACAACTCGGTCCATCATCAATTTCCTCATGTAACCCTTGGCCTCATTCGCCTCCATTACTTTGCATTACTTTACAGCGACATCCGGCCTTCGCTGAAGGTGTTTCTCAACAGAGTAGGGTCGGTCTTCAGCACTCTTCCTGTTGCAATGCAGCGGTGGTTCATCATCTATCCATGGTATTGCCACTTCATATCGTCCATCAGTGTAGCGTCTTGATTCGGCTACTTTTCGTGCAGCAAGCATTTCTTCTGTTGTCAAAGGCTTGTTCTGGTCGGTAATGCCTATATGCTCTTCATCCCACATCCTCCGCATAAGTTCATCAGCTCTCATTTCTGGAGTGTGGTTTGCATGGAACATGTAGGCATGGCTGGCGACCTGACGCTCGTTTGCTTCTCCTGTCACATGTCCGACAACTTTCCATCCAAGCGGTGTCTTTACACCTACGGGCTCCCCTGTTTTCCCGAGGCGGTGTTCAAGTGGAAGAAGTAGTTCCTCATAATAATCACTCCCAATGAGTAAGTCAACCTCTCCATGTGCAACTGGCTTAGGAATCTCTAGATCACAAAGATGATTTAGACTTCTTGCGCGGTGGGACCAGTCTACTGCTTTCTTCTCACATATGTTCGGGGTGGTCCACAAGAAGACTTCCCTCTTAGTGCTACCATCCATACTCTCTAGGTGCACAGTCACAGTTTTACTGTCCGTAACAACTGAGTTTGCTCCGAAGACTGATACACGAACTGGTCGACGTTCAGCTTCCAGACCCAATACGTCCGCTATCTCCTCCTTGAGGATATGGTTAACCAGAACCTCCATCAAGGAAGGCATTTGCTTTAATCTTGATTCGTTTCTCCCTTCTAGGATTACAGGTACCATCTGCAGGGCTACCTTTCCAGGACGTTGCACGCTTGAGGGGTCCTCGATCACTCCACAGGTTGCATAGGTTGTGGGCGTTCCAGTTGCTGGGGTTTCTTCTACAGCAGCTTGCGAGGGGTTGAATGTCTCTACGGCCGGGTTTAAGTTCGGTGTTCCTATCGCTGCGTGTAGTTGTGGGTGGTGTCTCCGCTCACATCCCTCCACTGGACATGTCCCTTTCAATGAAGAACGTTCAATCCGATGACTTTTCTTAAGGCAGCGAAAGCATAAGCCAAACTTCTTCGCTAACTCCCATCTATCATTTACAGCTGCTTTCTTCCAAGTTTCACATGACGTCACTCCATGCTCTCCTTTGCAGACAGGACACTCTGTTTTTGCTCCTGATGTTGTGAACGTGTTGTGAACGGTACATCTTTCTGTTTCTTAAACCACTTTGATCTGCTTGCATTTGTTTTGGACTTCCCACTGTCTTGTTTGGGGTGTTCTGTTGCTCTCGTGCAACCAAAGGCCATCTCTTCCACTTGAACCTCTGTCTCCAGCCACTTATCCAGGTCGGTAAGATCAACTTCTTTCGGTTGTAACTCAAACTTTCGTCTGCTCCACCTTTCAGCAACTGCAGGGGGCAGTCTTCTAATGACCTGCTGCATGTTGGCTGCTGCTTGTAAGTCTGCTCAGTGACCATAGGTCTTCAATGTCCTCACAATGCTGTGCAAGTTGTCAACAAATGACCTCAGACTTAAAGTGTTCTCATCTTTCAGCGCTGACATTTCCAGAAGCTTGCTTATCAGGGACTTTGAAATGAGTACTGGGTTTCCAAACCGATTAGTCAACTCCTTGATAGCCTCGTCATACATTGTCCCATCGAAGAACATCCCTGCGATGGCTTTCTCTGCCGTCCCTGTCACTGATGCCTTAAGGTTAACCATCTTCTGTGTTTTGGAAAGTTGTTGGTCATGTACCAGGGCTTTGAACATTCCATACCAGTTTGGCCACTTACAGGGATCTCCATCAAATACAGGTAGGTTAAGTTTGGGAAGGGAAGATACCAATGCTGACTTTGAGAAGCCTAACTTTGTCGTATCCAACACCAGTCCTTCGTCCTCAGTAGCTTTAGGAGGAGTGACTTTCCCTTTCAATTTATCTGGTTCCTCTTTGGGATTCACTTTTGCAAACCACTCCTTCACTTTCTTTGTTGTGAGCCTAGTGTCCTTTTGGGGGGTGTCCTCTTCCTTAACTTGGGACGTTGGCTCAATCTTCACGTTGTGTTCTAATTTCCCTGCTACAGAGGTGTCATCTTCAACATCTTTCAAGCGTTCAACAGTATTGTCCTCACCCACTCCTTCCTTTAGAAGCAATGCCTCTTTTGCTTCATGTCAGCTTCCTGCTCTGCTTCCTTGATTTCCAATTGTGCATCAAGTTGAGCCTTCTGTGCTGCAATCTTAGCCTCCAATTCAGCTTTCTCCATTAGCTGCTTAACTTTGAGTTTAGTTAGATCAGCTTCCCTTGCAGCTGCTCTTGCACGTTCTCTGGATGAAGATGAAGTTGTCTTGATATTTTTACTACCCTCTTTTTTGCTACTCTGGCGACCAACACTAGTAAATGAAGCAATATCGGTTTGATCCAGTACCTGTTCAGGTTTCTTGGTTTCAGTTGGGACACTTAACTCAGAGCCACCATTAGCTATTTTGTCTTCCTGATACTCAACAGTTCTACAAATAAGTTCCTCTACAATTGCTTGGGATTCTA
Organism: Siderastrea siderea; assembly: GCA_964030785.1. Taxonomy (NCBI): domain Eukaryota; kingdom Metazoa; phylum Cnidaria; class Anthozoa; order Scleractinia; family Rhizangiidae; genus Siderastrea; species Siderastrea siderea. The sequence continues at coordinate 29,200,329 of OZ034973.1, forward strand.
GTAACCACGTATCTGCATCCTGCAGTTCTTTGCCATCGCTACACAAAGATTGAAATTCCTTATTGTTCTCTATCAATTGCTCCCATGCTCTATTAAGTTGAGTAAGTGCAAGCTCGATTAACTTTCGGTTTTTTCTTTCCTTCAGGTACTCGTCAATAGCGTTTATCTTCTTCGTCAAATTAGCTCTCATCGATTTCCTTCTATTCTTTGTCGTTTGGAGCTTGTTTTGACCGGGAAAGTCGACGTAATCCCTCAAATACATTGGCAAGTTCCGTTCACGAGTGGCGAGTGTGGTTTCCTCGTCTAAAGCCGATGCTTCCACATGCGATTTCGGCGATTGATCCGCCATGTTTCGATTCCACGCTTCTATAATCCAACGCCGATTCTATTCTCCTTTATTCGGCGCTCGAGGGACCACTATGGATATTCTTTCAGGGGGGGAAAGAATCTATCAAAGTTCAAACGCAGAATCAAAACACGACGCCATTTTTCCATGTGCTCACACAATTTTTTACTGGTCATTTTACAGTTCTCAGTCCCCCGCGCGGTGGAGCGCCTGGGGCTTCACATGATATAAGCTCAATTCAATCGTCTCCCCATCCCGTATGCCAAGGTGCTTCGTATTTCAACTTTTTTCCAACAGTTTGGACTACGTCTTGACCGCCGGAAACTTTGATGTTGACCACTCAAATTGAATTCAATCTTCTTCTTTGGCATCAGTGCATGAATACTTGGCAGCATGCTCAACAGGGTTAACGGAAACCACGTCCGCAACAGACGTCAAAATGAATTACGGTTATGCTGATGGTAGTATGGTAGCCCTAAAAGCTATCACCATAATAGCAGAACAACCCTGAAAATGATGGAGCCCAAACGAATCACGAACAACTTTGATACGTCCGCCATTTTGAAATGCAAGAAAGAAAACATCCAGCATGCCTTTCCAGTCGTAAGCTCATTTTCAACCTGTGCGCTTCTTTTGTTATTTCGACCGACCCTCTCAGGGGGTTGCGCTTTGGTCGCGGGTCGCGGGAGGCCATGCTTGCGTCTCGCACTTGGAGTCAAATGACGAAAACAGAGTTGGCGGACAGCCATTTTGTACCGATGAATAAATCCGCCTTTCCCTTCGAGTTTGTTTTATAGAAGATGAAAGAAAACTGACTGTGGCGTCATCTTCAGTTTTATACTGGCCTGGGCCGGGTAGGCTCGAGCTTATGAGTTTAAATAGAATAGAACTGATGTTTTAAGATAAACTGTGGAATACCTCACAGCAAATTGTTTCTGTTTTGTAAGTTAAATTAGTCATGGTTTTGTGTTTTAAAAACGTTCAAAAACTTAAAACGGAGGTTTTAATCGCTGTACAGAGATGACAGAGTGTATCATGTTTCAAAAATTTGGTGGTGATTTGGCTTTGAACAACTTAGAGCGACCAGATGTAGGCCTTGTCAACTTCAATTCAGACGATAATATATCAATCCGATCTTGTTGCTAGAGTTTTTGAAGCTATAAAAGCGAATAAAGGCAAAAAGCATGCGCTAGCTGTAAAGGTTGGCACACACGAGAAGACAAAATAATTCCTGGGACTCTCCGATCTCCCTGGCACCGGTACCCTTGTAGTGTTTACACGACGGTACTGGTTGCAAGGACTTGTGATAACATTGTGTCGTGGGGACAAGTCCCTTGAGTGTGCACACGAGGGAACTTGTTGCAGGGACAGTCCTATCGGGTATTTGGTGGTTTATTTTATTTCTTTTCTTTATTCATTCCCCCCGTTCGTTCGTTCGTTTATTCGTTTGTTTTATCGCACGATCAGTACACAAGAGGGGACGAGCACAATTTGAAGGGACAAGTCCCTGGAGCTGATTTCTTCAATACAAACCAGTTTGATTCGTGGCACAAGTCGCAGGGAACGAATTTTCGTCTCTGTGACTTGACAGAAATGAGTATCTCCAATAGAATCGAATCGTGTATTTTTTAAGCATGACAATACGGCTAAAAGCTTTACGTTTGCACTATCTTTTTTGTTTTTTATTGCAAACATTACACCACTCTACAACACAATAATTACAACACTTACACAACTAACGAAGACTCTGCCTACACTAATGACAACACAATACTTAGACAATTTACAATGTTATATTCTACTTACAGTATGGTACTCTAATCACTCTAAATTATGTAATAATTATTACCCATACAAATTACAATATGATATTCTGCTTACGCTAATGCTTGAAAGACTTACAATATACTCTAATTGCAATATAATTTTCTAATCACCTTATAGACATTATAGTTACACTACTTGTCATGAGAAACTTACACTACTTTACACAATTACTTTCTATATTAATATCCACGAGGAGTTAGCTTACAGACAGCACTTATTGCTTGATAGAAAAAGCTTATTACTATTCAAGAGAGGGTTCCATTTAGCCTGAAATTTTTTTAAGGTCAAGTTGTTTTGAGAGGCTATAAGCTTTTCAGTCTCGTATTTTCTCTTGACTATATCTTCAAGTGGCAAAAAAGAGGGTTTTGATTATTCTTACGACAATTCCACAGATAAAGTTTACCTAAAATAATAAAGTAACTGAGCAGACTAGATTTCTCATCTAATATTCCTAATATAATGTTTTTATAATCAAGTTTTATTTGCTCTTTTGTAATAGTTAACCAAAAGTTTTCGAATCTAGACCAAAATTCTGTTGAATAAGGACATTGGTAAAAGAAATGTTCTAATGTTTCTTGAAAGGATTGACAGAACGTACATAGGTCACTAGGAATCTTCCCGATTTTTGCTAATCTGGTATTTAAAAACAAAATGTCATTTAAAATCTTGAACCGAAAACACACTAAAACACTGTGCGAACGTTTCTACAGCAACTGATTTTGTTAATATAAATGCTTTGCAAGTCTCTTCCTCACTAAGGCTAAAGTTTGACATTAGTTTGCAGAAACCTCTAGAATGTTTGGCTTTGTCTTGAATGAGAAGGGCGTAAAAGTTTCTACTCTTGCTCGAGGTAGGATCAAAGCTTTTGTCGCCACATTTAAATTCCAGTGTTCTTAAAACGTTTCTATGGACATTTAGATTCTTTAAATACTTTGGTACAGAACATCGAATTGCAGTCCAGGTAAGGTAATTTGTATCTTTTAATCCCATGCCTTTCGCTGAGTTAAAGGAATCAATATTATTCAGAGCAAACATCAAATCACTGACAAGAATCACACTAGCATTCACATAATTCTGATAATAGATCGGATTGTCGTCTATCCTTATATTGCAGTTATTCCAAATTATCGAGTCAAAAGATGTAGTTTCCGTTGCAAATTTTGAGCGGAATTCAGACCACCACTGCAGCATTTCTGAATAAAAAATCGACTTGATATTATAATCATTAATGTTATAGTTGCAATGAAAAAAGAAAAATCCACCGAAGGGTTTGAGCAGATATCTAAGATAGCTTTTCCATGGAAGTGATTCAGAATTGAGAATTTTCGAAATCCACGCTAATCTTAGAGACTTAATTGAAGTCTCCAGATCAGTAAGGGTCAACCCGCCATTGTCGAAACTATTAATTGCGGCTTTTCTTGTTATTTTATCAGGCTCTTTCCACAAGAATTTATAAATTATTGTTTGTATCAGCGCAACAAATTCCGAGGGGGGTGGGAGGATAGAAAATATGCATATCAATTTGGGGAGAAGAAGACTTTTAATAATGGATACCTTGCCCAATAGAGAAAGACCTCTCCAACTCCAAAGATGTATTTGTTTTTTAATATCGGAAATCTTATCGTAAAAGTGCTTTTGGAGCGACTCTTCGGTGTTATAACTGAAGTGCACACCAAGGGCTTTTACAGTTTTGCACCATTTTAAAGATAGAGGTGTTTCGGTATTGTCACGACACGAACCAATCCACATTGCTTCTGTTTTGGTATAATTAACTTTTAATCCCGATAGTTGTTCAAATCGGTCAAGTAAAATAAAGAGGCTTCGTACGGAGTGTGTAAATCAGTTAAAAAAGCAGTAAGGTCATCTGCATATTGAACAATTTTCCATTCCTCTGATTCTAATTTGATCCCTTTAATATCGGTACTAGTTCGAATTGCAGCAGGTAAAATCTCAATTGCGATTACAAATAAATATGGCTATAGAGGGTCTCCTTGCCTGACACCTCTCCCTAACTCAAAATTTGCTGAGAAAGTTCCGTTGTTTATTATACAACTGGATGTATTACTATAAAATGTTTCAACCCACCTTATGAGACTGTGACTAAAGCCGAAAGTTTCTAGATATTTAAACATAAAATTCCATTCAAGATTGTCGAGTGCTTTTTCGAAATCTATAAATAATAGAATGCCCGGGAATATGGTGTACTCCATTACGTCTAGAATTGATCTAGCTGCCTCCCCTATGTATCGGCCGGAAACATATCCTGTCTGGTTGCTGTGAATTATGTCTAGTAAAATCTTAACAATTCGTGTTGCTATTACTTTTGCTATTACGTTTGCACTATCTTGTTTTATTCTTCCCCTAAGGAAGCAAACAACGTTTTACTGACAAAAGTTATTTCATTTAAGAGAAATCATTACCGAACGTTAACCCTACAGCTTAAATCTGTGCGTTTCCCCTGTTACTACCAAAATGATTCAGTTCACTTCAGAGAAGTTCACGGAGCCGGTCTAACGCACCTTTAGACCATAGCCAAGATTTAAAAAACTCCATCGCTATCGACTACTTTCTGCAAATTGAATTAGATTTTCGTGGATATGAGTCCCATATTCCGCAGTACATGTACATGACAAAAACAAGCAGTCTGTCACAAATTTGCTCTAGCTGAGGAGAAATGAGCAAACTTTTAGCCTTCGCAAATTTTCTGAGTCAAAGAGTTCTAAGAAAAGTAAGAATCTGTCAGAACGTTTTGTATCAAAGTCTAATTATAAACTTTTCGATTTCGTACGCTTGAGTGTAAATGGTCGAAGTGAGAGACAAAAGACTGGGAAGAGTCTGAAGAGTGAAAAAAAGACAGTGATTTCCGTTTAGCTATCAAAAATAATATTCTTGGCTGCAGGAGGTATAATAGGACTTCTCTTTACATTTTAGCTTTGGTTAGATATGTTTGTTGTAGACATTTGCAAGTAGAATGGGAAAATTGAGCTAAATATCTGTTAAAAACAGGCGTTTATTTACATCGATGTTTCCACTGATTATGATACACTGCGAAGTACTTTTAAGTACTTTTACTCTTAAAAGAGTGGGATTCAAAGACCAACTTCGGCAGCTATGAATCCTTGAGAGTGACCTGTGTGTGCTGGAGTAAGATTCCTCCCAGGGGGGGGGGGGGTGGGGCGGGGTGAGGGAGTAGCAATATTCTTACTAGCTTCATGATACAGCAAACGGATGACATGTAAGCGTCAACAATTGTAAAAACAGTTGTTCACTTTTATGCAGAAAAGTTAAAAATAAGTGAATTCCAATAATTCTTTCACAATCCCTTCTAGCGGATTGTAGCTAAAGGACTCTGCTTTGGATTTATGTTTTTCTGGCTTGTAGTGCTCTCATCGCTCGTGTAAAACGTAACACGGTTTCTCGAAACACCTCTATTAAAAAGTTAAAAGACATATTCCAATCAAAGCAAACTCTAGTATAATTGTGCTAGTTTTTCGAAACTGTGAGTGTCTTTTGCCACGGAAAACCAGGATGGAAAATGGGATAAAAACTTTAAAAAACTGGGCCAATATGCTCACGTTCTTCCCTTGTACTGTCTTGCAAAAATAGGTTAAGAACTGTTTTATTTTGTTCTCTTTTTGAAAAAAGAATTCATTTGATTTCTTACTCCTGGTGCTCTAGGAGCATTTCATGTACGAGAAAAATGTGCTTAATTTTAACTTCTTAAAACACAGTTTTATACCCTAAAAGTAGACGTTTCCATGACCGAACCAACAGCAGGATGCCGGACGGCTGCGTACGAGTCAGAACCACACACCTTTCGATATATATATTAGTCAGGAGAATCCAGTACCTCGCTGACAGTTTGAGTATGCGCATGCGCATTTGAACATGTATTATTAGTATGCTAATTTGCGTAATATCAAGTAATTATTATTATTATTATTATTATTATTACTATTATTATTATTATTATTATTATTATTATTACATAAAGAATAAAGGATAACCCGAGCAATTGTATCGTGTCAGAAATGTAGACAACAGATACAAATAAAAAAGAAAGCGGTTATATTTCGGTATAAGCTATACTATCATCCTACTAAGAATACATACAAGTCAGGGAGCTGATGTTAAATAGTATAAGTTACAATTACAATAAGAAAAGAGACAAAAGAGTATACTCAAGAGAAAAGGCATAGTTCTCTGCTCGATTTGAGACAGGAGAACCTTGTGCTATCCAAATTTTTCTTGAAACCATGTTGTCAGTTTCACTGCCCAAATTATGCATCAGTCATTTCCAGCAGTGCCCATCTCTCCCGGCCCGACCCCGGGGCATTTGGATTTTTTGAAACCAAACCGGCAAATGCCCCATGGCGGGGGGGATGGGTACTGCTGGAATTGACTGATGCATTACATGCATTTATTCACGACATTAGTGAATGTCGACTCGACTCGATTCGAAACTACACTAATTCCTTTTATTTTCAAGGGACTTTAATAGAATTTTGCGACAATCACTCAAAATTGGCCATTAAAATTTTCGCAGGTAAGATTTTGGTGGTATTTAAAAACGGAGACAGCATGCATTTATGTTCATAGACACATAACTAAGTAGTTTGAATAAAATGCAGTGATAAGTGAGGTGAGACATACACGTTGCGTTCGTAGCTTATTGTTGACTTCAAATTAAATGTCAAAGACAGTGCAAAAAAACTGTCGACAAGTATCGAACCTTTACAAAAGGGAGCTAATTTGGTTGCTAAACTGCCAGCTCTCCCTTTCTAAATTGTCGAGCAGAGGCGCCAAACACGCGAGTGAGGAAAGGAGTAAAGCAATGCATTCCATTGCTCGCGTGGTTATGCTAGCAATCAATTTGCTTGCAGTAACACTTTACCAAAAAAGAGCAAACGGCTGCTTCTTTACAAGATATTCCAGTTGAAGGTGAAAACTGACATCCAGAAAGTTTTAAATAGCACTGATTCACAGATTACGAATTGTTGGTAGTCCTTTATCAGGTTCTTTAATATACTGAGAGGAATTGGCTATAGTTAGAAAACCTATCTGATGAAAATTCTTTTTGTTTAAATTTAATTCAGGCAATTGAAAATTCAATAAAACGGAATCGTGCAATTCAACGTAGATTAACGTAGATTGATTATCCATTCGGTAAGCACAGTGAATAAACAATATTTTTCATGGTTTCCCTTTTCACTCACTCACTCACTCACTCACTCACTCAATCACTCTTTTTGCAAAGTTGAGAGCGAAACTAGCACAAGTACTCTGATATGGAGTTGCCTTTAAATTCGTCGACAACCATTTTGAATCTATTGTATTCCAAACGGAATATCAGCTCAGCGCTTTTGTTGAGTTTCAGAACTCCCAGTAAATTGTTTCAGTGTTTCAGGTGTTTTTCAAATGTTCTGGTGTGGGATTCATAATTAAGGAGAAGAATTGATTTTATTTAAAAACAATGCAGATCATCTTAGCTTATGATATAGTAACTGACGCTGGTATCTTTTATTGCGCACTTGATTGTTAGCTGAAAATGAGTAGCAGTACACTGATAGAAGTGTTTGGTCACACAGTGTTCAGTCTTACACGAGGTGTGACAGAGCACTACAACCCAGAAGAACCTGAATTCACGGCAGAGTCTTTTGGCTACAATCCTCTTGAAAGCACAGGTCTAGAATGGTATTATCATCCTGTTGATGAAGTTGTTTACCAAAAATACAGCGACAGAGAAGCCACAAGCTGGGACTATCTAACATTTAGCAATCTTGAAGTAAGAGTCATGGACGCATGCTCACCAGAAGACAGCGAAGAAACACAGGAAGATCAGCAAAATGAAGATACAGCCACGGCTTGGAAGCGACTGAGACCATCTGCTTGCAATACGGTTTGTAAATCGATGTTCATCGGAGCTTGGATTTCACTACTAGCTGCACCCATCATAAGTACTGTATTCATGCTCATCTCTTACCTGAGCTATAAAACGGTCTTTAACTGTAGATTGCTTCCAAAGGAACTGATTCCAGTACGTGTGCAATGGACAAAAACAATTTCTGAGGTGATTTTAGATGTTTCCTTTTACTTCTGGTTCTTTTTTAGTCTGTTGCTACTCTTTCGCCCGTATCAGTTGAACGGGGCAAAAGGAAAGCTCTTTCTGGTCTGTTGCATTCTGTATGGTTTGGATACACTTTATCGAATAGTTCTGTAGGCCTTGGGAAAACCTTATTATTACGAGCCAGTATATTTCCAATTTCCACTTTATACATTCGTGATTAGTAATCTCTGTTTACAGTCTTTTATTCTTGGAAGACATTTCTGCATGAGACCAAGCTGGAAAAACGTTTTACCTCTGACCTGCAAAATGGCGTTACCGAATTGTCTTCCTTTAATTGTATTTTTTGTTGTCTCCGATCATCTGTATAAAGAGTATAACAAACGCAACAGTGACGGCAAAATGTTGATTGCACTCTTTGCTCCTCTCATTGGAGTCATTCTCAAAGTAATCTCGCGAATTTTCGTTCAGCGTTTATATAACATTGCCCATCCGGGATATTCCCATGTCTTATTAGCGGCGTTGTATTACGGTTCTGCTGTTGTATTTCGAGTTTTACAAGCGGAGCTTGAAAGTTTACAATCGATCGTTATTCTTGGAATAATTCACGGCGCTGCAGAAGTCATTGAACGAAGTACTATGGTTACGATTGATCACATTTGTCATGTGTTTTGGAAAAGACAATCAGCTCCTTGGCCACGTTTTCGTACTCCTCGCCGTGAAAGGCTGATGGCTGATATCGCTATCATGAGTATGTTGTCTGAATCAACTGCTATAGTGTCTGTTAACGGTTTCTTGTACTTGTATCAATTCATTTACTTAAAAGACATTCCTATTTCAAAGTTGCTACAGTCCTTCGCCATCCACACTTCAGTTCAGCTGACGATTGAGTGGTTTTTCACCAGCATGTCTCTGGCGATCGAAACTCGTTATCAGAATATCGCTGTTATGGCTGTTTGGTGAAGACGATGTAAAAGACACATTTTACTTGCACTTATATGTGCGTTTCCATTGGCTTTGTGGTCCAGCACAAATATTTTTGCAATTGTCAAAGGGCGCTTTAATAGACCCTTAAATCAGTCTTGCCGAATGCCGTTTACTTGACAGTAACGGGTACGGTGTAAAGATGGGGTCTCGTCACAACCGCTCAGGTTTAACGGCCCTCGGGTGGATTTCACTGTCGCTTAAATTTTACGGACGGACGGACGTGAATTAAACTGGCTCATACGCGCGTAAACAGAACAAAAGGCGGAACGGCTTACATAAACATGAAAAGTTGGACAGCGCTCAACTTTTTACTTTTACGTAAGCCGTTCACGCCATCGCCTCTAGTTTTATTTACGCACGCCAAGCCAGTTAAATTCACGACCGTCCGTAACCTGCGATCAGGCCGAATTTTAGCATCGCTCTCATATTCTCTTACGTTGGTCGCTAGCTAAAATAGGGCCTGATACAATCTCTCACAGAAGTTCGTGTCGGCGGCCAAATTTTGGCCGCGGGAATCTCGCAATCTGATTGGCCCTTTAACAATAGAGCTGTCAACGGAAGTAAATTGTCTACGAGTCTCGCTCACAATTTCGATCCGACCGCTATCGCCAAGGAACAACCAAGGAACAAGTCTGCCGAAGTAAAAGGTGTTGCTCTAATAAATTCTCGTCGTTCTAGGAGAATTGTCGCCATTTCTTTCTCTCCTGAGAATGGCGTTCGGTTTGACGCAAGCTGTCTCTTACCTGGAGCAGAAAAGTATAGCAACAGTGAAGTATGTATTCCGTTTTATCGCATCGTGTCTCGGAATTTTCATTTGATGGCTTTCAGCTAGTATTGATAACATGAACAGAGTAGTGGTTGTTTCCGCGTTTTACGAAACAAAACGAACAGCAGACGAACAAGTATCTTTCGCCAAGAATGATCAACAAGTCAACCGATAATTCGGTAAACTTAACGGTAAACTGATGTTTGGCGAGAGCCGCAATCAAGTCGCAATGACGATTTCAGTTTATATTCATTCATTGTTTAACACTTATGTCGTTTTATTGATATCTGACATTGACATCAAAGGATCTGACTAGTTTTATAATAAATGTTCTTCGTTTTAAAATTCGCTGCTGTTTAGAGATAAAATTCGCTGCTAATCTCAAATATTTATCACTTGTGGAACTAAATTAAATTACAAAATACTCCTTTGTTTATAAACGGTTTTATTTATATCTTTACTAAAGAATGAAACTGAAGGTACTTCTCTAAATTGCCCAAGGTTTTTCACGCAGAAATCGGTGAGAAATGCGAAGAGAATATTTCCGGATACCACCTGAAGTGGGAAAGGATTCAAGCACGCAGCATATTTTGGTACATGCAACCTCGTCGTGTTTTGACTTTTCATTCAGTTTCAGCTCAGACAGAGCAACCATGTACAATACCAGAACCTTCAAGTTAGCAATCGTGTAAATTTGAGTGCTTGTGCCTAGAAGATATCTCGTAGCCTATGATTTTCTTATTTTGCCGACATTTGCGTGACTTTTTGCGAATTGCCGTTAGGGGAAATTTGCATACCGAGGATCGTGCAAGCAGAAGAAATTTGATTGGCTGTTTTGTTGAATGTCAATCAATCAAAAAAGTGGGCGGCAGACGTTCCGTAGAACAATTGTATCAGGCTCTATTTTTCGTTTCGCCCGTCCCGCCTGAATGTTTCACCGAGTGAAACGAAAATAGAGCCTGATCGCAGGTTAGACCGTCCGTAGAATTTACTTTACAGTGGAAATTCACCTTTAAATGAAAACCTAGGGCCATGTCAGTCGCGAAATCCTTTACCCAAAACAAATCCTGTACCTAAATAAAACGAACAAACAAAAACAGCACTTGACGCAAATCATCTGAAGAATAGCTAACTAGAGTTTGTTGTATTTAGCAAAAACAAAATAGTCAGTGGTGGATGCTCAAAACAAACACAACAGCAAATAAATCAAACCTAAACCATGTAGCACCTTTAATGTTTTTTTCTTTTTAATAAATAAAGGGCCAAGGAGATACACACATCAGTAGAGCTTGATATAACAATTTTTCCGATCTTTCCAACTTTCTGTTACATAGTCTCACATATTCGAGTAAACATCAACCAGACTCTTAAGCCTTTAAAAAATTACGTCAACTTGATTTATGAATTTAAATTATTATCTTTTTAATTTTTGTTTTAATAGGAAAAAAAGCAATTAAATAAACTTCGCCTTGAAAAGCATAATATGGGATTGAAACTGGCAGACACATGACAAGAATCTGTACTTTCTGTTATTTTAACAAAATCGAGACGGAATCACATTTCTTATTCTCCTGGAAGTATCCGACGTCATTGTTTACATCTTGAAAATTGAAATTCATCCGATAAACAAACAAAGATTATAACAAGAAAGGGCGTATAACATTTCGATAACATGCGAAATTGGAAAGAAGAAGGATGGAAACCGGTTTCAAATAATGCTTTCAAAATTTACAATGTTCAGACATTTGTATGACTGGGTGGCAACTGTTGCCATCCAGCAACACAAACTTCTGTAAATTTGACCCTTTGCAAACAGGAATATCTCCTTAGATTTTTAACATTATTCTCCTTGCCAAGCTAACTATAAAACTTTCGATAATTTATGATAATGCTTAGATCAAAGACTGCCGACATAAACAAGGATCTGCCTAATAAGATGGTTCAAAGAAACAAATGTTTCACAAATGAAGATGACAAGTCAAAGCTTTTGTTTCTTTTAACGTTATGCCTTATCTTACCTTGTTGATCCTTACCATCATTAATCCAACGTTGTTCTTACCTTACCTTGTTGATCGATCCTTACCATCATTGATCCAACGTTGTGCTTTATCTTACCTTCTTGAACCTTACAAAGAACGGGGCAAAGAAAATAAAAGAGCAGCGCATAAGTGATCATAAGTACCACGTGGTATTCTTTGTTGATGGCGTCACAAAACGTGTTTCCTCAAATGGCGGCAAGGTTGTTAAGAAAAAGCTTAGACATATTCGTCATCAAATTGTCAGCCAAACCTTCTGGGTTGTCACTTTGCCTTTTGATGGGGACAAAGCTATTTTCATCAAAAGTATTAAGCTGTTTTATTAATCACGTGACCTGTTTACGTAATCCCTATTCCACATAGATACACTTGCAGGGCTAATTCATCATACCTACCTTCAGGGTAAAAGAACTGTACCCAAGAATTTACCAAAACCATCTAGTTAGATTCTCTATGGCACTCTAATTGTGGATCCTTTTGCATCTTCAAAAGTATATCTATATTCTCTGGGGGGGGGGGGGTGTTTCAAATTCTCCCAAATTGCCTGAGCATATGTTATGTCAATTAAACTGAAGAATTCTTTACCATCCAGCTCAAAATCCTGTGACTCACTTACCCAACTTAAAACCCGCTTGCATTCGTTATAATTATATTATTTTGTCTAAACTACCGCCCTTCCGCACCCCTAACAACACTCGGAATTCTCAATTTTCATCCAATTTCCATCGAGTTTAATGTTATAATTTCGTTTTCACATGTCCCTCTGTATACTTCTTGATATTTTTTTCCAGGAGTTAGGTGTCAGGTAAAACGAAGGTTCTCTTCCTTTACCCCGCCTTTTTGTTGTTTAACTCTGTGCTTTTCCTAGTATCTTCTTGTAAATGTATTGCACTTGTATTCATAATTAACATTTGTGGCGAACTCGTTGCTGTATTAGGTAATTTAAAATTAAAAATTAACTATGATACTACGCGCGCTCCGTATGGCTGAGAGGTTTGTTGCTTAAGAGTATGTTAACACAGGTGTGACGACACAGTCAAGCAACAGAAAACTTTTCCTGTGTTTGCATAGCCTGATATAAACACTCGAGGGGTTGGGAGAATTCGGGACGGTTATGCAAACCCGTGACGAAGTCGACGGTTTCATACCTTTCGAGAATTCTCCCAACCCCTCGAGTGTTTATATCAGCAGGCTTTTGTAAAATAAATAAGATATTACGAACAACTGTGACGTCACAACCGTGTTTACATACTCTCATACAAACAAACATCTCAGCCAATCAGAGCGCGGGTAGTATCTAAGCTATTTTATAATTGTGTGTAGTATCTTAGTTATTTTTTAAGAGCAATAAAAAACTTTTTCCTGTGTTTACATAGCCTAAAATAAACGCTCGAGGGTTTGGGAGAATTCTCCAAAGTTATGCAAATTCGTCCAACCCCTCTCGTGCTTATATAATTATATCAGGCTATATAAACACGGGAAAAGTTTTCACTTGCTTAAATATAGTTTATTTTGTAGTAGGTAATACCAGGTGTGAATATAGGCGTACTTAATAAAATTGTTTTTGTAAGAAAAAAGAACTGTATTCAGTATGTCACAAGCAGGGAACTTCACCGCGGGGTTTCGATACTTCTCAAGGTTTTATTATTATTTTCCTTATAAGGTGTTTCGATACAGCTTTTTTGGACCATACCTCACTTGTAAAATCGGCTCTTAGACAGTCTTCATCTTGTCGGATCAACGTGAAATTTCAAAGTGAAATCTGGATCGCCCAAAATTTCAATTTTACTGTTTTCAAGGATTTTTGTTTATCATTGTCATGGAAATATCGATTTTCACAAAATGTAAACCACGCTAAAGGTCAACCAAAACCAACAAGTATTGCAAATTTCACGTTGATCTGACGAGGAGAAGACTGTCTAAGAGCCGATTCAAAAAGTTAGGTATAGTCTCAAAAAAAAACTGTATCGAAACGTCATAAATATAGAGCAAACAGACCACGTTTTCGGATCATTATGCGTTTCTGGGAAACTCCCTACCCTACCCTCCACTAACAAAACATTTTGCCCTAAGTGATAATAAGTTAAGCTGGTACTAATGTTGGACTAGGGGAAGGGTAGGCGGGGAGTTTCCCAGAATAGATCATGATCCTAGTTTTCACAGAATGACAAGGTAGGTCATTTAATTAACGACGCCGGAAAGTTCGCTTAAAATTTTTTCTTGGTTTTTCTACTACCTTCTCCTAACCATAATAAACGTATGAATTCCAAGAGACGCACGTCAGTCTCACACTTTTGACATCACACAAGGAGCATGTACACGCGTCGAATAGGTTTAGTTACTTGCGGGTTACTGTAACATTGTCATCAGTATTCCAGTATGTCACAAGAAAGGAACTTCACCACGAGGTTCGATACTTTTGATTATCGAACCTTACACTGAAGAGTCAAGGATATCAAAACTTGAAAACATTTTGGTCCATCTGCTTTACTCCAAATAACAGAACTGGATTAGCAACAGATTCTTCAGATACCTGCAAGTTCAGGCTTCTTTAATTGGGAACATATTTGTCGTTTAGGGAGAGGTTTCGAGCGACCAAAGGCCACGATCTTTCTGAGGGCGGGGGTCCAGACGTATGCTCCCCAGAAATGTTTTGAAATGGATATCAGGCATTTTACTACGAGGACGTTTTAAGGAAGGAGAGAGCTTCCTTCCCTTAAACCTCCTAGATAGATCCCTGGTTTGCAACTGCCTTTTTTAGTTTCTTTAACCGAAAGTTACGAATCAAATGTCTGCAGATGATCAAACGCGCAAGCGTTTGGAGAATTGTTTTGGCGACCCATAAAGAAATAGATAAGTGAAATAGATCCTCCTCCAACGAAACCGAAAAGGTTTAGTTTCCCATTCGTTAATTTTATCCCCTTCTTTATGTAGAGTGCGTGACATGTTATGTTTAGTGTGTGACTGCGAGTTCTGATACCGCAATGTATGCTGGGATGTCTTGCGAGCTGAACCATGTGCTCGAAGGTTGTTATGAAAAGTTTGGAACTTGTGCTTTAGAATAAAGCGGTTCTGGTTGGATTGGAGCTTGTAACATTGGCGACCCTGCCAGGACTGGATTAGCGGAGCCTTTCATCGACGAAAAGTGGTTTTGGCACGTTTTCGGGAACGTATGGTTGATTTGTCGAGTGTACGTGTTGGTTGTGTTCGATAGTGGACTTTGCACCGAACACTACGAAAGGTATATTTGGATTGTGGACAGGCAATTATACTGGTGGTGAGTGCGAAAGATTTACTTGTTGAAGTATGGCGGATGTTGAAAATCTGCAGATCGAAATTCAGGCCGCGTTTTGTAATTTAAGCGAGGAAAAGCTTAAAGATGTTTGTAGCAAACTTAACATCACTTTGCCCCCTGAGAGCAAGGGAAGGTTGGTCTTAATTCAAACTCTAAACAAATATCTTGAAACGGAAGAATTAGATTACGAGAAGCTTAAAGAGCTATTGTCGTCCTTGAGTATGGAGGGGAAAGTAATGGCACCGCAGATGAAAACAGAACCGCTGAAGACCTCTGAAAAGGATGACGTCACCGTCAAACCAGAGCAAAAACCTGCAGTATCAATTTCCAAATTTAAAAGGGACTTCAAGATCTCGGGACAAATTGGTGACTTGTCGCAGAAGGATCGTCTGAGTTTTTCCTCGCTAGTGCACCAGATTGAGAACGGTTTAAAGAATGATTACACAGAGGATGAAATCAAAGAAGCGGTGATAAAAGCCATAAACCCGGCCTTAAGCTTGAGAAGTTATTTGGAGGGGAAGGCTGACTTAACTCTGGCCAAACTGAGAAGAATAATGCGTTCTCACTACCAGGAGAAAACAGCAACAGAGCTGTACCACCAGTTAAGCTCAACTGTTCAGCAGCCAAAAGAAAAGCCGCAAGAGTTCTTGATCCGTCTCCTCGATTTGAAACAGAAGGTCTTGTTTGCATCTCAAGAGTCTGATTCCGAACTGAAATATGATCCCACGTTGGTACATGGCATGTTTGTACATAGTTTTTCCCTTGGTTTGCAAAATGAGAATATCAAGATGGAATTGAAGCCTCACCTAGAAAAGAAAACTGTGAGCGATGAGGAACTATTTGAGAAATTAAATGTGTGTGTCAGTAACGAAATGGAACGGTCACAGAAATTTGGTTCACAACTGACCCCCAAGGTGAATGCCGTTCAAGAAGCAGGGGACAGGCAGACAGAAAAGAACAGCAAGGTGGAGCAAACCCTTATTAAAGAAATTAGGGAGCTTAAGGCAGAAGTTGCTGCAGTTAAAGAGAAAGTTTGGGCCCCACCTCCATCCCAAGCCCAACCTTCCCCTACACAACAGCCTATGAGACAACCTCCACAATGTAGGAGCTGCCAACAAAATGAGAATGGATGGTTTTGCAACCATTGCTTCAAGTGTGGGATTAGTGGCCATTACGCACGTGAGTGCACTGCACAGTTCAGCCGACGCCCTCCCACTGAACTTCAGGGAAACGGACAGAGGTCACGTCCATGGGACAGGGTGTGACCGGGCAGGAAACTCAGTCCCATTGCGTACAATGTGGAAAACAAGGAAATGACAGTGCACCGCTTAATCGCTGCGGAGCATGTAAGACTAGCAGGTATTGCTCCAAGGAATGTCAAGCAAAACACCGCATTGTGCACAAAACAGTTTGCATGGCTATACAGGAACTAGAGAAACGGAAAGCGACTGAAGATGCTAATGATCACTTGAACACGATTTTTCCCTGCCACTTAACGCCAAGACAGCAGGCTGGCCTGACAAAACTTGTGGGACAGAGGTGCATAGTGAAATGCATAATTCAGGGGAAGCAAGTAGAGGCATTGTGGGATACGGGCTCCCAGGTTTGTGTAGTGTCAAGGAAATGGCAACAAACTCACCTTCCCCTAGAGGTATTAAGGAATGTTGATGAGTTGTTAAGGGTTGGAGAAGAGTTAAACTTGGAAGCAATGAACGGAACTGACATTCCATTTGATGGTTGGATTGAGGTCAGGTTTAAGTTGGCTGGAGATAACACAACTGCTGATGAACTGACAGTGCCATTTTTGGTGGGGCAACAGGACCAAGAGTATCCTATCATTGGATTCAATGTCATAGAAGAAGTTCTCAGAACTCACAGCGGAAATTTCCAAGTTGCAAATGCCATCATCCAGCAGTCATTTCCTTCAGTCCACCACACTAAAGTAGGTGCTCTGGTCAATCTCATCCAGACAAGATCACAGGACACAGGTACTACAGCTGTCAAAGTTGGAAAGAGAGATGTTATGCTGCCAAAGGGAGAGGCAACAAAAGTTAAGTGTCGAATCCATCTCGGCCCTGTTCCAGAGGGAATGCCAATGATATTTGAGCCCAAGGAAGAGAGCGAGATCCCAGACGGACTGGAAGTGAGTGAAGAACTCACTAAAATCTCTCCGGGAACATCCAGCCAAGTGACCATTCTGGTCCGCAATAATACAGACAGGACCATTTTGCTAAAACGCAGAACAGAACTGGGGCGAATACACATGGTTAAGTCACTTTTACCAATTCCAGTCCCTGCCGACCAAACGTACATCCAGAAAGAGGAGACAGCCGGAGCCACCTCACATGAAGGTCAGAAACAAGATGAATGGGTGCCACCAGTTGACTTGAGTCAGTTAGAAGAAAAAGAACAAAGGATTGTCCGCGAAATGTTACGGCAAGAGGCTGGTGCCTTTGCAAGAAACGATGATGATGTTGGCTGTGTTGAAAATTTGGAGCTTGACATCAGGTTAAAGGACGATCAGCCCGTACAGAAGAACTATATCTCCATCCCCAAGCCACTCTATGGGGAAGTCAAGGAGTACTTAGAAGATCTGATAAATCGTAACTGGATCTGCAAGTCCCGTTCAGCTTATTCATCACCCATGGTCTGTGTACGGAAAAAAGATGGGAGTTTACGATTATGTATTGACTATCGTGAATTGAACAAGAAAACATACCCAGAGCGCCAGCCGATCCCCCGGATACAAGATATCTTAAACGGACTAGGCGCCAACCAATGGTTTACAGTGCTCGATCAAGGAAAAGCCTACCACCAAGGTTTTGTGGCAGAAGCGAGCCGCCCCCTCACTGCATTTGTAACTCCCTGGGGGTTGTACCAATGGAACAGAATACCATTTGGGTTAATGAATGCCCCTGCGGCTTTCCAAAGGTGTATGAATGAATGTCTGGACGGCTTACGTGACAAAATATGTATCCCCTACCTGGATGACATTCTGGTTTATAGCAAAACGTTTGAAGAACATGTTCGGGATGTTCAGCAAGTTCTGCGTCGACTACAGGAACATGGAATTAAGGTGAAACCATCAAAGTGCAATTTCTTTCAGCGCCGAGTCAGATATTTAGGGAGGATTGTTTCCGGTGATGGTTACTCTCTGGATCCAGAAGACACGGTAGCTGTACACAATTTAGCTAAGCAGAAACCAGAGACAGTAGGTGATGTCCGTAAAGTGTTAGGATTTCTGAGCTACTACAGACAATACATCCAGGATTTCTCACGGATAGCCAAACCCCTGTATGATCTCATGGCTGGCCCTGATCCGTTGGTTAGTAACCACAGGGTAACTTGGACAGATGAACATCAGGAGAGGCTTGACTTGCTAATCCATCAACTAACTTCTCCTCCAGTTATGGCATTCCCAGACTTCACCAAACCATTTGTGCTGCACACGGACGCGTCACAAGAGGGGATTGGAGCTGTCTTATATCAGGAGCAGGATGGAAAGTTGAGAGTTTTGGGTTATGCCTCTAGAACATTAACTCCAGCAGAGAAAAACTATCACATGCATGCAGGAAAACTGGAGTTTCTTGCTCTCAAATGGGCCATCACTGAGAAATTCCGCGACTACTTATACTACGCCCCCTCCTTTACCGTTTACACCGACAACAACCCACTTACTTACATACTATCGTCAGCCAAGTTGTCTGCAGTGGGGAATCGGTGGGTGGCAGAATTGGCAGATTTCAATTTTAACATCAAATATCGGCCAGGGAAGACCAACATCGATGCAGATGTATTATCTCGCATACCAATAGACCTCGACAAATACATGAAAGACTGTACTGCAGAAATGGAGAAAGATGCAATCTGTGCAACCATACAAGCAGTGCTCTATCAGGGGGAAGCCACACCTTGGGTGACAGCAGTATCAGCAAGCATCAACGTTGCTTACTCAGAACCAGCCGTCACAGATTTAGTCTTTAGACAGCTCACCTCAGACGAAATACAAAGAGCTCAAAGGGAAGATCCTGATATTGCGCGGATCTTGGCATACAAGAAACGAGGATATCCCCCATCGGGAGGAGAACGGAGGAATGAAAACCGTGTCACATCTTGTTACTTGAGAGAATGGAATAAGCTCCACATCTTAGCGGATGGGATCCTGTGGCGTCAAACGAAAAGTCGACTGCAGCTAGTACTACCCACAAAGTTTAAGCAGCTGGTTTACCAGGAGCTTCACATTGAAATGGGCCACCTGGGTGCAGATCGAGTGGTGGATTTAGCTCGATCCAGGTTCTACTGGCCATACATGCAACGAGAGATTGAGTACTTCATTGCCAACAAATGCCGCTGCATCCAACAGAAGAAACCTCAAATACCCACTAGAGCACCAATGGGGAGCATCACAACAACTGCCCCATTTGAGATGGTTTCCATAGATTTCCTTCACTTGGAGAAACGTCAGCGGGGATTTGAATACATTCTGCTGATAGTAGATCATTTCACAAGATTTGCACAGGCCTACCCAACCCGTAACAAGACAGCACGGACGGTGGCAGAAAAGATCTACAATGATTTTGTCCCACGATTTGGATTCCCAGCCCGTATTCACAGTGATCAAGGAGGAGAATTTGAGAACAATCTTTTCCGTCAATTGCAGCAGTTGACTGGCGTTTCCAAGTCTCGCACCAGCCCTTACCATCCACAGGGTAATGGGCAAGTAGAGAGGATGAACCGCACCCTATTGTCCATGTTACGAACGCTCCCAGAGTTGAAGAAGCGGAAGTGGGATGAATCGCTCAATAAAATGATCCATGCGTACAACTGCACCAGGCATGAGGCGACCGGATACGCTCCGCATTATCTGTTGTTTGGACGACTTCCACGCCTACCAATTGATCTGATATTCAATTTGAACCCACATCGCGCACAAGGAGATTACAACGTTTACGTCCAAAAGTGGCAACATGACATGAAGGAAGCATACCAGATAGCTCAACAGAATGCCACGAAGGCCGCCGAGCGCAGTAAGGAATACTACAACAGAAGAGTCTCAGGCGGAGTTCTTCAGCCAGGAGATCGAGTGCTAGTTAGGAACTTAACAGAACGCGGTGGACCAGGAAAACTAAGACCGCACTGGGAGGACGTTATTCATGTTGTAGTTGAGCGAATGGGAGACCAAAGTCCAGTTTACAAAGTTAAGCCCGAGAGTGCGTGCTGCGGCCGTACAAGAGTGCTTCATCGGAATTTACTACTGCCTTGTGATGCTCTAGAACTGGATATTTCAAGCACGGAACCTGTTACGCGTTCTAGGAGGAGAGCTACAGAGAAACCGCCCTTATCCGTGACGGAAGATGATTTGCAGAGCTCGGGGGAAGAAGATGAGGACGATTTCACTGGCATGCATCTTGTGGAAGAGGCACCTGGTAATGTAAGAGCTTCAGTGTCATTAACTCCAGATCAGGACCTGCCTCCAGATTTAGTTGAGAATCATGTGATTACGGAGGACGCCATTGAGCCGTCAGACGAAATGGAACCTACAGAAGAAGTGAGTGCTGAATATGACGAAGCTGGACAATCAGCGGGGGAGGAAAATGCTGAGCAGAATATGCCTACTCGGCCACAGCACCAGAGAAGACCGCCCCAGATCCTGACGTATAACTCCTTGGGAAATCCACAGTACCAGCGTGTTGAACCAGTAGTGAGCAGTTCATTTGTTAACTCTATCCAGGCTCCATGGATGACACCAGCTGCAGCAGCTGTCCATTTTGGAGCGCCCGTTTATTACTGTGTTTGGCCAGTATGTTCACAGCCTGCCTACTACTAGAAGTGCATGAGGAGAACCTTGTCTGAAATTTGAACATTCCAGTGAATAGTGAAGGAGTGCAAGTGAACAATGAGACAGTGTTTAGAGACACTGATGTTGTTACTGTAGAAGACAGAGAGTGAACAACTCTGTGTTATTTTAAGGGAACTCTTTCATTTTGGTGGGGAAGTGTGTAGAGTGCGTGACATGTTATGTTTAGTGTGTGACTGCGAGTTCTGATACCGCAATGTATGCTGGGATGTCTTGCGAGCTGAACCATGTGCTCGAAGGTTGTTATGAAAAGTTTGGAACTTGTGCTTTAGAATAAAGCGGTTCTGGTTGGATTGGAGCTTGTAACATTTACATGTATACGATTAAATCTTTCGATTTTCAAAGGGTTTAAATGGAACGTTTTTCCTTTAGTCTATTTTTTTCTAATTGACATGTTACATGAGGGGATGTTTTTGTTCTTGAAAAAAATTGCTACTGTCCAAGTTTCTGGATGAAACTGAATGCAGAGACACTCAGTTTTACTTTCCACTGTCATGAAAAATATTTAATGGTAACAATAAAATAAATAACTTCTGCCGGCCACGTTTAAGTATGCACAAGAAACTCCCAAGTTTATTACTTTAAACGACTTCTAAAAGCGGAAACCTTTTCTAAGACTCCTTTTGAAAGTTTATTTGGTCCAAGTCTCTACAGTCAGAAATTTGTTGGCAGGCTTGAAGCTGTTTCCGGCGTTACAAGTTACAATGATAAAGAACGAGAGGAAGAGTGGGGCAGATGACGGAAGCTTGGGTACGAACTCTCCATCATTTTTTTTTTGTATTTTATAAATCTTTATTATATGTTTTAACAAAGAGTACAAACAAAGAATAACACTTACAATAATGTGCATATTTACAATTTTACATTTAAAAAAAACATGAAAAAAAAAACACAGAAAGACAAGCAGGGAGAAGACAAATAGAGTAAATATCAACATTCTCGATCACACAGAAAAAAGCTATCAATTAAGTGAAACAGGCTAGGACTTTGTTCCATTTTTTGTAATGTTTGTCAAGTTTATTATTCTTAGAAGCAATATTTTGCTCGATCTGGAAATTTGCCCTAATCTTCGCTATGAAGACATTTAGCGATGGATGTATGATGTCTATTTTACACCTATAGATGTAGAATTTAGCTAATATTAAAAGGTGTTTTAAAATAAGGAAGTCTTCTATGGCATCAAAAACTCCGAAGAGGACATTTTCTAATGTTAAGGAAGTTGTAATTATCTTTTGTTTAATTAGCCAAGAAGAGAGCAAATTCCAGAATGTTTTTGTTACATTGCAATGGAAAAATAAGTGCTCAAGGGATTCAACATCTGTTTGACAAAAAGCGCAAAGTGGCGAATCAATCATTTTAAATCTAAATAGTTTGTCATTTGTAAATACAATGTTATTTAATAGTTTGTACTGAAATTCCCTAATTTTTGTGTCGAATGTAATAGTAAAGGATAGAGAATAGATCTTTTTCCACTCCACAGAGAGTTCGGGGTAGTTTAATTTAGTTTTATTTGAGCGGAGGGCGTAGTTTGTTTTTACGTTTAAATTCATTGTAAATCATTTTAGATGTAACTTTCAATAGATCGACATTAACGCCATCTATTTTAATTTGAAAAGTCTCATTTGAAGGGGAATAAACGTACTGCTGTCTTTGTTTGATAATTAGTCTCCATTCGTTGGGAATAGCATTGATGATCCCCATTAATTTGAAATAATGAATAGGACATAATTGCAAATGCAAAATCTTTTCACTTTCGAGAAACCTGCCAGTATTAGATATCAGGTCTCCTATTTTGACGATTCCGTGATCGATCAAATATTTTATGAAACACGACTGTTTTTTCAATAAGAATATGCTTATTGTTCCATATTATTTGATTCACAACATCGTCATAGGAAACTACGTTTGTTGAGTTGAAATCAGACCATGCCTCAAGGCATTCTTTGTAAAAACCTGGAAGATAGATAGGAAGTCTACGGGTGTCAAAATTACAGTGCAAAATGAATTTTCTGCCAACTTCGCCTAAGAAAGTATCGAGAATATTTTTCCATGGGTTACTATATTCCTCAATATATCTTTTCAAGGTAATAATTCTCTGTGATAACTCTCCATTATGATTCTCGCCCTGTTGATATGACCGAAGACTTTCTTTCTCCCACCGGCAAAAAATTCAAGGTCGTGCGCTGCCGGGTACTAGGACGGGTGGTAGCATATTTAACAATAATACCGTTTCCAAAGGTCGGCCTGCGGCCCATTCGGTCAGGACGCGCCGTTAACTTGAACAGATTCCACTGTAAAAGGAAGCCTCTTTTTTCTTTTTGTTTTTTTTTTGTTTTTCATTAAACGAACGTTTTCTTTTTCAAGCTAACAAAACGTCAGAAGCAATTCATGTAAAAAGTAGCCAATGTTTTACCCTCCGGCTTATGGGCAAGGGTCATAATTTATGGTAAGGAAAATATTTTGACTGGATTATTATTACTAGAAAACGAACACAGTCCCTATGATGCTAAGATTGCAGTGGCAAGCACATTAAAAAAGGCCAGTTTGACAAGCTTACATGTTGGAAGAGTAAATTTAGCAAGCAGCAAAGAATGGGTTCGAAACCACTCAGGTTGCGAATTGTTTTAACAGTTGTTGTTGTTGTCGTTGTTTTCTTTTCTGTAAGAAACGTTTACCAGCCACCATCTTGAAGTAGGCGTAAGAAGATAAGGGACGGACCATTATTTTTTTGGAGGGGGGAATGAAAAATCTTGAAAAAAATTGTTTGCAAAATCAAAAAAGCCCAAATAAATTGTTTGCATGCATGAAAAGGAGAAAATAAAAAGTTTGCAGACTAGTTGATACATAGTTTGATTTATACAAGTAAATTTAGTCCTATTTGTTAAAATGCAAAAATGATTTGCATGGATTCATCAACTGGTTTGACATGGTAAATTAGCCACCACAAACTAATTCAAAAGTTGACACTTTGAGTGTTAGCTATTCACTAGAGCAAATGAGCTATTTAACATCCAAGCATCAGCTTTGTCATTTCTTTCCGGTGGCTTATTTACCAAATCGACTTGGTTGATAAACCCCAATTTCTGTTTTTTACTTTTCCACCAACAAATTACCACAGTTTCTTAAAATCGGTCATTAACCCCTATATTAAAAATAATCTCTTCTGAGGACCTTGAAAGCATTAAATGCTAAAGTTAGGTTGTTGTATTAATCGTTTCTATAACAAGAACTTTTTGTAATTGGGTAGCTGTAATCGGACAACTACGTTGCGCACGCGTCAATCAGGTGCTCTGATAATTAAAAATATGTCCCTGAAGGGCACATAGATTTTCTAATCTCCCATTTTGTTATAGATGGGATTAACTGGACTTCGTATTGTACAATTCAGGGGTAATCGTGCTCGCAATTTCAAATCGTCCTCGCGCTACGCGCTCGGCTGATTTAAAGTAACTCGCCCAATTACTCCCTGAATTGTGCTCTACTGGGTCCAACTACCATTACTAATCAAGGACTTTTCGAAGTGCAATGAAACTCTAACTAAGAGAAAAGATTAACTTAAATTCCTGGGTTGCATGTATTCACTAATATAGTCACACTGGCTTTTCAGCAGGGTCCTAGGGTGGTTTGATGATGACATTTAATAAATCATCACTTAATTAAACAGCAAGCCGTCTCCTGTTTTCCACTTGCATGAAGAAGACAAATTGGATCCAGTCTTGTATAAATCACAAAATGAAGCGCAAGTGTAAGCAAGCGCTGTTTCATTTGGCTCCTCAATCCTCTCTAGGATCAGGGGAGAAAAGGCCGCTGGTGCAGTTCTATATTATTACTTGCAATTACGTTCATATTTTAATGTTTCAGGATACTTTGATGTCAGATTTTCAATTTTTTTAGGAAAAAAAAAAGAAGCCATGGTGCAGTTATACTTTAATAAGTTAGAAACATAGAGACACGGCATTCATGGAAAGCAGTTTTAGGCAGTAATGTTTAGATTAGTATTTTTACTACATAAGATTACCTGATGAATTTTAACCGTATATAAATAAATGTAATAATAATAATAATTGTTAATAATAATAATAATAATAATAATAATAATAACAAACACACAAAAAAAATTGTTTGCAGGAAGATGCAGCCGGAAAAAAATTGTTTGCACAGACAACAACACAGAAAAAAATTGTTTGTCTTGAAAAAATTTTCATCCCCCCCCCCCTCCAAAAAAATGATGGTCCGTCCCTAATTGTCCCTCTTCGGTAAGCACTTTGTATAGTCTGAAGCAGTGACAGTCGATACCAGAGCCCTCCTCCGCGTTGGCTCCAGGTGTCAAGACACCAATAACGTAAATATCGCACCCCTAGCACCTGGTAAACTGGAGGGCATGAAAAGGGCTGATACTCCTCAGAATGCACTGTGCAAGGATTGGGTTTAAAAAAACATTATGACAGAGTTATCCACAATAAAGCATGTGTTTGGAGCCACAGTGACTACACCTCCAGTCAAACTTCGCAAGGCTATTTTTCTTGTGACCTGTCAAAAAAAAAAAAGACAGCTCAGCGTTTTGGTTTCTGCGATATTTGATATTTGATAGCCTTTCACTGATCAGCGACGTCATTTCGGTTTCTTCCATGCTTTCAAGTTGAACTGACACAAATCCTGTTATAACACAGGTTCAGATCTAAGGCTGTGATTTGAATTTGTTTTTTCAGTTTAACAAGTAAGTCAGTAATCGATATGAGTGGAAGCAAACTCGTAGGAGTATTTGGTCACGCTGTGGTCAGTTTAACACAAGGCGTGACAGAACGCTACAACCCTGAGAACAGCCTGAATTCACGGCAGAGGCTTTTGGCTACAACCCTCTTGAAAGCACAGGTCTAGAATGGTATTATCATTCTGTTGATGAGGTTATTTATCAGGAATACAGCGACAGAGAAGCCACAAGCTGGGACTATCTAGCGTTTAGCAATCTTGAAGTAAAAGTCATGGACGCATGCGAGGAAGAAGACGAGGAAGAAGACGAGGAAGAAATACAGGAAGATCAACAAGATGAAGACAGAGCCATGGCTTGGAAGCGGCATTTTAATTGCGGTGATATGTGCCGTGCCACTTCCCTGCTGGCAGAGGCCCCTTTTCCTTTGTATTCGCTGAGCTGACGGACGGGACGAAAAGGGACCTCTGCCATGGGTCGAAATGAACTGTGTTGAGCATGCGCCACGGTTACTTAGCGACCGAAACGTCACGTGATGCTTTTAGCACGTGATCAGCTGACGACTCCCACCTTTCTCAACTAGCGCGCCAGAAAACAGCTGCACAGTTTTGTTGTCGTGAATGGCGAGTTCACCAAAACCCTAAAAAAAGTAGACAGTTCGTCTAGAGATAGTTGTTGTCTAATCTACGGTATTAATTTCAAGTTATCTGGACAAGGAAGCTTTTTTAATATGACCACAACTCCAGGAATCAAAGAGAATTTAACACATTGAAGGCTGCGTGTTTTATGATCACTTCACTAAATTAGCAGTTGCATTACGAAAGGACAATTTATTGGTTCGAAAAAACAAAACTCACTTGATCTAGAATAGTTAAAATTTCTTACTTTTAAATAAATTACATCAGCTGTCAATTAAGAATTAGCCAAAAATACATTCTCAAAGTCAAAATTTTGAAAATTTCCGCAAGAGACTTCTCATGTTGTCTCGCGCGTGAAATCAAACCACAACAGAGCATTTGTGTCTGTTTAGGTCAGATTACTACTTTTCGAATTTTTTTGAATGAAGGTACACAGAAGAAGAGACAGTAAGCTTTTCTAAATAATACATTTATTAAAACACGCCTTTACTTGTTTCTGAAGACCAAACACGTTCAATTCTTTCTTCGAGGGAAGCTACGCGCAAGCGATTTCGCTCGATGTGCAAGTTATTTTGAAGAGCATTCGGTGATGCGAACTGTGCACATTTTTCAAAGCTTTTACAAAAACTGTAAGGAATATGAAGAATCCCTCAATTAAAAAGCGATTTCGATACAAATTTACAATCAAATGTGTAATTTACTCTACCGTAGACTCGTAGAAGTGCTGGCGCATTTCACAGA
Organism: Siderastrea siderea; assembly: GCA_964030785.1. Lineage (NCBI taxonomy): Eukaryota > Metazoa > Cnidaria > Anthozoa > Scleractinia > Rhizangiidae > Siderastrea > Siderastrea siderea. Next base: position 29,227,594 of record OZ034973.1, read on the forward strand.
AAGTCCGCAGCTCGAAAAATCTTTGGAGGTGGAAGGTTGTCCTTCGCCTTGACAGATGTTTTCTCCGCTCTAAATTCCATTCCTTGACTTGTCGTGTTTCTTAGAGCTTCTTCTTTCGATTGTTTATCTTTCCGTCGTGCATGTTAACAAAAACGAGAGAAAGTAAACGTTTTAACTCTTCACGAGTTTAGTTCTCTTTCCAGGACGGCAAGTTACTATGCAGGCTCACTAAATGACAGCGGAATAACTGTAAAGGAATGCGCGAGATACGGTGGGCTCACGTCACGGTCTGCAAACAATACAGGGAGCATGCGTTTCGGAAACCGCCGTCCACGACCATGGACGGTGGTTGGATCAAAGGGAGTTTCGACCCATGGCAGAGGTCCCTTCGTCCCGCCCGTCAGCTCAGCGAATACAAAGGAAAAGGGGCCTCTGCTAGCAGGGAACCGTGCCACTGGCTGTGTGGTGTTCGGCAAACTCATTATGGATTGTAGACGGGAATTTCCACGCACCCTTACAGTTAAATCAGTCTTGCAAAGTGCCTTTTTCTTGCAAATAGAGGGGACAAAAATCACAGTCACTTGTGTTTCCTGTCAACTTCGCTTCCAACGATAACAGTATAAAAATTCTAAAAATGGTTTTACACTTTCTAAAAAAACTTTAAAACCGAACGTTTAAAATTGCAGACATTTCGATCGAAAATCTTCGATCTTCATCACTAATGGAATCAAAACTGCAACAGTTAAATATTTCAGTACGGTCCTTAATTATGCAGATATCCAGAAGTATGAAAAGGAGAGTGTGAGAGGCTGCAGTAAGCTAGCAAAAAGAGGTGTAAATACTAGGATGTCAATGTGATTATTTCCTGCCTTAGAGTCCCTGATGGAGTTCCACGCTTTTAACAATTAGATTATTCGCTCTCGATTTCTATCGCGTGATAGTTGATGAGGCCGAAGGCCGAATCAACTATCACGCATAGAAATCGAGAGCGAATAATCTTATTGTTTTACTATAAATCTACTAGACGTTCAAAACTTAAGAGCAGACACTACATGTTTTTATTGAAAAATGATATAAATAGGTCACACCGCGCGCGGAAAACACTCTACTCACTATCTACAACAGAATAGATAGTGAGTAGCGTAGCCAATCAGAGAACAGCATTAGTGATAGAACGTTAGTAGATTTATACTAAAACAGAATAGATAGTGAGCAGCGTAGCCAATCAGAGAACAGCATTAGTGATAGAACGCTAGCAGATTTATACTAAAAGGTATTAGAACTCGCTTAAGGTAAAAAACTGTATTCAGTATGTCACAAGCAAGGAATTGCACCGGTGCTCGATACTCTCAAGGTTTCATTTTTCGAACGTTGAACTGAAAGAGAAAAAACTTGAAAACATTTTGGTCCTGCTTTACTCCAAATATAACAGATTATGACTGAATTAGCACAGATATTTCATATACTACAAAGTTGAGGCTTCTTTATTTGGGAATATATCTTTCGTTTAGGGAGCGCTTTCGAGCGACCAAACGGCCACGATCTTTCTGAGGGCGGTCGGGGTCCAGATGTACCGTCCCCACAAATGTTTTGAAACAGATATCAGGCGCTTAGATGCATTCTAGTGAATATTAGTGTGCTGACTTTTTAAGGAGGGAGCGAGCTTCCACGCATCCCTTAAACCCCCTTGTCTGATCCCTGGTTTGCAACTGCCATTTTTAGTTTCTTCAACAGAAAGTTACCGAATCAAATTTCTGCAGATAACGAGCAAGAGTTTAAAGCTTTGTTCTGGGCGACCCATTAAGAAATAGATAAGTGAAGTGGATCCTCATCCAACGAAATCGAAAAGGTTTAGTTTCCAACTCGTTAATTTTATTTTCTTCCTTATAAGATAAAATCTTTCGATTTTCAAAGCGATTGAACCCAACGTACTTCCTATTGTGTTAGACTGACACGTGACAAGAAGCTAAGGGCTGTTTTTGTTCTGGAAAAGAATTGCTACTGTCCAACGTTTTTTAATGAAACTGAATGCAGAGACACTTTACTTTGCACTGTCATCAAAAAAATTTTACTGGTAATAATGAAAGAAATTAATTCCGCCGGCCACTTGTGATGTGCAACTTAAAACAAGAAACTTTACTTTTATGTGGGCTAAAGTTGTTAAAACATGAGAACATGTGGCTAAAATGCTATCTCTAAAATCGATTAAAAATACAGAAATTTTTCCTGATAAGTTTCCGTAACCTCACCTAGATGAAGATTGGTTGCCGTCGAAATCACGTGATCTTTGTCATTTATCTACCTTGAAGATGAGGGAACAGTTTCACATATTGAAGAGGGTCTGGAAGGGTATGCTCGGGATCCGGGATTTGATCAAAATACGGTGCGGGATTCGGGAAAACGCAAAAGATCTTGCCGGGATTCGGGATTTGACTGCTACCAGGGAAGCGGGATTCCCCAAAATTTGGGCACGGGATGCGGGATTTTGTTGCCTGTCTGTCGGGAATTCGGGAAATCGTCACGACCCAAATAAACGTTATAGCGGCAAACCAGGCGAACGCAAAATATCAATCGAAAGGGCCAATCTACGTCTTAAATTTATTAGCTTTTGCAGAAGTTAGTCTTTTTTAATGTATTTTTGGGAAAGAAAAAACAGGATTCGGGATAGCGACGAAAAAAGTGCGGGATGCGGGATTCTCGTGAAAAAGGAGCGGGAATGCGGGATCAGGACCCCCCCTTCCAGACCCTGATTGAACCCACTTCCACGAAGGACGAAGTGTACCAGTGAGGTAAACTAATTGTAAACTTTTACTTATTCTTTATCCCGCTGACATAAGTATTGGTTTTTCTTAAACGCTTTACTATGTCGTCATTCGGTCAAAAAAAAATCATTGAATATTCAGTGAAGCAAATGATAGGTGTTTCTTTCCCCTAAAACTTGTTCCAAATTTAGTGTTAAATGTTAAGTTCTCTTTTCAGCTCTGCCAGATATCAATTACAGGAAAAACCCGCATATAAGAACCTGGATTTTTCCAAGTTAGCCTTAGAAGGTTCTTATATAAATTGGTGTAGGTTCTTAAATAGGTTCTTATTTAAGAAATTTTTTTGTTGTTGCTGTTGTTGCTGGAAGAAAGTTGGTCCTGGCTGTTGCGTATATAAAATATGCATATAATCATGTCTAAATAACTGCAATCTAAACAAATACAATGCTTTTATACCGATGAAACATAAACTTTAAAGTAAATTCTATAAAATATAACAACCCGGTTTCCAATATTAGGCTAAAACAGGCTCTTACTGGTAAATGGAGTCTAAATGGAAATCTTAGCCTAACAGGTTCTTAAAAACTAGGTTCTTTATGCGGGTTTTTACTGTATTGCGTTTTTCTTTCTCAAATTATCCACATGAGCCCAATCTTGACGCTCAGTTGGTTTACAAGGCAGATATTTAAAAAGTTACAATTTTCAGGTATTCTGTGTTTGTAAATAATAAACAGAACTATTCCACCTTGTAATAAATTTAGTACCTTTTTCTTAGCTGAGAAAACCGAGTCAACTATTGTGAATTATTTCAGATACTTAGAAATGTTTTCTTTTGACATCATTCGTTTGTAGTAAAATTATTTTGTGTTGAGGTAATCAACAGAGGTAAAAAGACATCTGATAAATACGCTCATTGACTTCGTGCAGAGGTTTTTTTTTCTTTTTTACTCTGCTTATACAAGTTTTCCAACAATGGTTGAAAGTGTGAAAAAAAAGACAAAGCACGACTAAATCTATATTACGGTCGAGGGTATATTACCCTGAGTATGTTACCATCCTGCGGTCGCCTCATGGCGACGGCCGGTTCAGCGACTTTTTGTACAACTCTACGTTTTCATGCATTTTTCCTTATTGTTCATGCTACTATTTTCATTTGCAGTTCTAATTAGTGCTTTATAGTGATCTTAATTCAATTCTGTACCGTATTTCGTACTGACGATGGCCATTCTACCGCCGAAACATGTCAAGGAAATGTGAACATAAGCCCGCAATTACAAAGTGTTGGTTCGTCTCGAAAACAAAGCAAGCGAGGCGTGTTCGATAACATTCAAGCGTACGTAACAGTAAGTTGCAGCATGACACGACGTGCGTAACTGCGCATGCACATTCCATGAAAATAATAAGTAGCCCTGAGAGCCGCATAACCGTACCGTCTGGCCTCCTGCTGGTCTGGCAGTCGTGAACAAAGTCTTTTCTTGTGAATGGACGTAGACTTAAAGGATTGCAGCAACCAACACTGAAAATTTGACCGATTGAAAAGGCGATCAAAAGCCTGGAAAGGAGGGCTGCCAAATTATTCACCCTCTCCTCACCAAACATAGCTCCGCAGACTGCGCTCACAACCTTATTCTTCATTCGTGATTATTTTTCGTTCTCTTGGTCTGTGTTCTTCAAAACCATGAACAAAAAAGCCGTCGCAACTCTTAAAACAGACGCATTTCAATAAATAGGCCACAAATTCCCAATAACTTAACCACGATAGATCAGTATGAGCATCTTAACAGCCGCCAACAACCCAAAAGAATCAGTAACTCCTCCCCGTGCCAAGGAACCATGCGTTGTGCCCAGTTCCCTTTAATCATGTCAAAGGCTCCTATGACTCAATTCGTGCAAGCAAATACGGAATAAACCATTGCTTTGTGGTCAGGTGCTTTTTTCACTAAACAAAGGCTACGTTCCGAAACCATACCGAAGCTCCCTTAATGTAGTTTTGTCTCTCTCGTACAGACCGTACAGGTTACAAAAACAGAAGAAAGCACATTATGGGCATTTAAACCAGCCGTTTTGACCCACTCAATTCACGATAAACATATGTTAGTGCGACTAAACATATGAATCCATGTGGTCCTACCCCATATTTTTACTTGGCTCAACGTACTAACGGGCGTGACGAAAATTGTGAAAGAGAGCTCACCATCTGTTTTAACGCGTTGAATATTGAATTTTGTGAAAATGGTTAATTTAACTCAAAAGTTGAATGTCAATATAAAATTGTCCAATGTTTATACCGAGAGTTGTGAATATGCATAATTATATATGTATACGGTATAATGTTGTGAACATAACAATGAAATCAAAACATAGCTCTCGATAAAGACAAACTTTGTCAGAAACTGGAGAAATTAGTGGAAAGCAAAGTCGTCGCTCCGCGCTCAAACACGTTAAAGCATGTCTTCATAGTGTGAAGTAATCTGTTCCGGGAATTCCCTCGGCCTGTAATTAAAAGTTAACAAGTTGTCTCGACTGTCTCAGCAGGCATGCTCTAAAAACAAATGTCTTTTCCGTTTCCCTCCCAACATAATCCAACTTCGTCCGTTAAAACTGTTGTGTGTTTTCTCCGACTTAACTGAAATTGTCTTAGATGCTTTTACATGTTCCGCGCATGTTTGTTATTGTAAGCATAGACATCCTCAGCCACTCTATGCCAGTGTAAGCTCTGATTAACTACATGTTAATACAATGTAACAGCTCATATCCCACGACTAGAAGAGAGTAAATTTTCAACATAGATGGCCAAAAAATTTCTTTTTGTAGAAAGATTATTGGATTGCTTTGTGTTTTCATGAATTAGCGGTTGCCTAAGAGCTTATATATACGACGCGATTTCATCGTACTTCTGTTCCCTTTGTGAATGGTACTTGGCTAACTCGGACCTGTAGATACCGTAAACTGCCGCTTATAAGCTCCCCCTGTTATGGGCCCATCTACCTTTAAACAAAAAAATACATCCGGGTATAAGCCCCCGAGATATAAGCCCCCCTCTAGTTCTTCTTGTTTCCTTCTTACAGAACACTGCGAAGATGAACTATGAGCCTCTGTTTTGTTACGTTCCGGTTACGTTCGAGTTGTTACAGTTTTGATTTTGTTGTTAAAATTGAAATGAATTCGATTTAGTATGACGTTTCAAAGGTTAATTAAAAACTGGTAGATTGAAAACGTGATTTCGATCAACACGGCTGTGGCTCATTTGGAAACGTTTTTTTTTTTATTCCGCTTATAATGCATGGTTCAATTTTACCTATTACCATCCCCTCCCCGGGCAACCCCGGGGACAAGTCCAGCCCTTCAGTCCCGGGGGTGGGGAATTGTTTGAAGCGGACTTGTCCCGGGGAGAGGGGGGCGGGGCAAATCGAAAATAACTTCTTGTTGTCAGTTGGGAAGTACGTCACTTCTCGGTTGACGCCGAACCGCGAGAAGACTGCCGATTTCCAGGGAGAATCTCTAAAATTTGTAGCAGACTGGTTAGTGAAGAATAATCTCTCAAAATTAAAATTTGTATTCCAAGGAACTTTTATTATTAATTGTTAAACGAATTTGCGTTTGATGCGTACTCGAATGGATGGCGTTCTTCACAAACAAAGAAATATTTCTTCAGCGTATTTATGTATAAGACGACTTAAATAGACTCTATATGAAAACGGATGCACGGCTTTATATTAAACAGAGGTCTCAGTCCAGTGTTCATTCTTATGAAACAAGCTAAGAAAAGCTCCTTTAAAAGGCTGCCATCAATTTGTTCACGGGCCTCGGCTTGTGCTATATTTAGAATAAATCACGTGGCGAAGACCATTTCTTTACTCGCTAGCCGTATGCCAGTGCGGTTAGATTTTTCTGCAGTTTTCTTTTTCAAATGTAGTGTTCTTTTTTTTTTATTATATTATACATGTAGTGTCTTTCGTTCAAGAAACTCTAGAAAAGCATTTGAGTTCTTGTCAAAACGTCTGGTTCTGCTTTTGTACGGATCTATGTTTTCTACACAAAACAACGTATTTGTGGTCGATGAGGAGTCCCGGGGGTGGGGAAATGTCTCTTTTTGCGTGCCCGGGGGTGGGGAATAGACCGCCAAGTGTGAACAAAATTGCAAATCCCCGGGGGTGTGCCCGGGGGGGGGGGATGGTAACAGGTAGAATTGAACCATGCATAAGCATCCCTCGATATAATCACCTCTGTTTATAAGCCCAACAAAAACCCCTTACGAAGTTGTATAAGCCCAGGGCTTATAAGCGGCACTTTACGGTATTCTATCATTCAAACTAAAGCAGCTAAAACCATACACTCTAACTTGTGACGGCACAAAGTACCTAAATTTCACAAACATTAAATGGTGCGTGTGATTTCATACGTAACCTAATGCAAACAAGCACAAGTGGGAGTATAGAAGAATCTGAAAGCACCGCGTTTGTCAGTAAATCCTCGCCTGTTGCTCGAGTTTACAGAAAGTTTCAAACTTTTTAAAACCTCCTCTCTTGAAGGCGCATCATTTCGATTTCTTAGATTCATGAAGGGGTCTTACGTGTAAAGTTTGCTACTATAATATTACCACGGAAGTGCTACGGAGATCTGTATCTTTGAGGTATGTTGGCATCTGTATTGAGCATAGTGACATTTCATATTTACAGCTTACAGCTTCTTCGTGAATCGTCGAAACACTGATTTTCGTGAGCGATAAGCTTGTAGTATTCGATTTGGAGAACAGATTTTTAATTTCTCTTGTCGATCAGTTTTACGTCACTTCAATTCACAACGTGGGGCGCAAAACAGTATCAAACAATCGTTTAGTTCTGTTGCATTGAATTGCAAAATAATATAAGTGTCTGACATCAGCCTTTTAAACACGTTCACTCAGCTTGCTTACTTTTGTCTTTCATTACTATCAATATTTTAACCATTGAAGATGTGTAGTGTTCAAACCTAGACGAAACAGGAAGGTTGGGGAGCGTAGAAAGAGCAACCAAGGGGAAGGGGATTAGTCTGAAAGGAAAAGGAGAGGGGAGGGAAGGGGAGGAAGAATGGCTTTGCTTACCGGGATTATTTCCAAAAATTGGAATTTGGAGATGTTGGTTTTTGAGGAGAGGGGAAATCCAGAGTACCCGAAGAAAAACCACTTTTTTCCACAGTTTGCACAGGCATGGAATTGCGAAGAAAGCAGCTGCGTAGTGAAATATTTCATAGATGCGTATGTCAGGATTAAAAGTTGTCCAAATTCTTGGATCAACAAAAAACGTCAGTATTTACCACAATTTCAGTATCTAGCTGTTTTTGGTTCATGTCTTCCATGTGCACCGTATTTCAAAACCGAATATACATAATCTTGGCTACATTCTTAATTTTGTTGCTTTCAAACTGTAACTTAAACTGGCAATGGAAACGCTTTTGAAGAAGAGAGACAGAAATCTTGGTAACATTTAAACCAGGTTCAGATATTGTACCGTTTTCGTCTGCAGCCGTCTTAGCCGCGAGACAAGACGCGTAAACCAGAGATCTGGACACTTTCAAAATGACAAACCGTGGTTACAAAAAAATTTTACGGTTAACTTTCTTTGCGATTGACGGTTAAAATTTTCAATTTTATACGCCTAGCGACTAAATTCCTGGTCGTTTTACGGTTAACGGTTAACCAGCTCCCTCCGGCGGGGGGGGGGGGGGGGGGGGCACTCAGCAGATGCTCGGTAAGGGAGGTGCGGCCCGGCCCGGGTGCTTAAACCCTGACCCTGTTGTGACACAAGTCTCTGATTTTTCTACCCAGTTTAAGACAGAATTCAGGTTTGTGGTACCCTGTTTATGACATTTAGCGCAACATCATACCCGCTTTACAGCTAGAATGGACTAGTCACTGGGACTGTTTCTTATTTCAATATGCTGTACATTAGCAGGCTGGTAAAAACTCGGCTAGTGGGGAGTTCTGTAAATTAACGACCACGTAAGGTCGTGTACTGATACCCTGTTTAAAGGAACTACGTCACGGATAACGCATCTTGAAAAAAATTGGCAAGTTTTTTCAAGTTTGTCATTCGTAATCCGTCTTAATCTCCCGCAGTCGTAACCATGCATCCTTGTTTAGTTTTGGTTTATTATTACTCCTTTGGTGTTTTCCTACGTTAGGAAACCATTATTTTGAGGTTTCCTTCAATGAGAGAATAATTTAGTCAGATCCGAAAAATGAATGAAAACGCCGTGACATAGTGCTTTTAAGACAAAAATTGATTAAATCAATGCACCCAGTTAAAGCCACAAAAGCCTACTGGGCCGCACGTCCCCGTTAAAGCCATGTAAGGGAGTACTCCTCGGGGGTCAACCCCATTGTGACCCCCTCTACACAGGCTAACCCCTGGACGGTTTGCTCCCCCCCCCCCTAGCACCTGCCACCACCTCCATTTTAGAAAATCCTAGATCCGCCCCTGATAAAGTAACGACACTATAGCCAGAAAGAGCGACGATTGAAAGAAAAAAAATGACTTCAAACAATGCATAAATTTCAAGGTTTGAACATTTACGGTGATTTGTAACTGGGCGGGTGGCATCTGCTGCTGCACATCCATCTGTACATGTGGCGTTTTGAAGAAAAGGAATACACATTTAATTGCAAAAACATTGTCATAAAACAATGAAAAAACAGATAGGTGAAAAACTCCAAATAGCCTAATGAATTAGGCATGGAAACTGGTATTCAGTCTAATGACGGTGCCCAATTTACCTCATATGATCTCACTTGGTACTATCAAATTGAAGAATTGCACCCGAGAGCGTGAGTGCTTTAAGAATTATTTGTATCCAAAATGTAGTTTGCATGCCTTTCATTAAATTCGCATGTTTTTTTTTCATTTGAAGTGAGGTGTATCTCTTCAGTTTTCAACACAACAACAACAACAACAACAACAAGTTTATTCAGTAGTACCATTTCTATACATGGTGTTACCGATTGAAATACAATAAACAACTATGAGAGAACAACACTTAATCCCATATTTGTTATATTTACTTTTATATTTAACGTATAAATGTCGTATTTTTCGTTGTTAATGTATATAAATGTTGCATTTCTTAGTTTGCCAAGCTTAATTTGAATTTCGACAATTTATGATAATGCAGAGATCAAAGAATGCCGACGTGAAGGAAGATCTGCCTATTTACCACCATTTTCACTACTACGCGACCTTTCTTTTCAAAACACCTCTGAGCACTTTGCAATACGCTTCCGTCAATCATACCTTATATGGAAAGTGTGTGATGTCACCGCAATTGAATTGAGCTCGAAGGAATAAAGATCGCGCCAAATTATCCCGTAAATTTGCGCTGGCGAGTCATATATTGACTGGTAAGAGGCTTTAGAGTCGTTGATGTTGCAAGAATACTTCACGTTTGGCAGATATTCGTAAAGAAATTTCGACATTTCTTCAGAATTAAATACCCGCTCGGTGGATTATCCTATGCGGTGGATGGCAAGCTTGCGTTTAATCTCGTGAATAAGCTAAACCGAAGTGTGAAGTAAAAATTCTAGCTTTTCTGACCTGATAATAGCATACGACATGTTATTCACCACGAGTATAAATCTGGCAATATCCCGAAGTGTACGAGGACGAAATTCAGGAGTGGATAGAGTATGCAACGGGAAAACGAATCATGATCAGCGTGCGATCAACCGATTCGTGAAGAAAATGGGTTTGACAAGAAGAAAGCTGAAGAAACGTACGTAGGACTTGTTGGATTGTTTTTGCAAGAAACGATGCCAATTCTAGTCACCTATCACCCAAGGAATGGATCATCCGAGGAATGGAATGAAAAACAAAGCATAAGCGCGTTATAACGTTTATTGTTCTACGTGAATGTTAACGCTGTGACATGCTAGCAAGAAAAATCTGAAAAATCGTTATTTATAAAATTAAAGCGGGAACGGGGAAATATCAAGGAAAATATTTTAGCACAGTCTCATGTTAACTTCTTCGTTATAGCTCACTGTGATTACCAAAGAACGTGATAAGCGAAATAGGGCGATGTATCGTCGTGGGTCATCGCTAAATTTCACCGAGAACAGTTGCTATTTATAGATGAATCAGAACTTCTCAGATTCATCTAAGGGTGCGTTTCTTTGGGAAAATCCAAATCCGGATTCTTGTATCCAAAAACGGATTTTGCGTTTCTTTACCTAAATCCGAAAATGGATTAATCACGGATTAGTGATCTGAAGAATCCACACTCCGAGTGGATACATCAGATCAAATCTAAATCCAGATTTTTAGGATTCATGATCCGTGCGTTTCTTTGGGGGACGGATCCGAAAATAGTACATTTGTCAAGCGGTCTTCCATGCAAATTTACTGGTCTCGCCATATTTTCTCTCGATCTTGCGTGACAAAACATTCGATCGTGAAAAAGAGAATTCAGGTGATTATTTCGTTCCGTATATTTGAAAAGTTTTCTCCAAAAGTTCAGACAGAAACATTGACACGTCAGGATAACTTCATTTGTGTACCATTTCTGTAATTCAGGGACCATATTTTGCTAACTGTGAACGCAAATAGCGAGTTCACTTGAACTACTGCAGATACTGTCCTTGTTACGCCGCCGTCAGGACGGGGTCTAGTAATACCCATTTTTTTCCGTGGTTTTTTTTTTTTGGTGGTCACTTGCCCCAGACCTCCGGTTTTCGCTCGGCCAAAGAAATACTAGTCGTGTCTTTCGCTACACAGCCAAGGGCCTTTATCTTGAGTGAACGTAACATATTTTACACCCCCCCGGGAGGGGGAGAACAACGGCGGGGTCTAATGCCCCTGGGGCTTTTCTTGTTGATAGATTATTTGTATTCCATTCTAGTTGAATTCTTGGGCAGTACGAGAGAAATATCGTTCTGACATATATATTGCGTGCCTCCAGCCTGTCTTGTCATGACAAAATAATCCTTTTTCGGATTTTGCGTTTCTTTGGTGTCGAAGAATCCATATGATCTGGGATCACAAATCCGTTTTCGGATTTTCCCAAAGAAACGCACCCTAAAAGTAGCAACTGTTCTCGGTGAAATTCAGCGATCCTACGACAATACATCGCCCTGTTTCCCTCATCACGTTCTTTGGCAATCGTCTTGAGTTATAACGAAGAAGTAAACTTGAAAGTAAGCTTAAATATTTTCCTCGATTCCCCGTTCCCGCTTGTAGAAATAACAATTTCCCTATCATGTCACAGCGTTTATGTTTACATTTCTCGAAACATGGAACAACAAACGTTACAAGCGCATTATAAGCTTATGCTTTATTTTGTTTTTTCAATTCATTCCGGAGGTGATAGGTGATTAGAATTAGCAGTGTTCCTTCCAAAAAACTGCAGCTAGTCATACGTACCTTTCTTCTTGTAAAACCCATTTTCTTCATGAATCGGTTGATCGCACGCCGATCATGATTCGTTTTCCCGTTGCATACTCTATCCACTCCTGAATTTCGTCCTCGTACACTTCGGGATATTGCCAGATTTATACTCGTGGTGAATAACATGTCGTGTGCTATTTTCAGGTCAGAAAAGCTAGAATTATTACTTCCCACTTTGGTTTAGCTTATTCGCGAGTTTAAACGCACGCTTACCATCCGCCGCATAGGATAATCCACCGAGCGGGTATTTAATTCTGAAGAAATGTCGAAATTTCTTTACAAATATCTACCAAACGTGAAGTATTCTTGCAACATCAACGACTCTAAAGCCTCTTACCAGTCAATATATGACTCGCCAGCGCAAATTTACGGGATAATTTGGCGCGATCTTTATTCCTTCGAGCTCAATTCAATTGCGGTGACATCACACACTTTCCATATAAGGTATGATTGACGGAAGCGTATTGCAAAGTGCTCAGAGGTGTTTTGAAAAGAAAAGTCGCGTAGTAGTAAAAATGGTGGTAAGGAGATTGACTTTCGGAGCTCAGTATAGATTTAAGGTCTGGGGACACAAAAAGCCAAGGTAATTATTTGTCAGATTTGTAGCACTGGGCGGCACATCTAACCTCCGTACAGCCAACCTCTTCTCTCCGATTTATGATTAGCGAGCGGCCGAATTTCGGGTACAGCCCCGATTTGAGAGTGTCAAACCGAAACTGAAATTTGAACTTAGCATAGGGCCGTGCCTTTCATCCTAAATTTACCTATATCAATATGTAGTATACTGATATCGGTTCCGAATATCTGTCAAAGCAGTTTCAAAGTACTTCATTCGAGTGCCAAAATATTAGGCCGTTCAAATTACGACTTGATAAGAATGCCTTTAAAAATATTTTTGACACTACAACGGTTTACGAATAAGGGGTATAGAATGGTAAAATCCGAGACTCGCCGAGACGCCGAGACCCATGTTTTAAAATGCGAGCCCGAGACTTCTGTCTGTTTGTAAAATCCGAGCCCGAGACTGGGTCTCCGAAAATACGAGCCCGAGACGCGCTGAATCAAAAATCCGAGCTCGATAATCTGATAGAAAGCAATAAAAGCGGCTATCACGTGCTTTCGGGCTTTCCGAACTCATAGAAGCTCGAACCTGGTGTTTTGTTAAAGTCATTAACTTATAGCAAGCGAAGTACCCAACCGGTCGCAATTATTGGATAATGTACCACTACTTACTAGCCAGGATAGTTACTTATAAACTAATGATTCGATTGTCTAGTCTGGTCTGTCTGGTCTGTTTCTTATAACTCCGGCCGGTGGGAAACATGAGGAAAGCTAAGGAAATTTGGCGTTCTGCTTTTGTGGTCTTTTTGTGAAAGAGACGGTGAGCTTCGGTCCAAGGAACATGCGAGGGGGTTACAATGGAAGAAGAAAGCGGTACGGAGTCAAAGCGGCGAAAGCGCAAATAATAGGTAATTACTGCAGTGTTATTATAGCCGCTAGCTTTTCTGGTTTTATTACTCAATTATTGATGGCTGTTTTAGGTGTTGCAATATTGGTCACATCGTTTTTCTGTTTGTATATTGAAATGATCCATAAATTCGAAGGTTGGAAAGCTAGGAAAAAAACTAAAGTCAACTAAAGAGAATACCCGGTCTAACACTCAACAGGAAATTTGGCGACAAGCCACAGGAATAGCGAGGAATGTTACACATTGATGTTAGGCGCCGTTTACATGAGTTATTTCATCCCGGGATGAGTTTCATCCCGGGATGACTTGCATCTCATCCCGGGATGACTTTCATCTCGGTGTCTGGTCATTTACCTTTGAGTGTTTACATGATTTGGAGCAAAAATGTGTTCGCCCCGGGATGATTTCATCCCGGTGCTGAAGACCGGGATGAAATCATCCCGGGACGAACACATTTTTGCTCCAAATCATGTAAACACTTACAGGTAAATGACCAGACACCGAGTTGAAAGTCATCCCGGGATGAGATGCAAGTCATCCCGGGATGAAATTCATCCCGGGATGAAATAACTCATGTAAACGGCGCCTTAGTTTAGCGTTTGTACTAAAAAAGTTCCAAGTTTACTCTGTTTGTAACCAGCATGTACTCAAAGATTGTGATTGCATGAGTCCTATAACTGAAATAATAAACGGCTAGCTATACAGTTATACCTTTATGACCTTTTATAGCTTTATACTGTGCGGCTCAATGATCTGTGAAAAGAGCAACATGCACACGTGGAACTGTGCGAGTGAAGCTGTAAATAAATGACATCTCCGGAAATGATCCTGCGCCGCAAATGATGCCATTGAAAATTAGGAATCACGTGGGGTTTTATCATTCAAAGAGAACAAAATGAATAATTGTGTAATCACATGAAGTGTTTTAGAGGACCTACAACGCTGACAAAGTTCAGGATCTGAAATAGATGATTTGGCTTATTCTTGGGAGTGTAGTAATTTTGGCACTAGCATATAAGGTTATAAGCTCTAGCCTACAAAGCAGGCGTTTATTTGAGACCTGTTATACAGGCTAATACGGTAAACGGCTAAATATAAGCGGGAGGGGGTGGTATAAGGGTTGGCGAATATCATGCGAAACAAAATTGGCGGTAAAATGACTTACTAAACCTGAGGGAAAGGTGCATAACCTCAAAAAGCTAGACATAATTTGACTATGTTCTATTTGGCCTAAAAAAGTTATAGACGAGGATAGCACTGATGTAAGCACAGATGATGAAACTGTTAATAGGAAATCCGGAAGAAAAAACGTCACGGAAAGAGCAGCGTGCAGAGGGCAAGTTTAATTGCGCGTGAATAAAGACGTAATCATTCTACCCCGCATAGAAAGCTTTATTAATAAAAGAATACGAATACTTTTTGCTGCTATAAAATGGCACAATGGAACCCACTAAAGCGCGTCGCTTTAGTGCCCGTATCATGCGTTCTTAACTAAGGAGAAGCTCAACGCTCGGTCAACACATCCAATTACTTGCTCTAAAGCATATGTTCATTTTGAAACGTGCACAACTCGGCTCAATAGTCTCAATGTAATCTATTTAAAAAAATGAAAACATAGAAAAATGAAAACGTACCGTGTGAAGATAACCAGTGTGCATAAAGCCACTTAACTTTGTATATGAGTTTGTCACTTGAGTCAGAGAGAAGTGTGCGTATTAATCGGTAAAAACTGTATTTCAAGTTAAGTCACTCAATATTTTGCACAAAAGCCTTACAAATTCTGTCTCAAAAGCGTGTATTAAAAAGAAATGATTTCGTTGGCTACAGGAAAGAGAAAAAGAAAGACCAAAAGAAATGGAAAAAAGAAAAAGACAATAAAACATGTCAGAGTCAGCGAGAGTAGCGAGACGTCTCATGACGTCTCATGGCCTGCGTGGCCTGGTTAGCAAAGAAAATTGTACAGGAGGTAGCCATGAGAAGTGACTTGTGGTCTTATTTCGATGATGATTTTCACGTTGAAGCGATGAAGTATATCATCGTTGCCTGGCTCTGGTTTGCGACAAAGGTGCCGCAAACACCGAAAAGTTTGCCTGGTTTCCACAAGGAAAACTGATAAAGGCCGCACTCTTCGACTCCCTCACAGATTCCGGGAGTAAAACAATGAACATTTGTAACTTTTTACCCGTTCTAGTGACATAAGACTATTTAATCAAGAGGGATAACGCTCTGGTAATGAATTTGAAATACCTTCAACGTACATAACCTACGGTCAGCGTCGGTACTACAGCAGACGTATGAGGAAATAGGTCCTCACAGTAAGAAGATTCCGCAATCGCAACCAGGTAACGTGCTATATGTGGTCACACATTTATAAACAGTCGACTAGTTAGACAGACTAAGCAGTCACCTTCGATACTACATCTCGTGAGACAAACGATATACAGCCAAAGTGGAACTGACAAAGTTTGTTATCTAAGGCTGTAAAACAAAAGGGGGGACTTGTGACTTACTAAGTACGTACTATGCCATCGTGCTTTCACATAAATGTTTCCATGACATGAAGCAGCTGTAAGTGCCTGTACTGTTACTAAAAGGATGGCAGTCGAGGCCATCCGTGATTAAATCTTTCTCTAAAAATTCGTTGGTACAAATTGTACACTTGGGTGGAGAGACAACAAGGAGCATGATTTCTTAGCTAAGGCCAAGAGGCAGCGCCAGGGGAGGGATAGGTGATCACCAATCAAAACTCAGTGGAAAAGGGCAGAGGTGGTGGAATTTACTAACAAAGTGAGAACGGTATGTAACTATTTTGTTGGTCATTAACAGCGTGAGATAGCTTGGTTTGTGCAAACTTGGGTAGAGCTCAAAGATTCAAAGCAGCTGAGCCCGGAGAAAATTGTTTGTGGATAAAAGTTCAGCTAAATTTCCCAACTTGCGTCTAATTTATCTATTAGCAGTTATCTTGTATTTAATTGTATTAACCCTTTAAGCTCTGACATAAAAATGCATTTTCCCCTTGCTGTTCTCCATACGTTTATTATGGAACTAGTAATGTGAATTTGTCTAAATATCAAGAAATCTTATCCTGGGTGACCACTTTCTTTATTCTCACCACTTGAATGTCTGAACAAGTATTGATAATGTAAAAAGAAACTTCATATTCGTCACTTTTAGGGCTTAAAGGGTTAAAAGGCGGTATATGAATCGCTCAGTTAGAAGCATGTTTAGCTCGATGTTTAAAAGAAATGGGACACCAGTGCTTAGCGCTGAAGCACTGAACGATAATGGATAGTCTGCAACGTTGTCAGCAAAGCCTTGAACTAAGTAAATCATGTGTAATAAAAAGGGCAATGTAGATCTTCCTATTAACTGATTTAGCTTAAATATGTACGGACGTTCTCATTCATTACGTGTTGGTTATGTGTCGCTGCAAACAGAAATAGAGTTATCACTTGCTTTGCTTGCTCGTTGAACTGTGAACTCCGTGCTAATATAGCTTAATATCGGGTGCAATTTTTCGAGATTCTGAGATCCAAATTATAAAAATTCGAGACTTCGAGACGGTTCAACGTGTAGCGAGCCCGAGATTCCAAGACTCTTATTTTGAATGCCGAGATTTCGAGACTCGGCTGATATTTTCCGAGACGCATCATTTTGGATAGACCATTCTATACCCCTCGAATAGAAATGCCATCAACTGACGTACAGTTACCTGCAGTTGCTTGCCGACCAGCCCGGAAGTCAAATTTTTCGTTACTGGGCGGCCGAATTTCGGGTACGTGTCAAACCGAAAGAAATTTGAAATTAGCATAATGTCGTGCCTTTCATCCTAATTTACCTATATCAGTATGTGGTATATCGGTTCTGAATATCTGTCAAAGCAGTTTCAAATACTTGATTTGAGTGCCAAAATATTAGGCCGTTCAAATTACGCCTGTTCAAATTATGCCTTAAAAATAATTGACACTACGGTAGCTAAAACGGTTTTTATTTGCAAAACTTACGGTATGTAGGTTTTATCTCTTGCCGTGGGAAAAGAGATTATTTACCAGTAATTAAATCGGGAATACAAATACCATCAACTGACATACAGTGACCTGCAGTTGCTTGCCAACGAGCCCGGAAGTCAAATTTTTCATGTTAGATCCTGTTTCCTAGAATCCGTACTCCTCTTTTGACTACATTTACTTCTTCCTTGTTTTTACTGTCTCTTTAAACAGATTCTTTGATTTTATAAATATCAACCAACCACGTTGATTATCAAACCAATAGCGTTTTTAGTTTCTTCGTCTCAAGTAGGGTTACCATCGCGACTGCCACTCCAACATCTGTCACTTCACACGCCCCCTTTAAGCCCCTGCAGATTAGTGTACACGTAAACCCGGATGAAAGTCATCAAACGTTTGGTCGGCAATGAATCGACAGAGAAAAGTTTTTGCCCGGTTTGGTTTTCTAGTCCTTTTCGCCTGTTTCGTATTCCCAAGTTTGCTCTACAAATCCTTATCGCCGGTTTTACGACAAACAAGGGATCCTCATGTTGGCTACAGTCGAACGAGGAGGTCGGTCGAGCTTGAAACAAACTCAAGCATGCAGCAAGAAGTGGCGGCATTATTGACACTAATTTCGCACCCGGCCGCGCCGCAGAACTGTGTCAAGCCATCCATAGACGACTTTCCAGATGATTTTATGACACAGTACCAGCGACAAAAGCAGGGTGGAGTTGTTATTCACTTTCTTTTAGCGATATACATGTTCGGTGCTCTAGCTGTTGTCTGCGACGACTACTTCGTTCCATCGCTCGAACAGATCACCGATAAGTTACACATGCCTTCTGACGTTGCCGGTGCGACTTTCATGGCCGCCGGAAGCTCAGCCCCTGAACTGTTCACCTCCGCTATTGGTGTTTTCATAACAAAAAGCGACATTGGCCTCGGAACTATCGTGGGATCTGCGGTGTTTAATATTCTATTTATCGTGGCCATTTGTGGCTTGTTCGCTGGCTCTGCTCTACATCTGTCACGGTGGCCTCTGTTGCGTGACTCCTTTTGTTACCTGTCGAGCATTGCTGCTCTTATAGCCATCAGTTACGACAAGAAAGTCTACTGGTACGAAGCACTGGTGTTGGTCTGCATGTACCTGTTGTATGTTGTTATTATGTACTTCAACCAGGGCCTTGAAAACTGCTTTGAGAGACTTACAGGATTTCGCAAAGTAAATGTTGACATTGAAAGAAACAGTTTTGAGGAAGGCAAATCACTCCTAAAGCATGATGACCAAGATGGGACAAATGTTTCAAGTGCAGAAGAAGATCAAGAAGTTCGAATAATTGACCAAAGTGAAGACTCCCCATTTTCAGTCCCCCAAGGCTTGATCTCACGGTCCTTATGGATTATGGCATTACCTGTTGCATGTTTGTTTTATGTGACAATTCCTGACTGTCGCAAAGAAAAATGGGAGAATTGGTACCTAGTTTCATTCTTTGTATCTGTCTTGTGGATTGCATTATTGTCTTACGTGTTGGTTTGGATGGTGTCAATAATCGGCTTCACTCTCGGCATCCCAGATGTTATTATGGGCCTAACTTTCCTGGCAGCGGGGAGCAGCGTGCCAGATGGGATATCCAGCCTGATAGTTGCACGGCAAGGAGATGGTGACATGGCTGTCTCTAACACGATAGGTAGTAATGTGTTTGACATTTTGTTATGTCTAGGACTTCCATGGCTGCTGAAGACAACAGTATTTGACTTGGGAGGCCATATTAATGTGTTAAGTGGAAGTATTATTTACACGTCAATATCTCTTTTTGGTACTGTGTTTGTTACTGTTCTCTTTTTAGTGTTAAACAAATGGTATCTGAATAAGTGTGTTGGGATGATATTTCTTATTCTATACTTTGCCTTCATTGCAGTTGCAACCATTTTTGAGCTTAACTTGTTTGGGGATTTTAACCTACCAACCTGTAAGACATAGAAAAGTGATTGTTACAATACAAAGATGTTAAAAGACTTCTTGACACTCCGTTTTTGTTTATTATATAGACAACTAGGGCTGGATATGAGCTATTATATCATACATTCTGGTTTATAGCTCGTTTCTACCAGGATGTCAGTTCATATCCTTAGAGTAGAGCATGGCAAATGAAAATTATGAGAAAAGGGTTTCTTTTAACAAAAAATATTCTCTTATTGTTTGAGACATATATGTATTGTCACTTTCCATGATGCACCACCAATCTTTATTGTAAAACATGAATACCAATGGTGAGGATAAGATAACAATAGATTACAAATGAAGTACAGTCAGTGTCAAATTGTCTCGATCTAGCATTGTGGAAAAATATTCACATAACTGATTCCTTTAATTGGAAGCACTCTAAATCCTGAAACTGCCGACAAGCGCAACAATATTGAGAAATTGCAGAACACCTGGTAAACCTGTAGCTCTCCATTTGGAAAGAAATGTGACAATGAAATTTGGGTAAAGAATTGTGACAAGTTAACTGCAAGGATATGTGGCAATAAATAAAGAGAATGCTTACCAAAACAAAATCCTGCCAATTCTGTTATTTTCACCAAAAGTTACTTTTTTGGCAGCTTTGATTTACCTAGAGAGGAGTATGAGTTACCTGAAGTTGCATTACGACAAAGTTAATTGCATACTTTTGTGATTTACAAACAACCAAGACTTGCAGCCTGTGGCAATAAAAGGCTGAATAATGACGACATAATTATTATAGGCATACCAGTCACTCCTTTGTATCTGTCTTTACTTTCCAAAGAGAGAAAATGGCTAATTTCTGCATCTAAAACATGGAATGACTTTTAATTTTATGTCAGCTGCCCTCTGGTGTTTCACAGATTCCTTGAGGAATGAATGAGCTACATACAAGAACAGGCAAAATGATTTCAATAAAAATGCAAATTTCACTAAGAAGATATTGATCAATTGTGCTGTGATGGAAACAGATTCTCTTGTCACTCACAATTTCACCATGAACAGCTTGATTTCACTGTCCACAAAATTCCTTTATGACCAAAGTGCATTATGGAAAGTGATAGAGGAGGTTTGTAAATGGCATTTCTCATGATCCAGGCTAAGGGGTTGTGTATAATGAGTTACAGTCAAACCTCTTCTGATGGATACTGCTATAACACTGATGACGCCTTTCTACTATGGATAATTCACTTGGTCCAGAGAGACCAATATTCATGTAAAATGTTTTCTTCTGTAAAATTATGCAGACAATTCCATAATACAGACGTTATTATCCCTGCTGCTTTGGAATCTGTATTAACTCCCAAGTGTACCTAAAATCAAAATTTAAAAAACTACCAATTTTCGTGTTGTAACATACTCAAAAACAAATAGTACCATGCAAGAAAGTATACCACTGAAGAGGTTTCATTTGAATGGTCACACCATAGGATTTTGTCCACAGACTCAAAAGTTAGTTCTAACTATTACATGTTTCCATAATTGACTCTGGAAGTGAAATGGTTAAACAGGTTTGACTGCATTTCAATCAGTATTTTTACAAGAACTCATTGCGTAACCAACTTCACACTTCAATGATCTTTGTTGGCTATGAGTAACAGTTTTAAGGCTGCAAGACTGTGCTCTAAGAAGAACCACAGGGTACCCAAAGGCGGCCCAATCATGAAATCTGGAGTGTCCAGTCCTTAAGTATTTTGCAAAATACTTAAGACAAAAGTTGGTAGCTTGAGGCCCCTGGGCTCCGCTGGAGTACAGTCCTGCCTTAACCTTTACATAAGCCCACCGTGTTTTCTCCTGCTCTGACCCTTTGCAAAAAAATACATCAAAGATCACCAGAGATTACTGAAAATGCGAGAAAGACATGTAAGATCTTCCAAAGAATTGCGAACGTCACCCAAAGATTTACAACCTTTCTCAGGTTTTCTAAAAATATCTGTAAAATATCCAAAAATATTTAACCCCTAAGAATAGTATTAGGCTAACACCAGTTCCCAGTTAATCTTCACCATAATTAAGTGCCCCCCTGCTGTAACTCTCCACAGAATCCCCCATAGATTTGAATACCCCCTGGGAGATGTCCCAATTAAGATACCCAAAATCCTTCTGGAGATCAGTCAAAGGCTCCCCAAGGTTTTAATTTAAATAAGATGGAATCTTTGAAAGTATTCTCTGAGTTCTTGCAGTGATTGTTTGAGTATCTTGTCTGAGTTGTTTGTTGTTGTTGTTGTTGATGTTTGTTTTTTTTGTTTTGTTTTTTTTATTCATGTGATAAATTTGTAATTGAATTGTTACTTGTGTATTTAAGAGTTACATCAGTTTTGGTATTCAAAGATTCTATGGAAGTTTAGAATTTAGAATTATAACATGTAGTATGCATGTGAATACCAAATGCATGGATAATAATCGTACAGTAACCAATACAAATTTAAAATTTTGTTAGTTGAAGTTATTGGCCAACCTCCTGCCCATCTCCCCCTTGACTGTTAACCCCATCATCCTCTTTTACAGTTATAAGTCCATCAACACCCTGCATACATGTAATAATAATAATAATAATGATGATAATGATAATGATAATAACAATAATAATAATAATAATAATAATAATAATAATAATTTAGTCATTAATAGTGGACATTCTTCATTAAATCATCAAATGCACATTACAATTAGTAACAAAAATCTAAAATATATAGAATACTATTAAAAATGTACTAAAATGAAGAATGTACAACAAAAAGATGTAGTTGTACATGTTGCCATTTAGCCCAGAGATAATGTTACTGGGATCATTGGCATGTCATTACAGGAAGATGAAATTTTTGAAGGAAGGAAAAAGTTTTGTAGACTGATAATGGTGAAGATTTTACCGTAATGGAAATAGTGGAAATATATGGAAATTTGTTGAGCAATGACATTATTAGTTATAGTAATCATATGATTATAGAGAGGGATTATTACTGTGTAAATGATGCTCTGAAATGTTCTAGATTAGGAATATGATAGATTCGAATAAAGGTGGGTTGAAACATTGGCAGGTTGTGGTCGCTTTTTGTAGTTGTTGTGTGTGGTAAGTTAAATGGAATCTGACCAGCTTAACCCAAGGACAGACCCCCCCCCCTTCCTCCATGTAACAGACCCCCCCCCCCCCCTTCCTCCATGTAAATTTTCAGATGAAGCAAATGGCTTATTTTCTGGAGCTAAAATACCAAAAAAGCTGCCTATCTATTACCTGAAGTAAATATTATTAGTTGAATGCGGTCTCCTTGGACTTGGGATGTTTTGACGAAGCTGTATAATTTGAACGCCTTTGTGTGGAGGAATTGACAGCCTTTGTGAGAAGGTGACAGAAAAACATCAACTCGCTTTTTCTTACTTTGTTTCTTCCGATTTGTGTAATCACTGACAGTTAACCGGTTACCTTGGATAGAATAAAAGATAAAGCATTTATAGGTTTAAACAAAGGCTAGTAATTGCAGCAGAGCGATCCAGAAACTTGAAATAAATACTCACGTTGTTGACGAGCCTGAATAGTGAAAACAGTCTCCGCGTTCCGATACGGAAAAAATGGCGGGAAACTCATGATCACGTGATATTTCTGCTCGGTGCCAAGGCCTCGATGCTGTCTCTAACCTCTTCGAATGTCGCAAAATCCGACCAACTCTGGAGGACGATTCTTGAATATGCTAGTGGTATCAGTCGAAAGGATCTTGAAGACAAGTTCAAGAAATTTTGAAAAGATACTTCTTGTCGTTTTATGATCACCTTTATCTCACAGATCAATCTCACAGTAATTAAACATAAGAATAAACAGTAAAAACGGGTTTATATTTCCTGAATTTTCATTCAACACAGTTTGGGTACCATGTTGAATTGTGTTGAATGATGTTAGTTTTTTGGTCCGGCCCGGCGTTCAACATCATACCACACCTACAACAATTAACAGTCTTGAACAACAAAGTTGTATTCAACAATGTTGATTTAGTGTTGAGTCGCTATGACATGTGACTTACTGCGTGACTGGACCCTCTTGTCATGAGACGTTGATTTCATCACGCGAAGATCACAGACCACAACAACGTTACTTAGCCGTGATCACAATTCAGTTATCATACCGGTAATTATAGCACAGAGGCCATTATTACTTAATGCTGATTGTATGAGACAAGGGCCTTTTTCAAAACATTTCTTACAAGGGCAAAATTACTGACTCCTGATTGGCCAAGCAGCAAAGTTACTCTTATTTGATTGGTTAAGCTTGCTTGGCAAAAATGTATCATGAAACGATCATGTGTAGATTATGAAACCTTCCTTTTTATTACAATAAGCGGAGGAAACATTCTTCCTTCAGCCGCTTCCATTCAGTTCACAGTGGAAACCAAAAAAGTCTCAGTGTTTGTAACACAATGAGACGCCAGGGAAAGCATGACCGGTTCGCTGTGCTTTGTTTAGTTTTCTGTTTCTTTGCCTGCTCCATGCTAGCGGCTATACTGTACAAGTCGGTATTTCCATTGTCACAACAAACAAACCATCGTGAAGGTCGAACGAGGAGGGGAGTCAAGCTTGAAAGGAACACAAGTGAGCCAATAGTGGCATTAGATAAAGCGTCCTCCAAGTCATCCATGGATGTCTTTCACGGTGATTTTATGACTCAGTACCAGCGCAAGCATGGTGGGGCCATCATTCACTTTCTGCTGGCGCTGTACGTGTTGGCTGGTTTAGCAAGTGTATGTGACGATTATTTCGTTCCTTCTCTCGAAAAGATCACCCAAAAGTTACGCATGCGCTCCGACGTCGCCGGTGCTACCTTCATGGCCGCTGGGGACTCGGCCCCCGAACTGTTCACCTCTATTATTGGTGTTTTTATAACAAAAAGCGACATTGGCCTCGGAACTATCGTGGGATCTGCGGCGTTTAATATTCTATTTATCGTGGCCATTTGTGGCCTGTTTGCTGGCTCTGCTCTACATCTGTCACGGTGGCCTCTGTTGCGTGACTCCTTTTGTTACCTGTCGAGTATTGCTGCTCTTATAGCCATCAGTTACGACAAGAAAGTCTACTGGTACGAAGCACTGGTGTTGGTCTGCATGTACCTGTTGTATGTTGTTATTATGTACTTCAACCAGGGCCTTGAAGACTGTTTTGAGAGACTTACAGGATTCAACAAAGAAAACGTTGACATTGAAAGAAACAATTTTGAGGAAGGGACATCTCTCCTAAAACACGACAAGCAAGATATTCAAGATAGGAAAAATACTTCCAGCGCTGATGAAGATCAAGAAGTTCGAATTATTGACCAAAGTGATGACTCCCCATTTTCATTTCCCCACGGCTTGATCTCACGGTCCCGTTGGATTATGGCGTTACCTGTCACGTGCTTGCTTTACGTGACAATTCCTGACTGTCGCAAAGAAAAATGGGAGAACTGGTACCTCCTCTCTTTCTTTGTATCTGTGCTGTGGATTGCGTTACTGACGTATGTGTTGGTTTGGATGGTGTCAATTATTGGCTTCACGCTCGGCATCCCAGATGTCATTTTGGGCCTAACCCTTCTAGCAGCGGGGAGCAGTGCGCCCGAGGTAATATCGAGCGTGATGGTTGCACGGAGAGGAGATGGTGACATGGCTGTCTCTAACACGATAGGTAGCAATGTGATTGACATTTTGTTATGTCTAGGTCTTCCATGGCTTTTGAAGACGACCGTAGTTGATTTAGGAGGCCACGTTGATGTGTTGAGTGGAAGTATAATTTACACATTAATATTTCTGATCGGTACCGTGATTGTTACCTTAATCTTCGTGGTGTTAAACAAGTGGTATTTAAATAAGTGTCTTGGAATGATATTTCTTTTTCTTTACTTTGCCTTTATTGCAGTTGCAACCCTAATTGAACTTAAATTGTAAGACCTAGAACAATGATTGTTATAGTACAAAGAGCCAACTCTGTTCGACACTCTGAATCAGTTTGTTATATAGGCAACCTCTGGACATGAGCAAGCGCATGGTCTTATTGGCTTGTTGTCTTAAATTGTTTGTTTTGCCCGCCCTCTTCATGAAATAAATGAGTACAGCCGCACGTTCATGGCGACCAACAGATGACGCTCTTTCCGAGCACCTTTGAATAACAAATGATAATATGGCAGACCTAGATACTGTCATGGACTATAAGTAAATGAGTGGAGAACAATAGCCATTCTGGGCCATGATTTTCGCGAGCGCACATTGGACGAAACACATGATTTTGTGATACAAAATCGGACGGCGGGTGAGAAACAAGAAAGTAATTGAGGTCACTTTTTCAGTTTTTAACTTTTCAGCTCTATTCACAGTGTAATGAATTCAAGTTAACCAACCTGGATTTTTTCTAGCCGCAAATCACTGACTGCATTTCTTTTACTGGACAGTCAAGCACGGGTACGTGTTGCAGAAAGTAATAGGGGGGTAGGAAAATGATAAAGACTGTCCTGAAGGAAGAAACCAAACGAGCTGATGAATGGCAAAAAAGGTTCGACTGTGAGTATTCTTGCGCCCTGATTGGTTGCCTTTGGCAACGACGTGCACAAAGGCAACCAATCTCGTCCCCAGAGCCCACGATCCTTTTGGTCTGCGCCAAGGATCCTTGGCGGAGACCAAAAGGATCGTGGTCTCTGGGGACGAGATTGAAAGGCAACGCCAAGGAAAACGTCACTTTAAAAATGACTTCCAAATATTTCAAACGTCTTCGCGATAGTTTCAACCCGTTCAATCTGTCTAATGTAGCCGAACAATCCGGGAGCTGACTTTGTAAGGACGGCGTTACAGTTCAGGCAGAAAAAAGAAAATCAGTTCATTGTCGTGTATTCACGTTCTACATAAAACTTTGAATTTGGTCATTTCACGTTGTTGTTTTGCAGAGGACGGCAAAGAAATGTACCAAAATCTGTATCGCACGTGCAGGGTCATTGTTTTGCTAATTAAACCTTTTGTTATGTGACGTTCTCGTGAGCCGTCGCCGTCGTGTTTGCTTAAAAAGCTTCCTTTAAAATTATCAGAGATCAGTGAGACCGGTAGGCCATAAGAACGTATTTCATAATGCAATACAAAACGAAGGTTAGTTTGCAAGTATTTTAAGTTTACCGCTGGTTCGGTTTCTTTACGTTAAGGGAACACTGTCATCACTTTTTAGGATACCTTTGAAAAACTAACTAAGACATACTCCAATCAGAGGAAACCCAAAAATACTGGTTGAGTTTCGTTTAAAACTACTCTTCCAGTTCTGTGAGACTATAATTTAAAAGTGTGTTTGGATGCGGATCGCTAGGATGGAATGCATTACAAATTGTAAACATCAGGCTGATATTTTCAGAATTTCCTTTGTTTCTTGGAAAAATTGCCAGAAACTGCGTATGGTTTGTTCTTCCGACTATGGGTTTGCCACTTCCACAATCAATTGCGAGAAGCAACGTGATGGGTGTCACGAAAACTCATTTTACTTTTTCTCGGAAACATTAATTTTCAGATTCGGTTTAACTTTGTTGAAGTTTATAAGACAATGACATAATAAGTTATACTGATAATTATGGTAATGATATATTTTCAACGTTGCTTTGCAATATTCTATATATTAGTCATAGATTAGGAACGGTCAAAAAAGGAAAAAGGTGGACTGAAACATTCATGCTTTAATCGTTTGCAGTTGTTTGTGCGTGGGCAAGATAATTAAATGGAATCTACATCTGATCTAGCTTGATTGCTAGTTTAACAGGGAAGTAAACCTCACCGAACTAATAATGAACAACAGACACTCAGTTAGAAAGGCGTGTGAACTTCATTAACACTGTCCTCTTATTGTTGTAATAGTTTGCTATCACAATTCGAGATGGATAATCTTAAACTACAGTGATGAAAAGCGCAACGTTATACGTGGTTTGATCGAAAATAGCATAACCACAGGTAACCGAAGCTAACTATTTAAGGTCTTTGACCGCAACAACCTAACTCTCTAGTCTTGGCCAGCTGATTATTCATTGTTAACGATCATAACAGTTTGCTGCGCTGACTCACTCCGGAGGTTCCCTTTCTAAACTCAAACAAAACAATAACACACACGAAAAACTTGAAAGACGCTGACAAAGATGCCGCCGCACAATAAACTGGCCTGCAAGCCGAAAGAGTGAGTTAAGGACCTGTCGTTAATTATGGGAAGGAGCGATGAGTAAGAAAAGCCCCCCCCCCCGAAGTATTTTGCCATGAATATGTGTTTCAGGGGGCGGCTTGAAAATGACAATGTAATGTTTACATATATTCTACACATTTTCAGCTCCACAACTGTGTTTAATATTGCTGTCATAAAATGTTAATATTTTTAAAATAAACTTTCTTCAAATATGTGTATTCTACAGAGTCACTGCTTTAATACACTAGGTGTGATGGCTCAATAGTGAAAGTCTTCACACTAAATAGCAATGTCAGTAGTTTCATGGAACAACATTGATAGTTCAAGCTTTTAATCCTCTTCGTCTGTGTGAGAAAGTCAGGGGCGCCCTGAAAAACAGTGGCTTGTCGTTTGGGGTGTCCTGAAAAATAATCAGTATTCTGGGAATTTCTAGACTGCGAGTAGTCTCTAATTTTTGCGATGGCGATTGACGGGCGGGCGAAATACACACACGAGCGCGCGCGAAATTTCGAGGAGACGAAGGGAGCGCGTCTCCTCGCGTCTCCTCGAAATTTCGTACGCGCGCTTGTGTGTATTTCGCCCGCCCCTTAATCGCCATCGCCAAAATTAGAGACTACTCGCAGTCTAGGGAATTTCTCACCCACCGCCCCCCCCCCCCCTCCCATAATTAATGACCGGTCCTTTAGGTCACAGAGGGCGAAGGCTTCAAATAACTGTAGCATAACGTGTTAAGACGAAATTGTTACTACTGAATACTAACCAAATACGGTCAGTGGGGAATCAGCACAAAAGAAATCAAGAACAATTTTGGTAGTAAAACAGAGCGAAATCTAGGTAGGTTGTAAAGTAGATACAGTCGCACGAGACGCACGTTCTTGCTTCCAGTTTTTTGATGTGTGTTTCAATACTTAGTTAAATGAGCAGCATTAGGGTTGGCACACAGGATGGCCTCCGTATCATATGAAAGTCACGTTTACACGATACAAAATTTAATCCGCGTCACGAGAGACTGCACTGACCAATTGCAAGATCAAACTGAAAAATTTAACATTTTAAGAACCACTGAAATTCTGATTAGCGGCAACCGGGAAAAATAGTGAGCGCTTACCATTTGAATGGAATTTTCGGTGGATTTTTTTGGACAAATGGAACTGCACCATTTCTCACCAAGAAAACGGAACGGATTGAGCCGTATCATTTGATTCGAAGTTTCGGATGCAAGTGTTTTCCCGCGCCATTAAGCTCAAAAGCTCGAATCATGAAAGCAAAAGTAAAACACAAGAACCGACGGCCAAAACTTAAATCTTTCTCACCTTGAGCGCTACAATTGTGTTGCAAGAAGTCCGTTGACAGTAGCCGCGAGAATAAAACAACTGTCACGTCACGAACGGTTTGGAACAGTAAAGATTCATCACTTAAGGGCATTGCTGTCCTCTCGGAAATAGCCTGGCACTGGTAATTGTGGACAAATGGTACAGAAATTTCCGGGAATTCCGGAAAAAGCGAGAAAAAGGAATACCTCGAAAGGTATCCATTTGAATTCTCCCCGGAATTACCGGGTTTTCCGTACAAATGGTAAGCGCTCAGTGTCGGCTTTTCAGGTTCGAACAATACGCATCTGGGTTTGCTTACAAGTAAAATTCTGAGCGATTTTCTGACTACGTGGAAGACTAAGCTCGACTTCTCGTCACGTAGTGTGACGGAAACTGACTCTCACTGCTGTGCATATTGCATATTGTGATACCAAACTATAAGGATTAAAAAATGCTGTCGCGCTCATATAGGGGAGTTCTAACTCCTACGCAATGATTCTCTGAATTATGAATCATTCCTTGTAACAATTCCCTCATGCAGTTATCTTCGGACTGCCAAGCAGTTTTTTGCGTCTATAAATCTCCTCGTGATCAACAGCCACCTGAGGTTTATTTTGATGCGATAATCCTCGTGTGATAAAAGCAGGGCCTTTATAGCGTGCCATGTATAGCGGGGGTGGGGAAGAGACTGAGTTAAAGATTACTTCCTACCCGGGGAGCGGGGCTTGTGAGCCCTATGCATGAAGGATGTGATTACAGTTTATGCTATTGTTGGAATAAAATGGGACAAGATTTTGACTACTTTGAACTAAATTAATAATGTTTAGGTTGTGGCAGTGTTGGAGTTTTTTAATTGCAAGCTCTGAAGGCGGCTGACCACTCACCTCCCGAGGGATACCCCCTCCCCCTCCCCCTCCCTACTCCCTACCCCCGTCCATGCTAAGTGTTTCCACGTCACGTACTTTCTACCTTGGGAGCTAACCTTCAGTTGTTTTCGCTGAAATACGACAACCGAGTCCGATTATGGAAATTCCCGCACAAACCCTTTTGATGTCGACGTTGGAACCGTCAGCCGAAAGGAACAACACCATGGATTATACTTCGTCTACTTCTCGTTTGATCCGTTGGCGTGAATCATCTAAAACAGGCAGTAAAAACAGGCCCTCGCGTTTTGGCACAAAATGTATCACGAGACGATCACAGGTGACATAACGTTCATTTTCCATGTAGACAAAAACCACAGGAAACGTGCTTCCTTCAGTTGCTATCAATCGTCGAAGTGGAAACACAAAGTGCTTTGTTTCCAACAAAATGAATCGTCAAGGAAAGCACGGCCACTTCGCTGTGTTAATCGTCTTTGCCTGCTTCATGTTCCCGGCTTTGCTGTACAAGTCGTTATTGTCATTGTCACAACGAACCAAGGATCGTGAAGGAGGTTCCAGTCGAACGAGGAGGTCGGTCGAGCTTGAAAAAAACACAAGCGTGCCCATAGTGGTTTTAGATAAAGCATGCTTGATGCCAACGATGGATGACTTCCCCGGTGATTTTATGACTCAGTACCAACGCAAGCATGGTGGAGCCATCTTTCATTTTCTGCTGGCGATGTACATGTTCATTGGTTTAGCCACTGTATGCGACGACTACTTCGTTCCTTCTCTGGAAAAGATCGCCTTAAAGTTACGTTTATCCTCCGATGTCGCCGGTGCCACGTTTATGGCCGTTGGTACCTCAGCCCCTGAATTGTTTGCCGCTATTATTGGCGTTTTTATAACAAAGGGCGACATTGGCCTCGCAGCCGTAGTAGGATCTGGGAT
This sequence comes from Siderastrea siderea, assembly GCA_964030785.1. Lineage (NCBI taxonomy): Eukaryota > Metazoa > Cnidaria > Anthozoa > Scleractinia > Rhizangiidae > Siderastrea > Siderastrea siderea. Next base: position 29,258,515 of record OZ034973.1, read on the forward strand.
GTTTAACGTCCTATTTGTCTTGGCCATTTGTGCCTTGTTCGCTGGCTCCGTACTACCCCTGTCACGTTGGCCGTTGTTGCGTGACTCTTTTTGTTACCTGATGAGTATTGCTGCTCTGGTTTTTGTGACCTACGACGAGAAAGTCTACTGGTACGAAGCACTGGTGTTGGTCTGCATGTACCTGCTGTATGTTGCTATTATGTACTTTAACGGAGAACTTGAACGCCGCTTTCTGAGGTCAGTATTGAGTCGGAAAGAGGACGATGATGTTGAAGGAAACATTACAAACGACGAGAAAAAAACATTACTCCCACATCAAGACAACGAAGACGGTATCGTAAGTCCATTCAGCTCCAGTGGTGTTCAAGAAATTGAAGTTATCCTACCAGCTAACGAGTTACCATCGTCCACACCTCGCGGAATAATTTCGTGGACCTTATGGATCATTAAATCACCTGTAACTTGTTTGTTTTACCTAACAATTCCTGATTGCCGCAAAGATAGATGGGAGAACTGGTATTTTGTCTCCTTCGTTGCCTGTCTGGTATGGACTGCGATACTCTCCTACGTTTTAGTCTGGATGTTGGTGATAATTGGCTTCACTCTCGCTATCCCAGGTGTCATCATGGGCCTTACTTTCCTGGCAGCGGGGAGCAGCGTGCCTGAGGGGATATCCAGCCTGATCGTCGCACGGCGAGGAGATGGCGACATGGCTGTCTCTCATGCAATAGGTAGCAACGTGTTTAACATTTTATTTTGTCTGGGAGTTCCCTGGCTTCTGAAGACAACTTTTGTGCACTTAGGAGGCCATGTTGATGTTGTGAGTGGAAGTATGAGTTATACGTCACTCTGTCTCTTTGCCTCTGTGATTTTCCCCTTAGTCTTTATAGCTTTAAACAGATGGTATTTGAATAAGTTTCTTGGAATGATTTTTCTTGTTCTGTACCTGGCCTTCGTTGCAGTTGCAACACTTTTTGGGCTTAATTTGTTGGGGGATTTTAACGAGAAAACCTGTAAGTCGTAACCGTAAAACACTACAAAATGAAACTGAAGTGGGAAAAAAGGGAAAAGCTGTTCCGATGCTCTCTCGAGAGAAAAAAGTTCCCAAATTACATTCAAGGGTGTGACAAGGTGCTAGATTAGCTAGCTTACATTTGCACGTATTATATAGACAGCTCTGGATATGAGCAAGGGCGCGATCTGGTTAGTGACCTGTAAATATGTTATCACCTCATATTCTGCGAGTACGGAAAAGCTAACGGAAAGTTTCTTTTGGTACGGTACAAACATAATCAAGGGATTGTCTTACCCAATAAAACAAATACTGAATCTCTTTCGCCGAACTCATAGGTACTCAAAGTCGACGAGGTGCTACAGCGCAATACACGTAATCAAAAAATAAAAATCTGAAATGGAAATCAAAAGTCTTGCAAGGAATCCCGACGAGAGCACGAACCGAGAGTTTTGCCGTGAGACACGAGCCGCAAAAGAGTGTTTCTCCCTTCCTCTCAGTTGAGTGCTCTCGACACGTCCTTGCGTGTTTTGTGACAGCGCACTAACTGATCACGATTCAGGCCCTCTTTTTTGAGGGGGGGGGGGGTGGGGTGTTGTTTTTTTTTAATATAGCTGAATTAAGTTTGCAGAGAATTGGCTTCAGTTTGCAAGAAAACAACATTTATTAGAGCTTGCAAGGGCACCCAGAATGCCATCGCGGATCATCAGTGACACAGGTGACTTCGTCAACGCAATTTCAGGTTTTGTTTTGTTTATTCTTTTCATTTTAAAGACCTTCGGAATTCCTTTAATAATGAGGCCCACCATTTCGCAGAGGGGCTGTCATATTTTAATCGTGAACTTTCAGCCATTCAGGTTTACGGGAAAAAGCGAAAGGGAGATCTGAAACGATGTAAAAAGCAGTGTGCTCCTTGACAAATGGCGTCATTTGCGTCTTTTATACTCTAACGCAAGCTCAATTTCAGTAACATTATACATGGGCTTAGCCTGGAAGTAGGAGACGTCTGCACGCAGGCTAACATGGGCTATACTTACGATAACTAGAAAAAGACCAGCACTAGTGGTATTAGCGATGACATGCAGCATTAATCCGGTGTTTTGTTTCAAAAACCCTATGAACGTTAGAACACTTGTGTAGATATTATGAATTGAATATTTTAAGAGTTGCGTATGCATGTACGGACGCAGACATTAATACGTGCATAGAAAAACGAACTGGATGTAGTCATGAGTATTTATAATATAACATAATATAGTTAACATAAGCTGGCGTTTAGGTAAATGATAATAAAAACAGAGATCACTTTTGAGTCATTGGAGTGTGTTTATTGTACTTTTTTTTAATTGGGGGGGGGGGGGAAGGGGACTTTTTCGATCTTTTAAGGGTGGTTTCCATGCTCGCTACGATCGCTGCGATCGCTGGAAAAACGTTCAGCAATCGTTGTGGTCATATAGAAACCACCCTTCAGTGATCGTTGTGACTGAAATGCAGTGATCTCTACGATCGCTGAAGTGTGGTTTCCATACAACGATTGCTGAGCGTTTCAGCGATCGCAGCGATCATATGCAAACCAGCCTTTACGTATCGAGGAAAGAAAACAGCTTTTGTGTGATGAGAACATAGTAGAATATTTTAGTTGTTGCTGTTCAGATGTTCTTGAGGTTATACGAACGTTAATAAATGTGTTCTGGGAACAACTTGTGTAGTTATGAGTACAGCGTAACAAATTTTATTTTAACCCTTTTACTCCTAAGAACACCTTCAGGATCAAAATTCGACTAGGCAAATTCCAAATTTCAGTTTTTAAAAACTTAAATATAAATAGTACCATGTGAAAGTACTGCTGACAAGGTTTTATTTGAGTGGTCAAACCATAGGATTTTATCCACAGACGCAGAATTCAAAATCACCGAATGTCTCCATTGACTTTAGGAGTAAAAGCAGGGGCGTAGCAAAAAAATATAAAACAAACGGGAAATAAGCAATGGCTCAAAAAGCACAATCTTTGCATCAACTTCCCTCATTTCTTCCCCTTTTTAGCGAATTCCAGAGAAGCCACGTGATTGGTGGACTCAATGTTGATGCTAGTATAGGCATAGGCGGAAAACTAGGGGGCTGAGGATGACTTCGGCTTGGTTCAGATCTAGACGTGAAACTTTTCAGCATCCGAACTTAATTCGAATTTAGGCTTCCCAAATTAGATAGTAAGATTTTCAACATGTATTATTCATCCGTTCTTACGATCGCCATTTCTCTGCATGATTGGTTTTGTTGTGCACCTGAAACGAAAGAGAAATTTCCTCACTGAAAAGCCACGATGGACTGGAGATGGCGGATTTTCTGTATCAAGGCTGCTTATTGCAATATGTTTGAAAGGGAGAATTATGAAAGCTATTATTTCAATTGTACTCTGAAGAAGAATCATATATGATCAAGGAGGCTGCTGGCTATAACAAGGGAAAAGGAGAGGAAAAAATCTAAGTATTTTTTTTAAAACACCGACTATGTTGCAGGTTTAGCCTCTGAGGTATTTTATCTTTTGGATAATACCCTGAGTGTCGGAGTTTTCACTTCAATTAAACTCGTGTTTAAAACTCAAGCGGCAAAACTGTGACAACGAGGCGTAATGAGTCGAGGGAAAAAATGTCTCGGGGTCTTTTTTAAAACAACGATGCAGTTTTTTTATCCCCTTGTATATTTTAAGAAAGGACCTATGAATCGTTCATTCCAAGCAAAATTATTAACGAAATTCTGATCTGCGTGCTGTAAAAATAAAGAACGGACTTAATAGCATAACTATTAATTTGTAAGAGAGTTTTGATCAATTCAAGGAGTAACAACTGTCTGATTTTCGTAAGCTGTAGTCCATAATAAAATAACTAAAAATGTACACTACTGTGTTAAATGGATACTAATTTTAGACACATTTCCGGCCAATTGAGAAGACTTAAATTTCAAATTTTCCCTGGGGAGCAGTGCCTTCGATTCTTACCCTCCTAGTATGCTCAAGACCTAGTTGCAATTCCATCCGGCTCATACATAACCTCACCATACTGTTAAGAAAAGCAAATATGCAACCAAGGAAACCATTTTTAGTTATTTTATAGACTACAGCTTATGAAAACAGACAGTTGTTACTGCTTGAATCGATCAAAACTCTCTTCCAAATGCAATCAAGGAATGTGAAAACGAGCTATTAAAACAAAATGCTGCATTAGAACACTTTGAAATGAGCATCCTTTTTTAGATCTTACTAGTATAAAGTTTAGTATAGAATATAGTATGTAGTTGATTAGGTTCTGGTTTTAATCTTGTCTCATCTATTTTTCTATTTTATGTATAATTATTATTACTATTATTATTATTATTATTATTATTATTATTATTAAAAAAAATTATTATTATTATTATTATTATTATTATGTGAGAGAGAACTGAGATTTTGGGGTGGTTTTGCAAAATTGTGCATACCTCTGGAAAAATCCTGACTACGCCCCTGAAAAGGGTTAAGACTGGCTGCTTATGGGCATGCTCTCAAAGAGATAGAGATAGTACAGGAGTAGTACCCCCACAAGGTGACCGCTGGTTCTGACAAGAAAATGATTACGTAACACTTTTTTGTACTCAACAACAGTTTGGTGGTCGTCTGGGACACACATGTTTTGTCATGTCTTTTTGAACTTTGAGCTACAACAATATGTTGTACGTTGTTCTGTTTTCTACTTGCGTGCCAAACAGTGTTCAACGTCCACCGGAAATGATTATCTCGTGATCAACGAGAAACTTCTGTTGAGCAGCAAAGCTTAGCAAGCTAAGCTAATAACAAACGAAGGTGTCGTGAAAATATGAAACTAAGGTTGCTTTCAGCCCTTCTTCTTTCTGAACGACAGAAAAATTAGAAGAAAAAA